>BSBN01001136.1:7500000-8125000 GCA_027924645.1 Cunninghamia lanceolata
GAACAGTTGAGATGAATTCATGATCATAAGTGAATGTGCATAGGACAAGTGTAAAGAAGAAGATAAAGCACATGTGTAATTGTGTACACATATACTTTTATTTAATAAGCTCATGTGTGATAGTGTACATAAAAAGTACTACATATGTGAATGTGTAAAAAAAGTACTACCACACATGTTTCAAATGGGAGGTGGACAAATGTCGACATGTGATGAGATATGTGAGAGAAATTAATTAAATAAATAAAATTTATTTAATTAATTGGGAGGATGATTAAGATAGGATTGGGATATGATGTCAAAATTAATTAAATAAATAAAATTTATTTAATTAATTGGAATGTGGGATAAGGATGGGATTAAAATAGAATTTTAATTAAATAAATAAAATTTATTTAATTAAAATAGAGAGAATAGAAAGATAATTAAATAATTAAAGATTATTTAATTATAAATAGAAGAAATAGATAATGAATTAATTAAATGAATATAAGTTCATTTAATTAATAGAGGAAATAGATGATTTTAGAAGAAAATAGAGAAATTATTCTAATGTGTTCGACAAATGCAGATGATGGATGATGCACTATTTTGATAATAATGACTAGGTCAATTTTGGGTGTCTACAAGCAGAAATTATGACATTGCACCAGGTCTAAAATACAGAGCACTAGCAGAGAATGAAATCAGGACATACAACTTTTTTTATGGAAAAAGTGATAAAACATCTATTAGAGCAAAAATGCTAGATTCTCTAAATAAGTCTATTACAAAAAAAATATTGGTCGCAATAAAAAATTACTACATTTTGGTCTATGAGGAAGAAGCTAGGTGAACCAAGAACTGATGCAAAGTATGGAGAAATCGATGAAGATGAAGAGTTTAGCAAATTGTGGAATATAGAGCATCCCAATGAATGTGAAGATGAAGAAGCTGATAGTGATGATGAACCTGATGATGATAGGGATGAACAAGGCAATTTCAAACCTGGTTTAAGTCAGGCCACAAAAAAATCATGTAATTCAGGAGGAACCATAGCTAAAAATATGAGTTATCGAGGTGGTGGTTTGGGGTCCCAAGGACAAGGCATTTGGAACCCAATAGATGTAGTCACAACTAGCAGAAAACAATTTGATAAATGAGGCCTTGGAGATGATAAAATAGACCAAGGTCATACAAGTAGAACTGAAAGAATTGATTATGTTATAGCTTCAAATCCTAATCCTCATGGTCAGATGCAATCACAACTTGGACATGCCCATGGTGGAGAGCCTAGTGAGACTGGTACTGCCACTGGTGGAGAACTTAGTCAACATGTGATACAACAACAGGTCAAACAACAAGTTACACACAAGAGGACACCAATACAAGATACCACACAAACACTCAGTGATCAAGGGATACAGAAAAGACAAAGGATTATGACAGGTCCATGTCCAACTACCAGTTTCACTACAAAGGAATTATTTCCAGGCAATCCCCCAAATCGTATGGCTATAACAGAAATGGCAAGTACTCCTATTCCTTCATGATTAAAGCATTCCCTTATTCTCGTGTCCTCAAGTTTTGATTATATTCAAGAATTTAAAAAGAAATCAAAATCGTATAAAAAGGAAAAGAAGTAACTGATAGAGAGTGTGTCTGCTGTAACTTCAAATTCTGCAACAACCATGATATTAACCACATTTGACACAAATATAGAAACCATGGAGAACACAATTGTTGTTCCCACAGTTCAAAATAAACCAGAAAATCAGATGGATTGATTTGAATTTCAGGTGAGTAGTTTACAATTTCATTTTTCTGGATTAAAAAATACTAACAAAATTAATATATCAAAGAAGAACAATGAATTGGTGTACACATCATTGCTAAAGCATAATAGAGAGAAAAAAAGTTGCAGAAATCAAATAGAAAAATTATAGGTAGACTTAGCAAATGAGAAAGCAAAGAGGAAAGTAGCTGATAATAAGAGCAATGAATTAGTAAAAGGAATAAAAAAATCTACCTCTACATCAACAAGAAAAGAGGATAAACAAACAGAGGTGGAATTGAATGGAATGAAGCAAAGGTTAGATGAGAGCAAAAAGAAATATGATGAGGAAAAATCCACTTCAAAAAAATTAAGACAAAGCATTCAGAAAGTAAATGAACAATGGGAACGAAAATTGGAGAAAGAAAGGCAAAAAAATGAAACATTGGCTGTAGAGCTTATGGAAGCAAAAAATGAAATAAAATCTTGTCAAAAAAAGTTAATTGAATTTTGTAGACAATCAAAGAGGCACATGAAACAAAAGATTTGGGAGGAAATAATGTAGAGGATTGATCATTTGTGTGAATTCTTTCAATTGATTGATGCCATGAGACTACATCATAATATGCTGAGCAAATATTTAATAGACAACACAAATGTGCAACTGCAGGTAGAAGGGAAATCTCCAAATCAAGTTCTAGAACTAGTCTACAAAGCTACTGACAATGAATTGATTTCAAAAGGCATTACTAATTGGATTGTAGCCTCAATGAAGGTAACATCTATCATTCAAAAGTGTCCAAGAATGCGTGAAACAACAGAATTTGTGATTGAGGCTGCAACAAAAATTAAGGAGGACAAAAGGTAAGGAACTTGACAAATCTTTATTTGCCATAGGATTTTGACACAAATGATTGATTCATTGGAATGGATAATTTCAGAAAGAAGATGGAGGATGCAAGGAAGATTGATTTGGACTAGTCTCCTCAGAACCCAGATGAGGTGAACTTTTTGGATTTCATCAAACAACTAATAATCTTGAATGTATCTTTGGCTAAAACTATAATGCCCCACCAAGAACACCTTAGAGAACAACACATCTATGCTATACAAATAGGATAATTTTTTCTAAATGATAGAAATAATAAAGTAATGTTTAACTTATCTAAACACATCATTTGAACTAACAACTTGTCCTCTAATCTTTCATGGTTGCATTACTTGACAAATCAATTATCATTATCTAACATACATGATTAATTAACATCAATAGATCATTCTAAATCTATTGCTTAAATGAATAAACATTTACATCTCCATATCATAACATCAGAGACATAATCAACATGGTCAAAAGTACATGTGCATATACAAATTCCTATACATATGAATACATCATTTCATTTTACATTCTATCATCTCCTAATTACATCTGAATACATACATAATGATTTGACTGTTACACATGACTATTACATAAGCATAATCAATGTCTCCATAACTAGTACAAGATCTGATGTCTGAAACACAAGATACATCCTCCTCGCACATGAATAATGGAAAGGGAAAAACTGATGGAAATAAGCACATCCACCCAACTATATGGAACCCTAAGGTCCACCCCCCATGCTAGGAGATAATATAAGGTCCCACTACAATAGACAGTTAGGTAGATAATAGACTATAAGGAACAAGGACAACACATGACTCTAGCAATACAAATCAATATCTCAAGCAAGACAACAATACTTGTCAATATCACAACTCAAGAGCACTTCTAGAGGCAAACACATACGAATGGGGAGAGTACAAATAGGGAGTGCTAGACTGTAGTTGGGAGGATGTCATCACTAGCTTGTGATGGGTTGTCCTGGTAGGCTTTCCTAGGCCTCGGCCCCCAACTTGGGTTGTCCTGGAAGCCTCTCCCAACTCCCAGCCCCCATACAAACTCATGTAGAATCAACATACCTTTCATGAGGACAAGGTAGTTGATCTTGCCATTCTAGTCCTTCTCATCCCATCTCAAGCCTAAATGAGCACTTGAGCCATGAGTGAGGCATCCACTTATCTTTGTTTAGTGTGATTAACTACCCAACCCCCTAATTCATTATTTAGGTTATCACTGAGTTTGGAAACTCTCACATGGGTTGTCTTGGATGCCACTTTGGGCTCCGACCCCTATTGACAGCCACTCCCCTACCTACACCTAGAAAACCCTATCCATCAAGCATTGCAAATATCATCATAACAACGAGTATATGTAGCAATGCAAGGCATTTACCATCTTGAAAACCAACTTAATCACAAGGACAATTTCACAATACATTGTCCATATCTTCCAAGTGAAGCAATCCAAAAATAACGTGATCTTTTTTACATTTTCCTGATGTCTCCCCATTTACAAAATCCAACTCAAAACCCATTACAAGATAAATACAATTAAATGGTCAACAAATCATCAACAAGAGAAATATTACCTCCCCAAGGTACATTCACAACTCAGATCATACATCCTTTGCAATATCTTTTACCTCATAACTGGAGGCAACATATCTTAGAACATCCATAACACATAACAAAACTAAACTTGAAGACAAATCATTTTATCCTATGCCTCTGGATTGACACCCTAACAAATTACACAAGGACCCCATTACAACCAACAATTCCAATAAACAATTCTACTAATAAACCAATTTTTCAAATGCTATACTCAAAACTCCTATCTTAATACAATGTTAATGGAACCCTTATCAAACCCATCTAATCAAATTTCAATTTACAAAGCCTTCGTAAGATTATTGTAATAAATTTGTTACCAAAATTAAATTAATCGACAATCATAACAACTCAACTGATATATTAAATCTTATATTTGATTTAATAATCCAATAAAACATTTATATAATGACACTTGTAAAACTAACAGACACATTTAATTATGCAATTTTCAGTTAAATTTTCACCCATACATTCCCAGAAGCTTGGGAATGACAACTAATACTTCAGAGATAATAATAATAATAATAATAATAATAATAATAATAATAATAATAATAATAATAATAAATTCTATTGATTATTAGATAGTAATTTTTTTTATCACAAGTGAAGTAATTATTCACACATATCTTTATTTTACAATTCAGGAATTTACTATTACTACATGATTTCCCATCAAATGTAAAAACTCTCCATAGTAATATTTTATTACCTAACAGATTTTTTTTTTTTTTAAACATTTATATGAAGCACTCATTTGAAAGTGGGAATTAACCCAAAGGAATAAATTTTACATCCATTTTCTACTGCATATAAATTCTTTTTTCGACAATTATCTATTTAAAAATATTTTTAAAATACTATGATCTACTCAAGCATAAGTAAGTTATGTAAAAAAACCTAATATACATATCATCATAATCCTATATAAATTTTGACAGTTTGATCAAAATCTCTACTTTCATATGATATAGTTTTTTTTTAACATTTTCAGTTGCATTTTACGGCTGAACTTTAACTGTATTTCTGCAAACCTAATTTATGAGTATTTTATATGAGGTTATTCATTGCAAGCCAAAACAGCCATAGAGATATACTTTACACTTCTCTATAAAATTTTCAATTGTATAACTGTATTTAGGCATTTAAATTAATTCGTTATATTACTTCATTGTTTTCTAACAAGTTCTAACAATGTATATTGATATTGTTGCATAGTGGAGTTATAATCTGTTATTTAATGTACATATTTAGTTGGTTGAGGATGAATGATAATTGTAGAATAATACACTATTGTCAATCTAATTTTGACATTTTACATGAGCTATTCAATTGGAGTGAAAAATAGCCCAAAGAAATATACTTTATAATCATTTCCTACTATAAATATATCATTTTAAACCAGATACACCAGAAATTAAAAATGTTGAGGAGATGACTTATGATTGAGGGTTTTAACAGGTATTTTGGTGGCTAGTGCGTCCCTCTTTTCAAAGAAAAATAGATTCATATTCACTAAATTTTAGGTTTTTATGACTTCTAAGTACAGGAAATATAATTTCTTATGGCATTAATGTGCCTTAACTTATCCTGAAATAAAATGCAGAGCCGCATGAATGGAACACACTCCTTCTCACAACCATAAGGCTTTAATATATCTAGAAATAAAACGCATAAATAGAATGCAATCCTCCTTACAACCAAGATATTAATTGAGAGTGTAGATTATGATAGATGCATGGAAGCACCATGATCAACAAGGTTTGGGGTGAGTGAAGGGAGCACAAACAGAAAATAAAGAATTGTCTTCTGAGGGATTATGTGTGCATGGTTGACCTACTTGGCCACGTGGCTATCTAGAGGATGCCCCAAACTTTATCATTGATATACCTGTTAGATCTGTGCTTTCTTGTATGGTTGTGTTTTCTTTGGTGTAATCCGATCACATATGAATATAGGCTTAGGACTATATGTAGAATTTGTTGTACCCCACAGTTGTTTGTCCCTGATGTCAAATCCACTACTCTATTTGTTTCATGATTCTTGGTGATCAATGGTCAGATGAAAAGATGATACAGATGGTTGTTACTTCATATATACGGTACTCTTTCAGTTACTTGATAAGTTGATTTTTAGTTGATCATGTTTTCTACAATTTCATGACCATCAGAATGTTTACAGTTTGCTAATTCAATGGGTTTGTTGGCCAGCTTGGCATTTGGCATTATGTTATTATAGTGGTATTATGATGACAATCATATGTCTTGATCTTGTGTTTGGATGGAAGGGTTCATGGCACTTAATGATAAGCTTACTTGATAAGCTCGTTTTATCTCTTGGCAAAATTATTTGGTGTTACTTTGTGACAAAGACACTTTTTGTTATAAAGGCACAAAAGGATTAAAGTGTTTTTAACATTGGTTTAATATGTTGACCACGACATGTATTTGAACTCCTAGTACATATCGAATATTGCATATCTTCAGGCTTCTTTATGTTTTTTTACCTGCTGGGCAGGTTGACTGAGTTGTTCAAAAGGTTTCGAAGCCTTTTATCCACCGGCCCATTTAGGGCTTACCGAAGGTACAGGTTAAAGTATTGTTGAGCAAAAAGATGTTTGGCCGATCATTTTGTAAGGTGTAATCTTTGTTGATCTGTTTTGGAGCTAGGGTTACATTAGCTTTGATTGTCATCATGAAAGATTGAGGAGAAAGAACATCAGATACAGAGTGTGATTCGATACGACATGACTGATGGTATTTTGGGTTGCAATTTTTGACTCCAGCAAATGATTTCTTTGTGGTCAACTCAACAGGTGATATTATTCCTCTTAGTATTTTCCGTTGCAATCATATTCAAGGTTTCATGAAGTAATATTTGTGTCCTCCTTCACAGCAGCTTGTGATGGTCAAAAATGATTTTGTTGGTTGTAATACCCAATTTCTATTTTGTCATAATCAAATCTATCAAAACCCATTTGTGGGTATGCAATACACTGATGAAAACTATATTTGCTCAAACAAATATGCATTTGTTTATAGCAGTTTTAACATCATAAAAGACTGCTTCATGGGTGTATAATGTTTTTTAGTTATTTGGTTCGGTTGTTGCACGGGTATATATGACAATTATAGAATGAATTTCTTTCCTTCTATACACAGTTTGAAGTCTGTTTAAGGAACAGTTGATGAGGGTTATTGTATAACTCCGTGGTTAGTTATAAATGACCTATAATTTCAGTTATGCCTCTTAAAACTGTTTGTAGAGAAAATAAATGCGAACACTGTTTATATATCTCAGATGTGTTGTGAAAAATAAGAGTGTAGAAAAGAAGGAAGAATATTTATTTTTTGATAGGGTATCTGAGATATTCTTGAGCAGTAGTGAAACAAAGTGTCCCTTTGTATTTGTTTTTCTTGATGATTGAAACACGTATTGAAAGGTCAAGTCAGTGAGACAAGAAATGACCTTTGCTAGTAAGGTATTTTATGTAGCTAGTGAGGCTTTGCCAATGAGGCATTTTGTAGTCAATAAGGACTGTAATCAGTAAGATTTTTAAGCCAGTGAGACATTTTTTCAAGTGGTTTTCTACCCCAGAGGGTTTCCACTTAGGACAAATATATGTGTCTTTATTTCTGTGCATGGTATGTGTTTCACCTGTCACTCTAAATTTTAGTTTCAAAATTTTGCAATTAGTTCATTAATTTTTGCAAACAGATTATGTATGCTTGGACAAATAAATTTCAAAAGCACTAAAGTGTTATAAATTTATAAAAAGTGATTAAATTGCTCTTAGATACAAATTCACCCCCCCCCCCCCCCTCCTCTTAGTATCTACACCACTCTAACAAGTGGTATCAGATCCAAACCCTTTGTCTATAAGACCTAATCAGCTTAAGGGGATTCCTAGTTGAGTGGTAATCATGCCTTTCCAAGATGGTCTCTCTATATCTAAAGCACCATTATTTGATGGTACAAATTATACTTTTTGGAAATATAGAATGACTCGTCATATCAAGTCTTTAGGATATGATGTCTAGGATGCCATTGAAACTAGTTGTACTATTATAGGCAAACCATCTAATGCTAATGAAAAAATGGCACTTGATTGTGACTCAAAGGCTGCTAGTGCTATCTGTTGTGGCTTATCTAATGAAGTTTTAAATAAATTTATAGAATGTGATACAACTAAAGCTATTTGGGATAAGCTGTCAAATATTTACGAAGGAAATGAAAGTATTAAAGAATCTAAATTACAAGCTCTTAGAGAAATATTTGAAAGAATGAGAATGAAAGATGATGAAAAGGTAGCTGCATATCTTCAAAGAGTTTAGGAAACTGTAAACAATATTAGAGGTCGAGGGGAGAAACTAGAAGAGACAATAGTAGTTAAGAAGGTATTAAGGACCCTAACTCCCAAATATGACTCCAAAACCTCTATGGTTGAAGATAAAGACCTAAAGGCAATAACTATTGACACTCTTCATGGAGTCTTTACTGCATATGAAATGAGATTGGAAAATGATAACTCTAGTAAGAAAGCTAAGGTAGCAGCTTTTAAAACTGTGAAAAAGGATGTTGAAACAAGTCGTGAAACTGAAAATGTCAGTGAAGATGAATCTATCTTTGTTAGTAAACATAGAAGAGGTTTAGGTAAATATAAAGGAAAATTACCTTTTAAATGCTTCAACTGTGGAAAAATAGGACATTATGCAGCAAAGTGTCCAAATTTAGAACTTGACAGTGAACAAGAGGACAACAGAAAACAATTCAAGAAAATTCCTTCAACATTAAAAAGAAAAATTCTTTTAAGAAAAACAGTGTAATTGCTAGAGTAACTGATAGTGCCTTAGAAGAATCCTCTGATGAAGTAGATGAAACACTCTTCATGGTAACAATTATTGCCATTCCAGAAAGAAGAACAAACATAAATGTCTGAAAATGAAGTTGACTTAGAAGGAAAATTAAAGTGTACCTTTGCAGAAATTAAAAGACTCAAAAAGAAAAATAGAATGCAAAACAAGTTAATAATTGATCAAGAAAAATAGATTTCTGATTTAAAACTAAGTCTTGAAGAAAACAGAAAAATACTTTCAGATACTCAAGAACAGTTAAAAGCCAAAGATAAATAGTGTTGTTCTAGGAAGGTTGAAATAGTTAAACTAAGAAAAGAACTTGAAATGTGTAACAATAGAGATAAACTTGCTGATATGCTAGGTAAACAAAAAGAGTATAAAGACATGACTAGTGTAGGATTCTCAAAAGGCCAATGCTCTAATGATAATCAGTTTAAAGGTAAAATGCCTTTTAGATTTTTTGGTTATTGCTTTTACTGTTATCAATATGGGCATAGAGAAAATGAATGCAAGTTTGCATTTAGAAAGCAACCCAATTTTCTGAATGGCAAGATTTTTAATTTTCTGAACAAGTTAAGATGCTTCAACTGCAAAGAACTTGGACACATTGCCAAGTTTTGTAAATAAGAAATTGTTTCTCTTACTAAGCAACCCAAGATGAAATGGGTCCCCAAAATCAGCAAGGCTATGATTGTTGAATTTGCATTTCATGCATAGAAAAATGAAATCTAGGTTATAAATAGTGGGTGTTCTCATCATATAACTGGGGATAGAAATATGATAATTGGTTTAAAGGTAAAATGCCTCTTAGATTTTTTGGTTATTGCTTTTACTATTATCAATATGGGCATAGAGAAAATGAATGCAAGTTTGCAATTATAAAGCAACCCAATTTTCTGAATGGTAGGATTTTTAATTTTCTAAACAAGTTAAGATGCTTCAACTGCAAAGAACTTGGACACATTACCAAGTTTTGTAAATTAGAAATTGTTTCTCTTACTAAGAAACCTAAGATGAAATGGGTACCCAAAATCAACAAGGCTATGATTGTTGAATTTGCATTTCATGCAAAGAAAAATAAAATTTGGGTTATAGATAGTGGGTGTTCTCATCATATGACTGGGGGTAGAAATAAATTCACTTTATTTGAAAATTGTTCAAGTGGATCAGTCAAGTTCGGTGATGATTATTGTTTACAAATCATAGGAAAAGGTACAGTCCTTCTAGAAGATAATACACCTCTAGAAGATGTTTATTTTGTTGAAGGACTAACTCATAATCTATTGAGTATAAGCCAGCTCTATGATAGTGGATTTGATGTAATTTTCACATCACAAGGCTACAAGATTCTCAAAAATTCAGGGCAAGTAATTGCTTCAGGTTTGAGAACTAAAGGTAACATTTATAATCTGTATGGATCTTCTAATGATTGTCAAAACAATATATGTTTTATGAGTCAAATTGAGGAAAGAAAACTTTGGCATAGGAGATTGGGGAATATTAATTTTGATAACTTAGTAAAAATCAGCCACAAAAAAAATGTTAGACATATGCCTGATGTTTCTAAGCTTAAAAATCTAGTTTGCAAAGAGTGTTAGCAAGGTAAACAAACAAGAAATGTTCATAAATCTAAAGAACAATTTTCTACAGAACCTCTCCAGTTGCTTCACACTGACTTATGTGGTCCAACCAAAACTAAATCTTTAAATGGTGAAAGATATTTTATGTTGTTCATAGATGATTACACAAGGATAACTTGGGTCACCTTTCTCAAGCATAAATCTGAGGCTTTAGACAGATTTAAAATTTTCAAAAGAATGGTAGAAAGAGGAATAGACTTAAAATTGAATTGTTTAAGGTTTGAAAATGGAGGTGAATATACCTCTACTACTTTTTTTTAATATTGTGAAAAACATGGCATAAAAAGATAGTTTGTAGCTCCTAGAACACCTCAGTAAAATGGGGTGGCCGAAAGAAAGAATAGGACAATAAAGGAAATGGCTAGAACTATGCTCCAAGATGCTGGACTATCAAATGTTTTCTGGAAAGAAGCAGTTCATACAACATTCTACACTTTAAATAGGGTACAAATAAGAGTCAAAACCATGTACACACCCTATGAACTCTGCTATGGTAAGTCTGCTAATGTTGCTTATTTTAAAATCTTTGGCAGCAAATGTTATATAAGAAGAGAAGATCATCTAGTAAGTTTTGAATCATGTTGTGATGAAGGGATCTTTCTAGGTTACTCTACTCATAGCAAAGCCTACAAAATTTATAATAAGAGATTAAGAAGAATAATTGAAAGTTCTAATGTCAAGTGGTTGAGAATTTGTAGCACGAACAACAACCTTAGTTTCAACAAGTTGAAGAAATCATTCAAGAAGAGCCAAATACAAAAGAAGGGTTACATAAATCTAAAGAAGAATCAGATATTGAAGTGCCTCAAGAACAATCAGTAATTCCTAAAACTAAGAATCCTTCTAAATCCTCTATATATACTCCTGAAAAATTGTTACAAAAGAATCATCCAAGTGAAAATGTTATTGGTAATCTAGACTCTATTATGCAAACTAGAAGGAAAACTGCCCAAGCAAATCAACATGTTCATATTTGCTTAGTGTCTCAATTAGAACCTAAAATCTATGTTGAAGCTAGTAAAGATGACTTGTAGGTTCAAGCTATGTTAGATGAATTAGGCCAGATAGAGAAAAATAAAACTTGGGAACTTGTCCCAAGACCAAAAGATAAAAGTATTATTGGGGCTAAATGGGTTTTCAGGAACAAACTTGATGAAAATGGAGTTGTTGTTAGAAACAAGGCTAGACTGGTTTGTAAGGGTTACTCTCAAATAGAAGGCATAGACTTTGATGAGACCTTTGCTCATGTAGCAAGACTGGAAGCAATCAAATTATTTCTTGCATTTTCAATATATAAAAATTTTAAGGTCTATCAAATGGATGTTAGAACAACATTTCTTAATGGAGATCTAGAAGAAGAGGTCTATAGGGATTAGCCTAAAGGCTTTGTTTAGAAAGATAAGCAACATCATGTGTATAGATTGAAAAGGGCACTATATGGCCTTAAACAAGCTCCTAAAGCTTAGTATGCAAAATTAGACAAACACTTACAATCACAGGGTTTCACTAGAGGGGGAGCTGATAGTAATCTGTATTTTAAGACTAAAAATGATCACATTCTGATAGTGGGTCTATATGTTGATGATATATTTTTTGGCAGTAATGATGATGAACTCAATTCATACTTTCCACAGGTTATGACATCAAAATTTGAAATGTCAATGCTGGGTGAGGTTTCATTTTTCCTTGGTTTACAAATTTCTCAGTTAAAAGAAGGCATTTTTATTTCTCAAACAAAATATGCCAAAGATATGCTAAAACATTTTCAAATGGATGAGTGTAATCCAGTGAGTACACCTATGGAAACTGGTTGTAAATTGAGTGCTGATGCTAACAAACCTGATGTTGATCATACTTTTTACAAGTCTATCATAGGTAGCTTACTATATTTAACTACTACTATGCCTAACATAATGCATACAGTTTGTTTAGTAGCTCGATTTCAATCTTCTCCTAAGAAAACTCATCTAAATGCAGTGAAAAGGATACTTAAATATATACAAGGAACACTGGATTATGGGCTTTGGTATCCTAGGCATTCTAATTTTACTTCGATAGCATATTCAGATGCTAATTGGACTGGCAGTCTTGATGATAGGAAGATTACCTCTGGTGGTGCATTCTTTCTTGGTGGAAGGCTAGTTTCTTGGCATAGTAAAAAGCAAGATTCTACTTCTTTATCTACAGTTGAGGCTAAATATATTGCAGCCACTGCCTGTTGCACTCAAATCCTTTGGATGGTTCAAACTTTGAATGATTATAAGGTTACTGTGTCTAAGCCTGTCAAGGTTTTATGTGACAATGTCAGTGCAATAAACATATCCAAGAATCATGTGATGCATTCTTGTACCAAGCATATTGATATCAGATATCATTTTATTCGTGATAAAGTACTCCTCAATGATGTTCTGTTAGACTATGTTTCTTCAGGTGATCAAGTGGCTGATATATTTACTAAGCCACTTCCCAGAGCAATTTTTGAGGGTCTTAGGGATAAGCTTGCGGTTCTCTCTTCTTCTTCTCTGCCATGATGTTTCTTAGTTTTTGGCTTCAAGGGGAGCTTCTTACATATTTTTCTTCACTGACCATTTTTTCAGTTTCATCTATCAGTGCTCATGATTAATCTTTGGCATCATTCTCAGTTGTTTGTCCAGTACTTTTTATTCTCTTGCTATTATCTGATGCTGACATCTTTCTTTTTTGTTTCAGTTGTTCTAGTAGTTTTCTTGAGGATATCTTGGTACATTTTTTTCTTTCCGGCATTAACATACTTCTCTCTCCTTTACCTTGATGCCAAAAAGGGGGAGAGGTAGTGTTTTTGTCATCATTGACAAAGGGGAGTTTGTTGTACCCCACAATTGTTTGTCCCTGATGTCAAATCCACTACTCTATTTGTTTCATGATTATTAGTGATCAATGGTCAAATGATAAGATGATATAGTTGGTTGTTACTTGATAATATGGTACTCTTTCAGTTACTTGATAAGTTGATTTTTAGTTGATAATGTTTGCTATAGTTTTCATGACCATAAGAATGTTTACAGTTTGCTAATTCAGTGGGTTTGATGGGCAGCTTGGCATTTAGCATTATGTTATTATAGTGGTATTATGATGATAGTCATATGTCTTGATCTTGTGTTTGGATGGAAGGGTTCATGGTACTTACTGATAAGCTAACTTGATAAGCTCGTTTTATCTCTTGGCAAAATTATATAGTATCACTTTGTGACAAAGACACTTTTTGTTCTAAAGGTACAAAAGGATTAAAGTGTTTTTTACATCAGTTGAAGATGTTGATGAAGACATGTATTTGGACTCCTAGTGCATATCTAATATTGCATATCTTCAGGCCTCTTTATGTTTTTTTACCTACTGGGCAGGTTGACTGAGTTATTCAAAAGGTTTCGAAGTCTTTTATCCACCAACCCATTTAGGGCTTATCGAAGGCACATGTTAAAGTATTGTTGAGCAAAAAGATGTTCATCCGATCATTTTGTAAGGTGTAGTCTTTGTTTATCTATTTTGGAGCTAGGTTTTCATTACCTTTGATTGCCATCATGAAACATTGAGGAGAATGAACAACAAATACAGATTGTGATTCAATACGACATGACCGATGGTATTTTGGGTTGCAATTTTTGACTCCAGCAAATGATTTCTTTTGTTGTCAACTGAACAAGTGATATTATTCCTCTTAGTATTTTCCGTTGCAATCATATTCAAGGTTTCATGAAGGAATATTTGTGTCCTTCTTCACAGCAGCTTGTGATGGTCAAAAATGATTTCGTTGGTCGTAATACTCAATTTCTATTTTGTAATAATCAAATCTATCAAAACCCATTTGTGGGTATGCAATACACTAATGAAAACTATATTTTCTCAAACCAATATGTATTTGTTGATAGCATTTTTAACATTATACGTGACTGCTTCATGGGTGTATAATGTTTTTCAGTTATTTGGTTCGGTTGTTGCACGAGTATATATCACAGTTATAGAATGAATTTCTTTTCTTCTATACATAGTTTGAAGTCTGTTTAAGGAATAGTTGATGAGGGTTATTGTATAACTCCTTGGTCAGTTATAAATGACCTATATTTTAGTTATGCCTCTTAAAACTATTTGTAGAGAAAAGAAATGTGAACACTATTTATATATCTCAGATGTGTTGTGAAAAATAAGAGTGTAGAAAAGAAGGAAAATTATTTTTTTTACAGGATATCTGAGATATTCTTAAGTAGTAGTGAAACAGAGTGTCCCTCTGTATTTGTTTTTCTTCATGATTGAAACATGTATTGAAAGGTCAAGTCAGTGAGACAAGAAATAACCTTTGCCAGTGAGGCATTTTGTGTAGCCAGTGAGGCTTTGCCAATAAGGCATTTTATAGCCAGTGAGGCCTGTAATCAATGAGATTTTTAAGCTAGTGAGGCACTTTTTCGAGTGGTTTTCTACCCCAGACGGTTTCCACTCAGGATAAATATTCGTGTCTCTATTTTTGTGCATGGTATGTGTTTCACCTATTACTCTAAATTTTAGTTTCAAAATTTTGCAATCAGTTCATTAATTTTTGCAAATAGATTATGTATGCTTGGACAAATAAATTTCAAAAGCACTAAAGTGTTATAAATTTATAAAAAGTGATTAAATTTCTCTTAGATACTGATTAACCCCCCCTCTCAATATCTACACCACTCTAACAGAATTCACTCAAAGCAGGTTTGTTGGCTTAGTAGTCATATATGCAAGATGTTGATGCATAGGCAAAGTGTGTGAGCTGTTTGATAGATTTCCTCAGAATGAAATCTCTTAAAAAGCAATAGTTACAGAACAACTACAAAATGGAGGAGTACACACAAAATTGCAAATGACGATATACAAATTATTGTTGGGATCATTGAATAATGAAGATTGTTGAATAGATAAATAATTATGATTCCTATACTGGAGGAATTCATCAATTTCATAGAGAGAGAGAGAGTGACCAGAAAATAATCAAACCTGAAAACCAATGTTTAACTGATGAAGATTAGTTGTCTGATCGAATACTGTCCCCAATCAGTCTCTCTAATCTTCCCCAAAAACCTGCAATTGTTCCTTCTCTTCCAATTCTACAAAAATTTCTCTATTTCCTCCAAAAAAACCTCCCCAATCTTTTCCAACTGATTACTTTTTAGAGTGAGAAATCTTCTCACCTTCTTAGGAGGAATGGCTCATGATCCCAAGTCTTGGTTTTTGTGAGACAACCATATATTCATTTTCAATATCCATTTAAAATATTATTTTATAATTTTAATGTTAATGATATATTTCTTTTAACACCATTTATAATTTTTTATATTCATTTATTTATGCATTTTATTTTCATTTTAATTTTATTCATTACAACTTGTAATTTTATTATTTTATTTAATCATTAAGCAAATTTATTTATTATTTTCATATTAATTTTACCAATTATAAATTAGTAATCGACACATTATTTCCCCTTAAAAGTATTTATTTAACTCTAGCTTGAGATTATCATTGTTTTAATGAAACACTAACCAAAGTTATAATCAAACATTTCTAATTGGATAATCTAACCTACAGAATGATACCTAACCACCAAGGAAGGCCACAAGACAACACGACAACAAACGAAACAAATAGTCCAACTGACAGTGAGAACTGGACAAGATACAGAATACTCATCCTCTTCGAGGATGTTGACTAAGTAGGGAACCTTATGCTAACTCTAACCAACAATTCCATTGGTGAAGGCACACTCAGACCTGTTAATTCAGGTGGAGTCGATGCTTGGTACCTACATCCTATAGCAAACCACACAATCAACCATGAAAATATATATCATCATACAGTCATATAGTGAACAGTAGTCGCAGTGTGGTAGGGTACTCGAACACGAGTAATGTGACACTATTCCGTTCACATTTAAAAACATCGATAAGTAACTACATCATGCATAACAACTATCTATTGAACAATCAAGATGGGACAATCAATTACATATGATCTTATACAATTAGTCATCAATAGTAACATCATAACCAAATTAAATAACACATTAAACTCAAAATAACATTAAACCATAACATCTGATATGTCCATCAAACTGTGAAAGAATAAAATACCTATAATGAAACATCATCATAACAATAGGACCATAATCAACTAGCCTAACATCAGAGAGTCCATCATCCAACGGAATGTCATAGTATCTAATCCTACTAGGAAAACTATCAGTCTGACAAAAGGCAAGGTGAGAGGCACTACATGCTCCCCCCTAGGATCATGCTTACCCCTGGAAGCCTGCAAACAAATATGGATGAAATGGATTGAGTTTGAACAATTTCCACAACCCTATGCAAATATGGGAGCACAGTCTATGCATGTGATTTTAAAAAAAAAAATCTTGATATAATGATTTTACACCATTAGAAGAATGGAACCACAATTTATCATTTTATAAGTACTATATTCATGATTTAACACATATTCTTCATATGCACACAAATTCATAATATCGGGAATCACATCTCAAGGCTACATAAGGGTCGATCTAGACACCGGTAAGCACCCTACTAGTCCATGACACAAGATCCATGAGCCAAGACCAACATCTATCTCACACAATCCATACCACACACTTAGAGGCTTGATGGTGTTAGGCCACACACACCTGGTGAGACCATCCAAACAAGACCATGATGACCTATCTCCTGTTATATAAGGTGGTTAGCCTCCACGAGATAGTCCTCACATATAGGTGGGTAATGTGTCCTAGCCTCACATATCCCCATCCTCAAGGTTCCCTCCGTCTGCTTCCTCATATACACTCACCAAGTCTACCTCATACGTCCTTTGAGAGGAATCACAATATGACACATGGCCGACATTGAAAACAATAAGGAGAAACTAGTTTAGCCACCAAAGTCATAAACAATTATCAAATAAAGATTCAATTTCAGCTATAAAGCACAAAATGCGCGTAGTTCAACACTAAATCAAATGTAATCACAAGGGTTACGCATAGATGAAGATCACAAGGTGTGGTTAAACCATCACAATCAAATATAAACAAAGTGTCTGCCTTTTCAATTACTAGCAAATCACCAATAATTATAAAGAAAATACACAATCTTTGAAATTGCACTGTACAACACTGCGTGACTAGATACTAGCCACCAAATGAGGAAGGAGGGAACAACATCAGGCTATCCTCAACATTTTCTTCCATACAATAAGGGCTCTACATAAGCACCAAGCATTACTAAATGCATCCAAGAATTCATACTCAACAAGAGGATGTACAAGCATCTAGTCCTCTACCTGTCAACTCCTCTAACTACAAATGAAGCTCCTTAAGGATAGGATGGTCATGGAGAGACACCTCTCAACTCTCCCCTAACTCCAAATTGTTAACCGTAAAACAACTAGCAACCTTGACGCATACATCTCTTCAACTGCACAACAAAAATCATACGTAAGGAGATGGATCTCTAAATGCCAACTACCTCTACCTTGACCTCTAGGCATCTAGCTACATAGACACTGGCAAGGGACAACCTCAGGGTGTTATACAAGGATGACAAAAGCAAAAATATTATCTACAAAATCTAAGCAACTACGACAACTTAACGGGTTCATACACACCCAGAGTACCCAGTGTCTAAACCCTTTCTCTAATACCAGATGTAACGCCCCACCAAGAACACCTTAAAGAACAATGCATCATGCTATACAAATAATGTGTTTAACTTATCTAAACATAGTACTTGAACTAACAACGTGTACTCTAAGATTTCATGGTTGCATTACTTAACAAATCAATTATCATTATCTAACATACATCAATAACTAACATCAGTAGATCATTCTAAATCTATTGCTTAAATGAATAAACATTTACATCTCCATATCATGACATCAGATAAATAATCAACATGGTCAAAAGTACATATGCATATACAAATTCCTATACATATGAATACATCATTTCATTTTACATTCTATCATCTCCTGATTACATCTAAATACACACATAATGATTTGACTGTTACACATGACTATTACATGAGCATAATCAATGTCTCCATAACTAGTACAAGATCTGATGTCTGAAACACAAGATACATCTTCCTTGTACACAAACAACAGAAAGGAAAAAACTAATAGAAATAAGTACATCCACCTGACCATGTGGAACCCTAAGGTCCACCCCTCGTGCTAGGAGATAACATAAGGTCCCCCTACAATAGATGGTTAGGTAGACAATAGACTATAAGGAACAAGGACAACACTTGACTCCAACAATATAGATCAATATCTCAAGCAAGACAACAATACTTGTCAATATCACAACAACTCAATAGCACTTCTAGAGGCAAACATATATGAATGGGGAGAGTACAACTAGGGAGTACTAGACTGCATTAGGAAGAGTGTCATCACATAGCTTGTTATGGGTTGTCCTGGTAGGCCTTCCTAGGCCCCAGTCCCCATCTTGGGTTCTCTTGGCAGCCTCTCCCAACCCCCGGCCCCCATTAAACTCATGCGGAATGAACATACCTTTAATGAGGACAAGGTAGTTGATCTTACCATTCCAGGCCATCTCATCCCATCTCAAGCCTAAACAAGCACTTGAGCCATGAGTGAGGCATCCACTTATCTTTGTTTAGTTTGATTAACTAGCCAACCCCTTAATTCCTTATTTAGGTTATCACTGAGTTAAGAAACTTCCACAAGGGTTGTCCTGGATGCAACTTTGGGCTCCAGCCCCCATTGAGAGCTACTATCCTACCTGCACCTAGAAAACCCTATCCATCAAGCATAGTGAATATCATCATAACAACATGTATATGTAGAAATGCAAGGCATTTACCATCTTGCAAACCAACTTAATCACAAGGACAATTTCACAATACATTGTCCATAGCTTCCAAGTGAAGCAATCCAAAAATAACATAATCCTTTTGACATTTTCCCGATGTCTCCCCATTCACAAAATCCAACTCAAAACCCATTACAAGATAAATACAATTAAATGGTCAACAAATCATCAACAAGGGAAATATTACCTCCCCAAGGTACATTCACAACTCAGATCATACATCCTTCGGAATATCTTTTACCTCATAACTGGAGGCAACATGTCTTAGAACATCCATAACACATAGCAACACTAAACTTGCTTGAAGTCAAATCATTTTATCCTATGCCTCTGGATTGACACCCTAACAACTTGAACAAGGACCCCATTACAACCAACAATTCCAATAAACATATCTACTAATAAACCAATTTTCCAAATGCTATACTCATAACTCCTATCTTAATACAATGTTAATAGATCCCTTATCAAACCCATCTAATCAAATTTCAATTGACAAAACTTTTGTAAGATTATTGTAATAAATTTGCTACCAAAATTAAATTAATCAACAATCATAACAACTCAACTAATATATTAAATCTTATATTTGATTTAATAATCCAATACAAAATTTATATAATAACACTTGTAAAACTAATAGACACATTTAATTATGCAAGTTTTGGTTAAATTTTCACCCATACATTCCCAGAAGCCTGGGAATGACAACTAATATTTTTGAGATAATAATAATAATAATAATAATAATCATAATAATCATCTATCGATCATTGGATAGTAATTTTTTTTATCACAAGTCAAGTAATTATTCACACATATCTTTATTTTACAATTTAGATATTTACTATTACTCCATGATTTCCCATCAAATGTAAAAACTCTCCATGGTAATATTTTATTACCTGACAAATCTAAATTTTTTTTTAAACATTTATATGAAACACTCATTTGAAGGAGCGAATTAACCCAAACGAATAAATTTTACATTCATTTTCTACTACATATAAACTCTTTTTATGATAGTTATCTATTCAATAATATTTTTAAAATACTATGATCTACTTAAGCATAAGTAAGTTATGTTAAAAAACTAATATATATATCATCATAATCCTATATAAATTTTGACAGTTTGATCAAAATCTTTACTTTCATATGATAATTTTTTTTTAACATTTTCAGTTGCATTTTATGGCTGAAGTAAATGTTTAAATACAACTTTAACTATATTTCTGCAAACCTAATTTATGAGTATTTTATATGAGGTTATTCATTGCAAGCCAAAACAGCCATAGAGATATACTTTACACTTCTCTATAAAATTTTCAATTGTATAACTATATTTAGGCATTTAAATTAATTTATTATATTACTTCATTGTTTTCTAACAAATTCTAACAATGTATATTGATATTGTTGAATAGCGGAGTTATAATCTGTTATTTAATGTACATATTTAGTTGGTTGAGGACGAATGATAATTGCAAAATAAAACACTATTGTCAATCTAATTTTGACATTTTACATGAGCTATTCAACTGGAGTGAAAATTAGCCCAAAGAAATATACTTTATAGTCATTTTCTACTGTAAATATATCATTTTAAACCTGATACACCAGAAATTAAAAAGTTGAGGAGATGACATATGATTGAGGGTTTTAACCGGGATTTTGGGGCTGGTGCGTCCAACTTTTCAAAGACAAATAGATTTATATTGACTAAATTTTAGGTTTTTATGAATTCTAAGTATGGGAAATATAATTTCTTATGACATTAATGTGCCTTAACTTATCCTGAAATAAAATGCACAGCCGCATGAATGGAACACACTCCTCCTTATAGCCATAAGGCTTTTATATATCTAGAAATAAAATGCATAAATGACATACAATCCTCCGTACAGCCAAGAGATTCGTTGAGAGTGTAGATTATGATAGACGCGTGGCAGCACCATGATGAGCATCAGTTGAATTTGTTTAGACATTGCTAAGCTTCAATACCAGGTAAAAGGGTCACTACTACTGCCGAAGCGTTGAAAAGACTTCAGAAACTTCCAAAACAAATACAATGAGAAGGCATAGGCAGGCAGCATTCTGGTAATACGCATTTTTCTCTAGATCTGAATGTTTGTTTCAAAAGGAAAAGGAAAATGGTTGGAAGCTAATAATTTAGGTAAGTTATCAAATTGCAAGGTTTGGGGTGAGTGAAGGGAGTGCAAACAGAAAATAAAGAATCACCTTCTAAGGAATTATGTGCGCATGGTTGACCTACTTGGCCGCGCGGCTATCTGGAGGATGCCCCAAACTTTATCATTGAGATACCTGTTAGATCTGTGCTTGCTTGTATGGTTGCATTTTCTTTGGTGTAAGCTGATCACATATGAATATAGGCTTAGGAGTATATGCAGAATTCACTCAAAGCAGATTTGTTGGCTTAGTAGTCATATATGCAAGATGTGAACGCTTAGGCAAAGCGTGTGAGCTATTTGATAGATTTCCTCATAATTAAATCTCTTAAAATACAATAGTTGTAGAACAACTACAAAATGGAAGAATACACACAAAATTGCAGATGGTGTTATACAGATTATCATTTGGATCATTGAATAATGAAGATTGTTGAATAGAGAAATAATTATGATTTCTATACTGGAGCAATTCATCAATTTCATAGAGAGAAAGTGACCAGAAAATAATGGAATTTGAAAACCAACATTTAACTAATGAAGATTAGTTGCCGTATCAAATGTTACCCCCAATCAGTCTCTCCAATCTTCCCAAAAACCTGCAATTGTTCCTCCTCTGCCAATTCTGCAAAATTTTTCTATTTCCTCCAAAAAAACCATCCCAATCTTTTCTAGCCAATTGCTTTCTAGAGTAAGAAATCTTCCCACCTTCTTAGGAGGAATGGCTCATGATCCCATGTCCTGGTTTCCATGAGACAACCATATATTCATTTTCAATATCCATTAAAAATATTATTTTATTATTTTAATGTTAATATGGACCATACTACCCGTACTCAATCTCGCTGTGTTTTTGCTCGTTTTTGTGTCAATGTGGAGATAAACCAAACCCTTCCTGTGTCCATTGCGTTAAACTCTAAATATGGGGTATGGACTCAGCCAATCCTTTATGAAAACGCCACCACCTTCTGTCAAATATGCAAGAAGAAGGGCCACATAATGACTCAATGTAAAACTAAGCAAACGGGTTGGCAGACTGAATCCCATAATGAGGTTGAGGACCACTCACAAACAACTATTACCCCTAACCATCAGGGAATGGGGGTAATGCGGAAAATGCTTTCCCAGAAGACCATCCTAAACAGGCTAAGGACAAGACAGGCCCGACGGCTGTGACTCATAAGGATACTGCTTTGCTGGAGGAGAATGCTGAACAGCTTCTGGAAATAGGTTGTCAGAATGAGGCTTTTGACACCGTTAGTCAAACGGTCCGACAGAATTCTTCTGGATGTGAGGAGGGCAAAATACAGGATCGTTTGATCAATGAGGTTGTTGAAGATGATAAAGCCCTTGATCTACAGGCTTCCCCTGTTGTTCCCTTAGATGCTAATGACCTTGAGTCAACTAGGAACCCTGTGCGGGAAGTAGATGATCATATTGCCGATCCTTCCCTGACAGTTAACATTGGCCCAAGTGGTAGTGGGAATGATCCTGAAGGCTGGATTACCCCTAAGAGGAAGACTCGTAAAGGTAAGAAGACTGCTGCTGTTGGCACTGACTCAAAACAAGGGAGACCAACCCTTCGGGAAACTCGACAAAGAGAGATTGCTAAGGAAATTGCCAGTGGTAAGCAGAAAACTCTGGAGGTCTCCTCCCTCAAACCTTTAAAATGAGGATCTTATCCTGGAATCTAAGGGG
Source organism: Cunninghamia lanceolata (assembly GCA_027924645.1). Classification (NCBI taxonomy): domain Eukaryota; kingdom Viridiplantae; phylum Streptophyta; class Pinopsida; order Cupressales; family Cupressaceae; genus Cunninghamia; species Cunninghamia lanceolata. The sequence goes on from BSBN01001136.1 coordinate 7,523,529, forward strand.
TTTCAATAGCCCTTCAAAACAGTTCGAGGTCAAAAACTATATTTTGGATAATAAGTTAGACATTTTGCTCCTGCAGGAGGTCAAGATGACTGAGGAAAACTTTAAGAAAATTGCTGATTACATATGGCCTAAGGCCAAGTTTTGTATTAGTCCTACTATTGGGGCTTCTAGCGGGATTTTACTATGTGGAACAGTATGAAATTTCAGGGCTCCCTTGTGGCTTCTGACAAGCATTTCCTGGTTACCAATTTCTCCTTACCCTCCTTCAACTGGTATCTCATCAATATTTATGCTCCTAACACCAGAGCTCAGAGACAGTCTTTATGGACTGATCTAAGTAATACCCTGACCAAGTCTCCGCATTCCAAATGGATGTTGGCTGGTGACTTCAATACTCCTTTGTATCCCTCTAAGAAATATGGTGGGAACCTTGATGACTCTGACAGCATGTTTGATTTTGCTGAGTTTATTAATGATTGGGGACTACTTGATGTGGAGCTTCAAAATCAGATTTTTACTTGGTCCAATAGGAGACGTGGGGACCATTTGATCCAGGTTAAATTAGACAGGGTTCTTATAGCGAGTAACTGGGACAATCATCATAATATGCAATTGCAGGCTTTTCCGCGAACCATATCTGATCACTGCCCTATTTTCCTCCATTGGCATGATTCATGTCATCGGGGTCCTTTCCCTTTCAGATTTGAAGCTATGTAGATTAAGCATAAGGATTTCAGGCAACTGGTGACCTAATGGTGGCAAATTCCTATCCAAGGTACCCCTATGTTCAGATTAGTTAAGAAGCTGCTGCATATTAAACAGGAGGTTCGTGGGTGGAATAGACTCAGTTTTGGTCATGTGTTTTGGCAGAAGAAATCTTTAGCTGGAAAACTTGAGGATATTCAACAACGGATTGCTCAAGGTGATGTTTCCGAGGATACTTCTAAGCAAGAACATGATCTAATTTCGGAATGGAAGAATCTTATGGGCCGTGAAGAGGTCTTTTGGAAGCAAAAATCCCGGGTTCAGTGGCTTAAGGAGGGCGATCACAATACTATTTTTTTCCATATTTCTGCCATGAAACATAGGAAGGCTAACTCCATCACAAAACTGTGTTTGGACAATGGAGATGTTATCACTGAGGACAATGAGATTGGGGAACAAGCTGTGTTATTTTTTCAGAACTTGTTGACTGAACAGGCCACTGGTGTTGATAATGACAGGGCTACTAAACAGTTTATTGACAATATACCCTCTCTCATAACTGAGGACGACAATCTGGAAATGCTGAGGCCTATTTCTGAGGAGGAGGTTCATGCTATTTTATTCTCTATGGGTTCTTTTAAAGCTCTGGGTCCGGATGGCTTCCCTCCTATCTTTTTTCAGGAGTACTGGGATATTGTGTGGGCTGATCTCACTGCTACGGTTTAGGATTTTTTTTAAATTGGTAAGCTCTTAAAGCAGCTCAACAACACCTTTATTGTCCTTGTCCCTAAAAAGTTGAAACCTACCAATCTTTCTGATTTTCGACCTATCAGCTTGTGTAATACTGTCTATAAGCTTTGTACCAAAGTCCTTGTCATGTGACTTCAACCTTTTCTTGACAAAATCATCTCTCCTTCTCAAAAAGGTTTCGTTCCTGGGTGCCAAATTTTGGATGCTGTGATCTCCACCCATGAAACTATTCATTCCATGGAGAAGAGCAAAATTCTGGGTATGGCCCTTATGTTGGATATCTCTAAAGCCTATGATAGGGTCTCATGGGATTTTCTGTTTCAAGTCCTTAGAAAATTTGGGTTTAATGACAAAATTCATTTCCTCATCTAGACGGCTATCTCTTCCGCCAAATTTTCTATATTGGTTAATGGGATTCCTCAGGGTTTTTTCTCCTCCTCGGGTGGACTCAGGCAGGGGGATCCCCTTTCTCCTTACTTGTTTATCATAATGGTTGAGGGTCTTGGGAGATTCATTCAAGCTAACGTGGTCTCTAAACACCTTGTGGGCATTAAACCTGCTTCCTCCCTTGCCCCTATGTCTGTGCAGCAATTTGTTGATGATACCCTTCTTTTTGGCATCTTTTCAGTGATTGAAGCTCGGAGATGGAAGAATATTTTAAACCTTTATGCCCTCGCTTCTAGGCAAAGCATTAATTTCCAAAAGAGTAATGTGTATTTTTTTAATACTCCCACTTCTCTCCGTCAAAAAATCATCCATATCCTTGATTGTGCTGAAGATGTTCTTCCTGCTATCTATCTGGGTCTTCCCTTTACGGTTAAAGAAATTTCCCCAAGTTTCTGGAATAGCCTTTTGGAAAGAACCCAACGGAAATTGATTGGTTGGAAGGGCAAAGTCCTCAGCAGTGCTGGTAAATTACAACTTCTTCGGGCTTCCTTGCAAGGTATTCCCACCTATTTCCTTTCTCTTTTCAAAATTCCTACTTCTTTTGCTGCTAAGTTGGAATAGATTCAAAGAAAATTTTTATGGACGGGAGCTGAAGATAAACAGCGGATGTCCCTGGTCAGCTAGGATAAAGTATGTCTTCCTAAATCCCATGGAGGTCTCAATATCCGCAACATACGTAATATGAACAAAGCCCTGCTCTCTAAAATTAATTGGAATTTGATCCATCATCAGAAAGATTGGGGAGAAATCATGCAAGCCAAATATTTGCATGTCACTGATTGGTCTAACTTCCTCCAACAAGGTCTTCCTAAGGGATCGGTCATTTGGAACAAAATGTTGAAATCTAGAAATCTACTCATGCAAGGGATCAGATGGAAGTTGGGAAATGGCATGGGTATCAAGTTTTGGACTAATATTTGGCTAAAAGACAAGGCTCTCATCTCTCAGAGGGATATGGGTGAGATTGCTGGCATTGCTACTCAGTTTTTTGGCCATAAGGTCAGTGATTATATATCAAACAATAATGGTCACAGGAGCTGGAGGAATTTGTTGGATTGCTGCCCCCATCGCCCTGATCTTGCTTCTAAAACTTAGATGGTTCAAAAGTTGATTCATGAAGTTAGAATTCCCCTCTTCCCTCATGAAGATGAGCAATTTTGGTGGCCGGATAAGAATGGCCGATTCTCCGTTAAGTCTGCCTATCACTTATTAGTCCCTAAGCTTCATAGAAAGGAGATATGGAGAAAAGTCTGGAACCAAAAACTGATCCTGAAAATTAACATGTTCTGGTGGGCCTCTGTTCATAACAAAATTTTGACCCAAGATAATTTGTAGAAGAGAGGTTTCACTTTGGTCAACAGATGCTGTCTATGCTATGAAAAGGAGGAAATGGTTTCTCATTTATTTTTTCACTGTAACTTTGCTAAGGACATTTGGAGCCTTCTCCTCAGCAATTTTGGTATTCAGTGGGCTTGCAACTCTGATATCCTGGAAGTTATTGACAATTGGTATCCTCCCTTCTCCCATCCCTAGCTCATTGAGTTATGTAATCAGACTCTGCCGTGTTTGAGTTGGACTTTGTGGAAAGAGCGCAACCATCGGATTTTTAGGGATACAGCTCGAGAGGTCTCTTAGGTCTCTCATACTTTCATTAAGACTCTTTTGGAGAGTGTTACTTTGGCCCATATCCGCACTGCGGAGAAACCTCTGACTCAGGAGGAAGAACAAATTGCGGTAAACTGGAAGGTTCTCAACCATATTCCGGCTTATAACATACTAAACTATTGCAGAGACTTAACACTAAATGGCAGCATCCGATTTCTAACTGGATGAAGCTCAATTTTGATGGGGCCTCTAAGCTTGCTGGTACAGCTAGTGGGGGAGGGATCATCCGTGATGATAAAGGGTGGATGTTTGCTGTCTATGCTGGAGGTCTGGGCTGTCACAGCAATAACTATGCTGAGGCTATGGCTCTTCTTTGGGGACTTAAATTGGCCATAGCCCTTTGCATTTGGAATTTGGAGATTCAGGGAGATTCTAAAATGGTCATTGATGCCATAACTAATAAGTCGAATGTTGGTATTCAGTTGAAAGACATTATCAGAGATATTCAGTTTCTCTTGCAGAGGTTTATTCATGTGCATATCTCACATATTTACCGTGAGGGCAATGGCGTGGCAGACACTTGTGCTGAACTCGGACAACGATATTCAAATTGGAGCGTTTGGCGCCAATTTGATCTCCTTCCTTTGAATATTAAGAATCTTATTCTTAAAGACGTGGCCGAGTCTTGATGAGGCTGATGTGTTCGAAAGACAGCTCATACTGTTAGTTCCTTGGGAAGGGGCTAATGTGTCCCTTGAAGTACGCATCCTTTTGTACTTTTTCTACTATCAAATCCGCTCCTCTTTCTCATAAGGTGAGCGGATGGCCGGATCATCATGGCTTGTGCCGAGTAATTATGGTTAAGCATGGGATTGGTGTCTGTAAGGAGTCCCATTATTATGAGATTGTGTGTGATGTTATTACCCACATTATCTGCCTTGTTAATGATAGTAATTCTCCTGTTAAGACAACTGAGGAGTCTAGGGGTCTCTGTGGAATGCGCTGTAATACCGCTATGGGGGGCGACAGAATTAGAACTGAACCCATCTCATGCTGTGAATTTAGGGACAATTTGGTTGCTTGGCATTACTACAAGGAGGGTGGAATTAGCCCCTATTTGGAGAGGCTTAATGGTTACAATGAAGCTCTTTCTGAACAATTTGCACGGTCTTGGCAGAATCGATGGGTTTTGGTGGGTGGCATCAGATTTGAAGTTTTCGAACGCATAATAGCTATGGCCACCGGTATGTCTACCCAGGGCTTGAAGCTGCAATGTAAAACTAAAATTGTGGACCTCTCCAGCCAGCAGCTTTTCCTCGGAGATGGTGAAGAATTGGTCCCTTACCAGGGCGGTTTTAACAGAGCCAAGTTGCCGGAGCCATGGGACGCTATATGTTTTATCCTCATGAAATATTTTACCCTGGAGGGGTGCTTTACTAGGTTTTATAACTACCATCTCCCCCTGTTAAATCATTTGCATCGCAATGCTAAAATTAGTTTTCCATTTTATTTGCTTTCTTCCCTGGAGCATTCTATCCTTAGGGTTCAGGCGAAACTGGCTAAAAACCCTACTCTGAAGCCTATCCCTCTCCACCAGGGCCTTATTCTCTGTTTGTATAATCATCATCTTGCCCTCGAGCCCTCCTCTAACCCTAAGGATATTCCTGATGTTGATGAACCCGGGCCCTCCCCTGTCCCTATCAAAACTACTGAAGTTTGCACTCCTGTGGCAAATCCTATCGATTCCCCGGGTCCGACTGCCTCTAAGAAGGGTAAAAAGTGGAAGGTTACTGGTGAAATGGGTACTGGGAAGGCAGTGGTTGGGACCCCTAAAACCCTTGGTAGGACCCCGGTGGGACAGCGAAGGGATTCCTCTATGAAGGCTTGTGGGGAGGGGTTTTCTTCTGGAGTTCGGCGGTCTAGGCATATTGCTGGCAAGCCGGCTCCCTCTGCCAAGTTCATTGACTATTCTGAGAGCAGCTCGAATGAATCCACCCGGGGGGAGGATGACAGGGATGTGGAGATTCAGGACATTTCGGGTGATGATGAAGACAAGCAAGAAACGCATGATACAGGGGAGGAAACTATTGACTCTGCTAGAAATGCTGACAAAGCGAGCGATATGTTTGTGGAAGAAGCTGAGGATGCTATGGAGACTGATGATGGTCTGGGGGCTGATCTTGCAGGTCTTCGGGTCCGCATTGCGAAGTTGGAATGGTTTTTCTCCATTGTGCTCAGGACCTCTATTCTCCTCAACCTCTCTGTGCTGAAGAATTTGGGGGTTACTGTCAATACTGATAGTGATGATTTGGCTAAAAAAGTGGATGCTATTATTAACTCTATGGTCTAGTAAGGAGAGCTGTTGTCTCCTCTGTCTTTGTTATTTTACTGCTGATACTTTGTTACTCTATTTTTTGGCTTTAGTTTTAGTGGCTAGTTTTGTTGGTTTTGCTGGCATTATGTACTGGTGGTATATGCTGTTTCTGGTTTAAGGCCCTGTTTTGTCTTCGGGCCTTTCTATTTTTGTTAAGGGTTCGGCCCCTTGTTTAGCCGCCTTATATAATCAAAAACATCATTTATAATTGTTTATATTCATTTATTTATGCATTTTATTTTCATTTTAATTTTATTCATTACAACTTGTAATTTTATTATTTTATTTAATCATTAATCAAATTTATTTATTATTTTCATATTAATTTTACCAATTATAAACAATTAAATTGTTTATAATTAGTAATGGACACATTATTTCCCCTTAAAAGTATTTATTTAACTCTAGCTTGAGAGTATCATTGTTTTAATGAAACACTAAGCAAAGTTATAATCAAACATTTCTAATTGGACAATCCAACCTACAAAATGATACCTGACCACCAAGCAAGGCCACAAGACAAGACGACAACAAAGAAAACAAATAGTCCAACTGACGGTGATGACTAGACAAGATACAGAATACTCATCCTCTTCGAGGATGTTGACTAAGTAGGGAACCTTATGCTAACTCTGAGCAAGAATTCCATTGGTGAAGGCACACTCAGCCCTGTTAATTTAGGTGGAGTCGATGGTACCTACATCCTGCAGCAAACCACATAGTCAACCATGAAAATATATATCATACAGTCATACAGTGAATGGAAGTCATAGTGTGGCAGGGTACTCAAACATGAGTAATGCGACACTGTTCCATTCACATAAACACATTGATAAGTAACTACATTATGCATAACAACTGTCTATTGAACAATCAAGATGGGACAATCAATTAATTGCATATGATCTTATACAAGTAGTCATCAATAGTAACATCATAACCATGATCAAATAACACATTAAACTTAGAATAACATTAAACCATAACATCTGATATGTCCATCAAATTGTGAAAGCATAAAATACCTGTAATCAAACATCATCATAACAATAGTTCCATAATCAACTAGCCTAACATTAGAGAGTCAATCATCCAACAGAATGTCATAGTATCTAATCCTACTAGGAAAACTATCAGTCTGACAGAAGGCAAGGTGAGGGGCACTATAGAAACATTCAAGTCAGACCCAGGATCCAAATTGAAATTTGATCATACATTATGAACAAAAATTCAAGTCAGACAACATCAACTAGAAGAAATGACAATTCCACCACCTAAACAGTGAAATTTGCTAAAAAAGATGTTAGAATGATTTGATATGGATAATATGAGTTTCCAAGTTCCAACTCAGCTCTGTGTAGAGTTGTCTTTGACCAAGATTTTACATTGCCTGTATGTATTCCTTCATTTGAAAATCAATAGAAAACTCAAATTCAGTAATGTGTTGATGTTCAATTATCTGTATTATTTATTTTATCAATTGAATATATACTCTGGATTCAACTACTAGATATACATTCAACGATTGTTGATGTTCATTGTTCTATATCCTACTATTGTTAATATGTTATGCTAATGTTATTTACCATTTCAAATGTTTTATTCACATGCAATTGAGACTGCCCGCTATCCCTTTGGCTTCACCAGTATTTAGAGATTAACTTTTTTCTGGCATAATGTTCACAACCAAGCAGTGACCGATGAGACAAGGCAGGGGTGAAATATACCAAGCCAATTTTTTTCACTTTTCCAATTACAACAAGCAGAGCAATACACAATCGTTGAAGTTAGCAATTAAACCAAACGATGCGGAATTCAACTCTAACCAAGAATGTACACCAGGATGGCATGATCATATGGTCAGAGGATCTCTATGCAATGCTAATAAAGGAACTCTAACCAAGAATGCGCCGGATGTCGACAAGCATATGGTCAGAGGGTCTTGATGCAATGCTGATATAAAGAACTCTAACCAAGAATGCGCCTAATGATGACGAGCATATGGTCAGAGGATCCCTACCAACTATTATGCTAAAATAACTCGACGTCAAGAATGTGCTTTCCAACCCGAAGTGGAATTGGAGCTACCATATGACGGAGATGCAAAGTATTATAAAGCAAATATGAGAAGAAGTATGAAGTGTTGACAGTACTACTGTTCAGCTTACAATAATTAGAGACTTCCAACCCAACTCAAATGATAGAAGTTAGCAAACTGAAATGACGGATCAACAACTTTGAAAAACCAAACCAACAACTTAAAACCCTACAAAAATACTCACACCTCACTCATTTCTCAACTAAATGACCTCAAATCTGATGCAATGCACTCCTATGACAATGGCAACCAAGCTACACACTATAAACCACTCTTAAACCCAAGTATTTATTTAGCATGCTTTCTAATGCACTCCAAAGAGGGGCGGCCTAGCAAGAAGGGCGATTTCCTTCTAGAAAATCATATTCTTCATAATAAATTCTGTAAATTGGCACAATGGGGTGCCCAACATAAACAAAGGGAAATATGAAATACCAAGAACAAATGCCTTTTTATTTTTAGATTTATGAATGAAACTATAGATTCAGCCCTGTTATCAGCAACTCCAAAAAATAACATAAAATGCAAATAACTGAACTACAAACAGAACTCAAGCTATAATGCAAACCTCACTACAAAATCACTACTATCAGCAAACCTCTCCCTAGGTGCTATCTCTCAAGCACGAAGTGAGCCCAGGCTAGGAGGTATTCATTCCTCGAAGCAGTCCCAAAACCATTACGGCAACATAACATTATCAAGATTTCGGATGCCCAAATGAGAGCACTCTTCCTCCTTTTATACTTTTCCAACTGGGAGTCTCTAAAATCCTCTTGCATATGGGATAAAACATGAGAGGGAAAATAATATAATCCTCTTCAATTCTTTTTCAATCTCAACCTTAAAGTCCCCTCTTTTAAAACAACATTAATATTAAATAATAATATTTAATTTACGGACTTTAAAACGGAGGCCAAGATGATGTCAGAAATCAATGATCTATAGCTTGTTGGAAAGGTCTTGACAAGACGAATCCAACCCCACTCTCAAAATCCCATTCTGGTGCCAATCCTGAACTTACTAAAAATAGTCGTAACCAACAGGGACTAAGGAGAACAAACCCAGAAAGAAACTGCCAACCAAACCACAATCCACGAACAAAAGCAACCACCAAAACATGATACCCCAATTTCAACCTTCGAGTAGCCTACGGGTCTCTAGAATAGGCCAACAGTCAACTATAAAAGATCAACCTAGAAAACGGGACATTACAGTCCGCCCTTCCCAAGATTGTTTGTCCTCAAGCAATTGTAAGCCTGGATGCTGCAGAATCTCATCATTCTCTCAAGTAGCATCCTCCATAGGCAAGTTCTTCCACTTCACCAAATACTCTCTGATAGTTCTTTTCCTCAAGGAACGCTCCCTAGAATCAAGAATCTCTTCTGGAATCAAAACCAACTGTCCTTCTTCATCCAAGGGTGGCATCTGTGATGAAGCAACAACATTGTGTCCAAGTGCCTTCATGAGGCAAGACACGTGGAATACATTGTGCACTCTGCTATCCGAAGGTAGCTCCAACTCATAAGCTACTGCCCCCACCTTCCTAGTGACCTTGAATGGCCCATAAAAACGTGGTTTGAGCTTCTTAGCTCCACTTTTCTTGAGAGTGGATTGTCTATAAGGTTGTAGTCGAAGATAAACCATATCTCCAACTTCAAAAGAGCGCTCAACACGCCGCTGATCAGCATACATCTTCTGCTGATTCTATGCAATCTATAGATTGTTCTTCAATGAGTTCAAGATATCTTGACTCTGCTGTGACAAATCTTTGGCTTGAGGGGCTTTGCTATCACCAAACACCAAATCAGCAAGGCTAGGAGCCTCATAACCGTAAAGAGCCATGAAAGGTGACATCCTTATTGACATGTGAAAAGTAGAATTATAATAATACTTGCCCATGTGAAGCCACTTCACCCAAGCTCTTTGCTGCTCTGAAACATAGTTTCTCAGGTAACCTTCCAACCACTTGTTCACTATCTCTATCTATCCATCAGTTTGAGGGTGATAACTGGTGCTTGGAGTAAGCACTATACCACTCATTCTAAAAACCTCTTGCTAAAAAGTGCTTAGGAACTTGCTGTCCCTATCACTCACAATGTTTTTTGGCAACCCATGTAATCTAAACACCTCATGAAAAAATAAATCTGCAACTTGGGCTGCTGAAAAAGAGCTGGCAATGGCAAAGAAGTGAGCAAATTTTGTTAATCTATCCACTACAACATAGATACAATTTTTACCTTGAACCTTGGGCAACCCTGTGATGAAGTCCATTGATATGCTTTCCCATTTTTGATTGGGAATGGGAAGAGGTTGCAGAAGACCAACTGGTAAAGTATGCTCATTCTTGTTCATCTGACAAGTGGGACACTCCTGAATGTAACGTTGAACCTCCCCTTTCAGCCCTTTCCAAGAAAATCTTTCCCTGATCTGCCTATATGTCTTGAAGAACCCTTGATGACCAACAAGTGGAATGTCATGAAAGGTCAACAAAATCTTCTTTTTGAGCTTAGAATCATCCACCACAAAGATTCTACCCTTGTAGTGTATCAGCCCTTCGACCACTTTGTACCTTTCGTCAAGAAAAGTACCCTCCATGATGCTGGTTGCAAACTGATTTTTGGCATAATCAGCAAGCAACATGTCCCTCCAATCAGCTGTAAGCTCACACAATGAGCTCAAATGAGGTCTCCTCAAAAGAGCATCAGCCACAATATTGTTTTTTCCTTTGACATATTCGATGTCAAAATTGTAAGCTTGAAGCTTACTCACCCACTTTTGTTGCCTCTCGTTCAAATCTTTTTGATGCATGAAGTACTTGAGGCTATTGTGATCAGTCTTGACCACAAACTTGCTCCCCACCAAGTACTGTCTGAACTTAGCTAATGCATGCATAATGGCAAGCATCTCCTTGTCGTAGATGGAGTAGGTCCTTTCAACACCTCTTAATTTTCTGCTTTCAAACACAATGGAATGTTTGTCTTGCATCAAAACAGCCCCAACTCCTTTACCGGATGCATCACACTGTAGCTCGAATGGCTTGGAGAAGTCTGGGATAGCTAAAACCGGACAAGAGCTCATGATCCCCTTAAATTTATCAAAAGTAGTTTGAGCCTTTTCTGACCAACAAAAAGCACCCTTTTTTGTGAGGTCAGTAAGAAGAGCAGCATTCTGAGAGTAGCCCTTCACAAATCTTCTGTAAAATCCACAAAGACCCAAAAATCCTTTCAGATGAGTCAAATTCTTAGGAGGTGGCCAATCAACAATTGCCTTGATCTTTTCAGGATCAACCTTCACTCCTTCAGCACTGATTATATGGCCAAAGTAAAGTAACTTCTTCATTCCAAATTCACATTTGGATTCTTTGGCAAACAAACTCTCTGATTCCAGGATGCTAAGCACTTCCTCCAAGTGCTTGAGATGTTCTTCCCATGTCTTGCTGTAGATCAGGATATCATCAAAAATATCAATACAAACTTCCTCAACTGCTTCTGAAAGATTTTGTTCATACATGACTGGAAGGTAGCAAGAGCATTAGTCAACCCAAATGGCATGACTAGAAAATCGAAGTGGCCATAGTGACATCTAAATGCTATCTTCTCAACATTGGATCCTCTCATCTGAATCTAGTAATAACCCGATCTCAAATCGATCTTTGAAAAGAACTTGGCTCCATGTAGCTCATCAATGAGCTCATCTATCCTCGGGATGGGATATCAATTTTTGATAGTGCTTTGATTCAAAGCATGATAGTCCACACACATGCGGATGGTACCATCCTTCTTCTTCACCAGGACAATTGCCGAAGCAAAGGGGCTCTTGCTTGGATGAATGAAGCCCATCTCCAAGAGTTCCCGAATGTTTTTCTCAATCTCATCCTTTTGTTTCTTAGGATACCGATAAGGAGTTGTAATAACTGGTTTAGCTCCTTCCTTGAGCTCTATGACATGCTTCAAACCTCGATCAGGAGGTGGTCCAGGAGGTAAATCAGCAAACACCTTGCTCTTCTTTTTGAGTAAAGACTGAATATCAGGAGGGTAGTCTCTCTTTGTTTCAACCAGACTAGCAGGAAGAATCATACACTCTGCAGCCCACTCAACTTGATCATGACGAATCAGCCTCGCCATCCTCTTGAATGACACAATCTGAGGACCACCATTGGACATTCCTCTTATCACTACATTCTTCCCTTCAGATTGAAACTTGAGCTCCATGGTTTGCAGATTTAGAGTGATCTCCCTGAGTGAATGCAGCCATTGAATGCCTAGGACAGCATCCGTATCTCCAATTTTGACTACATAGAAGTCGTCCTTGACCTCATAGTTTCCCACTTGCATGGTCATGTTTGAGATCTTCTTGGTGCAGGTGATGTGAAAACCATCAGCAACCATAACCTTGAAGCCTTCAAACTCTTCTGTTTGTAACCCCTTCTTTGCCACCACAGCTTCGTCAATGAAGTTATGCATTGCTCCAGTGTCAATCAAAGTAACTATGCGTTGCCCCTTAATCATCCCTCAAACTTTGAAGGATTCATTCCTTTGAAAGCTCGAAAGTTGAGCCAAAGTGCCTCCACTTCCCTTTTCATCTTCGGATTCCTCTGGGACTTTTTCCACTTCACTGTCTTTAGAATCAGACTGCTGGTCTGACAAATCAGAATTACTTTCTTCAGCTAAATAGTATTCAATTTGATGAAATTTGCCTCCTTTTGGGCAAACATGATCTTGGGACCATTTTTCTCTACACCGGAAACATAACCCTTTTCTTCTGAGTTCATTAAGTGTCTCAGGATCCAACCTTGTGACATGAGGTTGATGCTGTTTGAACTCCTTATGCTGAGGTCTTTTTCCTTTATCTCTTTTGTGAAATGATGGCTTGGGTTGAAAATTTGCTTTAGGAGCAGCCCACTCCATGTTTCTTGCCTTCTTCATTGCCTCTTGTAGAGAGGGTGGATCAAAAGCTTTAATCCAACCCTTGAGTGGCTCCGTCAATCCTTCACTGAATAGGATCACCAAGTGCCTCTCAGTGACTCCTGCGACCATGACTGAAAGGCTTTGAAACTCAGCTATGTAGGCATCAACTGTACCATATTGCTTAAGTTGTGCTGCCAATTCTCTAAAATGCACTTCTGGATCTTTTTTCTCAAATCTCTCTATGAGCTTATTGGTAAACTCATCATAGGTAGTGATAGACCGATGACCCAAGGTGACTAGACCATGGTACCACCACTCGTGCACCACCCCATCCAGGTGTAGCATAGTGAACTTAATCGCCTCCTCCTCCTCCATGGGTCTGAGAGCTAGATAGTTGTCTAACTTCTGTATCCAAGCTCTAGCTGAACTATTGTCACTCCCATCAAAATGTGGAAGCATAACCTTGTTGATAGCTTGATGCAAATCCCCATGAACTATTGTCCTCCTTTGTTCATAATGTCTTCCTTGTCCTCTATCCTTCTTTTTATGATCCATAAAATCATTATAAGACATATCTGCCTTAATTTCATCAGGTAGAGAATCATACTCAGTGCAGCTGAGTCTCAACTGTTCAACAAAAGACACATTTTCTTCTGGATCAAGATGAGGTTTTACTGGTGCCAAGAAAGTGGGTTTGAATGGCCTGGAAGAAATGTATGTGCTATTTGAAGCAGGCTGAGCAGCATGTCCATTATGCTAGTTGGTGGCACTGTGTTCTCCACTATGTCCTAAATTGTTTAGTGGAGGTTGGTTCTGACCCATTCTCCCCATCATGAGAGATATCATATCCATTAAGGTATCCATCTTCCTCTCGAACCTCTTTGCCAGACTTAATGATCTTTCTCTTCCTTTCCCACTATCATCTCTGTTACTTCCCGACGTCCTCTCATTATCCCCCATTTCTCCTTCAGGAGAAGACTCACAATTCACTCTTAATACCTCTGAAGCTGTCTGACCTTCTGGGGCCTGATGCTAATGAAACTGACTGGTAGCCTTCTTGTATTCTCTTGCTAAGTACCTCTGTTCACTGTCACTCATAGAAGGTTTGTTTTCACAGGATGGCAGGATGCGTGGCTCTGATACCACTGAAATATACCAAGCCAATTTTTTTCACTTTTCCAATTACAACAAGCAGAGCAATACACAATCGTTGAAGTTAGCAATTAAACCAAACGATGCAGAATTCAACTCTAACCAAGAATGTTCACCAGGATGGCGTGATCATATGGTCAGAGGATCTCTATGCAATGCTAATAAAGGAACTCTAACCAAGAATGCACCGGATGTCGATGAGCATATGGTTAGAGCGTCTTGATGCAATGCTGATATAAAGAACTCTAACCAAGAATACACCTGATGATGATGAGCATATGGTTAGAGGATCCCTACCAACTATTATGCTGAAATAACTCAACGTCAAGAATGTGCTTTCCAACCTGAAGTGGAATTGGAGCTACCATATGACGGAGATGCAAAGTATTATAAAGCAAATATGAGAAGAAATACGAAGTGCTGACAATACTACTGTTCAGCTTACAATAATTAGAGACTTCCAACCCAACTCAAATGATAGAAGTTAGCAAACTGAAATGACGGATCAGCAACTTTGAAAAACTAAACCAGCAACTTAAAACCCTACAAAAATACTCACACCTCACTCATTTCTCAACTAAATGACCTCAAATCTGATGCAATGCACTCCTATGACAATGGCAACCAAGCTACACACTATATATCACTCTTAAACCCAAGTATTTATTTAGCATGCTTTCTAATGCACTCCAAAGAAGGGCGGCCTGGCAAGAAGGGCGATTTCCTTCTAGAAAATCATATTCTTCATAATAAATTCTATAAATTGGCACAATTGGGCGCCCAACATAAACAAAGGGAAATATGAAATACCCAGAACAAATGCCTTTTTATTTTCAGATTTATGAATGAAACTACAGATTCAGCCCTGTTATCAGCAACTCCAAAAAATGACATAAAATACAAATAACCGAACTACAAACAGAACTCAAGCTACAATGCAAACCTCACTACAAAATCACTACTATCAGCAAACCTCTCCCTAGGTGCTATCTCTCAAGCACGAAGTGAGCCCAAGCTATGAGGCATTCATTCCTCGAAGCAGTCCCAAAACTATTATGGTAGCATAACATTATCAAGATTTCGGATGCCCAAATGAGAGCACTCTTCCTCCTTTTATACTTTTCCAATTGGGAGTCTCTAAAATCCTCTTGCATATGGGATAAAACATGAGAGGGAAAATAATATAATCCTCTTCAATTCTTTTTCAACCTCAACCTTAAAGTCCCCTCTTTTAAAACAACATTAATATTAAATAATAATATTTAATTTACGGACTTTAAAACGGAGGCCAAGATGATGTCAGAAATCAATGATCTATAGCTCGTTGGAAAGGTCTTGACAAGACGAATCCAACCCCTTTCTCAAAATCCCATTCTAGTGCCAATCCTGAACTTACTAAAAATAGCCGTAACCAACAGGGACTAAGGAGAACAAACCCAGAAAGAAACTGCCAACCAAACCACAATCCATGAACAAAAGCAACCACCAAAACATGAAACCCCAATTTCAACCTCCGAGTAGCCTACGGGTCTCTGGAATAGCCCAACGGTCAACTGTAAAAGATCAATCTAGAAAATGGGACATTACAGGGGGGCAGTAATACTGACGAGTTTGATGGCTTAAGTGTGAACTTGGATGACTCGGTTTTGGATAAGGCACTGATCAAAATAATTCATAAACTGTGAAAATGATGCAGAATCACATATCAAATCAAAAACCAAAATTCTACTTTACTACAAATTTTATGTTTTATGCACATATCAAATTTAGCTTGAGGAAATATTAAGCACTAAGTTGAATGATGAATCACTGAGTACATGTAAAACTTAAGAATATGACACAACTAAAATATGAAATAATTAATAATATGTTAATGTATTCAATTTGATTCACAATTTCAAGGAATACAATATAAAATTTTATCAACTATAGTTTTGGAATATAATTCATGAAATGTAATATAAATACCTAAAAACATCTAATTCACTTCCATTTCCCAAATCGAGTCAAGGTCCTCAAATTGATGTTCAGATAAAGAAAAAGAGTCATCTTGATTCTAAGTCTTGTCTTCATTTTCTTCGACTTGATTATGAGTCTCAAAGTCATGTTCATTAGTCCTTCTATCACTGTCATTTGTCCCACCACTACCAACATTTGAACTTGAAGTGTTGTACAACCCTCTTCTTTCATATATGGAATTCTAGATTGTAAGTGCCCTTTCATAGGGAATTTTTTTGATATTATATGCACTTCCTAACACCCTCAATCAATTTTCCCCTTGTCTAGTTTTTTTCTTATCTTTGATTTCAGAAACCCCAATGCACTGAAAACTCTCTCATCTTCCACCAAACCCAATATCATTGTGATGGCAGAGATCTTCAGATACAGACTCAAACCTGTTACAGAAAACAAACTCTAAGAGAATTCAAAAATAGTGACAGGAAACACAAGAACAATTCCTCATAATGACAGGAGATTATGCAAACTATTGTCTTGGCTTTACAATTCTAATGCCTCATGGAATCAATTTTTAACAACAAAATTAGTACCTTGAAAGAGATATATTTTAATCATTATAGTACTGGCTAAAAAGACCTCATTACATATTCAATATCTGACCATATATTCGGCCTCCCGTACTTTAAATCCAAAATGACTATAACTAATTAGATTTCTGTCAAAAATGACTCTCTTGGAGCCATTGACCTTCTCTTCTAACAATACGGCCTTAGTTTGTAGACCATCGGCTAGCTCATACAAAGGAATTCAATGATTCCTAAGAACTATTCAATGACTTCCGATGACCTCATTTCCTAATCACCATCCACACCGATTCACCATCGACCTCCTTACCTTGCATTTCTGCAGCACTATCGAATTCCTCCCCTCCATCTTTGTTGAGGGCGCATAGATAAATAAGTCGCTCCTCCATGTAACGTCACACCATAAACATTATGGAACCATTGCTAGATAAAAATAGATCACCACGAAATGCCCACAACATGACTACCATCATTTGCAAGGATTTAAGATGATTTATTGTTGCTTCTCTCTTTAGCCGATCCACTAAGAAGGAAGGAAAATCAAATCTTTTATATTGCCAGCTGGTCCACATTTATATTACATGATCTATGGCTTTTTTCCTTTTAAAACTGGAGATAAAAGATAAGCACGACCCCACCAAAAATAGTAGAAATAAATTGCTAAAATAATGGTCGATAGAGATAGCTAAAGGAGCTGCACCAGCACAACAAAACAAAAAAATGCAAATCAAAATTTGGAAATGGGATGCCACTACATCAGACTCCCCAGGCAGAAAAATTCATGAGCTCTTTCTCCTGAGGTCTGTGATTCCACTTTTCTTTTTCCTCACTTTCCAATTCCTTAATTCTGCACTTCCATACTTGCATTGTTGCCATTGAAATTTCACTGTCTGCATTTGTCAGCTTCTTTCTCTCTCTACATAATTCATCCTTCAGTTCTCCTTATTAACTCCAAATCTCCACCATTCTAACTCATCATCACAATGATCTACTAGTAGCATCTCAAACAAAAATTAAATCTCATCCTCATTTTGTGTAAAAGAAATTACCTCTGGAATCTTTATTATTGCAATGTTATCTTGTAATAGTAAGTCTTCAGCTTCTTCTAGATCCTCTGGTTCTTCCATTGTAATCTCAATTGAATCTTCTACACTTGCAATCTCCTTCATTAGGTTTGTGCTTTCTCCTTTAAAATACTCTTTCAAACTGATCATTTCCTCTACACCTGGATTCTCCTTTGTAACCACAGGTTCCTCCTCATCCTTACTACATTTGCCATTGTTAGAAATGAGATCAAGAAAAAAATCTTTTCTATCATTAGGCTAAGCACCCTCTTTTTCAAATTGTTTGCAGTCCTCATCAACATCCTTTGCATTCTTACTGTTAACTTCTTCTACCCTTGATGCCATTTTTCTGCCACAAAAGTTAATATAAACCACTCCTCTTTGTTTCACATCAACAATTGATTTCTTTTGCCAAGATGGGATTATATACCCATGATCTACTAATTTACCCTTTTCCTTTTGAACTTGCACATCTTCATTGCCATTACCACTTGCACAATCAAAATGAACTTTTACCTTGTCATTGGTCTACTGCTCCAATTTGCAAATATTCTTGGTTGCATGTCTTGCCAACTCCTTCTCTTCACAGGATTTCTTCTTTTCTTGATGAGCCTTCTTTCCTACTTCAGGTACTGTTGCTACAAACTATCTTTTATTAGCTATTGCTGCAATTTGGCTTCTTTTGCTCTTATCTCCAGCTCCATTGACATGCTGTCTTCTTGCCCTTTCTTTCTTTGCCTCCAAAGGCTTGTCCTTAGTCTTCTTCACACCTGTATTCACTACTTTAAACAATTCATCAGAAAATAAATCAAGAGACCAAGATGTCTCCTCCAGTGCCTTTGTTCTAGACACCTTCTTCTTTTCTTTTTCGGGTGCTCCTCGCTACACCTTCTTTTTTCTCCTTTTCTTATTTTCGCCCAAGTCCTCTGCAATGAGAACTTTCTTCTTCTCTCTCTGTTTGCTTTCTGTAGTCACAACCTTCTAAAGAAAATAAATCCTTTCAAAGATCTCCATTATTCTTGAGATCTCTTCTAATCCCTCGATATTTTCTTCTTTCCACTTCATCCCAATATCTATCCCAAAATGGGATTATCACAGGTCTTCTTACACAAAAACTTATTTCTCTTACTGTTGCAATCCACAGTCTCTATTCAATCTCCAAATGCAAGCTGCCTCTCCTTCGGTGATCTATTCACACACAACAACACACCTCTACACCTCACCTAGGGCTTCTCTCTTTCCTCTTTGCCCAGTTTTTGGAGCTTCTCCTTTCTATTACTGTGTTAATCAGCAAATCTCATATACTCTCCTTTCCGTACAACCTGGCGAAGTTGCCTCCTTTGGTGATCTACTTAGCACTCAGGACCTTCTATGCTCTGATACCACTTGATGGCAGAGATCTTCAGATACAAACTCAAACCCATTCTAGAAAAAAACTGAGAGAGAATTCAGAAATAGTGATAGGAAACACAAGAACAATTCCTCATAATGATAGAAGATCATGCAAACTATTGTCTTGGCATTAGAATTCTAATGCCTCACAAAATCAATTTTCAATAGCAAAATTAGTACCAAGAAAGAGATATATTTTAATCATTATATTTCTATCTAAAAAGACCTCATTACATATTCAATATCTGACCATATATTCGGCCTCCCATACTTTAAATCCAAAATGACTATAACTAATTAGATTTCTATCAAAAATGACTCTCTGGGAGCCGTCAACCTTCTCTTCTAACAATATGGCCTCAGTTTACAAACCATCGGCCAGCTCATACAAAGGAATTCAATGATTCCTAAGAACTATTCAATGACTCCTGATGACGTCATTTCCTAATCACCATCCACACCAATTCACCATCAACCTCCTTACCTTACATTTCTCCAGCACTATTGAATTCCTCCCCTCCATCTCTGCTAAGGGTGCATAGATAAATAAGTTGCTTCTCCATGTAACGTCACACTATAAACATTATGGAACCGTCGCCAGATAAAAATAGATCACCATGAAATGACCATAACATGACTACCATCATTGCAAGGATTTAAGATGATTTATTGTTGTTTCTATCTTTAGTCAATCCACTAAGAAGGAAGGAAAATCAAATCTTTTATATTGCCAGCTGGTCCACATTTATATTGCACGATCCGTGGCTTTTGCCTTTTAAAACTAGAGATAAAAGATAACCACGATCCCACCAAAAATAGCAAAAATAAATTTCTAAAATAATGGTTGATAGATATAGCTAAAGGAGCTACACTAGCACAACGAAACAAAAAAAATGCAATACAAAATTTGAAAACAAGATGCCACTGCATCATATTGCTTGACATAAATCAACAAGTTTGAAATATTCTGATATTGAATCACACAATATTTTACTCTAACCCAAGTTTTTCCAGGGCTTTGTTATTGATCCCACTTTGAAGGGATTCTCCATGGCATTAAATTGGTCTATCATTCTTCTTGCAAACCGACTACATTGTCCTCTAAGCTTATTTCCATCTATAATTCCTTCTACTTTCTGTCCATTGCATTCTACACTTTTTGAAAAGTACGCAGTCAAGGTAGTTACTTTTTTATGAAAAAAGCTTGGGCTATCTCGGTGGCCTTGAACCCAAAATTAAGGATACACAATAGGCATGGCATCAAGTATTTCTTCTTAAGGGATTCAATTATAAATCTCTATTGAAAGATTGCTTGCAATTTCCTTCATATTACTACTAACAAATTCAACAATGCCAACAAAATCTTCCTTTCTAATAGGTACTTCTCTGATAGAGCGACTGACCGTCTTAAAATGGTTCATTGGTATCTCAAATCCACGTATAAAGGTACATAACTCCTCACTTGAATTAAACTGTAAATAATTTTTAGGATGATTCAAATCTGTAATTATCTGCCACCTATAAAAATTTGGGCTTTGAGAAGTTAGATCTAGATATAGATTATCAAGGGCAATGCATGTCATTCTACATAGTTGGTATACTCATAGATATACATAGTTCTATCTTGGGCTTTCTTCACAAGATTGTTCATTTCATCTAGCATGGGCAAAAAACTAGCTAAAGTTAAAAGTGTGTCTATATCGCTTAACCTATGTAAGAGGTCAGGGGCTTTGTCTACTATGTTGTGATGCTCATACATTATTCAAATCAAGGATGGATATTCTGAAAGAACTCATTGCATTGGTCCATGGAAGGAGATCCATTTGGTATCAACATCCTTAAGAAGCTTGTTTCCTTCCATTATTCCCTCAGCAAAATTTTGTAATTCTGTAAAATGTTTGGGACTTCGACAGAAGTATGCATGGAGCTCGTGGACTAGATTTTCAACTTTTGATATTGTAGGAAACTTGGTTACAATTTTAAATGCTAAATTCATTCTATGGGCCATGTATTGAATGAAAAGCATGTATGGTGCACAAGCAGTTTGTAATTTTGTGCAAAGACCAGTCCTATGACCTTGCATTACTGTAGCTCCATCAGCTCCTACACACACCAACTTTTTGGCAATTATCAAGTAATCCATACCTGCAATTACATTCAAATACTTCTTAACTAGTTGAATGATTTTGCAATGTTGAACTATCCTTCATTTTATGAACACCAACTAGATGAGCTCAGTAGACATGTTCTTTTATAGTATACACATACATACAGACCCAAGAAGTATTATCTACCATAGTAACTTCATCTAAAGATAATGCAATGAGGTTTGACTCTTTTACATTATCTTTTAAATCTTACTTTCCCACCGTAGCGAGATAGTTTGCCCATTCCCATCTAGTATTTATTGACCAATGTGTGCTAGGATAGTGAGGAACACTCAAAAAAGATAATAAATTACTATACTTTGGGTAGTCTGTCGTAGGATGCCTTCTAGACAAAATATGAAAAACAAAACTCATCTGAATAGTTTTCACTAGTTGTGCTCCTTCCATTGCTTTTCCAAATTGAGCCTTAATTGTACCTCCACTTGTAGCAAGCTTCATCATTCTTTTCTTATGCTCATCATATTCCATGGCATACTTCACATGAAGACATTCTTCCTTTGATTTCCATCTTACTATTGATGTTTCCTTTCCGTCTATGATTTGTCTTTTATAAACTTTACATGTATGCTTTTCTATAGTGTCAAACTTTAGCTGTAATTTCTTGTCTCTTTTACATTTCCAACTACAAATCACACACTTTGTTGGTTGTTCATCTTTGTTTGTTTTCTCCACTAGTTTAATGAATGGGTACTTTGACACCCAATCAAGTTGAAAATTCCTTGACATTTCCCACTTACGCCCTAGTTTTGAATCTTTTGATTTGCCTTTTCTTTTCTTCTTGCCAACATCATATACAACACCAGCATTTTCTTTTTCATCCAAGTCAATTATCTCAATCTGGCTAATCAGGGTATCCCTTGGAACATCTTATGTGGTATTGCCATCCTCATTCTAGGTAACTAGGGTATCCCTTGGATTATCTTCTATGGTATTGCTATCCTTATTCTGGCTAACTAGGGTATCCCTTGGAACATCTTCTATGGTATTTCCATCCTCATTCTAGCTAACTAGGGTATCCCTTGGAACATCTTCTACGATATTGCCATCCTCATTCTAGCTAACCAGGGTATCCCTTGGAACATCTTCTGTGATATTGCTATCCTCATTCTGGCTAACCAGGGTATCTCTTGGAACATCTTCTATAGTATTGCCATCCTCATTTGACTCAATTCCAATCCCACCTTCTGGTGGTGGTGAGGTATTGCGAATGGCTTCTTCATTATTATTTGGTACAAGAGTTGATGGTGTAGCTCAATCTTGATTTGATGGATCAAAAACATTTCCAGTTCCAAAGTAAGACTATTTAATAACTCCACCTTTAAAGAATTTTGGTGGCTTCCTAGTCCCTTCACCATCTTGAGGAGTCTTACCCTTGTCGCACTTGCGGCTCAACAGCTTGATCTCCCATTTTGAGTAAAAGTTGGAAAAAAAAATTCTTCTTGATGTAAGAGCATCCAGTGGTGTAAGGAAAATCTTGCATCACCCAAAAAGAAGTTAATTCAAAATCATTGTAGTTGTTTTAATTTCTTTCCATAATTAGTGTTTCTGGTTCCATAATATCTTGAATAATCATGTAGGACTTTCAATTTTTTTCCAAAACTGCTAAAAATAGCAAACTACCAGTTTTGGAAAGTTTACCTGCCATTTTCAGAAAGTTTGCATTTGGGCATAGAGTGAAGCAAAAACTTGAAGAAAACTTCATAATGGAAATATAAGACCTTTGGTGAAGGAATCGGGCAAAGATCATTTGTGAGCTGAAAGATATTAAAGTTTTTTTTTTCCGAAAAGCCCCTAAAATTTTTTGAAATGAGATATGAGGCACTAAAACACCCCATAACATCTTGAAACATTGATGGAAATCCATTTATGGATTTCCATCATGATAGTTCACATCGTGATCTTTTGAGCACTTAAAATGGTTCATCAATTGGACACTCGGATCAAAAGTTATGCTTCCCGAAAGTTGACTTACTTTTGGAGGGAGTTGTAAATTTCAAAATTTAGCTAGAAGCCACAAAAAAGTGTTTTTTATGACTATTTTGGGAACCCTGGGTGGTAGTAGAGTTAAGTGGGGAAAATGTAGAGTCAAGAATAGGTGGGAAAATAGAAACCCTAGCTGATTTGGGGGTTATAGAAGGCAGAAGATTCCAGAGCCAGGTGATGTGTAGATGTAGTGTGTTGCAACCTGTGGAGGATTGACTCCTCTGATTGTAATTGAGCTTCTCTAATGTAATGAGTTGCCCAGATCAATAAAAGAAAGTTCTATTTTCTGTGATCAATTTCTGTTGTTGTGTATTTTTTTATTTACCCCTTCATCAAGTGGTATCAGAGCAAGGGTTTCTAATTGTGTAGACAAATTGCTGACCATGAGGCAGTTTGCACCAGGACCTGAGCTTGTGGGTTTGCTGTGGAGAGCAAGATGGCTCCACAAAGAAATCATATTGGGAGGAATGCTTTGATGGAAGAGACTTTTAGAGCCCTACAAAGGCAAATCGATGCATTGCAAGAGGAGCTACGAAGAGGGTTTGAGCTGAGAACAAGGGAAGAAAGCAAAGATGAAACTGAGGAAGAACAAGAAGCTATAGGAGATCCTATAGAAGTTAGGTTGTTGAGGGCCATTTTGAATATCGAAAAGAGGCACAGGATCGAAGTTTCTACATATTCTGGAGATTTGAATCCAGAATAGCTTATTGATTGGATCAATGACATGGAGGAGTATTTCGAGTATGAAGATGTGGAGGACCCAGATCAGGTCAAGTTTGCAAAAACAAAGTTGAAGGGCCATGTAAATATTTGGTGGAAGGAGGTCCAGTTAGAGAGGAATAGAAGAGGAAAAGGAAATATCACTAGATGGGATCGGATGGTGGAGAAACTGAAGAAATAGTTCATTCCTGTGGACTATGAGATGGAGTTGCTGAAGAAGCTGCAAGGATTGAAGCAAGGTAACAAGTCTGTTAAGGAGTATATAGAGGAGTTTTATAAGATTACTATCAGGATAGGCCATGCAGAGACTAACAAGGAGAAGGTAGCCCATTACATTAATGGGTTGAGGCCAAGTATTCAAGAGGAGTTGACCCTGGTTAGAATGACCACCATAGAAGATGCGTACAAATTTTCCCTGAAGGTGGAAGAGAAGCTAAATAAAGGATTTGACAAAAAACAAAGGAGAAGAGGTCAAGGTGGAAGGACTGGTGGAAGACCCTATGGAGGCCGTAATGAAGATCAAAAGAAAAGTGAAGAACCTGGCATCAGTCAAAATCAAAGAGGGGATAACGCGTACCACCCTCCTGACCAATACAATGGTGAGAAAAGAGGAAGAGGAAGAGGAAGAGGAAGAGGCTGACCTAGGCAAGGACCTCGAAGAGGATGTTTCAAAGGAACCTATTTCCAATGTGGAGAAGAAGGGCATCGAGCATTCTACCTGAGTTGCACATGTAGATGAAGATGCATAGTCTGAGCATTCTAAAGATGCTGAAAGGGGAGAAACCCTAGTTGTTAGAAGAACCTTGCTGAATGAGGAGAAAGAACCCAATCAGAGGAAGCGTCTATTCTACACAAGGTACAAATGTGAAGGTAAATGTTTTGATATTATTATTGACAATGGAAGTACTAACAATCTTGTTTCAAAGGAGATGGTTGACAAGTTGAAGTTGACAAGAAGACAACATCCACATCCATATCAGATTGCATGGTTGCAAAAAGACCATAGATCTTTGGTTAATGAATAGTGTTTAGTGAAGTTCAAGATTGGGGACTACCATGATGAGGTGTTGTGTGATATCATTCCGATGGATGCATGTCATATGCTATTGGGAAGGCCGTGGCAATATAATAGGAGCACTATCCATGATGGTCGTGCAAACACATATTCCCTAACAAAGGATGGAGTTCATCATAAATTGAAGCCCTTGAAGGAGGTGGAAGAAAAGGTATGTAGTACTGCCAGAATCTGCTTGGTAGATGGTAGAAAATTTTTTGAGGGTATGAAGCATGAGCATCATTGCTTTGCATTGATTCCTAAGATTAGTCAAGAGAAATGTGAAGATGTACCACCAGAAGTTTTAGATATGTTGGAAGAATTTCAAGACATTATCTCTAATAATGTACCAAAAGGTTTACCACCAGTGAGGAAGATAAGTCATCAAATGGATGTGATACTAGGAGCCAATTTTCCAAATAAGGTAGCCAACAGAATGACTCCAGTAGAGAATGAAGAGTTGAATAGACAAGTTCATGAGTTGTTAAGGAAGGGACTGATAAGGGAGAGCCTGAGTCCATGTGCAGTTCCTGTAGTACTAGCACCAAAGAAAGATGGAAAGTGGAGAATGTGTACAGATTCTTGAGCCATAAATAAGATCATGATCAAAAATAGATTTCCAATGCCAAGAATGGATGACATAATGGATTGTTTGAGTGGAGCCAAGTACTTCATGAAGATTGACTTGAAGAGTGGGTATCACCAGATCCAAATCAGAGAAGGAGATGAATGGAAGATAGCCTTCAAGGCAAAGGAGGGTTTGTATGAGTGGTTAGTCATGCCATTTGGGCTAACCAATGCATCGAGCACATTCATGCGGCTCATGTACAAGGTACTGAAAGAATTTTTGGAAAGTTTTGTTATGTTTATTTGGATGATAATTTGATTTTTAGTAAGACTTGGGATGAACATATGATGCATATCAGAATAGTTTTAGAGAAGCTGAGGGAGGAGAAGTTGCTGATTAATCTAAAAAATGTAGTTTTGCAAAGGAGTTGGTATACCTAGGATTTGTTGTCTTAGAGGAAGGTCTTAAGATGGACCTAGAGAAGGTGAGAGCTATCCTTGTATGGCCTACACCAAGGAGTGGCACGGAGGTAAGATCTTTTCATGGTTTGGCAAGTTTTTACAGAAAGTTTATTAGAAATTTTAGTAGCATTTGTGCACCCCTAACTGAGACAATGAGAGGGGATAGAAAAGAGTTTAGACGGACTAAAGGAGCGGACAAAAGCTTTGATACATTGAAGTAGAAAGTCACAGAGCGACATGTTTTGGCACTTCTAGATTTTAATAAGGTATTTTAGGTAGATTGTGATGCTAGTGGTAGTGCTATAGGAGTTGTCTTGAGTCAAGAAGGTAAGCCCATTGCCTATTTTAGTGAGAAGCTTAATGATGCCAAAAAAAAGTATTATGTTTATGATCAAGAATTTTATGCAATAGTTTAGGCTTTGAAGAAATGGAGACATTATCTATTGCCAAAAGAGTTTGTTTTATATACTGATCATCAGGCTTTGCAGTATATTAATAGTTAAGGAAAGCTGAATCAAAGACACTTAAAATGGGTTGAGTTTTTGCAGAGTTATGCTTCTATTTTGAAACACAGGAGTGGGAAGTCCATCAAAGTTGCAGATGCCTTGAGTAGAAGGAAAAATTTGTTGACATAAATGAAGGTAGAGGTTGTTGGGTTCAATGAGCTCAAAAGTTTGTATCCTAAAGATCTAGATTTTGCAAAGGCTTGGAAAGCTTGTCTGGAACCTATTACTTTGGATAGGATAAAATGGTTGGATTTCATAATTCAAGATGGCATGTTGTTTAGAGGAAGCCAATTGTGCATTCCGAGGAGTTCCATAAGAGAGAACCTAATTAAGGAGAATCATAGTGGGGGATTAGTTGGACACTTTGGTCAAGATAAGACCATTGCCATTGTTGGTGAAAATTGTTATTGGCCACAGTTGCAGTAGGATGTGAGAAAATTTGTGCAGAGTTGCAGAGTGTGTCAAATGGCAAAAGGAACAAGTTAGAATATAGGGCTATATCAACCATTACTTGTACTGAAGAAGCCATGGGATGATATTAGTATAGATTTTGTTCTTGGTTTACCAAGGACATTGAGAGGACATGATTCCATTTTTGTGGTGGTGGATAGATTCTCGAAGATGACACATTTCATTCCTTGCAAGAAGACCAATGATGTTGTTCATATTGCTGAATTATTTTTTAGAGAGGTGGTGAGATTACATAGTCTACCAAAGAGCATAGTTTCAGATCAAGATACCAAGTTTGTTGGTTATTTCTAGAGGACATTATGGAAGAAGTTTAAGACTGATTTAAGTTTAGTTATGCACACCATCCACAGACTGATGTACAGACGAAAGTGGTGAATAAGAGTTTGGGTAACCTGCTACGATGCTTAGTAGGAGATAAGCCCAAGAGATGGGATTTGATTTTACCATAGACATAATTTGCTTACAACAATTCTGTCAATGGGAGTACTGGTAAATCACCATTCTAGATTGTATATGGCAATAGCCCAAGAAATGCTTCTGAGTTAAGGAAGCTGGACAAAGGAGAAAAGACAAGTGTTGAAGCTAAAGACTTTGTAGAACATCTGAAGAATTTGTATGGAGAGGTGAGAAAGCACATTAATAAGATGAATATTTAGTACAAGTCTAAGGAAGATAAGAAGAGGAGATATACGGAGTTCCAAGTAGGAGAGGAAGTCATGGTTCACTTGAGAAAAGAAAGGTTCCCAATTGGAACATACAATAAGCTGAAAATGAAGAAATTTGGATCGTGTAGAATCCTGAAAAAGCATGATTCAGGAAATGCATATGAGGTAGAGCTGCCGAGTGGGATCAATATTTCCCATGTGTTCAATATTGCTGATTTAACAAATTATCATGAAGATGGCATAGAGGATGGACCAACACAAGAACAATGGAGTATTCCGGCATCTACTTCAATGGAAGAGATAAAAGAGATCTTCGATAGCCGTGTGGGAAGAAGTACTCAGAACAGGCAATATGAAGAATATCTAGTGAAATGGAAAGGAAGGCCTATTGAAGATTCTTCTTGGTTGTCTAAGGTAGAGGTTGACCATTTGGGTTTTCCTCAAACAAACACCTAAGATGTGACAAGGTCACTTCTCAAATTACCCTAGGTGTCTGATGCAGGAGCATCCAGTGGTGTAAGGGCAATCTTGCATCATCCAAAAAGAAGTTAATTCAAAATCATTGTAGTTGTTTTCATTTCTTTCCATAATTAGTGTTTCTGGTTCCATAATATCCTGAATAATGATGTAGGACTTTTAGTTTTTTTCCAAAACTGCTAAAAATAGCAAACTGCCAGTTTTAGAAAGTTTACTTGCCATTTTAGGAAAGTTTACATTTGGGCATGGACTGAAGCCAAAACTTGCAGAAAGTTTCATAATGAAAATATAAGCCCTTTGGCAAAGGAATCAAGCAAAGATCATTTGTGAGCTAAAAGATATTAAAGTTTTTGTTTTCTGAAAAGCCCCTAAAAATTTCCAAAATGAGATATGAGGCACTAAAACATCCCATAACATCCCAAAATATTGACAAAAATCTATTTACCAATTTCTGATGCGATAGTTCACATCGCGATCTTTTCGGTGCTTAAAACGGTTCATCAATCAGACACCCAGATCAAAAGTTATGCTTCCCAGAAGTTGACCTACTTTTGGAGGGAGTTGCAAATTTTAAAATTTAGCTAGAAGCTGTCAAAAAGTGCTATTTATGACTATTTTGGGAACCCTAGGCGGTAGTAGAGTTAAGGGGGGAAAGTGTAGAGTCAAGAATAGCTGGGAAAATAGAAATCCTGGCTTATTTAGGGTTTACAAAAGGTAGAAGATTCTAGAGCCTAGTGATGTGTAGTTGTAGTGTGTTGCAGCCTATGGAAAATTGATTCCTCTAATTGTAATTGAGCTTCTGTAATGTAATGAGTTGGCTAGATCAATAAAAGAAAGTTCTATTCTCTGTGATCAATTTCTGTTGTTGTGTGTTTTTTGATTTACCCCCTTCATCACTTCTTGTTTAAGAAGGACATACTCATAGCATATAGATCCCATTCCCTACTAAATATCTTCTTTAAGATCGAATCAAGAATGGAAGAGAGATAAAGAAATCTTAAAACACTAATACTATGAAGAAATGATTACTCACCTTTAAGTTTAGGTTTTCACTGACTTGCTATTCATTAATGCAGAAATGTATGTGTTGTAAGTTTGTAACTTTGCCTAAGATCAACTTCAAGGTGCCAACTCCAACTTCTAAAATCTGAATCGAGAGCTCACAAGTTCAGATCTAAACAAAATGTTTAAGAATAAATCAGAGTTTCGATTGTATTTATATCAATCCATATTTGGCAAATTCTACAGGAATTCTATATGGTATATTAAAAAGATTTGGAGAATCCCATGTGATTATATAAGGAATACATTTAAGTGTCAGCGAATAAAACCTCAATGGACAACATACATTGTAATTTCCAAGGTGAATATGGCCCTATGATTAGTACGGAGGTGTCATGGAAATTGGTGAAATGGCCCCACACAATCAACTTGTAAATTTTAATTGGCAAAATGGGTCCTCACGCATAGTGACCATTTTAATGCGGTTGGCGAAATGGGTCCTCATGCACAGTGACCATTTAATTGAGTTGGTGAAATGTGTACTGATACATAATGTTGTTTTAATAGTATTGGTAAATATATAGGTGATTTAGTACTTGCTTCTGAGATTCTAGGCAAAAATATTAGTCGGCCCATTTGAAACACGTAGTTTTATATGGAAAATTTTTTACTAAGTTGATTCTCATAAAATAAATTTATGGTGAATAGATATGCATTTGACTGATAATACATAAAATCTGGGCATTTGACCACCCTGTTGGTTGCAATTTATTTGCCAATTCTGACTTGGCTGATCTGTGATATTCACCAATTGGCAAATATTCACCACTAAAAAATCTTTGGTCTTGAAAAGGGTAAAACTGAAGGCATGAAGAAATCATTGAGGAGAGATACATTTAGAGTAAAATTTCAAATGCACGTTGCCAAAGTGTAAATAAAAATTTAAAATAAAATGTGACTATAGTGAAATAAAATGTAAATTTCACACTTTCATAAAAGGGATTACATCGGGAGGTGGTTGCCAATAAAACACTCAAGTAAATGGATTTCACATAGAAGTGAAATGGAGGTGAGAAAGATTTGTAATGATAAAATCAAATATTAAGAGAAATTAAAATGCCAAGCAAATATTTGCATTTACCAAATGAGTAATTATTTTACCTAAAGAATATTTTGCATATGATGGCCAGTGAAACAAGAAGGGGTAATCATTTTTCACCCAAATAAATATGTTTGTCAAATAAAAGTGAAAACACACATAGAGAAATATAATCAAGAAATGGAATAAAGATCAAAGTATTGAAAAATACTTTATTATGTGAAGGCAAAGAAGTCAAATTAAATATTTTATTATTAAACGTAATCAAAATAATGAAAGGTTGCACCAGAATGGATGAAGGTCATAACCCTAAAAATACAAAGTATAAATGGGAGAAAAAAACCATTATCAGGAATCATCAATAAGCAGTAGTAGGAGCAATCATTAGGGTTAGGTAGTAGATGAAATATACCAGAAAATAAGACTTTCAAGCATCAATTATAAAATATTTGAAGCAATTTAATGGAGAAGAATATTTTTATCTGGTGTCTAATCTTTCTGGTGTTCAATTATTTGTTAATGTTAATTCATATGTGTTATCTATGCTATCTCTAGAATGGTTTTCCTTTGTTATTTAAATTGAATATATCAAGGATATACTTAATTTATTAGAGTACATTTATTGCTTCTGTGTGATATGCTTGATTGGTCTATGTGAGAAATTGATTTTACTCCTAAGTGGTTTATGTTTATTGGTCTCTACCAGAAGTTAAAACCCTTTAAATAAAGCATTTTGGTTGGTTTCCTTCATACCAAAATTAAAAGTCCTTTCAATTGATCATAGTAACCTGGGAAAATATCATCGGGATCGATAAGAAGAGCCTCATAACCAATATTCTTACATGTTTATACAAGGTATAAACATTTGAAAAGTGCCAAATAATTTGAGTTAAGCCAAGAGGGAGGACACATTTACCATACATATCTTTACTCCATTGCCTAAAGTAGATATAAATCACTGGTCATATTCACTGTAAAACAATATTTTCTAAAATTTTATTCCAATATTCAAGATTCAAACATTAGGAGTAGGAATAATTCACAGCCTTGTATGTATTTCACATCCATATGCCACTATGAGTAGATCACTAAGGTCATGCAAATCTGCATTATCTATCAAGGTACACCTGCCTAGGTCTGGAAGAGCCTAAAGAGAAGGGGGGTTTTATTCATATCAACCTTGTTTCATTAGCCAAAAGCATTAAGAGAGCTTGGAAACCTCTTAAGGTTTATAACCTACAATTCTAAGACCCAATAGAATTGGTGACTATTGGGGAATAATTTAGAAACTTGGTTGAAGACCATCTCATTACAGAGAATAAAGTTTTGAATTTGAACATAGATTGGTAACTCTACTGGAAAGAAGGACCCAGATAGATAAAATTTATTCCTCTTTTGACAAGAGGTGGAGACTTTGAAAAGGAACTTGATGAAGAATACAAAGACATCTTGTAACACCATCATTTTCAGTCAAAATAAATATGTCAGAATAAGAGAGACTACTTGAGTTGTTAAGGGAAGAGAAAAAAGGGATTCAAGAATTGCAATAGTTGAGAGCCAAACTTACTTCAAATAAATCACAGTATATACCAATCTCTAAAGAGGATGAGAAATTGCATATTCAAAAATGAGGACAAGTTTCCAGCATGAAAAAATATCACATACCTCCCTTAGATGCATTCTTTAACTTGAGGAGACATGAAGGAGAATATGGATGGGCTTTGTTCAATAGAATGGTGGATACCTATATGCAAATACCTTTTAATCTTAGGCCTAATGAATCCATATGCATTTGAATATTCATGTTAGCATATGAGCCTAAGTCAATTTATTTGCATGAATCATTAAAGCCAGTTACTCTAAACTAGGTGGGTAAATTGATTGGTATCATAGATAAGAAAAGGTATGAGGATGCTATCAATCAGAATCTAATAATGATATCATTGATGAATATGGAGAGACTAATCAAACAATGCAACCAATAGAATAAATATGTACAAGTAAAGTTTTTTTCAGATTTGAATGAGGATGAAGTTATAAAAGACCAATTCTCCACCTGAGATCAAGATTGTAATATTGAGGATGTTGCTAAAGAAACAATGCCTGAAGAATGTATTAGCAATGAAATTTAAGCAAAGAGGCAAGTCTTCTTGATAGTGAAGAAATAATACATCCAGTTACAGCCGAGTACCATAGTGACACAATTGATGAAAAGGAAATTGGCACACCTAAAAAAGAACAAATGACATTTCGTCAAGGCATGCCAGAACATGAATTTCATGTATAGTCAAATTCATTCTATGAAGGAGATGAAGCATTTTTAGACAATTAGGAGGATGTATCAACTTGTGAAGCAAATGACTACAAAATTAATGCATCTGATTTTTCATTTCTTGATGATCATGAGTATTGCAGTGATAATGAGAAAAGTAAAAAATATAGCAGCAATGTGGTGGAAGAAGAAGCATGTTCACTCAACAGTGACCAAATTTCAAATTCATTGACTATTGAATATCAGAAGTATACACACAAGAATAATGTTGAAATCCCATCCCCAACATACATTTTCTTTGATAGTGAAAGTACTTTGTGTGGTAATGATGAAGGAAGTCTTGAAGTTGATCAAAAGTCTATGTGTATCCCTGTTCAATAAGGGATATGTAAATCATAATTAAAAATCTTTGTTTCACATGAAAAGGATGCTGATGATAAATATTTAACATTGACTAATTTAGATATGCATAATGAGGACTAGATGGATCAGAAATTTGTTTCACTACCAATTACTGATATGGAAGAGATGAAAAATGTTTCAAATATGATTGTCTTAGAAGATGTTTATATGGTAAGATTTCTAGACCAATGTGAGAAACATTCAAAATATGAAGTAAGCAACATGAATGAGCATAATTGCTTTGTCTCCCATACACCTAGAAGCTATTTTTCTAGTTTACATCTATGGCCATATGATAATTTCAAATTTTTTATGCAAACCTATGATGAAATTAGACATAATGATCTTGGCTATGTAGTGGATTATAAATATTTTTAGTTTTCAGTTCAGCTGGGAGAACATTCCATGATACATGATAGCATGACTAGAATGATGATTTCGTAAATGTCTTCAAGTGGAGTTTGATGAAATCATATCAGAATAAGATATATGATAGATGAAAATATGGTCTTTTCTTTTTTTAGTGGCCTTGTGACATCAACTGTGGTGTGGTTCTTCAAACTATAGTAGTTTAGGGTGAAGAGAGAGGTTGTATTTTATTGCCCAATGGACAAGGCACTTGGTCTGCTCCTCCAAAAATCTAGGATCTTGCTATGCCTGCAAGGACCATACATCCCCAAGCAAGATCCACTATTGGAAGCTTCAAATTTTGAAGGTCCCATGATGAAAAAATCAATTTTAGCACTCAGAAATGCACCTGAAAAACTACCCCAGTGACCTAATTTGGAGGGTCATAATTTAGAGCTTATTCAATTCCTATTGGTAGGTGACAACTAATCATGCAAGTATTGTACACTAGTTATGTATCCTCTCCAGGGTTCGGAGGCAGCAACCCCTGAGTAGCAGGGGTTCAGGGGCACAGCCCCCCAAAAAAAAAATCCCCCTTTTTTGTCCATTTGGAGTTGGTTGTTAATTTTTGACTGACAAAAGAAAAAACAACATTGTAAAACCCTAATTCTAGAAGCTTCCAAAAAGCTTGTTATAAGTAGGTGGGATTCTGCTATTGTATTGTAGCATTTGCAGTAGTATTGAGTTGCAAGAATTACTGGTTGTAATCGGTTTGATTTACTGGAATATTGGACTCTTTTTTGGTGGATGTAGCCCGAGTTTGGGTGAACCACGTTAAAACTTGTCTCTCACTATTATTATTTTTATGTATTTTTATTCCTCTATTTAATCTTTATTTGCATTTAATTAATATTTTCTACCATCTAACCCTAATAGTTCCATACCAAATCTTTTGACAAGCATAATTATATACCATATGTCAATGTGCATGTCCGATTTCAGCCTCACATGATCATATTTGACTGGGTTTTCATGCATCAAGTTGAAGGGTTCTGGAAAGGTTTGCTATCTGCAGAGTGTGAAATCTGCCTAGAAGGTCAACTTTGGAGGAAAATATTTATGAGCTGGATGATGTTCGTGAAAGACCAATGGGTGTCCTAGATTTACCTCATGATAATCTACTTCCATGTCCATTCTCAAGACCCCAGCACCTCATTTGCTATTATTTCAAGAACAAAAGCAAATTAATTTTCCACTGTTTTAATAGTTACATTTTTAGAATGTTTTAGAGAGGACAACTTTGACCCTCAATATTTTGTGAAGGAAAATTATTCGTGCAATATCCTATTGAACACATTCTCAATGGACCTAATAGATCTAATGTTTCCAGTGACATTCTCCCATGAAGAGATTTGTTATTTTTTCAGGGTGGTGACTTGGTGAGCCCTAATTAGGTTTTTGATAGTTACGATTGAAGAAAAGGTTGAAAGAGCTACTTTGAATGATAATATCTCGCACCTCAGGATGCATTTGGCCAAACCATTTCTTGTACCAAATGCTTGGTTCTAAATTTTTCATGCCTATGAATTTTCATGAATCTAGGAGATGGTTTGATTAGGTTTCCAAAGAGATTCTGGAGGCTACTTGGCTTATTTTAGTCATAGATGCAAAGTGATATAAAGAGGATTCTGATTGTTACGCATTTCATTTCTTCATCTCAAGAGTGTACAGAGGTAGTCTCCATTCAATTCGAGATAAAAACTTGTTTCAAAATGAAAATTTTTTAGCCAGGCCCGAAATGGGACCCAACATGCTTCACACAACTATGAAGTTATAAGGCCAAGAAGGCACCCAAATTTTTAATATGATGGAGTCAATCAAATGGGACATTCAATATACACCTAAGGCATAAATCTTACTTCACCTCCAATTTCAATTATAAAGGGAGAAAACACTAGTAAAGTGCATATTTACAAGAAGACAATGGGCTTCAAGAGACTTATGAAATTTGCAAAATCTTTAGCTTCCAAAGAAATATGTAGTAGGAGGGTTAAACCTATTAAAAGAATCCCTAACAATGATACACACTTGTTTAATGAACTAAAACCACCTGAGAAGCAGTGTAAAGTCTCAAAGACCATTGAAAGCAAATCTGGAGCTCTCAAGGATTTGGCATCAGGCATAGGCATAGATAATTTGAATGCTTGGGATGATTGAATGGCTGCATTGGTGGAAGGTAATCAAATAATCTCCAGCAAAGCATGGCCCACTATCTAATTATAATTTTAAGGGTATGCAGCATGAGAAACAACAAGAGAGGTTGAATTTGAAATTGGATGTAAAATTAGATGATATGGATTGTGTAGAAATGGAAAGTTCTACTAGTTGCATCATGGCATTTAAAGAGAGGAATGACAAAATGTTGACTCTAAAATTAGAAATGAAGCAGTGTGATACTAAAACTGGGACAACAATAGATAATTTTCCATGTAAATTTGAGAGGGAAAATTCTCAAGAGGAAGAGAAAAGGATGTTGTTGAACTTGGCACAAGACATAGAAGTGAAAGATCCTGTCAATGTGGAATTAGAAACCTCTGCCATTGACATCATGGCAAATAAGCAAAATATTGACACAAAATTGGCATCAGATAGAGAATTAAAGTAGTCATTAAGCATGACAAGGATGCCTAATGTACACAAGTCTAATTTTCTATTTCATCTAAATTATATTGGGAAGGACCAGGTGCAACAATTAACATGGAAGTTAGAATTGGAAATGGATCCCCAGAGACCTTTTAACATGGAAAGGGAGAGTTGTTCAATTTGAATCTCAACCACTCAGAACAATGAAACCAAATTGACATAGAAAATAGAAATAGATTATATGGGCATTATAGTAGCTAAAGACAATGAAGATGCCATATTTGTGCCAGATGTAGTGAAGAACCAGTCTCTTGCTCAGTTGCATAATAAGCAAGTCAAGCTTGCTCCACCACATTACACCGTGCATCTCAATCCTAAGGAGGAGTACCATTAGCATTATGTCAATTCCAAAGTCGCCTATTGGTTGAAATCGAGCAGGTACTAAAAATCTATGATTTGAGCAAAAGGAAATTACTTCATAAATGTGAGAATAAGATTTTTCCTAATATGATTGTATCCATTCACACATATGGTGATCGGAGTTATGTTGGAGACATTTAAGACTCCTTTCATTACATAAAGTATCAGAGAGATGAGAATCGGCTATATATATTTGCAAATGATTGTGTTCCCCATTGGATAACATCTTCATTGCACATAAACTAGGACACACTAGCAATGCCTTAAGAATGGATCCTTGAGATTTAAATTCCACATTATCTAGAAATGACTATAATAGTGATTCAACGCAATCTAAATTGAAAAGGTTGCTGGAAGGTCTTCATGTAGAAACTACTCATTTCAAATGTGGTTATTGCATTAAGAGTTTGACTAGTGTGCCTATGGATACTTTAACGTTTGATAGCAATGGAAAGAAATCAAGTGTTATAGACTATTTCCAAAAGCAATATACACCTTGTCTTGAGAGGATTTCCAGCAATTGAAGCTGGTAGTAAAGATAAGAAGAAATACATTCTCATTGAGTTGTGTCATATTCAAAAGGATCCACATTTTATGAAAAAATTTAATGACCAACAATGATTAGGTTTATTGAATCCAACTTGTTTTCCTTCACACGAAAGGAGAGATAGAACTAAAAAAGATAGGAGAAGAGTTCAGACGTGCATCAAGGAGAGATGTTGTAAAATTTGGAATTAAAATTAATAACTCAATTACAGAAGTTCTAGGAAGGGTGTTACCTCCACCAAAGATTAGGTACAAAACACAAGAGGAAAATCCAAGGGATGGTG
This sequence comes from Cunninghamia lanceolata, assembly GCA_027924645.1. Classification (NCBI taxonomy): domain Eukaryota; kingdom Viridiplantae; phylum Streptophyta; class Pinopsida; order Cupressales; family Cupressaceae; genus Cunninghamia; species Cunninghamia lanceolata. Next base: position 7,560,655 of record BSBN01001136.1, read on the forward strand.
TGTGGAATATGAGAGGCAAGGTGATATGGAAGAGCACAAAATTGGTCATTGGTAAACTTTGCCCAAGGTGTTCCCCCTGAGACAGTCCAAATATTTTTTCAAAAACTACCTAAGATATGTACACAATATGGGGTGCTTACGAATCCTCAAATGTCAGAACTACTTGCCACAAAGTTAAATCACAATATTAATGGTGTAGTAAGATATCTAGTGTGGGTTTGTAAGCAGAAAATCAGTAATATTCTTGAACTTATCATCTGCACAATGCCTCAAATGAAATATGTTTTAACAAACACCATTATTGCTAGTATCCTCCTGGTCTATGTTCTAATAGGAGCTTTCCAATAAGTTTAAAGCATCCATTAAAACAAAAATGGAGAGCATGTTCTGTCAAACATTGTTGAACTACAAGTACCCTCATAGCAATGTCTATAAATCTAGAAGCTTCGATGTAAAGCCAGATCTCACAACCTTATGCCCATGCCAAAATAGGAGCTTTGGAACAAGGCTAGAATTAGGGAAAAATGTATATGAAACCCAAATATCAGGCAGACTATCGCATATCAGAGTAAGTCATTTTCAAGTCTCTCTAATCTACCAATGAGGTGGGTCCAGAAGACTTTTCATGCCAAGATAAAAGTATAAGGTATAAAATGAATATTAAAGGGACTATTCAATATCAGCACGAGTGATATGGATATCCGTTCAATGTCCCAAAAAGGGTCAAACCGAAGGCGTGAAGAAATCATCAAGGAGAGATACAAGTATAACAAAAAGCATCCAATTGGAACATCATTAAAGGAAAAGTAAATTTTGGAAAGAGTAAAATTTCAAATGGACATGGCCAAAGTACAAATAAAAATATAAAAAAAAGTGTGACTATCATGAAATAAAATGTAAATTTCACACTTTCATAAAAGGGATTACATCGAGAGGTAGTTGCCAGCAAAACTCTCAGGTAAATGGATTTCACATAGAAGTGAAATGGAGGTGAGAAGGATTTGTAATGATGAAATCAAATATTAAGGAAAATTAAAATGCCAAGGTAATATTTGCAAACCAAATTAGTAAGTATTTTACCTAAAGAATATTTTTCATATGATGGCCAATGAAACAAGAAGGGGTAATCATTTTTCACCCAAATAAATATGTTTGTCAAATAAAAGTGAAAACACACATAGGGAAATATAATCAAGAAATAGAATAAAGATTAAAGTATTGAAAAATACTTTATTATGTGAAGGCAAAGAAGTCAGATTAAATATTTTATTATTGAAGGTAATAAAAATAACAAAAGGTTGCATCGGAATGGATGAGGGTCATAACCCTGAAAATATAAAGTATAAATGGAAGATAAAAACCATTATCAGAAATCATCAATAAGCAGTAGTAGGAGCAATCATTAGGGTTAGGTAGTAGATGAAATATACCAAAAAATAAGACTTCCAATCTTTCTGGTGTTTAATTATTTGTTAATGTTCATTCATATGTGTTATCCATGTTGTCTCTAGAATGGTTTTCCTTTGTTATTTAAATTGAATATATCAAGGATATACTTAATTTATTAGAGTACATTTGTTGCTTCTGTGTGATCTACTTGATTGATTTCTATGAGAAGTTGATTTAAGTCCTAAGTGGTTTATGTTTATTGGTCTCTACCAGCAGTTAAAACCCTTTAAATAAATCATTTTGGTTGGTTTTCTTCACATTAGAATTAAAAGTCCTTTCAATTGATCATAGTAACCTAGGAAAATATCATTGGGGTCGATAAGAAGAGCCTCATAACCAATATTCTTGTATGTTTATACAAGGTATAAACATTTGAAAAGTGCCAAATAATTTGAGTAAAGCCAAGAGGGAGGACACATTTCCATACATATCTTTACTCTATTGCCCAAAGTAGATATAAAGCACTGCTCATATTCACCATTAAACTATATTTTATAAAACTTTATTCACATATTAAAATTTCAAACATTAGGAGTATGAATAATTCACAGCCTTACATCTATTTCACATCCATATTTCATTGTGAGTAGATCACTAAAGTCATGCAAATCTGCATAATCCATTAAGGTACACCCACCTAGGTCTAGCAAAGCCTAAAAAGAAGAGGGTTCTTATTTATATCAACCCTATTTCATTAGCCTAAAGCGTTAAGAGAGCTTGGCAACCTCTTAAGGTTTATAACCTACATTTTTGAGACCTAACAAGATACATTTGAGTATCTCTGGGGGAAATTAGGGATTATTTCCCCTCCTTCCTTGAACTTGATGCATAAGAGCATGCATCAGTCCAATGTGCTTCAAAGTACATTCCTTTTTCAACTGATGTTGGAGGCTACCTCTTAAGGGGAGTAGGTAGTGGCTTTTAATGACTGCTATGGTCAGGGGGAGTAAAGAGTCATTCCAGTTTGATGTGTATTCAGAGTAGTACTAAGAAGAGAAAGTATGTGGAGTGAAAAAGAGTAGTGTTACCCTTTGCCATTGATGTCACAGGGGGAGAGAGTTCATGTGTAAAACAAAGAGAGCAGAGAAAGAGAGAGCAATTAGTGATCAGAGAGAGAGGTCAGATGTGTAAAGAAGAGGGGTGAGAATGAGATTAGTGCAGATTCTTGTCTTGATGATTTTTCACATCATATATTTCCATCAATGACAAAGGGGAGATTGTTGTAAGTATGTGCTAATCGGTGTTGTCATTGATGTCAACATGTTTGTGTTGTCATTGGTGTCAAATGTGCTCTTATTTTAGGGTTGTTTGAATTTCTTGATTGTGATGAGTTAGTTGATTTGTATTTCTTTGTAGATGTGCTTAAGATGATGAGAACATATTCCTAATACTTAGTTTCCAAGTGCTTTTGAGAAAATTTGATTTATACTAAAGATAGAGTTGTGAAGAAGTATTCTGGCTTACAAAATATTGTTTGAGTTTTTGCTCCACATTTCTTCTATGTTGAAGACCAGAGGATAATATTTGGATATGTTTTAGAGAAGGGATTGAAGATGTTAAATCCTAAGTTTGGTTCTGTCAAACACTGAGGTGTGAAAGTTGTGTTCATCAGTTTGAAGACTGTGCCTACCAGAGCCTACAGTATGACTGGGTGAAAGTAATCTGCTCTGCATTCCTCCACAGTTTGGTTTCTAGTCTTGCAGTTTTGAAGTGATTTTCATGAAGTCCATATCTATCTACCCTCAAGAGGATTTGTGATTTGGTGGTCTAGAAAGGCATTTTATTGAGTAGCAGAGCTTGATAGTGTTTGTTTGTGAGCAGTCTGTGAAAGATCTACAAGTGAGATTTGAACATGTACCTATATTTGTTGGTTCTTAGGTGAATCTATATTGTTCGTGGTTAACTCTATAATGTGATAAATCATTATATAAGATCTTCTTGTTATAATTTTGATCTTGGAAGCATGTGCTTAAAGGTTCTAAGTGTTAACACCAGTTTTGGCCAACCTGGTTGTTTACACTAATTGCAGATGTGCCTCATTGATTAAGGAAGCATGTTGAAACATGTGAAGACGGTTTTATGTCTGTGCTAAATACTGAAGTGGTCTACCTTAGTTCCTTTGTTCCACAAGAATGTTTAGGTTGAGACCTAATTTGAATTTTGTATGTTAGCCGACCTTGGAGAATTTTTAAGTGTTGTAGATTGTGTTTGGTGACCTTGATGGATGTTTCAAGGTGAATTTTGATATAAATAAGTGTAAGAAATTCATGTTTGTGTATGGATGTGTGCAAATGATGATGTTTTGATGCAAAAGTGAATCAGAGGCAATAAGGACTTTCATGTGTTAGGCGACCCAATGCAGTGAGCAAATGGTGTCTATAATATTTCAAGGTGGTTGCAAAGATGATGTTTGTTGGGCTTCATTGGAACTGAACCCATGCATGGTGTAGATGTAATTATCTCAGTTCTTGGTAGTGAGACTTTTCTTCTTTCTTTTTCTTTCTAGCAATGAGCCCTTTTGGCAGTGAGCCCATTGCAGTGAGCATTTCTTTGGACAGTGAGTCCTTGGGCAGTGAGCCCTTTGGTAGTGAGCCTCTTGTTATTCAGTATTGCTATTACTTTATATTGTGAGCTAACACTCACCATGGTTTTTCCCTTCTAGGGTTTTCCACGTAAAAATCTAGTGTTCTCTTGTGCATGGTGTTGATGTGTTTAAGTTCCTATCATATGCATTTCATGTTTAAGATTCATAACAGAATAAGGGTTTAAAGTAAATTGATGTGGATGTGAATTTGTTTTAGAGGGTTTAAAGTTTTGGATACAACTAATTCACCCCCCCTCTCAGTTGTCTTGTGCCTTCAACAATGTAATCACTCATTATTGAGTACCATATACCCTATATACTAAAAATACATGAATATACTCATGCATTCCTGACAACATGAATATCATGTTTTCCTATACCAAATATAATTGATTGGAAACAATACACAGTTATCCTTAAATAAAGTTCATGTCATTCACACCATCACTCAAATAAAGCCTCGGGAAAAGTTTTGAATCCAACCACCTAGATGCAATGTAAATTAGCTTATTCCTAACAATAGGGTGTTCATGAAAACTAAATATGTCATACTAAGAACTCCAACACACTTCGCCTTGTCATAGACTCACATACAATGCTTGATAAAATTTATGTACAAGGTTATTGGGTTGATTGGGTCGAATAACAAAGTACAATGATATAAAAGATGGTACAAGTAATTTAACTTAGAATAGATATAAATTGATTTAGATTTATACCTAATTTCTATAGAACTTCCATATCAATAAAAAAATTGACAATCCAAACAAAAAGTTTTAATTTTTATTTTAGAGTTTGTCTCTCCCCCTATAATGTTCAACATGTCCCCATTTTTTAGCCTAAGAGAACCAATTTGGTATATGCGCTGTAAAATATTTTGTTATTTTAACTATACAGTATAATATTGGAACAATTTTAAGGTGTAAAAATTATCTTAGAGCTTGTGGGTATCTTAGAACTTGTGGGTTATGGGCGCACAATGTAACTTATGCTAAACAAATCTAGGTATTAATTTTTAATTTTCAACCATATATATAACCCTTGGTCAATTATTTCTTTAATCATTATTGTTGAATCCTTTATTGTTAAAAGATTTTTAAAGATGTTTCTTCTAGAAGGTCAGCTCGACTATATTATTTTTGACAATAAACATTAAAAATGACACACTAAAATGGAGATATACAATAAGAGATAACTAACCAACAAATTGAGGAGCCAATAAAACTAGTAAGGAAAGAGAAGAGAAATTAGCCAAGGAATTTATAAATTTCTATGGGATATATTGATATGAGAATGTATAGAAGATAGGAGTATGAGAAAAAACAAGTGTCTAAAGAGACCATCTAGTTCAAAAATTGATCAAATGAAGTGCGATCTTCCTAATTTCTCTTGTCAAGGAATTATAACTTTTTTCAAGACTTCTATAGTAAAAGGCATCAATAATTTGAATGATAAATGATTTTCATACATACAAGGAGAGGCATCATTAGGAAGAAGATAAATCATTAGAGGACTAATGTCATCAAATGAGTTGGTGAACTTGCATCCAAATAAGGGAGACACTATTAGAGTAAAGAATCAATATAATCGATGGAGCAAAGAAAGAAAAATGAAAGCTATGGGAGAAAACCAATAATCTAGCACCAAAGCATCAACCTCAAACCTATAACTTGAATTGGAGAGAGCTTCAACTAGAGCTACAAAGTAGTTTGTCACCCATGATAAACAAGTGAGCAAGTATTATAATACAACTACCCATTCCTAATGAAGAAGATATAGACTTTTCTCATCAATCTATTTTAAAGAGGCTTGTAGAGGAATTAAGGATTAATTATAATCCCTCTTGACAAAAAGGAAGTCTACATCTTGATATAGAACCTTAAAATTTCATCATGGCAAGAAGAGAGATGCATGTATGGATAGCATGAGGTGGACTAGCTAATCAATGATAAAAAGTAGTTTGAGAATATTTAGAGGTCAAGTTTCTTGACAGAAGTAAACTTTAAAGGTTAAGACATATTAGAAATTGCTAAGAGAGAATAGAAGTAAACTTTAAAGGTTAAGACATATTGGAAATTGCTAAGAGAGAATAGGAATGTTCACGACATGGGTAGGAAATACAACTTGTTTTGTGACCTATATAGAGGAACAAGAAAGTTGGCTAATCCTTTGAGTCCTAACTTCAAGAGGCAAAAGTTGTTCATGTTTACTAGTGATGAGACAAATGAACCTATTAAACACTATAGAATGAGCATACAAATTTAAACCTTCATTATATGAACTAATGCATATCATTAGTTGCAGTCATTTCAAGCCACTCTTTTAGGAATGTCATTTCATTAGTATTAGAACACGTCGATAGATGAATGAAACACCTTGGAAAATTACAAAATGATTTTGAGAATTAATTTAAATTTCATAGAGACAACATGATTATCTCAAAAATTTACAACACCAAACAAGAGAAGCATGAGTCTATTAAGTTCTTCAATTAAAGATTCAAAGATTTACTAGAATAACTTATAAAAAAAAAAACCACAACTCAAGAAATGGTAGGTAAATGAAGAGATATTACCACCATCTTACAAAGGTGCATACAATAGATTAATGGATATTATTCATGAGAAGGCAAAGTGATGAAAGAAATGTTTATAGCAACTTTTGGGAAAGATAGAATGGGAATGATATGCGAGCTTAAGAACAATACAAAGAAGAATTCAAAGCTTGGATAATCCAATTCGTAGATGGATAATTTCAAACAGACCGCCCAAGCTCTTAACAACCATAACACTTGTAAGGAAGGACTTAAGAAGTTTATGGAAGTTTGAATGATTTAAGTAGCAATACCCTTTTCCTCACGTGTAATTTCACTTATGTTTTTTTCTTCCATGAGTGAACTTATCAAGTAAACTACCATAAAAATTTGACAATAATTTAGAGGGCCATAAATTTAGGATGCTCAACTCCCTAGATTCATTAAAGTTACCTATGTTAAACTTTTTCTATTTTGATTTATAGAATTTTGGGAGGCATGAAGTGAAGTGCTCCACTATAGTCTTCTTCCCTAAATACATTTAAAATACCAATACTAATTTTTATCTTATTTATTTTAATTTATATTTTCTCCAAGTCAGCTGCTCTTAACCCATGCACGGCATCCTAACCACGCGTTGATTAAGCAGAGCACTCAATGTCAAACACCTATAAAAGGGAGTGAATGCAGATCATGATGAAATCAAAAAGCAAACTTAATCCAGGGTTGTAAGAATACAAACCTGAAAGGAATGGAGCGAGAATTTATTGAAGCAGTTGAAGGAGATGGAGAGCAGCGTGGTATATCTCAGCTGCCTCAGGCTATGAAGGAATTGATACTTGCAAAGCTTCCATTACAATCAATCTGCCTTTTTCACTTAGTTTGCAAAGAATGGATTTCTCTTTGTCCTCACACAGCTTTCTATCTTCATTGCCCACCCAAAATCCATGGCTTCTTATCTGCGGTCAAGAACACCTACACGGAATTTGGTATTGTATGGCCTACTGCTTTTCCAAAAAAAAATGGAGGACTATCTCTCTCTCCTTTCTCCCAAATTCTGTTAGAGATTGCATTTTATCAAGTGCAACACAGGGGTTAATGCTTTTTTGAGAAACCCCACAATTATGTGTTTGCAACCCGCTTTTGAGAATTTATGCAATGATAGAAATCGATGTCTTATGCAAGTATATCCATATTGTACAAGGAGGAAACGGAGAGCCCTATTTGGTAGTGTGCTCGAGCTGTAGAAAGTTCTTCTAGATCTACCATTATTTTTAAGATTCGTGGAGGATTAAGTTTCAGTTTGCGGGAGAAACGGGGTCTTATATATTAGGTCATGAAATGGTTGAGTGCAATGGCATTCTTTTCTGGATGGGAAAGTGGCCTATGAGTATTGCTAGTTACAATATAGAAGATGGTGTTATTAATCGTGTTACAATAACTCCATTACCCTGCCAACTTGTTGAAGATGAGAATATAAATGTTGTATCTATAGTTGCATATGGGTCATCCGTTCTAGTGGTAGCAACCTTTAACGATCCGTCTACCCGAGCTGATAACGCAATCGTTGTACTCAACTTCTCGGCTGTTAATTTGCCACATGTTAACCCATATAATTTACGGAATGCTGTGGGTATTGTTATCTGGGAGTTGTTTCAGGAGGACCAAGTTAAGTTGGTTTGGAAGTGGAAAGAGTTTGCGAGTATGCCTCCAGGCTCTCTCCCTTGATATCTTGATGCAGAATGGTGGCATCGGAAGTGTGTTTGTGTGGGTGAATACCTGTGTTTTAGTAGTCTATCAGGTAGTGAAGGTTTAAAGGTGTTTGCATATAATTTAAGGCAAGGATTTTGGCAACGCTTTCCTCCATGTCAAAGTCAAAACATTAGGCGGAGGATGATGTCATTCGAACCCAACCTCATTCTTTATCAGTTGTTAAGAAAACTGAGAGAATGATGGATAACAAGATTATGATGATTTGTTTGATTTATATATATATTCTGTTATGGATATGTTATTATATAATTGATAAGTTAGATTATTATATTGATCTTTTATAACTTTGTTATTATGTAATTGATAAAATTTAATAATTATATCATTTAGTTTCTATAACTAATTAACTCTGAATAAACATTGTTTAGATAGATATTAGAAATGATATTCATATTGTGATGTAAAACTTGAAGTAATTTTTTTCATTTATGGAATATTTTCTATAATATATTGTATTGCTATACATTTATAGATATTCACATACATTTATTCACCAGTTAGTTAGTTATGATTTATTGTAATGCTATACATTTGTTTTTAATATATTGTAATGATTTGTTTGATCTATACATATTTTTTAAATAATAAGTATGGTATGGATCTTTATCATATAGTTTATAAGTTAGATTATTATATTGATCTTTTATAACTTTGTTGTTATGTAATTGATGAAATTCAGTAATTATATCAAGATTTTTTTTGAAAATGTAAAAACTATTAAAGAGTCCACATATAAAAATAATAAAAACTATGAAATAGTTGTTAAATAATTTAAAAAAAAAAAAAACTCTTAACTAAATAAGCTAACTATAAAATGACTAATCCTACAAAACTAAAATATAAATATAAATATTGTTGAGATTTCATAACTAACTAACTAGTGAATAAACATTGTTTAGATAGATATTAGAATTGATATTCTTATTGTGAAGTAAAACTTAAAATTTTTTTTTTTTCATTTATAGAATGTTTTCTATGATTTATTGTATTGATGTAAATTTATAGATATTCACATAATCTACAAAGGTAATACATCCGTAATACACAACAACACCTAAGGCTTAAACATCACATATGAATCTTGATAAGATTCAAAGAAATAGGAGGTGATGAGAGGATATCTTCAAACTAGGAGAAAAAAGATAAAGATATCAATAAAACAACTCAACCAACTATCAATATAAAACATCCTTTATAAATATTATCCATTCTTCTCGCATAAAAAATTCTTTAACCAACATCCTCCAGAACATCAACCATTCTCCTTCCATATCCAACACCACAACCAACCTAACACAACACCTACATCCTATTATCATATATGAAAACACATAAATACCTTAATGCCAAAAACTCCTTCACAAGGAATGCATTTTTTCACAAGTGAAGTTCCACACCTCTGTCATTCCAACACATGGGTTGCATTTAATCTAATTAGAAGATCCAAACCCAACAAAAGGAATTACAACCAAGATCTTAAAAAGGACACCTCTACATGAAAATCATAATTCACATCTAGGCTATCTACATGCTCGAGAATATATTGTTTCATGGTACATTGTCAACCTTAGATCCACCCACTCTATCACATTGCTTCAATTTTAAGAAAAATCACCAAGATGATTATGTCTCTACATAGGGGATTCGCTAAATTTCTATAGAATTTTGCAAGGGCCAATTCTTAAAGTATACCTTGCCATGGACCATGGTTGATTTCATAGTGCACTATCAACCCTAGATCCATTCCAAAACATGTCCTCAATTAAGTGACTTGTACTATTCTAAATTTTACAAATTTTAGTTATCTGAGTTATCTAATTTTTTATTAGACATTAAAATTCAAGTCTCCAACATCTATCACAACATTTTCCATCTCCCTTTTTATAGGGTCAAGGTACACATTTATTTCTATTTAAAATTCATTTTTAATTAATAAAAGATTTTTATTTGTGTCTAGCATGTTCTCTCTATAATATCTTTATCAATTTATGAAACTTAAATACATAATTAGAAAAAACATAAATGAAATCCAAAATGAAATGTAAGTGTTGTTGTCAATGTTAATAGGATTCATTTTAATCTATTGCTTCATGCAAGATTCTGGATGGCTCTTTGGCCAGTTTATCAGTCTTCGTTCATGGTTTTTCTTGTTCAAACTTGCACTATTTTGTTGTGTTTTTTACTCTAGTTTATTTTCCTTTGTGGTCTCTTTCTTGAGGACTGACTCACTCATTTGTAAAATTGCTTTGATCAATACCAAAAAAAATAGAAAGCATTTTGTACTCATTTAATTTTTACTTTTGAAAGACTCTATTGGCTTGAAGCATGAAAAGAATAGTAGAAAACAACATGGTCCCTATATATACAATATTAAAAAGCATGGAAAAGAAACAAAGAAATAGATTTTGCATCATTGTGGAATGTCTTAAATAGATAAAAAGTGGAGCTTTAAATAAAATATTTTTAAAATAATCTTTATTTTCATCTCATATTTGTTCTTACAAAAACTTAGCTACAACCTATATGTTGTTTCCATCACTGGTAAATGCCTTATTTCTATCTACTTGACATGTGGAAAACATCTGGAATTTTTGCAACACGGACTGACATTGTGATTTCCAACAACCAAATTGTATGTGGGAAGATTGAATATTTGAATGATGATAAAGATCAAGGCAAGGCACAATTTCCTCATCTCCTCTTCATAGTTACCATCCTTTATGATAGGATTATTTTGGCTCCCTCCTCTATCGAGGATTCTATGATTGATGTTGGCATTCCTTTGTTGCCATCAATCTTTAGGAGATTGTTGACCCTCACATCACCCAAGGATGTTGAGGAGGGCACTGCATCAACATCCATCCATATTCCCTAGAGTTCCTTTCTCCCAGTAGCATCCTTTTTATCACTCCTTGAAGTATTTTATCATTGCTCCCTAAAGAACTAGTTTTTTTTCCTTTTCATGGACCGTAAGGCATTCATTATCTTTTATTTATGTGTGTTTGTATTTTTTCTTTTTCCTTCATATATTAGATCATATGATTTTCTAACATATGTGTACTTTGCAAAGTATGTTGAATCTAATCCTTTACCTTGTAAATTTACGTATTTCCATGGTTTTACAAGGCTTGCAGTTCTAACACTATTCAAGTCCTAGACTAGGGCATCACACTTCCATCTAAGGAATCTCCATGATTTCATAGTATTATTTTACATATGATTTAACTTTAAGTGTTTCATTATTAATTTAGCATGATTAAAATTCCTTGCATTCTCACTATGCTGAAGTAGGGTGAAAATTTAACATAAAAAATTGTATACTCTGCAATTTCACATTATGTCTTGCACCCACTTGATGACCCTTTCATAGATTTAGTCTAGGTCATCTCTCAAGAATTAAAACATTCCAAAAAAATTTAGTAGAGAATTACTCTTTGGCTTGTTATGAGCCCTCATGATGAATGTGGGGTCATTTTCCCTAGATGAGAGTGCTATGTGTAGACATCTATGTGATGCATTAGCATCCTGTATTGTACAGAAACACAATTTCCATATGTTATGGTTCATGTCACCATCTCATAATGTCTATTAGCTATTGCAACTCCTTTCATAGATGTGCTAGGCTATTTTGGGCATGTTGCTCTGATGCATATATAGAAGAATCTAGAAAGATAGAAAGCTTTCTCTACTGACTGAAAGGAGGCAACTTCTTCTATAGAAAATAGGAGAATATTTAGAGAATAAGGATGAAAGAATTCATAGTATTGTCTAAGATAGTTGCAAGAATACCTTGAAGCTCTACATTTTTCTTGCTAATCTAGCTTTGAGGTTTATTTTTAGCATTGAATCACCAATTGTAGGTCCTAGCTTATGAAACCTTTTGTAAAGTTTGAATCTAAGTAGAGGATATATCATGGGAGAAACTTAAAGGGATAGAGCTTCTCATAGGATTTTTCTAAGTTTCTCATAGAAATATATTATCACTATGCATTTTGGTAAGTGGAATTCATACCATATTGTGCTCTCTAAAATCCTTGGTTAAATTATAAGTTCTCAAAATGTACCATACTTTTTGAGCACCTTCTCTTAACTAGAGTACTAGAAATGAATCTAATGGAGGAGACTTTATCTCATTACCAATAATTCCCTTGCATTTAGATACTTTTGCAAAAGCCTTGTTCCTTTTTATTGTGTCCAATTTGTCACCCTTGTCACCATTGCATCTTAAGCCTAGTATCCTCTCCATAAATGAGGTAGGTGCTCTTAGGAATCTCATTTTTCATTGCATCCTAGACACACTTAGGTGCACACACATATTGTAAACCATTTTTATCATCTGACTACTTATGGAGGTTGAAAGACCAAAATAAGGGTTTGACTGCTCTCAACAAACTCCTTTGCAGTCCCAAAATTTCTTCTCAGCTCATTGCAATAGGATACTTGGAGGTCATTGTGATCTTTTGGTGCTCATTTTGTCTTACTAATGCTCCTTCTACATTCCAAAGTTTGAGGAATTCTATTTTTAATCCATTTTTAAGGAATTTTGTATTAATTTTTTATGATATATTGAGTTATAGAGAGACATGGGAAGATAATTTGCACCATGTTAATTAGACATTACAAATTCTCCAACAAAATCATTTTTATGTTAAACCTTCTAAGTTTGATTTTAGACTCAAATAGGTGGAGTAATTAAGTCATACTATGTCTTATGAAGGAATAAAAGTTTATCCAAACAAAATCAACACTGTGATGGAGTGGGAAATTCCTAAAAACCATCAAGTAATTAAGGGGTTTCCTAGGAATCTCTAGAGACTATAGAAGATGTGCTTAGAATTATGGACACATGGTAATACTCCTCATAATACTTTTTAAAAATGATGCTTTCCAGTGGAATGGGGCTACTAATATAATATTTGAGAGATTGAAGGAGGCTATGTGTACCACTATAGCTCTAGCTAATTCAAATTTCACTAAGAATTACTGTGATGCTTTAGGGAAAAGTATAGGAGTGGTTTTTATACAAGAAGGTAGGGCCATTGCTTTTGAAAGCTGTGAGTTGAAGGGTAAGAATCAACTCAAATCTATTTATGAAAAGGAAATTCTACCAATTCATCATGAAATTAAATAATTGAGCCAATATCTAATGGGTAGACACTTAAAAGTAAAGACAGATCATGATGGCCTAAAATATTTCTTCGAGTGGCACTTATTCACTAAAGAACAATAAAAATGGGTCACTAAGATGTTGAGATATGACTTTGAGATCATTTAAAAGAAATGAAAGGAGAATGTAGTGGTTAATGCACTATCCAAATGGGATGATATCCAAGAGGAATTATTGTGTGTCAATTCAATATTATAGGTAGATTGGATTGAAGGAGTGCAAGATTAGAGTGGTAGCAAGGTGGCACTACATGTAATCCAATTCAATGGTTGTAAAATGATGTGAGTAGCTCAAATAAGTTTTGTTGGAAGGGAGATTACCTATGGTGTAAAGAGAGATTGTGCCTATGCAATAAATCTACCCTAAAGAAAAAGATTCTATAGAAGCATCATGGTTCTCTAGTTGGTGGTCATTCAAGACTTTTGAAGACTTTTCATAGAATCAAGCAAAATTTATTTTGGTATGGGCTCAAAGGAGATTTCCAAAAATTTGTAGTAGAATGCATTGAATGCTAATGACATAAAGGAAGACAAATAAGAATCGAGGTCTTCTGCAATCTTATCTATTCCAAGCCAAAGGTGGGAAGAGGTATCCATGGATTTTATCATAGGCTTACCCAAGTCTGAAGGGAAAAATATCATCATGGTTTATGTAGATTGAGTCACCAAATATGCATATTTATGTGCTTTATCATACCCATTTATAGCAAGTATTGTGGAAACAACCTTTATGGATACCAATTAGAAGATGTACATGACTAAAAATCATAATAAGTGATCATGATCCTATATTTACAAGTAATTTTTGTATTGACATATATGTTTGGGAACTCAACTTGCTCATGTCTCATAATATCATCCCCAATCCGATGGATATTGAGGTGGTCAATAAGTCCTTGAAGAGCTACCTTTGGTGTCTTGTGTCAAATAAACAAGATAGATGGGTGCAATGGTTGTCACTAGCAAAATGGTGGTATAAAACTTCTTTCCACACTTCATCCAAAATGTTTCCATTTTTGGCACTGTATGGGTATCATTCACGATCAATAACCTCTTCATTGTAGGCATACCCAAGGGTTAGAGTAGTTGAAGAACACATTAAACACTAGCAATAGGTACTCTCCAATCTCAAGGAGAACTTGGCAATAGCACAAAACAGAATGAAGTAGCAAGCTGATCAACACTATATTGAATGGACTTTTAAAGAAGGAGATTGGGTCTTTATATGATTACACCATATAAGTAGATGCCACTAAAAAACAAAAGAAGGATAACAAGATAGCACCCAAGTATTATATCCCTTATAAATTTTTTCATAGGATTAGTAGTGTGGAATACAAATTGGAGTTATCTAAGTCAACAAAAATGCATCCAGTCTTCCATGTTTGTTGCTTGAAGAAGGTTGTTCGACAAAGAGTTTCATCCTAGATAAAGTTACCAAATCTTGATGAGGAGAACAATTGTTTTGGAACTTGAGGGAATTCTTCAAACATGCACTAAGAGGCTATAGACAAGGGAGATCATAGAGTATTTGATCAAGTGGAATAATTCTCCTATCAAAGATACTTTGTGGGAAAATGAACATTTTGCGTAAAAGCATCCATAGTTGATCCACATTGAGGACAACACTTCTGGATAATGAGGGAGCATCTTGTTCCCTTAACCCATTGACTGTATTGGGATATCTGTAGCCAACTTGTGGCTAGCATAATCCTTAATTAAATTATATAATCATTTGTAAGGTCTTATATAGGTAGTTTGATTAGCCTAGGTGGCATCAAAGGCATAAGTATGGTATATATAGGAGGTAGTGAGTAGTAGTTCATCATTTGATTCTAAATTCTATTTCTTATTGAATACTTTTGGAGTTTCACCCCCTTGAAGTGGATTATTATTATCAAGTATTTTCAAGTGTTCCTATTATATTTCCAAGTATTTGGTGTTGCATTCTTTAATTCTACTTGAGTTACTTCATTACATTTTGTATCCTATAATACCCACTTGTAGCTCATTGTTCATCTCCTTTACACATGCATCCTTGAATAAAATAACAATATTCTTTCGTATTGGTCTTCTAATTCTTTGTACTTTCTTTTAGCTCTCTTGATCTTGAGTGGCTATCTCTATAGTCAAATCTTAAACAGATGTGTGAAAGTTCAAAGTTGTGTTACACTTTTATAAAAGAAACAACAAACATTAATCTAACTTTTTAACTTGAATCACTACAAAATGATGTATATGTTTTGAATTTAAAATGATGTAAACTAATAAAATGTATATTTGTAGTGTATTTTATGTTTGTATTTTAAAAAATTAAAAAAATATTTATATGTAGTATTTTATAAAATTGACCCTACAATTTAGTTGTTGATAAAATGCTAAAAAATGAGGTTGAATGAGACGTCGCAATTTATATAGTAAATTTCATTTATTTTCCTTCTATATTTTTTTGTGTATTCATAACTCAAAACTTTAGTGCATAAATTAATTTTTTCTCTAATTTGATAAATATATGTTTTTAAATAAATCTTGGAAGTTGTGTAATGAAAACACAACTATTTTGATGGGACGTCAACTTTTGTCTTAATTATTTATAAAAAATATGAAAACAATTATATCATCTTGACAAGGAATATCTCCTCTAGTGCAACATATTTTTTTCAATTTTTTTAATAAACTTTACTATTTTTTTCTTGAGAGGACAATCAACACCATTTTTTGTGTTGATGACCTACTTTTATATGAATAAAAAATAAAATATATACACTAATTGAAACGTTTAAACAATTATATTTTTACAAATTAGACTTATAGATCTACAAAAGGGTCTTTTTAGATTCTTTTAAAATGATTATTTAGATGAGTAGGAGTTGTTAGAACATCAAGTTTTCCAAATAATTTTATTTTGTTGGTAAATGAGCCCCAAAGTGATACTACATATGTTTTAGTGGATGGTTCCAATTGGAAATGTTGTAGCCTAGATCTAATTTATCTATAATGAATCCAAATAGAACATAAGTTTCACCAAAATTAACTATTAGTGGGAAATACTTAAACTCATTTATGTTGATAACTTGGCCCAAAGTGTGACACAACTTTGAACTTTTACTCAGACATGTGATTCATGTATATTGTATCTTGGATGCATCTATATACATGGAGTTGTTTGTCATTGTCTAGTTGGAATTTGGAAGGTTGGGAAAAGACAAAAATAGACCTCCTTCAACATAGTTACTTTGGTCCTAGGAGTCTTCCTATTTCTCAATTTCAGTTTGTTAGTAAGGAATATAGTTATTGTAGCTTAAATGAGCTTTTCCTTTAGTAAATAAGTTTTATATCTTATATATTTTTTTAATCCATAAAATGTTGCTAGGAATAGCTCCCATTGTATTAAGATCACAAAAAAAGAGGATTACAAAGCTAGTGAAACAATACTTAAGGAGCTTGTGTAATATGAATCTAACCCTTGTAGAAAACTCCCTAACCCTTCCTACTCTCTCTTGAGACAAAGGAGGAACCAAGTGGTTTACATTAAATGGTAAATTTTCCATGTTATCCTTCATAACACCCTCCCTAAACATGTTGATGGCATGTTTCAGGTCCTCCTTCTATAGAATGGTGGCAATATCAAAGATGTCACCCTAGCTTCCATTTTGTGGATACTTGTTGAATTCAGACACCGATTTGGTTGCCATCACTTGAAAGTGTGGAGCCATGAGTTTCTTCATAGAAACTTTCGTGAAGCCCTTGTGGCCCTGTGCCAACATGAATTGTGCAATGAAACGGCCTAGTAGCACTTGATTATGGACATGAGTTTCTAGAGGCACCCGTGGGTTTATGATATATCGTAGCACCACCAAGGTCTCCTCATTCTATATCAGGAACACTCTTCACATCTAAAGCTACACATTGTTCATGTCACATGGGTAGTTATACCCATCAACCACCAAATACACCATTGCATACTAGAAACAAATTTTAAAAGCTTGAGCTAAATGCTGTGACATTCCCTCACAAGCCCTTCTCATTTGTAATTAGTTTACATGCACAGTTGATCTCCATTTCCAACTAGTGTGTTGTAAAGAGCAGACTTGCAAAGTGCTAAGGGAGTATGCCCGCTAGCAATGGGCTCACTCAAGTGTTAATGCAAAAGTTTAGCCATCCTTTAGAACTTCCACCATGAGATTCAAATAAAAATGTACATCCTATCCCTTTTCTGTTCATGGTAGATTTATCAGATGAGGAGGTTACAGATTGGAAGTACCATATGGCTTCAGTCACAAGTCAGCAAAGGGGTACCGCGTTGATTTTCTAGCTTGAAAGGTGGAGTGGAGTTACTTTAAAGCAACTCAACTTGGATTTTCAGCAACAACAGTTTTTTTTTAATCTAAGAATAGAATGTTTTTCAGTTTGTGAGATTGAGATAAAATCAAGAGCGATTTTATGTGTGATTTAAACCTAAATCAAACAAGGAAAGTTTCTTTTCTTGCACATTAAGTAAAGTAGATGGGCTCTATATATAAGATTGTTGTAGCACACACAAATTGTATCGTGAAGAGGAAGTTTGTTGTTAGGCTGAATAGAAGATCCAACAGTTGTAGGTTTTTCCCCACACTGGGGTTTCCTGGGTATATCTGTGTTATTGTCTATTTGTGATTGGCTTATTATTATTTTTTGCTTCCCCTATTATTAGCTATTAATTAACCCAGAGTATTGATTGTTATAAATTAGATAGAGGTTCTATTCTGTGAATTTATTATGCAATTAATCTATAGCTCAGTTATAAGAAATTAACATGGTATCAGAGCTCTAAACTCTAAATACGAAGCCAAGATATATATATATGTGTGTGTGTGTGTGTGTGTGTGTGTGTGTGTGTGTATGTATATTTATGTATATATGTATATGTATATATATATGTGTGTGTGTATATATATATGTATGTATGTATGTATATGTATATGTATATGTATATATATGTATATGTATATCTATATCTATATATATGTATATCTATATACATGTATATAAATGTATATATATATATATATATATATATATATATGTATATATATACATATATATATACATACATATATTTACATACATATATATACACACACACATATATATAAACACAACACACACACACATATATATATATATATGTGTTGTGTTTATATATATGTGTGTGTGTATATATATATGTATGTATATATATGTATGTATATATATATATGTATATATATACATATATATATATATACATACATATATATACATACATATATATACACACACACACATATATATAAACACAACACATAAATAAATATATATATATATATATATATGTGATTTTGCTAGTTATAGCCTATGCATGATAATATGGTGGTTGTTTCCTATGATATATTTCATACCAAATATAATCTTTCATCTATTTTATTTTTAGTAGATGATTGCACTACTCATGCTTAATGTTGAGGCAAGACTAGCCATGGTTTAAGTGGTTTTTGTTGTGTTTGTAGGATAGGTTTTCTTATTCAATAGTTGTATTTTAGGTTAACAAGCTTGTCTTTCTCATGCCCTCTCTTTTTCCCATTTTTTTCCTTTTCCAGTCTCCCCTTTATCTTTTTCTCTTTTTTAATCTCATGGATAGATTAGCAATAGTTTCAATTTAGAATTGATTTTTCTCATGCCTCATTGTTAGATCTTGTTGTTAGAGCACTTGTTTTTGCAAGTAGATTCAATACATTTATTTGTATGTATAGTTCTATTTTTTTGCAATGTAAAGAAATAGTTTTGTGTGTAGCCAATTCAAAAACATTAATCAATCATTATAGTCCCTTGTTAAATAGCAAGACATTATTGTTTGAAGCTATTCCCACATAGCCAAGCTCAAGTGATCCCAAACCTTGGGTAGACTCCCTTTAGTCCCCTTTTAAGAGAGGAAGTGTCTCTTGATTCTTCTAGATGTTGGTGTCTCTTTTGCCCAGTCATTAGAATGACACTTGAAGAAGGATTATTTTGGCTTGTGTCAAAATGATAGCTAATAGATCCATATCTAGATTTAGTAGTTTCCCAAATCAATCTTGCTTCTTCCATATCTTTACATCTAATAAACCCTAGTTACACACTAGTATTTTGCATTATCCTTTGTATCAATTTTCAAAGATCAATATATCACAACTCAATTGTATTCATTGCATGTTGCTTTCTAATATTTTATCAAGATTTGTTGACTTCATAACATGTGTTTGACCAAAGGAGAATATCCTTGTTTGGGAGCTCCTCAAAGGTTTTTGTCAACACTACCAATCCCTTTGTTGCAAGTCTAGACATCAAGGTGAAGCTCTTTTATATCTATCTAGGAGAACACAAAGTACCAAATCAAATTTGTTTGTGTTCTCCATATTTATTCCATGGACCATGTTTGATTTCATGGAATGCACTATCAACCCTAGATCCATTCCAAAACATGTAATTGATTAAGTGACTTGTATATTCCTAAATTTTATAGGTTTTAGTTATCTTAGTTTTCTCATATTAATTTAAACATTAGAATTCAAGTCTTTCACATATGTCGGGTAAATGCAAGAAGTTGTGTCCACTTAAGGTGGAAGTTTCAGAGTTAGAAAAAAATCTGAAATCAGGTAACTAAAAAAGGGATCCCATTTTATAGAAACGAGATCTCATTTTAGATCAAGATCCTGAGCCTAAAATCAAAAACGGGATCCAGAACCTAGAACCAAAAAATGGGATCATGTTTATAAACGGGATCCCATTTTTAAAAAGTATTAAATTTTTTTAAAAATGGCTGCGACCCCATTTTTCCCAGTAATAGGCGACAACTGAGAACGGGATCCCGGTTGAGGAAGATGATTTTCACCATCAAAACAACAGGTAAGTGGATTTTTCCACTTCTACAATTTGGCAATGAATCTTTTGAAGTTTCCCTTTTTTTTTGGGTGTAAAATACAATCAAAATTTAAATTGTAGACTATTATTTAGGGTTTCTATTTATGAAATCAATAGCTATTTTTTGACATTTTAGTTGTAAAATACAATTAAAAGTTTGAAAGACTATATCATATAAAAGGATAGAATTTGAAGAAACTGTCAAAATTTTGTTTAAATTTGAGAATTGAATAGTTGTATTTAGAGATTTTAGCTGTAAAATACAATTGAAATTTTGAAAATACTGTATCATATGAAAGGAGAGATTTTGAACAAACTGTCAAAATTTGATTTCAATTTGAGTGTTGAATAGCTATATTTAAATATATTAGCTATAAAATACAATTGAAATTTTGAAATGACTGTATCATATGAAAGGAGAGATTTTGAACAAACTGTCAAAATTTATATAGCATTGGGATGATACATATATTTGGTTTTTATAAAATTTACTTATATCAATGTATGTCAGTGTATTTTAAAGGCATTATTGAATAGGTAACTATCATGTAAAAAAGTTACAACAAACCATAATAAAAATTTTATCACTTCCTTCATAATCAAACCTTTAGAGACAACCAACTAATCAAGAATTAAGAAGATTTTATAGTTTTTGTGATAGCCAACTAATCAAGAATGACATCAAGCCAACAAATGTAACTTTAGAGACATCTGTAGTTGTCCTCACTAGCTAGGTTATGCCCTAGGATGAACATCGTGATGTTAATTGTGATACGAGCCTAACCTCATTGGTAATGCTTCCCCTAATCTTAATGACATTGATGTAGGCCCCACTCATGATCCTTACGAAGATCTTGCCACCACTAACCTCTTTCATGATAGGTCACTATCCTCACCATCTCCTTAGACCTATAATACCTTGAGTTTATCGATTGGGACCAACACGACCCTTTATGATTTGATGTTTTCCAAAATGATGAAGCCATCATGAAACTTATGAAGTGTCAAGACCACATCCCCATGGTAATCATAAGAAAGAATTTTCCACCATACTTAACACCTATGCTTATTTTGGAGAGAAAGAAGAACCCTTTAGTCCCAAGGCACCCTAGTAGGCAGAATAGCAACAAGATATAAGAAGAAACTTGTGATCGATTAAAATGATACAATAAAAATGGACACTTCCCAAGAGCTCCTCAATGCCAAACTTCACCTTCCATTAGACACCACTCAGATACAAGATGACTCCCCTCTCCTTGTTGAGGATGCTATAGACATCAACCTGTGAATAGAAGAGGACCCTAAACTCTCTAAGATAGTAGCTCCATTGGACCTTGACATCAAAGAAGGCATAACCATCACCCTTAAAGATTATGCTAATTTCTTCATGTGGTCTTATGATGATATGCCTTGAGACTCCATGTTTAGTCATGCATCATCTTGTGGTTCACCTCAATGCCAAACCTATTAATAAAAGCTACGCAAAATACACCCCCAAGTAGCCCTCTTGGTCAATGAAGAATTGTATGAACTCTTGGATGTGGGGTTCATTCAAACTATTACTTATCCTAAATGGGCCTCTAATGTGGTCTTAGTTAGCAAGAAAACTAAGGGAATTCATGTTTGCACTAACTTTTGAGACATCAGAAATGTCACCCTAAAGATAACTTTTCTCTACCAAACATTGATATGATCGTGGATCTCATAGCCATATATATATAATGTTATCATTAATTTGGATATAATATCCCTTGAAACATTTGAGTTACACATGGAGACACCTAGATTATGGAGAGGTCTATGTAAGAAAACATCTCTTGTAGACTCAACACAAACTTATCCCTCAACCCTCTAAATTGTGCCTTACATCATTTCATTACCCTGGAACACACTATAGACAACTCTATACAAATTTGGCAAAAGATATTTTTTCCTAATAGAAACTTGTATATGTAGAAGTAGACTACTACATAAGATCCTCTAGGATAATAACACTTGTTGTGATCTCCAACACTATGATCCATATGTACTCTTGAATTTGTTGATACTTGGTCCTCTTGATGAAAATGCATCAAATTAACTTTAAAATTTTGTGCATATTTAATTAGATTTGATATACTTCTTAAAAGGAAAGAGTTGGGACTAACAACTAAATAGAAAACAATAATTTTGCAAATAGGAAATAGGAAAAAAAATCGATATAGAACCATCTTGACTAATTTATCTTTTTCTAGCTAGATTGAATCCCTACAATCACAAGTTAAAAACAAAGCATCAAATTCTTCATTAAATTTAAATCACAAATCATTAGAATATATCAATCTTCATACTCAGATTAGTTAGGTAGACAACTAGTAGTCAATCCTATCTCCATTATCAAATTTGGTTGCCATAGGCAACTTCACCAAATTTAGGTTTTTAGATCATGTGGCATGCACAAGATATCCACCTCAAGGTAGTTTTCCAAGTCTAGTTATAGTCTTGCAGATGTTCATTATGATTCTACCTAGATGGTATGATAGTACATTGGTTTCTAGATGACATCATTTAATAGCATAGATGCATCTGAACATTCACCCTTCATTGATATATATTGATAGTAAAATAGAGTTTTAAATTGTTCTTAAGGTTTGGGACAATCATAGTGTTAAGATAGTGCAAATTTTAAGACTATTTGGACTAATTAAATGGGCTTAGTCTCAAGGTAAATAACACACATAAGAGTTGGGACTAACAACTAAATGCAAAACAATAATTTTGCAAATACGTACAAATAGGAAACAAAATCAAGGTAGAACCATCAACTAATATCTTTTTCTAGCTAGATTGAATCCATACAATCACAAGTTAATCAAAGCATCAAATTCTTCATTAAATTTAAATCACAAATCATCATAATATATTCATCTTCATACTCAGATTAGTCCTAGGCAACTAGTAGTCAATCCTAGATCTCCATTATCAAATTTGGTTGCCATAGGCAACTTCAAAAAATTTAGGTTATCAGATCATGTGGCATGCACAAGATATCCACCTCAAGGTAGTCTTCCAAGTCTAGTTATAGTCTCAAGTAGATGTTCATTATGATTCTACCTAGGTGGTATGATAGTCCACTGGTTTTTATGACATCATTCAATAGCATAGATTTATCTGTTCTAATTCATTTCTTTTGTCCAAAATGGTTGTGACAATAAAATAGAAGCTTATTGAACTCATAATCAATAGGAAACCCCTGGTCATAATAGGAGGTCATGAATTTGGTACCAATGATTGTGAGGTTCTTGTAGAATATGATGAACCTTTTGAACAAGAGAACCTTGTAGACCATGATGTATATCTTGATAAACTTGAACATTATCGTCAGGTGAATGCTTTTAGCCATCCTACAACATCCTATCACCCTTCATCATCTTATAGGGTATGCCACACAACCTCTCCAAGTTGACCATGCCAAACCCAAAGTCACAATCCTAAGAGGTCCCCAATTTCCTCCCAATCATCATGGCAACCTTGTAGATCATGATGCATGTTTTGAACAACAAGATGAAATACAAAGACTTCAACATATGTGGAAATCCATCCCAACACAAGAGAAAAAGATCCTAGCCCAACAACAAGCCCTCATTCAATAACTCCTAGCCACCCACCAATCCCAAACCCAACAAACACAGCCATAACATCAACAAATTCCACCTAAATCCTATGTGTCACCTCCATCATCATACCAACCTAGTCCATCCACATATCACATGTCAATTCTACATCTACCTATCCCACTTATTTCAATATCAACCAATATCCATATCAATCCATACCCAAAGACCATCCAACTACTTATTCCAACATTTCAGCTCATCATCAAATCCATTTACAAGACTATCAAGTTCCTTCGCAACAAGAATGTGCAAGTCCAAGTTACCCTTTTCACCAAGATCAAGTGTCCTTAAGTCCTTACGTTACCTTTGAAAAGGGGAACACCACTCTAGATTATGCATCCTATGGGTATCCTTCAACTAAAAGCATAGATTGAAGAGATTCCTTGTGTTAGAAGGAGCAATCTTAAGCTTGGGGATTTTGTAAGGTTATATATTTTTAATCTTCCCCTTGTGACTTTATATAAAGGAAGTTGTAAATGAATAATTTATGTACATTTTAAGCAATGGTGAAATTAGCATGTTATTTTCAAACATATTGTTTTTAAATTTTGAAAATTGAATCTTATTGTTGGGTTAATTTGTGTTCCAATGGACTGTAGCATAGGTTTATAATCATTCCTAGCCAAGAGGTATGGTCTCTAAGTTTTAGTTTTAGTAGTATCCTTGCAAAAAATCCTTTCATTAGGTGGTAGGACCAATTGTGGGTTCCTCTGCATTAATAGTTGTTCTTTAACAATGCAGAGAGGTTGTAAAGGTAAAATTTATATATGGAGGGTTAGTATGTAATGGTAGAAAACATATGCAAAAGTCTCATCTTTCTTTATAATTTAGGAGAAATTGTAGAATTATAGTGGTATCTTGGGTTTTGTGGTGGCATCTACTCCCCTATGATAGCATCCTCATGTTGACTTTTCTAGAACCCTTTGGGGGTCTGGTAGTTTCCTCTGTACTCTTTTGTTTGGTTGAAAACTATTTCATTTTAACAAATTTATGAGTAGTTCTTTCCAAAACTTGTATATGCAAAAAAAAAACCACTTGAAAAAACATGTTTCGAAGGTCTTATTTGATTTGAATCCTAGGAGGATTAGAGGATGTCTAAACTTGTAATTTTGTGTGTTATGTTATAGAATTTGTAGAATATCCATAAAAAACTCTAGATTAGTATGCAAATACACATTCAAGATGAGTATAAGACTTTTGTAATATAATTGTATTGGATGAAAGAAGAATTGTATAGTGTTATACATGCCACAATTTAATGGTATGAACTTCTCTATCTATACATTATATAGCACATGTATTTATACAAGTGATTGTCTAGCTAGGCCTTCAAGAATATGCTAAAATATTTTATGCATATACTTGTGATTCACAAGTAGACATGAGTGCAAGAGGTTTCAAACCTTGAAGGCCAAAGTAATGGTGGTTAGAGTGGGTAAAAGACTAGATATATCAATGATCCGTGAAAACCTAAATAAAGATATAACTATAAAGTACAATAGAATAGAGCATATAAACCCTAACAAGATATCCAAATATGATAAACTAATTAGAAATTATTGATCTAAAAAACCCTAATGAAAGAGAAACCCTAGGGGGGAACCTTAAGTCATGTAAGCAATGTTGGGTTCACTAATAAATGTAAATAAATAAATGATTTACATAAATTATCTAGGCTAAGTAATCTAATGCAAATAATTAAGCATTATTAAACCAGATAAAATCTAGAGTCAGGTTGATAAATTAATAGTAATAATATGATAATTAAATGAGGAATTAATTACTTAGTTCTAATATCCACAATAGAAGAATAATGTTGATGATGTGCAAAATTGATTCACCACTTGTTGATGCATATTATGACACAATAATATATGAAACTAGTTGTTCCCTAATTGAAAGGGAACTTCTTCCCCCAAGGTTCTTTATCAAAAAATTTGGTTTGTGTGAATAACATAGTGGTAGATGTTGATTTTCCCATATGAGGGGCTCCAATGAAATCAAAGGAATGAAACACAAGGCATTGCTTGCAATTATTCTTGTTACTTGGCAAGAAAGATAAAGCAAACATGTACATGTTCAGTTTTAGACATTCATTAATAATTTCATACATGAATACATACAAGTCCTACCAAGGAATTTTAACAATTTCAAAAATGGTAAAAATTTAACATCTTAGACTATATACTAATCTAGAATACTAAGTTTAATCCCAATCTAATAGATTTTATAAGAAAATTGCAAAATAAAGGTGAGAAGGAGAAGGGTGAGAATGATCTTGTTTTATATTGTCCTTCAATTTGAATCTTTGAGTAGACAAATCTAATCAAAGCCACTCTTACTCAGCAATTGAAAGCAATTGAGGACCAATACTAATCAATTACATCATTCTAGATATGATGTATATTATTAGACTTGATGAAGGTATATTAGGCGATATCCATGTAGTTTTGAGTCCCTCTCTTAGATGTAGTGACATATGTTAAGTTCATATCATTGCTAACATAGAGAGGACATATACATGCATGATTCACATCATGGACATATAATAGTTCATCTTCATTATTGAGCTTGTCAAATAAAGAAGAAATTTTAAGGGTAGAATAAAGATGATAGTGTAATGGTTGGATTGAGAGATATATGGTTATTGAAACATAGAAGTAACATAACTGCACGTAGGATGTACTGTGGTCCATTAACAACTTCAAATTGGCCATGTTAATTAACCTACAAAGATGATAACTTTTTGGATGTCTTAAGGGGTCATAATTTACGATGTCTTAAGGGGACATCTTAAAAGTTCTCAAAATTTGGTGAATTTGCTCAAGGCAACCAAATTTAAAAATATAATAAAATCAAATTTAAAGTAAATTCAAACTAGAAAAACATGCGCATTTAACAAATAAAATATATAGAATAATAAGTTTGATATATAAAAGTGTAGAGTATAAAATTGTGTACATACACATGTATACAAATTTGTGTACAAAATGTGTAATAATGTAATTGTGTATGTACATATATGCCAACTCAAAATAATGTTTACAAAATGTGGTTATGCCATCTCAAGAAAATCCAAAACTTGTGGGGAATATAGCAGGTCTTCACGTCACCTGATATAAAAATAATACAAGAAATTTATGAATATATCCTCAAAACATGTATTTTAATTTATATAAAACTATCTAGATATACACAATTTGTACCTGTATTTACAAGTGCCTCACACGTGTAGATATAGGTTTAATCTGCATCCTCTCAAGTTTTTGTTTCAAAGTATGTGATGAATTTGTGATGATGGCCTAAGGATATAAAAGGACAATTTAAATCAATTTCAACTAATAATGCACAAGAAATATTAAAACATGTATTTAATGTATTTAAAAGAATAATATAAATCTATTTAACTATATTTACCTGTATTTACTTATTCCATTGTACCATCTCCATCCTTTCTTTTTTCCAATGCATTGATGATTGTCTCATGGTCTTCCATAGAAATTATCCATAGCTCTTTATTTGTAGGTTTTCCATGATACCTCTCCATTTTTATATTTGTTGCCAACACCAAATATGAGTAGTGTATAATCTTCTTATGTGTTTCATAATCTTCGAATGTAGGCAAACCATTCTTCCTTATTAAGTATTTTCGTAGCCAAGTGCCAACAACCACCACCAAACCTATTGGATATTGATAGCCATCATCAAAGAAATTCTTAAAATTTGCTTAAGGGGATCAAAGAAGTTCTTAAAATTTTCTGAAGGGGATCAAAGACTTGTTATCAAAATTTGCTTAAGGGGATCACCAAACCTATTGGATAAGGAAAGCCATCATCATCTTCTTGAGGTGCCGTTAACTTATGTTTAGTCTCCACACAATGAGCCATCCAATATTCTATTTCCTCTTCATTCTTATTTGGTGCAACAACAACATACACATGTCCTACAAACAAATTTTGATTCAATAACGTGCACATGTCCATAAAATTTGACCAATCAACATACATGCATTCATATGTACACATATAAATAAATAAAAGTACTACAAATTAGTAATGAAGTGAAATAAAATGAAATAATTTGAATTAAATTACCTTCTTGTACAAGGTCTGAAACACGGTCATAATCATCTGATGCAAACAGTTAATCATTGTCTTCAATTGTTGCTTCACTTTGATCGTGTGCTTGTGCAAGTGTCAATGGTCTTTGCTTCCACTCTTCAACCCATTTTGTATTCTCACATGCTTCCCAATCTCCTGAAATACAAAACT
This sequence comes from Cunninghamia lanceolata, assembly GCA_027924645.1. Lineage (NCBI taxonomy): Eukaryota > Viridiplantae > Streptophyta > Pinopsida > Cupressales > Cupressaceae > Cunninghamia > Cunninghamia lanceolata. The sequence goes on from BSBN01001136.1 coordinate 7,589,005, forward strand.
GACAAAAACATGCAAGCTCCCTTGTCCAGATAGTCCATGTACTTGCATTCGAACTCCTAAATGAATGCCATTTAGTAGATCCACTGATTGTCTAGCAATCAAGTCTAGGTAGAATATTTTCTTCTTCAACCAACCAAAAGAATCGACAAACTATAGAGTACTCGCTTAATCCAGGTGTACATAATCTTGTATTGTACCAATCTACAATCCCACGTGCATTTTTAAATTTTATTGCATCCTCAAATTTCAATTGTTGTCTAGCAAGACTTCTTTTAACATACGCACCAGCTCCATCATGTTCTCATTTACCATGTCCAGCTTCAAAAAAATTCCACATGTTGGACATTATTCTCTTTGCGAACCCTACTTAACCAAAAGAACATTCGAGCATTCTTGAACTACCCCATACAATTATCTGACCATATAAGATGTTCAGTCATCTGGATTCCTCTTTCTCTTAAATTTGTATAAAATATATTAAAACAATATTAAACAAACTCTGATGAGTGTAACCGGTTGTCACTCAAATAGAAATGATACACCCTCAAAACTTTTCTATCATTCTCTGTGCTATCATCTGCATGTCTATAAACAATATGAAGAAACATAGAAACTTGCACTGAATTGTAATATTATGATTGAATTTCCTCTTGCGGAGCTAAAGTTTAGTTTTCCACAAAATCAACCACTGATAGTATAGTACCAACTGGAAATTTGTTTCTACATTCACGAAATTGTCCATTAAGCCACCGAGCTTGTTGAGAGTGCTTGACATATTTTGGTACAATTTTACTCTTAAATTCTGATATGAATGCATGCACACTAACCTTTTCTGTAATTAAATCACAACGCTTTCCAAATTTTCCATCTTTTAAAGAATATTCAACATTCTTAAATCTTTTAACATCCACTAATTGTTGTCCAAAATCATTTTCAACACTTTCATGCAGACAAACTCTTAACAAAGAAAGATTGCCACAACTAGTGCATTGTCCAGAAATACATGAACTTAAATAAAATGATTTTTCATTAGATCTTTCACAGAACAAACTTGATATAAACTCTTTTTTGCTTCAGTTGGCATATTAATATCACATTCCTATATAATCATGTTACTATGTAAAGTACAATGTATATATTGAAACACATCACAATAATAACGAAATTGAACATGCATTTTACAACAACAAGATAACTGTTGCTTATTAATCTTTACATACCATGGTTTGCATTTTTCAAAAGATCTTTGACTTATTTTAATATTACAAGGTAACACTAATTAATCACAAAATTTTCTATAAAATTTAGTTTGTGTTGTATCTAATAGGTGTTTTGGATGAGGATCTCGAACTTTGGATCCCACTCTTAATTTTAAAACATCTCTAGCATTAGATGATACCCTAGTATTATCATGCCAATATTTTTTGATCAAAGATCTGATTTCAACATTCAGTTTCATGTCAGATCTAGGGAGTAGACCACTAAAACTCCAACATTGGTTAATTGGATCATTTTCTATACTTTGTCTTCTTTTTGCCACTCTTACCAATGTTTTAGGATGTATTTTTAGAATTCCACTAATATTGCTTACCATTCTTCTATTCAAAGTTGTTTTATTCACTATAGTAGTTGTTATAGCTCGTCTTGCTACATTCTTATCTTTGGATCGACTATTACTTCCAATAGACTCAATGGCACTAGCAACAGTAGACATAGCATGTTTTAGTGATTGATCTTTTCTTCTTGGTTTAACAAAAATGCCTAACATTTTCATTACTTTTCTTATTTTCCACATTCTCATTAATTGCATCATTAGTTGACATTGAAATGATAGTTTTTTATGATAAAAAAATTCCTTGTATAATCTATTGGCATGTGTTCTTATTTGTCTCCAAGAAATTTTACTAGGAAGATTATCCAAAACATCTCTTTCAATTTTGAAAAAAAATTCTCATTTTCAACATCACATCCTGGATTTTCATTTTCATTTTCAACATCAAAACGATTTTCATTTTCAACAACAAAACGGTTTTCATTTTCATTTTTAACAAAAGGATTTTCATTTTCATTTTCAACAGCAAAACGGTTTTCATTTTCATTTTCAACAAAAGGATTTTCATTTTCATTTTCAGCAACAAAATGGTTTTCATTTTCATTTTCAACAACAAAATGGTTTTCATTTTCATTTTCAACAAAAGGATTTTCATTTTCATTTTCAACAACAATTTGTTTCAAATTTTAATCTCTACGAATATTATCAATCTCAACATTGTTATATCCAGCTTGTTTTAAATCTCCTATCAACACTATTTCCATTTCATTCAGAGGTGGATTTGAAGAAGTACCTGGATTTGTGCCTATTGAAACATTCTCCATAGCATTGACAAAGGGATTTGAAGACATACCAGGAGTAGTTTGTATAATCGTATTAGTTTCCACATTCACCTCTTGCAAATTTGCATCATCTACATCCATGGTCTCCTTAATGTTTTTATCTTCAATAGTTGTGGAATTGGATGCTTCAACATTATTCATTGATTGAATCTTTATTCTTCTATCTCTTTGTCTTTTTGCCTCCTTCTCTCTCTTTGCTTCAATTTCTTCAGGGGTTAATAGCTTCCTATCTTTCCTCTTATTATAACTTTGTGATCCCATGATTAAAAAATTTATGAAGCATGTACAAATGAATGTCAAAAACTTGAAAGCCTTTCTTCTTTGTTCAAGTCCTTCAAACAAGTAGCAATTTAACAAAATTTCACTCAAACAGTGTCTCAATGATGACTTCTATCAAAATTCAAACAATATTCCAAGTTAATGGACCTACAAAAGAAAAAAACATAGTAGAGAATGCTGTAAATGTCACTGTCGGCCGTACTGTAGAGCAAGTTGTAGGGCTGACAGTCACAGTATAGTCTTATTAAAAAAATGAACAAATAATAAACGGGATCCTGTTTAAGAAATAGGATCCCATTTTATTTTGCACCAATGGAGTAAGAAATAGGATCCCATTTACTAAACGGGATCCCGTTATTTAAAATTTAAATTTTAAGCTAGGGTTTTACTTTGTAACCCAGTTCGAGAAATGCTTTGGGGACCTGAACTTGACCTCTGGACCTGGTTTGACCTGCAACTTGAAGGTCCTGTCAATGTCACAACAAAATAGTGACTTTAGGCATATATCTAAAGGTCTATTTTGTAGAATATTTTGACGCAATTAAAACCCATTATAGATGAGATAGTGTAGATTCCAAATACGTTATTTTTTTCAATTGGATTAATTTTTCTATTTTTTAATCAATTTCTAATGAAACAGGTCAATAAACTTGACTAATCAGGGTTTTTTAGTATTTTAATAACTTTTTATTAAAATATTTTTTTGTAAAAAAATTGTACGAAAAACGTACTTTAAACAATTCTTTTCAATTTAAAAAAAAAATCAAAAAATGTTATGTTTAGGTCATCTTATGCATGATGTACACAATGATTTTTTAAAAGACCAAAAATGGCCAATAAAAAATTAATAAAAAAAATATTCAATAAAAAATTATAAAAAAATATGGAAAACATGCTTCAGTGAGTTACAAATCTTTTCCCAAAATTATTTTAAAAAATATGATTATTTAGGTCAAAATATGGATGACGTACACGTACATGGTATAGTAAAAAAAAGTGACTTTTAAACAGTGTTTTTTAGAAACACCTATTCAAAATCAATTTCTATCATCTGGGTATTGAAAAAAATTGTATATTTAGAAACTAGTCTCCGAGTACTACATTTCATATTTAGTGACTTTTTCCCAGATTCCACATTTAAGTGCTTCAAATTTTTAGGTCAAATGTGACAAATTTTGAAAATCAAGGAAAACACTTCCACTTTTTGGCCAAAAAGTGGACACAACTTCTTGCACACACCCTGTCACAACATTTTCAAACTCCTTATTTACAATTCAAAATACTTATTTATTTCTAATTTTAAATTCAATTTTTAATTAATAATAGATTTTTATTCCTCACTTCTAAGCAGGGCCTAAATTTGATGGTCATATGGCTGTATTTGCCATAAAATACAATCAAAATTTTAAAAAGATTGTATCATATGAAAGGAGAGATTTCGAATAGACTGTCAAAATTTTAAAATATAAATTCTAATATATATTATTGTTTATGGTGAATGATATATAAAATTACTATTATTGATTTAATCATTAAACGTGAATTGATTTGATGAAATTGATGATGAAGTCCTCGGCTAGAGAGGATTTCTTAGACATGGACAGGCCTCTGGGTATCTCACAAATTGAGCTATTCTCTAAGATGGGTAAAGATACCCTAGTCTCTACTAGAAGGAGCTCAAGCTTTAGACGGTCCAAATCTCAATAGGAGATTGCAGCAGGTTTACAAAAATCTATTGATTCTTCATTGAGGAAGAGGAGAGCAGATGTATCTCCTCAAGCAAAATGAGGTGCCTTACGTGGAATGTTAGGGGCTTAAACACCCCTAATAAAAGATGCCTCATCCAATCTCAGATTGGTGAGGAAAGATGTGATATAATTCTTTTGCAAGAGACTAAGCATGTGTCAGAATAAGGGGAGCCTATATTCAAGGATTAGAAAGGTTGAAACTACTCTTTAGTGCCAACATGTGGTTCTTCTGGTGGCTTGGTAGTGCTTTGGAGATATCATGTTCCGTCGATGGAGGTTATAGCAAGGAATCATCATTGGTTAATAGGAAAATTCCCACACGCATTAAATTATAAGGATGTCTGGGTCATTAATGTGTATGGTCCCACTAGTATTGCTTTAAAACAATAGACCTAGTCTCAGCTCTCCTACTGGTTAGCTCTTCTTAAGAGGGAGATGATCATTCTTGGAGGAGACTTTAATGCAATGTTAGATTATAATGTTAAATCTAGGGGAATCTCACATCCTACCAAATCCCAACTGGACTTCAAATTATTTGTGAAATCCAACAATCTTCTTGACTGTATCCCCAAAAATGGAAGATTTACTTGGTCAAATAGGAGGAGAGACTTCTTTAAGATAGTTGAACACCTTGATAGGTTTTTTGTTTCTCCAGTTAGCTTGAATGAGGATCTCACAATTTCGAAGCAAAGATCCTACACCTATCTGGGTCAAACCACTTTCCTCTTAGGTTAAGAGTAGGGTCAAATAAGATTCTTGGCAAAAAGAAATTCAAATTTCAGGCTATGTGGTTTAGGCATCCAAATTTTATTCCCATGGTGAAAGTGTGGTGGAGGGAGGCTCCTTTTGTTAGAGGATAGCATATGTTCTAGCTTGCAGCGAAGCTAAAATTTCTCAAAGAGAAGATTGTGGATTAGAATAGACTATGCTTTAAGAATATCTTTAGTGAGAAGATAAAACTACAAAAGGAGTTAAGGTCCTTAGAATCTAACATTATCTACCATGGTATGGATGGGGACTCTTACTGGCTGGAGAATGATTTGAGGTATCAATTAGAAGAGGTTTTGAAGAGGGAGGAAGTTTTCTGGAGGCAGAAGTCGAGGGAACTTTATCTTAAAGAAGGTGATAAGAATGTTGAAATGAAGGTAGAAAATTGAGAGGGGGGGTGAACCAGGTGTCTCAAAACTCTATCTTTTGTTGCACTTAATGTTCTTTAGAAATTATCAATAGATCAATCATATAACCATGAAAGCATAAATCAACAACACATGAGCAGAAACATAATCAACACACATAACACCAAGATTTTTACATGGAAACCTAATTAAGGGAAAACCACGGTGGGGATTAACCCACAATATTTATTCTTTGTTAAAAGGATAGAAAAATGGTAAGGTACTTGCCTTTGGACACACTACCCAGATCTCACTACTCACAGAGACTCACTGTCTACAAAGATACATAAATGGTTATCACTGAATGGATGAACTAAGAAGTAGCCTCTTCACTATGCCAAGATTCAATTCCATTGAAGCTCTCAACACCTCTTCTTTGCTCTTATATTCTTCTTTGTTAGGTTCACGTCATCACATTCTTCCTCTTCTTCTCTTCTTTCTCTCTGCTCACTAAACTACGCTATCTTCACTATTTCTGACAAAGAGATATGTAACTTACTTGATTCTTCTGAAGAGGCTAATTTTCTCAGTATCCTCAACATACCAGTCTTCTAAATAGGTAATAGAATATGATACAGTAGACACCAATGACAACAAGGATATATTGACAGTAATGACAACACCGATTAGGCACATATTTGCAACAATCTCCCCCTTTGTCATTGATGGCAACATATGATGTGAAAAATTGATTCAACCATCAAGACAAGGACTTCTCCCCCTTTCTCTTATCACACCTGCAACCACTTTCTTCACAGCTCCCCCTTTCACCAGCAACTAGTTACTTCCAAGTTTTTCACATGACTTCTCTCCCCCTTTGACATCAATGGCAAAGGGCACATATTTGTAGTCATCTTTCCCTTTTTGACAAACAGAACTCTAGAATTATCATACTAACTACTCCCCCTGAGTAGCATCCTCTTAACATCAATCTAGATCACAAGATATGATTGTGAGTTCCATCGGACTGATGCACACTAGTGCACATCAGTTCTGAACAGGAGGGGTAATAAACCCTAGCATCTCCCTGAGATATTCAAAAGTATCCTTAGGTAGAGGCTTAGTGAAGATATCCACAATCTAATTCTTTGAAGAGACAAACTCCAATCTAACTTCATTCTCATTTACCTTCTCTCTAAAAAAGTGAAACTTGATGGATATGTGCTTTGTCTTTGAATGTAACACCGGATTCTTTGAGATTTTTATTGCACTTGAATTATCACATAAGATTGTAACATGATCTTCAAACATAATTCTTAGATACTTCGACATTTGCTTCATCCACAGAACTTGAGTACAATTACTTGTTGTTACTATGTACTTTGCCTTTGCAGTAGATAGAGATATTGCCTCCTAACTTTTGCTCAACCAAGAAACCAATCTCTTTCCTAAGAAAAATGCATCACCACTAGTGCTTTTCCTGTCATCTACATCTCCTTCTCAGTCAGCATCTGTAAATGCATGAAGAGTGAAATCATCATCCTTAGGATACCATAAGCCATAATTAGTTGTCCCCTTAAGATATCTAAAAATTCTTTTGACTACTATACAACATGAGATTCTCTAGGATCAGCTTGAAATCTAGCAACAAGGCCAACTGCATTCATAATATCAGGTCTGGTTTGAGTCAGATAAAGCAATCCTCCAATCATTGATCTATACCTTTTCTGATATGCCTTAGGGGAATCATCATCTTTACTCAACTTGCATCTAGTTACCATAGGAGTACTTACTAGTTTTGAATCCTCCATTCTAAACTTTTTCAATAACTCCTTCACATACTTAGACTGAGATATAAAGATGCCTTTATCTGACTGAATGATTGGCAGACTCAAGAAGAAATTTATTTCACTAAGCATAGACATCTCAAATTCACTTTGCATCTGATCAGCAAAATTTTTACACATGCTCTCATTCCCACCAAAGATGATATCATCAACAAATACCTCAACAATCAAAATGTGTTCATGATTAATTTTGAAATAAAGATTATTGTCAGTCGTGCCTTTGCTAAAACCTAGTTTTATCAGATACCTATCTAATCTTGCATACCAGGCTCTTGGGGATTATTTAAGTCCATACAATGCTTTCCTCAATCTATAGACCATATCTCCCTTATCAGACAACTAGAATCTTTCTGGTTGCTCAATATAGACTTCTTCTTCCAACTCTCCATTCAGAAATGCTGACTTGACATCCATCTGGTAAACTTTGATATCTTTGTAATCAGCAAAGGCAAGAAATAATCTGACTTCTTCTATTCTTGCTACCGGAGTAAAAGTTGCTTCAAATTCAATTCCCTCAACCTGAGAATATCCTTTGCACACCAATCTTGCTTTGTTTCTCACAACTTCACCATCTTCATTCAATTTGTTCTGAAACACCCATTTAGTTCCAATTACATTCTTGTCTTTAGGTCTAGGAATAAGATCCCAATTATGATTCTTTTCAATTTGCATTAACTATTATTCCATTGCTTTTACTCAATTTTCATCATTACAAGCTTCATTTACTAATTTTGGTTCAACTTTTGAAATCAAACAATACTCCATTTGTTCTTCTACAATTTTTCTTCTAGTTTGAACACCTTTATTTTTGTTTCCTACTATCTGATCTTCAGAATGATTCAACCTTACATACCTGGGGTTTTTGGGATTTTCTTAAATTTCTGATTCTTGAACTTGTTCCTCATCATCTGCTCTAGCTTCTTGAGTTACTAGATTTTCTAGAGCAGTCTGAATCTGAGTTTGAGTTTGAACTTGCTTTCCATTATTTGGACTTTCATCATCTAATTCATATCCACAGAACCTGGAAGGTCCCTCCTTGCTTTCATCAACCTTGACATTAGCACTTTCAACATTCTTCTTTAATCTTTAGTTAAATCACTGGTATGCATTGCTTTGATTAGAATAACCTAGAAATATTCCTTCATCACATCTTGGATCAAACTTGCCTAGATCTTCATCTCTCTTGATATAGCATTTACTACCAAAAACTTTGAAATATTTTATTGTAGGAGAATGACCAAACCATAGTTCATAAGGTGTTTTACCAGTATTACCTTTGATGTGTACCTGATTAAGAGTGTAGACAGTAGTACTCACAGCCTCTCTCCAATAGGCATATGGAACATTTGCCTCCATCATTATTGTTTGAGCAGCCTCTTGAATAGTCTGGTTCTTCCTTTCCATAACTCCATTCTACTAAGGAGTCCTAGGAGTAGATAACTGTCTTCTTATTCCATGCTTTTCACAGAATGCATTAAACTCATCAAAGGTGAATTCTCCACCTCTATCAGATCTCAAACACATTCTCTTAATTCCAATCCCATTCTCCATCATAGCCTTGAACACTTTGAATTTGTTAAGAGCCTCTAATTTCTCTCTTAAGAATGTGACCCACATCATCCAGGAGTAATCATCAATCAACAACATAAAATATGTCTCCTTGCAAACTCTTAACTCTGGTAGGACCACACAAATCAGTGTGCACAAGTTCCAACAATCCACTTGAATTTTGTTCTTTACTCTTGAATGTAGTTCTACTTGATTTTCCCAACTGACATTCCTCACACATGCTATTATCAGGTTTCACAAGCTTTGGAAGATCTCTTACAGCCTTAGTAGTGCTTATCTTGACAATGTTATCAAAGTTTACATGACACATTCTCCTATGCCATAACCAACTCTGAGCAATCAAGCAACTTTTACTAGTGCCACTTAAATTGAAGATATTACCTTTAGTCTATGTACCAAATGTAATCTTAGTTCTGGAGCTTTCCAAAATTTTGCATTTTCTATCCTTAAATCAGAGATCATACCCTTTTTCAACCAACTGTCCAACACTGAGAAGATTATGTTTCAACCCTTCCACATATAAAACATCATTAGCGTTATTCTTACCATCAAAAGAGATGGATCATTTCCCATGAATTCTACCAGCTGAGTTGTCTCCAAACTTCACAATTCCACCTTCATATCTTTCCAAACTTACAAACTTACTTTTATCACTGGTCAAATGATGAGAACATCCACTATCAATCACCCATTCATCATTTTCTTCAACCTGAGAATCCAAGGCCCTTTCCACATTTGTACAAGTAGAAGATTTAATAGGCATCGGATCTTCTTCCTTGATAGCAATGAACACCCAGTCATTTCTAGAGGTACTTCCTTTTTTAGATTCATCATCTATGACTCCTTCATTAGAAACTTCTTGGACATAGTAACAATTCTTCTAAACCCTAGTTCTATTAGGGTTTGACTTTGAAACCCTCTCCGGACATCTTGAAGTAAAATGACCAATCTTATTACAAGAAAAACACTTGAAAGGCAACTTACCTAATCCTCTTGGTAATCTTTTGGCAATAAGGGCTTCAAGTTGTTCAAGCTCATATTCATCTTCTTCAAGTTCCTTCCTAGCCTTCTCATATCTGGTTAATCTTCTTGAAGAGCTCTCACCTAGATCAAATCTTTGCTTTTTAAAAACACTGGCCTTAAATGTAGATTCTAATTTAGGAAGAGAATCACCAAACTCACTCATTTCAAATGCTGAAATATTGCCAACCAACTGATCTCTTGTAACTATTGTGACAGTCCTGATCTCCTCAATAGCAGTAACTTTGTGTTTGTATGAATCAGGTAAGGATCTAGGCACTTTTGCAACAATCTCTTATTCTTTCAGTTTTCCACCAACACACCTGATACTACACACAAGTTCATTCACCTTCTACATGTAGGAATTGATGTTTTCATCTTCACTCATCCTTAAACTTTCATTTTAACCTCTCAGATTTTGTAGCTTAGCGCATTTGACATATGCATCACCTTCATACAGATTTTTCAATTTCTTCCAGATTTCATGAGCAGTTTTCAGTTCCAAGACATTTGTCATTTCTGTATTAGTTAGGGCACTCAACAAAGCTTCCTTAGCCTGAATATTATTTTCAACATCTTTGATTTGATTTGTAGTTGTAGGACCATTCTGTAGAGGCTTATACTCATTCTTTGTTATCGACCAATACTAATCACCCATGCATTGTAAATGACACTCCATCCGACTTTTCCAAAGCGAGTAATTTGTTCCATCAAATCTCAGACTGTCCTTTTTGTATGTCTAGATCCTGGATCTCCTCAAGTGGTCAAGGGTTTTTTAGAGGAACCTACTCTGATACCAATTGTTGAAATGAAGGTAGACAACTAAGAGTGAGGGTGAATCAGTTATCTCAAAACTCTATCTTTTTCTACATTTAATCCTCTTTAGAAATTATCAACAGATCAATGATATAACCATGAAAGCATAAATCAACAACACATGAACAGAAATATAATCAACACACATAACACCAAGACTTTTATGTGGAACCCTGATTATGGGGAAACCACGTTGGGGGTTAATCCACAAGATTTATTCTTTGTTAAAAGAATAGAAAAATGGGAAGGCACTTTCCTTTGGGTGCACTGCCCAGAGCTCACTGCTCACAGAGACTCATTGTCTACAAAGATACATAAATGGTTATCATTGAATGGATGAGTTGAGAAGTAGCATATTTACTATGCCAGGATTCAATTCCATTGAAGCTCTCAACACCTCTATTGTACTCTTATATTCTTCTCTGCTACCTTCGCATCATCACCTTCTTCCTCTTCTCCTCTTCTTTCTCTCTGCTCTGCCTTTTTTTTTAATCTTATCATTTTCACTCTAGGACATGTTCATGACTCAATCTACAAGTATTTGTATGCTACATCAACCTTTGAATAAATCATCAAGGTCAGCATTACATTCATCAACTATTGGAACAATCTTCAAAGCCGGCATTACAAACATTTACAAAAAGACTTGACTCAATATAAAATACTACATGCGGATCACTACACTATCAACCAAACATAATTGGGACTCAAATCTTCCTCGAACAATACGCCACACTTCATAGAACTTCTCTTCAATCATCTGTAACATGCATGAAGCATCCGGTCGGCCAAGACTAGAAAGAACAACACCCAAGGAGAAATCTTCAACTACAAGCTTGATCTTCAATGCGGACCACCAACACAATAGGCACATGATCCAGAGACCACCACAAGCACAATGAAATCAACAAGAATAACTACACCACTTCAAATCAATAGAATCACTTACATCTTCATACTGGAACTTAAGAACACCAACTGTCATGACTATCACACTAGAAAGATTTCTTGCAGACCTCTAAACCATGAGCCACTTGAGTTGAGGATACACACCAACATCCCAAACATAACTCTAGAACCATAGACCATAATATTCTAATGTGGAGCAATCCAGACTAAACTCCTGTCACTCTGTTACCTCTGAACAATAGTAAAACCTAGTTCTACTCAAATGGCCATAACATGACCAATTCTTAATGAAGACCTCTCAAATCTTAACTGGAGCAACTTTAGACAATCCTCTACAAACCCTTTAATCTGTAAGCTCTAATCTTCATTTCACTGGAAATATAGAGCAATCTACTTCACTGAACTGCATTGTCTTCACTATTTCTGACAAAGAGATATGTAACTTACTTGATTCTTCTAGAGAGGCTAATTTTTTCAATATCCTCAACATACCAGTCTTCTAAATAGGTAATAGAATATGATACAATTGACAACAATGACAACAAGGATATGTTTGTTGGCAAGAGACATAGTGTAGCCTCATGGTTGTTGTCATTAATGGCAATAAAGTTCATCCCACCCATTCGCAGGACATGGTGTGCCTATACTGGAAGTTAGATTGAAGAGTGTTGTCGTCCAGTAAGCAAGAACAGAGCATGTAGCCAGGTCTGACAATCAGGTCCGGATCTCTTAGAGGAAGTATCTCAGTAAAGTACGGGCTTGGGAAAGTTAAGAGGAATACCTTGATTGTTAGATTCCAAAGATTGAGCCTTCGGTAATGAAAGAGTGAAGAGATGTGAGCACCTAAGTATTGGGTTCCTATTTAGCAGAGTAGACCGAGGAAGAACTGACCGGCAGAGCATCAGACCTTAATTCAGATGAGATATTTATGGTGATCATGGTTATTAAGGTATCATTCATGATTGGCCGACATGATTGATGACTTCTATAAGCATCTCTTTGATACGCATCACTTGATAAGCAAGGATTCAACTGACAGACCAGGAGTTTGGGAAATTATTGACTATTCTGGATGCCGACTAGAAAGTGGATGAAATCCTTGGTGCGGATATATGTATACTAGATTGATTTTGGTATGAAGAAGTGTGGTGTGGGTGTGGTAGTGTGAAGAAAGGCAAAAGAGTAGTGTGAAGGTAGTAAGACAGGTCCAGTATTTGACAGGACAGCAGCACCTAAGAAGAGGAAGAATGAAGTGCAGTAGGTCAGTGTACTAAGCTTAACCAGAACTAAACTCCAGCATATGTGGATGCTTCTCATCAGTTCAAGTATCTTGTTACTCTCTTTATAACTTGTAGACAGTGAGTCTCTTATAGGCAGTGAGCCTCTTGTGAGCAGTGTGCTCAGACAGTGAGCCCTAATTGGCAAGTGCCATTTTGTATTACTATTCTTCTAACAGAGAATACATTCTTGGGTTAATCACCCCGTGGTTTTTCCCTTAACAGGTCTTTCCACATCAAAATCATTGTGTCATCTATATTGATGTTATTTCTATTTTCATGGTTATGTTTGCTTATATGATTTGATGCTGCACTAATTGCTAAAGAAGATCAGAAAGTTAAAGTAATTAAGATAACTGATTCACCCCCCCTCTCAGTTATCAACAATTGGTATCAGAGCCAAGTTCCTCCAAACAAAGCCTAACAACTTAAGGAAGATTTGGGAATCTTAATGGATATGTATGGTATGAGGGAACAACTTCAATCTGCCCTAGCTGATCTTGACCAATCTCACTCCGAAGTCAACAACTTGAAGGAAAGAGTCAAACAAGCTGATGATTTCATAAATGAACTAAAAGAGAAACTAAATATCTCTATGAAAAAGGGAAAGGATCTACTTCAGCAATTGGCAAGTCAAGGTGAAGCCAATGATACAAATGAAGCTCTAAAGGAGAAAACCAAGTTATGTGAAAAGTTATCAAAAGAGGTCATTATGGTAAGACATGAAATGGAATCAGGGGTTATGAAATTTACCCAAGAAATTGAAGAGAAAAGAAAAATTGAAGATGATTTAAGACAATCTCTCAAGGAGAAGTTAGAAGACTGCCATAAAATGGATAGAATAATTAGGCATTTGGAATCTAACCTTGAAGAAGCAAGAGATAATGAAGATCAACTTGAAAATCAGATTGACACTCTTAAAAGGGATCTTCAAACAACAAATGAATACAAAGAAAAATTCAAGATAAGCTCTGCTCAACTTGAAGTTCTTCTTCAAAGACAAAAGAGGGTAGATGACAAGCAAGGCTTGGTGTATGAAAAAGGTGAAAGCTTCGGATCCGGTCAGAAGAACTCTAGGACAAAAAATCCAAGAAACAACCCTAGAAGACCTCTGGTAAGGCAACCAAATGCTCAAAGATATCCATCTTTCAATGGATACTGTCACAACTATAATAACTTTGGTCACAAAGAAAATTAGTGTAGAAGAAGAATGAATCAGTCTAATTCATCCTTCTTCTTCTCCGGACAGTGTTTCAATTGCAAAAGGTATGGTCACAAATCTCATGAATGTAGAAATATGCAAATGAACAATTCATTCAATGGTAGATGCTTTCCATGCAATAGAATGGGACATATGGCTAACCAGTGTAGATCAAGAGGATATCAGTCAAACATGTATAGAAATGTTGTGTGCTACAATTGCAATAGATCTGGTCATTTTGCCAAATTCTGTAGAAGTAAGAATCAAGACAAAAAGGGTCCGGTGCATCAAAATCAAAACCAAGATAAAGGAAAAGGAAAAGTGAATATGGATGAAATTCAAAGTGAGATGAACAAGATATGGGTGAAGAAAAGTACAAAAAATGATGGGGCTAGATCCACACCAGAATCTAGTGTTGATTTTCCTTCCAGAAAATAAATAGATGAGCTCTGGCTCAGGGGGAGTAACAAAAAAAAAACATTTTCCCCCAGCCAGCCAATAAGTGCCTGAAATTGGCACATGAAAGGTTGCGGATCAAAGAGGTTCTTAGAGAAACATATAAAGAAGCCTTGGTAAATATTTGAAAGATCCGCAAGAAGATTTGAAGAGTCTAATCTTCCAGGATTGACCCGGTTTGATAGTTTTCTAGTAAAAATTGGATTCTCACAGTTTGATCCGGTATGATTCTAAATTGAAACATCTTGATCTGTGGATAAAGGGGATGATTCGAGGGAAGTAGGAGCATTGAAATTAATCACTAAGATTAGCCCTAAGTACATCTCAGTGATCTGAAAAAATCTCTCATGATAAGGCAACCGGAATAACTTAAGCTGTGCATTTATTACAAAATAAAATTAAGGTTTTCTCAGAGATAAAAGGGTTCATTTGTTTGTCATTTACACATTTGCATTAGTGAAAGAGATTAGAAGAGCTCTGCAAACAAGTTTGCTTCATCTCTCTCAAAGATCAACCACAGAATTCAAGTCAACCGGCGATCTTTTCGGCTCATTTTGTGAACCCTAGAAGCGCAAAAGGTATTTTCTATTCTTGAATATCTCTCTGTAAATTTTTTGAAAGATGGCTACTCCAAATGTTGTCAAAATCTCTAATAGGCCGCACCCCAAATTCAAGAAACACCCTTATAAATCCCTAGAAGTAGATCCATTAGGCACATTCTCTAGCATTCCGCATGGGGTTTTGCATGTTGAAGATGTTAGGGCATACATCCATGCAAATATTGAGGAATTTAGGGAATCCAAGATTATGGATATATATCATAAGCAGCTAATAGATGAATCATTTGAACTCAAACCTTAGTACAGAGCCATCTGGGACAAGCATTTTGGTCAGTGCATTCATTTCCCCTATTTTGTAGAAGATGAATGGGTCTGGTATATTCTGAGCAGAGTGCATGATAACTTCTTATGGTTGATAAGGCCTTTTAAGATCACAAAGGATGCTATTAGGGCAGTGACCGGATTGCACTCATCCAGTGAGTTACCCACTCTCAAATCAGTCAAAAACTAAACTGTGAGTGAGGCTACTGGATCTAAATTTGATAAAAGAGAAATGACAATTAAGGATAGCACAGATCTGGATATCAAGTTTGTCGCCATGATAATTGGCTACAAGATATACCACTCCAGTAGAGAAAGTTTTGTATCCGGAACAGCAATTTACACAGCTTATGAAATGTTAAGAAAGAATGCTGACTATGACCTTTGTGAGCTCCTACTGAACCAACTTTTGGAGAATCTATAGAAGATAAAGAAGGATAAGAAGAATTCCTTTAAATACGATGGCTTGATACTCTATCTTTTCTTCTATTACATGAATGAGCTACCCGGATCTAGTGGCTGGATATGGTAAAATGATAGGCCTATTGCCATACAAATCAAGGACTATTTGCATGAACTTGGTGATGCCAAGGCACAAAACACAACACTGTGGGGTTATTTCAAAAACTTTCAAAGTTTGATGCAAGCCAGAGAAAGAATCCCCCAATCATTGGTTGAAAAATACAAGGATACAGTATGCTTTTTGGTAGAAACTGATCAGTGCCTAATGGAGGCAATGGAGCTAAGGATAGTCTAGATCATGCCAATGGGGTATGAAGTAGATGAGGAAATTGTAGAGCTACATGTTCAACACATGCTTAGTCAACCCAAGGATCCTAAGGCAGAAAGGTTTGGAACCTTTGAAGAATTGATTGTAAAGATTCATGTGGAACTTAGTCAATCGGAGATGAAGAGAAAATTGAGAAAATAAGTAGAGAATGTTGCCAAAAGGTATGGCATATCAAAAGAGGCACTTGATGCAAACAGAGAGAAGATGAAAAGGGCAGAGAAAGAAAAGGAAGAAGCAGAAAAAGAAAGTACTCCAGTAGAAGCCCCCTCCCGGACCAGATCCTCTAAGAGCTCTGCACCTGCCACTACTAAGAGCTCAAAGGCATCAAAACCAAAAGCAAAATCATCCGGTAAAGGATAAAAGAGAACAAAGATAAAGGCTACAAGATCATACACAAGCCTTAAAGATGACAAAGAGACAGAATCTGATGAGGAGATCAAGAAAATGAGAAAGAAGAAGAAATCCGGTGAAGCAAAGGCAGAAGAGTTTGTTGAAAGGCCCACTCTATCCATTGATGATGTAGTCAAATCAGTCACTGTGGATGGGAACTTAAAACCAATGACTAAATTTTATGATGATTATAATGAAGCTGACCAGAAGATCTTGCAAGAAGCTACAGTCAGGTATCTAAATATCTATAATAAGGCATTTATTGAAATCATATCTCTAATTCCTAAGAGCCTAGAGAAGGAACTAGAAATAAGGAAGAATAATGCTAAGGCAAAGGACCTTGAGATCCAGGAACAGATAGCTATTCAGCTCTATCCTTCAATCACTCAGAAACAAATGAATATGATATTCAAAAATTGCAAGGGTGAGTTCCGGAGCAAAGCTAGAATGAATCAGCTTATGCTTGGAGAAACTGACAAAGTAGCAAAAGAAACAAAAGACATCCTCTAGAATGCATACAAAAGGTTCAATATTCCTATTATAGAAGACTTAGGTGATGAACCCTTTATCATGGATGATGAAGAACTCAGTACATCAAAGGAAGATCCTACAAAGAAAAATGCAGAAGTTTCAAAAGAAATAGGTGAGGAGAAAACTAAGGACCTGGATTCCTCTACTCTGGAAGAGGAAGTCCATAAAGAAGAAAACATCTCTCCTCCGGTTTCCCCTACAGACTCTGGATCTAAAGGAGAAGAAAGATTGGAGGAGAAAACCAGTCAAGAAGAAGTAAAGGAAAAGGAAAAAGACCAAATAGAGAAGACACCAGGAGATAGTTCTGAGACTGCAGAAGGAAAGAAGACTCTGTCTCTGGCAAGAGACACTACAGAAATTGTCAAAGATTTCTTGACCAAAGAGATGATGGAATTTGATGAACCACTGCTTCAAGGTCCATTCAATTTTGATTCCCTCTCCCTGGTTCAAACCATGAAGCTAGCATCATTTTGCTCAAGCAAAGGCAAAAGAAAAACTCCTGAAGTCTCACATAGAAGACTGTGAGCTCATAATTCTGCATCCAGTGTATTGGAGAAGATCATGCCATCCTTCCAAAAGGATTCTTTAGCCTCCACATCCAATAATCTAAAGTCTCTTGTAAATTCTGTTCATACGCATTTTGATTCTTTAGAGAAGTCAGCAGAAGAAAAGGTCCGAAAGGAGTTTTTGGGAAAGAGATTCTCTGAAGTACAAGGGCTAATAACCAATGATAGGAGAGTTATGGATATTGGAATAAAGAGCTTAGAAAATGCTCTTAAAGATGGCAGAGATTTTTATAAATTTTGTTTATCCTGGCCTAAAGTGACCAAGGATATTGAGAAGAAAGTAAAAGAGCAAGAGGATAAATTGTTAAGTTTATCTCAAAGTTTTGATCCTCTCTCCTCCTCCATAGTAAATCAAGAGTGTCAGACTATTGCAGTCATAGATGAAATAAAGAAGCTTGAGAAGGAGAAGAAAAATAGAATAAACAGGTTGAGTGAACTTAGAGGAATCATTATCCCTAAGTTAGAGGCCATGCATGAGGCCCTAACTGATGCTCAGGCCACAGCCCGGACTAGTGATCTAACAGATCTTAAGAAGGCAGAAGCTTTTGCTTTCCTGTTAAGTGGTCACATCTTAATTTTGGACAGGATGAAGAGGAGTTGGGCGACAAAAGTGGTATAGTTGAAAACCACTTTTGCAGATATAATTCAATATATGTAAGTAAAACATGTATATATGTTTATGCAGCCAAGTATAGATTATTTTTGGGAAATTTTTGTGTTCGGACCCTACCCTTTGCCATTGATGTCAAAGGGGGAGTGAGGAGCAGTGAAAAATGTGGAATCCAACTAAGGGGGAGCTCCGGTAAAGTGTATATTAGAACAAAGCATCAGCCAAGGGGGAGTGTATTGTGACACTTAGTCATTTTTCACTAAGTGTTGCCATCAATGCCAAAGGGGGAGATTGTTGGCAAGAGACACAGTGTAGCCTCATAGTTGTTGTCATTGATGGCAACAAAGTTCATCCCACCCATCTGTAGGACATGGTGTGCCTATACCAGAAGTTAGATTGAAGAGTGTTGTGGTCTGGTAAGCAAGAACAGAGCATGCAGTAAGGTCTGACAATCAGGTCTGGATCTCTTAGAGGAAGTATCTCAGTAAAGTACAGGCATGGGGAAGTCAAGAGGAGTACCTTGACTGTTAGATTTCAGAGATTGAGCCTCCGGGGATGAAAGAGTGAAGAGATGTGAGCAACTAAGTATTGGGCTCCTATTTAGCAGAGTAGACTGAGGAAGAACTGACCAGCAGAGCATCAGACCTTAATCTGGATGAGATATTGATGGTGATCAAGGTTATTAAGGTATCATTCATGATTGGCCAACATGATTGATGACTTCTATAAGCATCTCTTTGATACGCATCACTTGATAAGCAAGGATTCAGCCGACAAACCAAGAGTTTGGGAAATTATTGAGTATTCCAGATGCCGACTAGAAAATGGATGAAATCCTTGGTGCGGATATATATACCAAATTGATTTTGGTATGAAGAAGTGTGGTGTGGGTGTGGTAGTGCGAAGAAAGGTAGAAGAGCAGTGTGAAGGCAGTAAGACAGGTCCGATATGTGACAAGACAGTAGCACCTAAGAAGAGGAAGAATGAAGTGCAGTAGATCAGTGTACTGAGCTTAACTGGAATTGAACTCTAGCATATGTGGATGCTTCTCATCAATTCAAGTATCTTGTTACTCTCTTTATAACTTGTAGATAGTGAGTCTCTTGTAGGAAGTGAGCCTCTTGTGAGCAGTGTGCTCAGGCAGTGAGCCCTAATTGGCAAGTGTCATTTTCTATTACTATTCTTCTAACAGAGAATACATTGTTGGGTTAGTCACCCCGTGGTTTTTCCCTTAACAGGGTTTTCCATGTCAAAATCATTGTGTCATGTGTATTCATGTTATTTCTATTTTCATGGTTATGTTTGCTTATATGATTTGATGCTGCAGTAATTGCTAAAGAAGATCAAAAAGTTAAAGTAATTAAGATAATTGATTCACCCCCCCTCTTAGTTATCAACAATGTTGACATCAATGACAACATCGATTAGGCACATATTTACGACAAAGAGTATCTCCTTTTTTCACTTATCAGCCAAGGTTAGAAAATCTATAAATTCTTTAATCTTGACTGTCAGTCATCAAGGCGAGTTGATTTCAGACTCAGAGGCTCTATCAAGGGAAGTGAAGTTTTACTTCAAGAACCTATTGTCTAAATATAAGTGAAGAAGCTTAGAGCATACAGTTCTTCAGGATATCCCTGTACTTGTGAAGGAGCACCATAATAAGAACCTGATGAAATATTTTACCATGGATGAGGTGAAGAAAACAATTTTTTCCATGTTTGAAGGAAAGGCCTTGGGCCCAGATGGGTGGATAGGGATCTTTTTTTAAAATTGTTGGGAGACAATCAGTAAAGATATTTTCTTAGCATTTGAGGAGTCTAGAAAATTTTCTAATGTTCTCAAAGAATTGAAGACTACCCCCCTCATGCTTATCCCAAAAGTTAAGGTCCCTTCAAGGTTTGAGGAGGTTAGACTGATTTCCTTGTGCAACTTTTTTTACAAAGTTATCTCCAAAGCTGTAGCCATTAGACTTTCTTCTATCCTTCTTGATCTCATCTCAGAGGAGCAAGGAGGCTTTGTCCCAAAAAAGGAGATAGTGAAATGAGCTATTCTAACGTATGAAATTATGCATTCTCTCAGGAAAGGGTGCGATCTAGCTATGATCATTAAGATTGACATGGCTAAGGCATATGATAGGGTTGACTAGGACTTCCTTTTGATAGTCTTGGAAAGATTGGGTTTCTTGGGTCCTTAGAGAAAATGGATCTGCTCCTTGATTTTAGGCTATAGGATGTTTGTGTTGGTCAATGGAATCGAATCAGACACTTTCAAACCTTCTTGAGGTTTGGGACAAGGGGACCCCATTTCCCCGTATCTCTTCATTCTTATGTCAAAAGCTCTCACATGTGCCATCAAAGAGGCAAAGAGGAAAAACACTTGGCATGGACTAAAATTAAAAGGGCTGGAGGATTCCTTCGCTCATGTATTATTTGTAAATGACACCATTCTATTTGGACAAGAGACACTTAAGGAAACTGGTGTAATTAAAGAGATCATGGATCTTTACTATAACACTTCGAGCCAATTGGTTAATGGGTCTAAATCCATGAGTTACTTCTTCAATGTAGATGTGGCTTCTCAATCTTAGATTTTAGGGATATTCAATTTCAAAGTTGAATCGTTACCAAGCAAATATTTAGGCATATTGCTCTTTAATGGGAGATACAAAAATAATTTGTGGAAGGATGTTCTTCCAAATATGTACTCTAAGATTACCATGTGGAAGGGTAGGTGGCTATCATTGCTAGGGAGTTTGACCATGATTCGAGTCATCGTCACTGCAGTTCTGGAATATACATGATGTATATTCTCCAAATCCCTAAAAGGTCAACTGTTAGATCAAGAAAATCTACAGACAATTTCTTTGACATGGGTCTTCTGAGGGGAAGAAAATTCACTTAATGGCTTGGAATAATGTCTGTTCAAATAAGAAAATTGGTGGGATAGGTGTCTTAGATATTGGAATTCAAAATCAAGCTCTTGGAACCAAATTGGCCTAGAGCTTCTATAATGAGCATGATTCTAGATGGGCAAAATGAATGAGGGTTAAATATCTTCATTCCTCAAATATAAAAAGGATCTTCACTGTGAAGAACCCGCCACATGGATCGGCAATCTAGAATTTCATTATTAGGAGTAGAGAGATCCTTCTTCCCAAGATTTTAGGACTGGTTCATAATGGTGAGAAGGTGAATTTTTGTGAGGACTCTTGGAATGGTGAACCTAGACTAGCTGATCATGAAGGACTACTTGAAGATAGAGGTTACCTTTAGCATTTGTAGGGACAAAGAGTCAAGGATTATTGGTTTTTGCATGGGGGTCCGGGCAATTGGCATGTTAGATGGAGAAATTTTTAGGATTGTGACCTTTTTCCCTCTCAAAAATCTTTGTTAAGAAGTATTTTGTAGAAGAGAGTTGTGTTTTACTCTCCCATAAAGGATGAGATTGTGTGGACTACAATGAAGTCAAGCTTCTACATAGTTAAAGATGGTTATAAGTATTTAGTGCCTAGAAAGTTTTCTGAATGGCCAGTAAATCTCTAAAGGAATGATGCCCTTCTCCCTAAGGCTGGAGCATTTACATGGCTGGCTCTATATGGAAAGATTCTAATAGGTGACAGAACTAAGAGGATGGGATTGGGCTAGAACTTCAAATGTGTTCTCTATGGAGAAGTTGATGAAAGTGTCAATCACCTCCTCCATCATTGCCCGTTCAGCAGGGAGTGCTGGCTCTGGTTTTTAAGGAAGATCAATTAGATGTCTCCTCTTTTGGCTTCCCTCTTTGACATGTTTAGAAATTGGCCTAAACTATTTCCAAATTCTACATTCTCTTGGCTATGGGATGTGGGACCATCTATGATCATCTGGTATTTATGGAGAGAGAGAAATTTTATAGTTTTTAGAAAGGAAGCTAAATCCTACAATCAAGTGTGTAGCATGTTGGAAGTGGCAATTTCAGAAGTTGTTCTAGCTAAATTTCAAAGTTTGAAGGAAAGTTCCTTGTCTTCATCTTCGTGGGACGATGGTATTGCTAACAATTGGCCCATCCTCAAGTTAGTAGATCATAATTTAGTAGGTGATGTTGCTGCTAAGGCTAAGAAGAGAGAGCAAGTTAAATGGTCACCTCCAGATTAGGATTTTATTAAGCTCAATTTTGATGGTGCCTGTCAGGGCAATCCAGGTTTGTTAGGTTCTAGCTATGTTCTAAGGAATGCTGATGGTCAACTCATTATAGTCAAAGCTTCCAAAATTCCATGGGGTACCGAAAGGAAGAAAGGTACATGGAACACTCTTTGTACACCAACCTAATGAGGGAAGTAGAGTGCAAATTCTTTTAAATCCTTACAATTGTAATTATGTTATGTGTTTAACATAGAGATTATAGCAGCAAACACAACACAAAAATGTAAGAGAGACACAAGATCTATCATGGGGAAAACCTTTTCAAGTAAAAAACCCCACACTCCAAAACCTGCACAATGTATTATCAAAACAAGATTGTTTCCAACACACTTGCATTGCAATTTCTTCCAGGAGTCTACAAATGTCATTTCTGGAGTAATTCTAGTAGCATAACAGTACATGTATAAACACTATGCAACTACTACTCCAAAACACCTCATTATATAGAGTTACAAGGCATAAACAGGAAGCTTCTAGAGATGGGCATCCATCTTGGCCACATGACCTATTTCTCACACCCAAGGACACTTGTCCAACATGCATACATCTCATTTACATCTATCATACATGGCAGATTTGACTTCCCAAGAATGGAGCACTCCAGGAAAAAAAAGGCAATGACAGATGCTCTTACGCATCTTACAGCTGTCATAAAAATCTGCAACATAACAACACTTAATGTTGTAAGATAATATATCATACATGACTAAAAATAGCATATTTCTCTTACAACATGTCATAACCCAACTTGAGCACCCAAAGATGCCTTCTCCACATGCAAAGATGCTCTTCGACACTTGTCTTCACTTGTCATAAGAATCTCTATACTTGGCTCTTACGCGTCATAGATTATGTCATACAAAATAACTCCTTTATCGTAACACAAGATGCTGACACATGGCATATTAGTGCCATCACAAATGGGATGCCTATATCCACATGTGTTTGACTTGACCATCCAAGTCATATTACAAGTAGGATGACATGTCATAATGTCACCTTATACTAAATGACAAACAAGATATGCAAGTAAATACAAAATTAGGTAATTAAATAAATAAATAATCTAATAATCAATGCTGGTAATTGCAGGGATGACACCTTAATTCTCAAAATTCTCCCACTTGTAGAACACCTTGCAAGAGCCAATAGAATGACAAGGTTTAACTGCTAGGGGCCAAGAGGCCCATAGACTCTGAACACCATCTGAACTTATCTTTGCCTACAGGTTTCATCAATGCATCTACAACATTCTTCAAAGTGTCAACCTTCTCCAATATCATCTTCCCATCTTCTACCATATCACAAACAAAATGATACTAAACATCAATGTCCTTTGTTCTGGCATGGAAAGTAGGATTCTTTGCTAAGAAAATCACACTCTGACTGTCACAATGGATAGTAATATGTCTTGCATCAAAACCAATAGTTGTGTAGACACCTAAAATTAACTTGCACCACAAACCAATTTCTCGTATCTCTACACCACCAATTATCCCTCCTATTAATTAAATAAATTCATTTTATTTAATTAATTTATCCCTAATCATCTACTCTTAACCATTTATCCATCCTTTGTGATCAATTAATTCATTTAATTTATCACTATACCTTACAACACTATCCCTCATTAATTAAATAAATATTCTCAATATTTATTTAGTTAATTTGTCCATCTCCCTAATCCTTATTAATTAAATAAACCATACTTATTTGATTAATCTACCCTACTAATCAACCTAAACCTAGCCTAGTTGATTAAATAGCAATTATTTAATTAGCTACCCTAGCCTACCTATCCCCTAGACCTAAATTAATTAAGCTAAACACTTAATTAAACCTTGCTTAACCCATTCTCCCACACTTTGAATAAAAATCTTTTTTTATTCAAAAGGTCACATCTTCTTCTTACACATGTAAGTGTACACATGTCCTTGACCTTCCAACTTGTCTTAGTCTCCATTAATAGAAACTCTTCCCCATGAAGGGAACTCTTCCCCATGTGTGAATTAAAAATTCACATCTAACTTGTCATATTCAACTCTTCCCCCAAAATAAATTTTTAATTCATTTTAATTCTCATCACCCTTCCCCATGTGAATTTTATAATTCACAAATAATGAGAGCCATCCAATCTCATTGACTTAATCTTAACCCTTCATCTCTCTTACCCAACCCTCTTGTGATACTTGTCGTACAAGAATACAACTCCAATCCAAACCCTAATCCTCAAGTATTCCTAGCCATTGATCTAAACTTTCAATCCCCACTCTCCATCCTTTTATCAAAAATCTATAAATAGAACACTCACCTAAGCCATTTGGATAAGTTCTTCATCCTATCAAAACTCTGCCAAAATTTCTATCTTCTCATCTCATCTTAACCTCATAATGCCAAAATCATTCCTCATATCCATAGCCAAACCATCTCTCATCCTCATCTCCATCTCAATCTCTATCTAAATCCATTATCCTCATCATACTATGTTGAGAAAGCAAGGAGCAATCCACATTTACACTACATCAACTTGGGTAAAGCTAGGAGAGCTCTTAGGTGCACTCTCCACCTTATCGAGGAGTAAGAAGATCTTGAGGTATAAACATTGTGTTTTTACATTTTGTTTGTGTTTTCTAACCTTTAGATTTCTATTGTATTCAATCTGAACACAACCTCTTAAGCCAAATGGCTTCCTTACAAGCATGAGTTGCTACCATGTACTCTGCTTCTATCGTAGACAAAGTAACCACAGGTGATCACTTACTCATCCAACTAATAGCTCCACCAAACATAGTGTACACGTAGGCACTAGTGGATCTCTTTTTGTTCCTGTAGGATAACCATGATAACATAAGGAATACTCAAAAGTACCCCATAAATATCTAAACACTCTCTTCACTACATCCTAGAGTACCCATCTAGGATTAGCCATAAAATGACTAAGGACTCCCACTGCTTGGGCAATGTCTGGTCTTCTACAAACCATAGCATACATCAAGCTGCCAACTGCACTAGCATAAGGTACTCTACTCATATCCTCCATCTCAGAAGGAAACCTTGGACAATCATCAACAAATAACTTTGTCCCCATCATAATAGGAACCGTCAACGGTTTGTAATCCACCATACTGAATCTCTCCAACATAGTGTTAACATACTTACATTGGCCTAACCAAATTTTTTTGTTTGCTCTGTCTCTTTTGATCTCTATTCCCAGAATGTACCTAGTTGCCCATAAATTTTTCATTTCAAACTGTGTTGACAATTGAGACTTCAAATCAAAAATAAAAACTTTACGATTCCTCATTAGTAACATATCATCAACATACAATGCTATAATGAGAATGTGATCATTGTCAAATTTGAAATAAACACAATGATCTATTTTTTATCTCAAAAATCTAATACTCAACACAAACGCATCAAACTTTTGGTACCACATCCTAGGAGACTATTTCAAACCATACAAAGACTTCTTTAACTTGCAAACTTAATTTTCTTTACCTTTTAGCATGTAGTGCTCTAGCTGTGACATGTGGATTTCTTCTTCCAAATCACCATGAAGGAAAGTCATCTTTACATCCATTTGTTCCACTTCTAAGTCATAAGTTGCTGCAAGAGATAACAGGAACCGAATAGATGTCATCTTTGCAATGGGAGAGAAAATCTCACCATAATCAATTCCCTTAACTTCATAATACCCCTTCGCAACCAATCTGGCCTTATACTTCTCAACACTGCCATCTACACCAAATTTCTTCTTGACTACCAATCTACATCCAACATGTTTCTATCCATTGGGCAAGGGCATCAAGTACCAAGTTTTATTCTTTTCCAAAGAAGCCATCTCTTCTTCCATGGCCTCCTTCCAAGAACCTGCATCTTTCATACCCATATCCTTTTTCATAGTTCTAGTCTCATCAGTGTTAGAAATAAAGGGAAAAGCACAATTCGAATCAAGAAATGAATATAACCAAACCTCTCAGGTTGCTTCCTATTTCATGTACACCTCCTCAAAGGCTGAGGTGGAGGTTCTTCTTCCTCTTCTAAACGTTTGGAGCATCTAGAGCTCTCCTCATCATTAGGTCCAATAGGATCTTTCAGTTTGGTCTTCTCAAGGGTAGTAGGAAACTGAACCACATCCTATTTCTTTTCTTTTTCTTCTAGCTGTAAAACAACATGAGGAGTTATCTCTCTAAAAATAACACTTCTCCTATACAAGACTTTCTCTGCCATAGGATCGCAAAGCTTGTACCCTTTCACACCGACACCATAGCCAATGAAGATCTACACTTAACTTCCTTGTTCTCCAATTTTGACATCTTCTCCTTAGGCACATGTGCATATGCCTCACAACCCAAAACATGAACATGTCTCAACGAAGGCTTCTTACCAAACCACACCTCCATGGGTGTCTTATCAATAAGCACTGAAGTAGGAGACCTATTAATTAGGTAGAAAGCAGTGGCTATAGCTTTAGCCCAAAAATTTTGTTCAAGGCTACCTCCATTAAGCATACTCCTAGCCTTCTCCATCAATGTTTTGTTCATCCTCTCTGCAACTCCATTTTACTAAGGGGTGTAGGGAGTTGTCTTATGTCTTTCAATCCCATGTTCTTTATAGAACTTATTGAATCTCTGTGCAACAAAACTCACCACCATTATTAGTTCTCAAACACTTAATCTTTTTACTAGTCTGATTCTTTACAAAAGCTTTAAACTCTTTTTACTGACTAAAGACTTCAGATTTACTTCTGCAAAAGTAAACCCATATCCTTCTACTGTAATCATTAATGAATGATACAAAATATAATGATTTAGAAATTGAAGGAACATTCGCAGGACCAAACACATCAGAGTGAATAAGATCCAACACACAAGAAGACTTGTGAGAACTAGAGTAAAACTGAACATGGTTTTGCTTTCCATATATACAATGTTCACAAAAGTCAAACTCAAGATTACAATCATTTAACCCCTTGACGATGTTTTTATTTTTCATGGCTCTAAGACCCTTCTCACCAATGTGACCAAGTCTCCTATGCCACAACATTGTCTTCTCAGTAGGAAGTTTCATTTCCAAAGCATCAGTACCCTTAGGTACCAAGAAAATACTACTATCAGAAGTTGAAGCAACACATCTCTTCGATGTTGGTTCCAATGGTGTGAAAGGAAGCTAGGTGTGTGGAAAATGCTTCCTACACTAATCTAATGAGGAGAGGGATATGCAAATTCAATTTAAGCCTTATCACTATAGCAACATAGAACATGCAAATGAGATATTGCAGCAATATAGATGAACCAAAAAGAAGATAGAAGAAGATAGACAAAGATTTATGGTGGGGAAAACCTTTATCAGGTGAAAAACCCCACACTCAGAAACCTACACAATGTATTATAAAAAAAAAGATGTTTAC
This sequence comes from Cunninghamia lanceolata, assembly GCA_027924645.1. NCBI lineage: Eukaryota > Viridiplantae > Streptophyta > Pinopsida > Cupressales > Cupressaceae > Cunninghamia > Cunninghamia lanceolata. The sequence goes on from BSBN01001136.1 coordinate 7,617,001, forward strand.
AATATACTTGCAATGCAAGCTTCAATGGTCTTTGACACTCGTATCTGGAGTCAATCCAACAACATAACAGTAACTGTAAACCTGTGATTCAACTCCCTGTCCAAGCATCTATTTAAATAGAATATACAAGGCAATTTTGGAGCTATCTAGGGATGGGCATCCAACTTGGCCTCATGGCCCAAAACCCATGCCTAAGGACACTTTGTCAACATTGTAGAATGTGCCTGACACTTTTCCACAGCTCCCATCCAAAAGAGGTTGCCTATTTCCAAAATGGGCTATGACAGATGCTCTTATGACACTTATGATCGTCATAGAATCTGTCATAATAGTTACAACTTACAGCTGTAAGAGAATCTATCATACACAGGCTATAAATAGCATATTCTCTTACAGCATGTCATAGTCCACCTTGGGGCACCCAAATATGCCTTTTTCAAAGATGCTTCATGACACATGTCTTCACCTATCTTACATGCTTCTATTTGTGACTCTTACATGTCATAACTTCATCATAGGAATCCGTCATAACCGTTTCGATCAAACATTCCCTTACACAACATGAAAGATGTTCACACATGGAAAAATGCTCCTACAACAAAGTGGGACACCTATCTCCTCATGTGAGGACAAAATTAGAAGTTGTCATATTCCATGTAGGTTGACACATCACCATGCCACATCCCACAATATGACAATATGGAGTTTACAATTTATTTACAACATAGGCAATTAATTAATAAATACAAACATTAGTAATGCAAGGAATTACCAAGGTTGAGACACCTAAATTCCCAACATTCTCCCACTTCTCGAACACCTTGTAAGAGCCAATAGGAAAACAAGATTTAATTGCTATAGGCTAGGAGGCCCATAGACTCCGAACACCATCTGAACTTCTCTGTGTCCACTGGTTTTGTCAATGCATCTACAACATTCTTCAAAGTATCTACCTTCTCTAAATATACCTTTCCATCCTCAACCATTTCTCATACAAAGTGAAACTGAACATCAATGTGCTTTGTTCTAGCATGGAAAGTTGGATTCTTCGCAAGGCAATTTGTACTCTGACTGTCACAATTGATCGTGATCTAACCTGCATCAACACCAATATCTGAACACAATCTCTTAAGCCAAATGGCTTCCTTACAAACATGAGTTGCTGCCATATACTCAACTTCTGTCGTGGACAAAGAAACAATAGGTTGTCACTTACTCATCCAACTAATAGCGCCACCAAACAGTGTAAACACATAAGCACTGGTGGATCTCCTGCTGTCAATCTCACCTGCCTAATCTAAATCCACAAATATCAACAAAATGCAGAGGTCCTAAAACATTACCATGATAGCATATGGAATACTCAGAAGTACCCCTCAAATATCTGAACACTCTCTTGACTACATCACACTGAACTCATCCAGGATTAGCCATAAATCGACTAAGGACTCCCATTACTTGGGCAATGTCTGGTCTTGTGTAGACCATAGCATACATCAAACTACCAACAACACTAGCATAAGGTACTCTGCTCATGTCCTCCACCTCACTAGGAGATTTTGGACAATCCTCAACAGACAACTTTGTCCCCAAAGAAACAGGAACATACAATGGTCTACAATCTGCCATGTTGAACCTATCGAACACGGTCTTCACTTACTTACTCTGGCTTAACCAAAGTTTTCTATTGGTTCTATCTCTTCTAATTTCCATTCCTAGAATGTACCTGGCTGCCCCTAAATCTTTCATTTCAAACTATGCTGACAAATGAGATTTAAAATCAGAAATCATATTCTTACTGTTATCACCCAGATTTGCACCCTTTGCTGCAGTGGTGAGACCTTAGAAATCTAGGGTAACATGGGAATGATCTCAAAGTGTGGGACCTTGCAAATTGAGATCAAACCTCCAGAGAAGGTTGGTTCCTCTCTCTAACCCTATTACTTAGAGCAGTGCAACTAAACCTAGTGTTAATATTTTGCAGGGGAAAAGAGTTAGAAAGAAATTGAAAGGGAAAGGGGGTGATACACCAAATTTAGTGAGTGATGTTGGTCATGGTGTGGACACAACAATGATTTTTTCACTGCTGAGGGAGATTCACACAAACTTATGACTGGTCGACGCTTCGGTATGAAAGTTAAACCTACAGAGGAGCCATTTTACCCATAGAATAGACTACAACTTCAATTAAAACACAGAAATTTAGACATAAGAGAGGTGAGAAGTTAGTATATATTAATCATGAAGGCCCAAAAACCATTACAATACAAAATGTTCAGAAACAGAAGGGATCTGTCTACAGAAAATTTGGTAGCATAACAGCCCCAATAAAGCCATCCCCCTTCTCAAAAGAGTTTACATTACATTTTATAGGTCAGACTCCTACCAGAAAAGCATGGATTCGTTGATCCACAGATCCCAGGTCATAAATGCTAGAACAAGGGCGCATGGGCAAAGGCGTGGTGAAGGGACAAGGACCATGCCATTGCCAGGACCAAAACCATAGAAAATGGCTGCCAGGACACGAGATAGGACAGGGCATGAAGAAGAAACCTCCAAGGTCGTTGTCCAACACATAGAAATCGGTCCTGCAAGACACATAGCCCATGCACATTGATGAGACAAGCCATACGCCATGAATGCACCTGCCAAATCCACCAACCGGAGCCCCAATAACTTCAAGACAACCGCTAAAACATCCTATCGGTCGAACATGCAAAGCCAGATCTGAAAAATGAAAGTGAGAAAATCCCCCCCAAAAAAAACCCTGCCAAATGAAAGAGGAGACAAAAACAAGCATTTTTGCCTCTTACAGCATGCAAAAATTTGCTGAAATGGGGAAGATACGAGTGGTCAAAGTTGTAGTCAACTCTGTGTATATATCGCTTTGCATCTTGTATATATATCGGCCTCTGAAACTACTTTTGTATATGCAAGGTGCCATGCATATACCTCTACTTACATCTTTGCTTTTGGCGCTTAAAAACCCCTTTGAAAAATGCCCCCTGAGTATGCATTTAGATCTGCATACAACTGCGGGCCTTTACCCCTTTTGAATCAGCCCTTCTATATCCTGCCATGTGGCACTACCAGATTGGTCACTAAACTGTTCTGAGAAGCAACGCTAAAAAATTGCATCCTCCTTGCATCTGATTTTTTGCATATCGCATTGTATATACAACATACAACTGCAAATATGCAAACCATCTGAAACTCAAAAGATTATGAAGCAGGCTTGAATTTACCATTGGGTCCAGTTTGCATGTATGTCCTTTGTATGTTGGCATATAAAATGCCCAAAACATGCAAGCCAGACGCCAGTCACTTTATCAATCGGATTGGGAAAAAATGAAATCCGAGCCTTGTATATCCTTTGCATTTGTGCGTTTGCATGTTGACTTGTATATTTGCCACCTGATGTACATTCTGTTTTGCACATTCCCAAGCCCCACCAAATGTACATCACCCCTTGTATCTTTTGCTTGCATATGCATCAGTCAATGCATCCTTTGCACTGTAGCAAATGCATGTTGGGCCTTGTATACTTGCCACCCGATGTACATTCTGTTTTGCACATTCCTTTGTATATCCACGATATACAATGCATACATACAAACCCCCTTTGCATACAAACAAGGAATCATCTCAGGAACATGCGACATACTGAAAGGAAGCTAGGTGTGCGAAATGCTTCCTACACTAATCTATTGAGGAGAGGGCTATGCAAATTCAACTTTATCCTAACTATTACAGCAATGTTAAACCATTAACATGAGATATTATAGCAATACACATACACAAAAAGAAGAAAGAAGAGAGAGAGAGACAAGATATACGTGGGGAAAACCCTTACCGGTGAAAAACCCCACACTCCAAAAACACAGCTCAAATGTATTATAGTAAACAATAATAGATTACAATACAGTTTCAAAGCCAATGCTCTTTCAAGAGTCTTCGAATGTCGAATCTGGAGATATTCTGGCAGCATAATAGTACTCGTACCAAAGTTATCTATCTCCCATCCAAGCACTTGTTTATATAGAGTTTACAAGGCAAATCTGGAGCCTTCTAGAGATGGGCATCCATCTTGGACTCATGCTCCAAAACCCACGCCTAAGGACACTTGTCCAACATCCCATCCCGAAGTGGGCGCCTAGTTCCAAGATAGTTTATGACAGATGCTCTTACGCACCTTACAGCTATCATAGAATCCATCATACACTAACTAAAAATATCATATTCCTCATACATGTCATAACCTCCCTTGACCACCCAAAGATGCCTTTCTCTTATGCAAAGATACTCACCGACACTTGTCATTAATTAAAAACCATTTGAGGTTTCGAGGGCGTTGCCCCCAAGCCCCCACAAGGGCACTGCCCCTCGACCCTGCCCTGTACCGCGACAAGGAACACGCCAGGGGCACTGCCCCTGGGCCCCGCAAGGGGTTACGCCTCTTGATACCTGTCTTGGGGGCGCTGCCCCCAAACCCTCATTAATTATTCAAGGGGGAAACCGCAGCTGCCAAAGTCACCAAAATTTACCCTGTTGCATATACACAAGGTGCTGACTATGCCAACTCAACATGGGATAAATAAATACAACATTAGGAATTTGCAAAGGTTGAGACACCTTAATTCCCAACACATACATTCCCTCTTGTATGCCCGAAAATGCATATTTTCCTTTGTATGTTGCGCATGTATGTGCGAACATACAACACAATATACAAGCAAACTTTTGATGCATCTATAGAATATTCTAGGAATCTTCAACGTATATTCCCCCTTGCATGTCTTCCTTTGTATCTAACTGTTGTATGTCTAAACATACAACATAAAATATACATGCAACCGGATATACAAATAGGGAATATTCCCAGGAATCTGCGAAAGATTCCCCCAATGTATATGCACCTCCCTGAGCCCGATATGCATTTTGAGATGCATTTTCACTTTTTGAAAGGCTGATTTATTTCTTTTTGGCCTGCCAATGTACATTTGCCTTGCATATACCCTTTGCATATCCACGATATACAAAGGCGAATGTATATGCAAATGTACATTCAAGAATGCATACAAATAGAAGATATAAAATATGAGAAATTCCAGCGATAGAAAATAGTTGAAGCTAAAAGATTTCTGGGTTTTTCTAGGTTTTCTGCAAGGATTCTTTGGGCAAGATCTTGGGATTTTTGGCAAAGCAGAGCATGAGTTCTTGAATAATTTACACCTTGTGTGGCCATTTCTAAAGGATTTTCAAGAAAATACAAGGCTAACTAGTTAACTCTGGGCAGAGGAAACTAGCATAACACTTACCCTTCCCAATGAGCAACATATCATCAACATATAGTGCAACAATGAGAATATGATCACCATCAAACTTGTAATACACATCGTGATCAAATTTTGATCTCATAAATCTAATTGACAACACAAAGGCATCAAACTTCAAGTACCATCTCCTAGGGGATTGCTTCAAACCATACAAAGACTTCTTAAGTTTGAAAACCAAATTTTCTTTACCTTTCACCATGTAATGCTCTGGCTATGACATGTATATTTCTTCCTCCAAATCACCATGAAGGAAAGTTGTTTTCACATCCATCTATTCTACCTCCAAGTCATAAGCTACTGCAAGAGAGAATAGGAATTGAATGGATGTCAGCTTTACAATGGGAGAGAAAATCTCACCATAATCTATACCCTCCACTTGTGAATACCCCTTCGGAACCAATCTGGCCTTATACTTCTCAACACTGCCATCTACACCAAGTTTCTTCTTGAACACACATTTGCATCTAACGGGTTTCTGTCCAGGAGGCAAAGGCACCAAGTCCCAAGTTTAATTCTTTTCCAAATAAGCCATTTCGTCTTTCGTGGCCTCCTTCCAGGAACCTGCATCTTTCATGTCCATAGCCTCTGATACAGTTCTAGGTTCATCATTGTTAGTAAGCAAAAAAAAAGCACGACTAGAATCAAGCAATGTAAAACCAAACCTTTCAAGTTGCTTTCTTATCCGTGTAGACCTCTTCAAGAGCTGAGGTTTAGGTTTAGCTTCTTCATCTGAGCTTTCAGAGCTACAAGATCTCTCCTCATCATCAGGTCCAACATTGTCTTTCTGTTTAATCTTCTCAGGGGTGGGAGGAAACTGAACAACATTCTCTTTCTTTTTTTTTCTGCTAGCTATAAAATAGTGGAAGAAGGTGTAAGTTCTCTGAAAATGACACTTCTTCTATACAACTCTTTTCAGCTACAGGGTCTCAAAGCTTGTATCCTTTCACATTGACACCATAGCCAATGAAGATACACTTAACAACCTTGTTCTCCAACTTTGACCGCTTCTCCCTAGGCACATGTGCATATGCCTCACAACTAAAAACGTGAAGATGCCTTATTAAAGGTTTTCTACTAGACCACACCTCCATGGGTGTATTTCTAACAAGAGCTGATGTAGGAGATCTATTAACAAGATAGCAAGCCATGGCAATAGCTTCAACCGAAAACTTTTTTCTAGGCCAACTCCACTAAGAATACTCCTAGCCTTCTCCATCAGTGTCCTATTCATCCTTTCTGCAACTCCATTTTTCTACGGGGTGTATGGAGTTGTCTTATGTCTTTCAATCCCAAGTTCCTTGCAATATTTATTGAATTATGTAGAATAAAACTGACCACCATTGTCAGTTCTCAAACACTTAATCTTTTTACCATTCTAATTTTCAGCAAAGGCCTTAAACTCCTTAAACTTACTATAGACTTCATATTTGCTTCTGAGAAAATAAATTCATGTCCTTCTACTATAGTCATCTATGAAAGATACAAAATATATAGATTTTGATAACGAAGGAACATTAATAGGACCAAATACATTAGAATGAACAAGGTCCAACACACCAGAAGACTTGTAAGAACTCAAATAAAACTAAACATGATTTTGCTTTCCATAAATGCAATGTTCGCAAAAGTCAAACTCAAGATTACAATCATTTAACCCCTCAATGAGGTTTTTATTTTTTAGGTACGTAGACCCTTCTCACCAATGTGGCCAAATCTCTTATTCCATAACATTGTCTTTTCAGTAGGAAGTTTAACTTCCAAGGCATGATTACAAACATCTGAACTAGAAACAACAGATCTCTTAACTGCTCATTCAGATGGTGGGATGAAGTGACTGCTACCCTCTTCCTTGAATCAGAAGAACTATTGCATTGTGAAATGCATGCCTCCAGCTGAAATGGAGTACCTCTCCTAGTACCCTTAGCAAGCACCATAGCTCATCTAGTCATCTTTCATCCTTCTTTCAAAAAGACAACCTGCACACCTGTATCATTCAAACTACTTACAGAAAGTAGGTTTCGTACTAAGCCTGGGATATGCATAACCCCAGAGATCCCCTTCACTCAACCATCAGGGAATCAAATAGAGACTCTTCCATGACCAATAATCTTCAGATGAGAGTCATCACCCAAGTACACCTTTCCACCATCAAACTCCTCATACTTAGTGAACCAGTCTTGATGTGAGGTCATGTGGAATGATGCACTAGAGTCTATCAGCCACACATCATCAGATGCATGGGTTGCTAAGGCTATGATGAAAGCATCACCATCATCTTGTGATTTGTCAGAATTTGAATCAGGAGCTTTCTTCTTCTTCTTCACCTCTTTTCATTCCTTTCAAAAATGCCCAGATTTACCACAGTTCCAACAGATAGCCTTGGACTTTCCAGGAGATTTGGATCTACCCTTCTCAGCTTTCTTGTCCTTCTTTTTCCCTTTCTCCTTGGGTCTTCCACGAACTGCAAGAGCCTCTTTGGCTACATCAGAAGACTTTCTCTGCATCTCTTCAGATAACAACATAGATACCACATCTTCCATCTTGAATGTGGATGTGGTGCTTCCAATAGCCATGACAAGGTGATCCCACAAGTCTGGCAAAGAATAAAGCAAGGTCATACACTGATCCTCCTCCTCCATCTTTACACCAATAGATGTCAACTGTGTAACCATCATGTTAAAAGCATTCATATGCTCAGCAATGGATCCTCCATCCTCCATTCGAAGAGAATACAGCTTCTTTCTTAGAGAAAGTTTATTAACTAGGGATTTCACTTGATACACATCTCCCAACTTCTTTGAAAGCAAGGTTGCAGTCTTCTCCTCATGGACATTTAAAAACACAAAATCAGCAAGACTAAGTCTTATGAGACCCTTAGCCTTCTGATCCTTGAGATCCCAATCATCTTGTTGCATTGTAGCTGGTTTAGTTCTAGTATCAGTTTCCCAAAGGTCTCAGTCAACAAGCATGTCTTCCATCTTGAGCTTCCACAGCTCAAAATTCGTGCCATTGAATTTCTCCACTTCCATTCTTCTGGTTGTACTTGCCATCTCCTTGCTATAATAGAAAACATAATATTCTACACAGACTCCCACTCAACTTAAGATTAGCTCAAAAAACCCCTACCCAACAGCTAAGACAAAAATTGGCCAGGGTTTGATACCAACTAAAGGGAAGCTAGGTGTGTGGAAAACGCTTCCTACACTAATCTAATGAGGAGAAGGCTATGCAAATTCAATTTAATCCTTATCACTACAAAAACATAGAACATGTAAACAAGATATTGTAGCAATACACATGAACCAGAAAGAAGACAGAAGAAGAGAGACAAGGATTTACAGTGGGGAAAACCCTTATTGGATGAAAAACCCCACACTCAGAAACCTGCACAATGTATTATCAAAACAGAAAGGTGTTTACAATACACTTGCAATGCAAGCCTGAATGGTCTTTGACACTCATATCTGGGGTCAATCTGGCAGCATAATAGTACCTATATACCTGTGATTCAACTCTCTCTCCAAGCACCTATTTAAATAGAATATAAAAGGCAATTTTGGACCTATCTTGGGATGGGCATCCAACTTGGCCTCATGGCCCAAAACCCATGCCTAAGGACACTTGGTCAACATTGTAGAATATGCCTAACACTTGTCCATAGCTCTCATCCCAAAGAGGTCACCTATTTCCAAAATGGGCTATGACAGATGCTCTTACGAAACTTACGACCGTCATAGAATCTGTCATAGCAGTTACAACTTATAGCTGTAAGAGAATTTGTCATACACAAGCTATAAATAGCATATTCTCTTACAAAATGTCATAGTCCACCTTGGGGCACCCAAATATGCCTTTTTCAAAGATTCTTCATGACACATGTCTTCACCTGTCTTACATACTTCTATTTCTGACTCTTACATGTCATAACTTCGTCATAGGAATCTGTCATAACCATTTCAGTCAAGCATTCCCTTACACAACATGAAAGATGTCGACACATGGAAAAAGGCTCCTACCACAAAGTGGGATGCCTATCTCCTCATGTGAGGATAAAATTACAAGTTGTCATATTCCATGTAGGTTGACACATCACCGTGCCACATCCCACAATATGACAATATGGAATTTACAATTTATTTACAACATAGCCAATTAATTAATAAATATAAACATTAGTAATGCAATGAATTACCAAGGTTGAGACACCTAAATTCCCAACATGGTGAGGATGAAGAATTTGAAGCTCTTTTCTTTGAAACATAAGAACTATTATACAGAGCAATGCAAGCATCCAACTAAAATAGAGTACCTCTCTGAGTACCATTAGAAATCACTATAGCTCCTTTTGTCATCTTGCATCCTCCACTTGAGAAGATAACCTACACACTTGCATCATTCAATTTACTTATAGAGAGCAGGTTTCGTGCTAAGCTGGGGACGTACATAAACCCATTGATCCCCTTCACTCGTCCATCAAGGAATCAGATCAAGACTCTTCCACAGCCAACTATTTTCAGGTGAGAGTCATCACCCAAGTACACCTTCCCATCATCAAACTCTTCATACTTTGTGAACCAACCTTGATGTGAGGTCATGTGGAAGGAAGCATTGAAGTCAATCCACCACACACCTTCTAATGCATGGGTAGCCAAGGCAAAAATAAAAGCATCACCATCATCTTGAGATTTGTCAGAATATAAATCAGAGGTGTTCTTTTTCTTCTTCTCCTCCTTGCACTCCTATCAGAAATGCCTAGATTTACCATAGTTCCAACACAATGCCTTGAATTTTCCATGAGATTTCAATCTCCCATAGGATTTGGATCTACCCTTTTCATCTTTCTTGTCCTTCTTCTTCCCTTTCTCTTTGGGTCTACTACGAACTACAAGAGCCGCCTTAGTCTACTTAGAAGACTTTCTCCACATTTCTTCATATAATAGAAAAGACACTACTTCATCCATCTTGAAGGTGGTTGTAGTACTCCCAATGGCCATGACAAGGTGGTCCCATGAGTCTAGAAAAGAACAATGCAAGGTCATGCAATGATCCTCCTCCATTTTCACACCAATGGAAGTCAACTATGCAACTAGCATATTAAAGGCATTCAGGTGATCTACAACTGATCCTCCATCTTTCATCCTTAGAGTAGCTTCTTCCTCAGGAATAACTTGTTTACTAGGGATTTGGCCTAATAAACATCACCAGGTTTCTTACATAGCTCTTTCACGGTCTTCTCTTCATGAACATTTAACATGACAGAATCAGCTAAACAAAGTCTCACAAGACCCTTAGCTTTACGATCTTTGAGATCCCAATCTGCCTGAGCCATTGCTATTGGTTTTGTTCTAGAAATTTTTTCCCATAGGTCTCTATCAAAAAGCATGTCTTCCATTTTAAGTTTCCACAACTTGAAATTGCTGTCATTAAACTTTTCCAACTCTATTCTTCTGGATGTGCCTGCAATCTCCTTCCTACAACAAGATTGTAGAACACTCTACACAAACTCCCAGTCAATCAAATATTATCTCAAAAAACCCCTACCCATCAACTAGAATCAAAGGTGATCAAGCTTTGATATCAACTAAAAGGAAGCAAGGTACACAAAACACACTTCCTACACCAACCTAATGAGGGAAGTACAGTGCAAATTTTTTTAAATCCTTAAAATTACAGTTATGTTATGTGTTTAATATAGAGATTACAGCAGAAAACACAACACAAAAATGCAAGAGAGACACAAGATATATCGTGGGGAAAACCTTTTCAGGTAAAAAACCCCACACTCCAAAACCTACACAATGTGTTATCAAAAAAAGATTGTTTACAACACACTTGCAATATAAGTTCTTCTAGTCGTCTGCAAATGTCATTTTTGGAGTAATTCTGATAGCATAATAGTACCTATACAAACACTATGCAACTACTACTCCAAAACACCTCATTATATAGAGTTACAAGGCATAAATAGGAAGTTTCTAGAGATGGGCATCCATCTTGGCCACATGGCCTATTTCTCACACCCAAGGACACTTGTCCAACATGCATACATCTCATTTACATCTGTCATACATGGCAGATTTGACATCCCAAGAATGGAGCACACCAGGCGAAAAACAGGCAATGACAGATGCTCTTACGCATCTTACAGTTGTCACAAAATCTGTAACATAAAAACACTTAATGTTGTAAGAGAATCCATCATACATGACTAAAAATAGCATATTCGTCTTACAACATGACATAACCCAACATGGGTACCCAAAGATGCCTTCTCCACATGCAAAGATGCTCTTCGACACTTGTCTTCACTTGTCATAGGAATCTCTATACTTGGCTCTTACACATCATAGATTCTATCATACAAAATAAATCCTCTGTTGTAAAACAAGATGCCGACACATGACATATTAGTGCCACCTCAAATGGGACACCTATATACACATGTGTTTGACTTGACCATCCTAGTTATATATAAGTAGGATGACATGTCACAATTCCACCTTATACTAAATGATAAAATAGGATGTGCAAGTAAATACAAAATTAGGCAATTAAATAAATAAATAATCAAATAATCAATGCTAGGAATTGCAAGGATGAGACACCTTAATTCCCAACAAGTACAAATAGCAAGGCTGATGCTTGGGTGTTAGTTCGTGGCCTCCAATAAGCTATCATCCAAAGCATAAGGAACTTATGGATATAAGGTGACTCCCTTGTTATCATCAATGCTCTTAAATCTAAAAAATCAAATAATTGGAAAATTTATTATATCCTTCAACAAGCATTTGTCTGTTTGCAGTAGTTTGATTCCTTCTTACTTTCTCATTACCTTTGTGAAGGTAACAAAGTGGTAGATGGGCTTTCCAACCTTACAATTGATCAAGATAAAGATATATATATTTTCTTTCAAGGCAATGATAATGTTCCATCATCCTTGTTGATGTGGATAAAGGGTGACATGGAGGGCTAGTCTTCCAAGTAAGCAAGGGGGCTTGGATCTTGAGTAGATTGGATGTTTTCCTAATTCCCCTTAATGGGTGGATGTATGGTGATATTTTCTTTGTGATGCTAGCTCAACCATCTTGGAGAATGATGATGCCATATCGTCAGTGGTTCGAAGAATTGGCTTTAATGTTTCTATCCAATCTGGGTGTGGCTTCTTCCAGTCATTACTACTCTGAGCATTGTAAAATTCCCTCTAAATCTTCCAAACAACTAGCTCTTCTTTTTTTGTTCTCCTTCTTAATGAGGTTGTCCTTTCAATCATCTTTTACAGGGTGTTTACCTTCCTAAAGGATGATGCACTTATTGTTAGTCATGTGTGATTAGATGATCAGGACATAGCTTTGGCCACCTTCATTCTCAATAGATTTTCGCCATTAATATTTGGCATGTGTGGCACTTAATACCTTATCTAGATTTCCCATGTAAATGAAGGAATTGTGCACACTTCCTTGCCTTTATTATCTATATACCTCTTTAGATTGTGTTTTAATAGCCTCCTTTCCTTTAAGTTGTCACCAGAGTACATTTTATTCACTTGCCTTGCAGTGCTCTCCTTTCACCTTCACAACTTATGTCTCCTGTGTGTGCTCATTTTGTAGAATCCATGGTAGACATGAGGCTCAATCAAAGGATTTCCCTTCCACTGATGCAATGGGAGCCAGAAATCAAGGATAAGATAAAGATCATGCAAAACTGATGAGGCTCGTTGACTATGATTACACAATGGTGCAGTTTTCTATCTACAATATTGTGGGTCATCATTAGATGCAAGGTTATAAGGAGAGGTCCCTTAACTACCCACACATTATGTCTCATGTTTTGTCCAATATAATGGACCTAGTCCAAGATGGCAACTATGTTCATGCTTGTACTACTGGGCTCTTCTACAATTATTTCTACTCTCTGGAAAGATGGACTCCAGCAATTAAAGAATACGATATCAATCAGGGTGACACACTCATTGGAGGGTTGTTCAATCTCCATAGCTTGAGGACATCTCCTATTACTCAATCCATCTATAGGGATATAAAAAATAGCCTAAGGAAAGTATGTATATATGAAATTGATAACATCCTTGATGCTTACTATTATATCTTTTCTAAAAGGAAGATGCAAAGAATTAGGGAAGTGTTTCTTTCTATTTGTTTCCTCCATGTTCACTCTCTTGATTGGGCTCCACACTTGCCTCGAGACTTCTTTGACAATCTAGAGGATGATGAGGAGTTGATGGATGAGGATGGTGTTGACGTCAAGTCACTGGTGAAAGTGGTGCTTATAGGCATAGCTGAATTAGCACTGCCTCCGGGTGATGCCCTGTAATTGGTTGGGTTTTCAATTTCCTATGTTTTTGATGGCTCCTATTTTTGGTTTTGGTATGAGCCTTTAATGGGTTGGGTTTTCAATTTCCTATATTTTTTATGTCTCCCATTTATGGTTTTGCTATGAGCCTTCATGGTTTATCTGGTCATCATAGGGCCCTCTCGTCTATGTTTTTTGGATGTTTTACTTCTTATATGTAAAACTCTTATTCTATTAATACTATAATATGGGTGGCTTGCCACCTTTTTTGTTTAAAAAAATCATTAAACATGTCCACACAGGTTCACTTCTCCTGCCCCTTTTTTTGGCAATTCTAATTCAAAATGGGGTTAGGAAAAATATAGCACCAATGAGTTGATGAAGCTTATATACTATTTTTTTTAATATATTGAAACAAAGCTGAAACTTTTCTATGTATGCTGAACATAGACGATCGCCGAATATTTTGTATTGTTTTGATAAAAAGGATCTACCTACTTTGTCTCCCACTTTCCAAAAGAGTTTCTCTCTTTTGTACATCAAAAAACATCTCTAGTTTTTTAACGTTAAATAATATCCAAATTTTCTTATATAGTTTTTTATTATCATCTGTCATATAGGTGGGTTTTTTTTCTAAATGAACTAAATGGTATGAAATATTTTTAAAATGTAACAAACTAGAACTTGCACTCATAGGAAGTTCAAGGAATATGCTGATAGGAGCAATCAACGACTTTAGAAAATTTTTTGGCATGAATTTTTTATGGCATGAGACAATTCCAAGCACTATAATGCTCACATATAAAACCCTATCAACTAATTATATCATAATAGGTAGCTAAATATTTGTGTGTAACATTTAAATTGAAAGTAACATTTAAACATATATTTTAAGTTAGTTTATAAACATTAAGAATTAATGTCTTAATATTACATAATTAATTATATACAAATAAATCTATACATGCTTTGACTACAAATTTGTATTTTGATAAGTAATGGCATCTATTTATTCAACCCTCCCAAGATTTGTGTGTCAAGTAAGGTGATCCATTTTCCCACATCCATGATAGTCCCAAAATATTTTGACAAGGCAATTCCATTGTAGAGGCTATTCATCTATGTTAACATGTGCTCAAGAGATTTACTAAAGATTTAATTTATAGATTTGCAAAGTTCTAGTCATTGCAAATAACTAGGTTTGAACAATAGCTATGGTCTTATGTTATAGAGATGGAAACCAAAGAAATCCAAATGTATCAGTTCACTTTACTTCCCATTGAGAATACAATTTGGATAGCTTAAGGGTCAACATCTGATTTAAATCAAAATTGGCTTAGAATAGTATTTGGGTATGCTTAATAATAAGCATGGATTTAAGAGATATAAATTAATTTAATGTTTATGATTTCAATTAGATTGAACTACAATGGGTGGATTGACCATCCAACATTCTCCTACCCAATCATATAACAATGCTAACAACAGTGACCATATTAGGATTCTTTACATGTTGAATGAAAGACATGTATTAGCTTAAACAATTAAATTCATCCTAAAACTCTATTTGGAACATTGGCCTATTTTTACCAATCTCCTCAAAAGCATGTTATTCTCATCATCCCCACAATATTTTTGACATCCCAATAATTCTCATCCCCTTTAATATGACCAGAGAGTAAGAGTATTATGCTTATTGCCCTAAAATCTAGTTTCTTCAAAGTAACATATGGTCTCTTCCAGACAACTAGATACTTAAAATAAAGTTTGGCATGTTTTGCTTATTGATTGAAACCATATGTAAGTTTTACAGCTCTTTGGTTTCAAGGCCACCACCTCAGCATTTGTTTGCTGAAAATCTATGAGTTGCATAGATGGAGTAAGCTTCTCCTTCCATTTAGGCTTTAGCATATTATCTAACCCACAAACAAAAAAGGTAAGATCGTCCCTCCCTCTAAAAATACCCGATTTCCATAATGCTTTCTAACTCTAAGAAAATCTTGAACTAAGATCCCCATATTCCCTACTCAAACTCTTAAAATATGGACTATTAACAATTGCATGCTACTCATTTAAATTACAATGTCAACTAAATATTTATTCCTTTTTTTACTAGTCAGATATTATTAGTTTCATATGATATTATTAAAGACTCTCTACTTTTAAAGGCATTATTAATTTGACTAGGTTTATTACAGATTATTATCACTTAATTTTTTACTCTCTGAAACATTGTAGTACAAAAGTGTTAAAGAGTATTTTTCAAAAAATTTCAAACAAATTTAATTTAAAATAATAATTAGAATAAAGAAGATCAAAGTTGGTCCACTCTCTTCCTAACTTTAATTAACTTACATTTTCCACTTTTATTAACTTAAATAATAATTTTATATGATGCAAGTTACTTACAGACTAATCCTTCAAGATATTTGCTCAAAAATATTCTACTTCTAGTGTTTCATCTGAGTGTTTAAAATTGGCTAGCATGCCCCAAACAAGCTATTATTTGCAATTTAAATCAAAAAATCCTAAAGGTCTTTCAAATTTCATTATCATAGGTGTCTCAAATGTTCATCTAAACTACTATAAATGCCCATCATATTGTCTTTCATCTATAGGCATGAAAATCTCCATTTATATACTTTTTAGGTCATGGTTGTTTGATTGTGTGGTAAATTTCCACTTCTATGTTTCCTTCTACACTCGAAGCATACAAGATTTTGTTTCTAGAAAGGCCAATAATCTTAAGTTCTAATAAATTGTTATGGTTGTTATTGGAAACTACCCGAAAAGAATCTGAAAACCATTATTCACTTTTTGACACTAACACTTAAAAGAAGAAGTAAAATGCTCAATTTTACTATCATGCTCTTTCATTTAAGAAATTAAATTCCACTACAAGTTTTTTAAGATCAAGAATTTGCAATAGAAACTGGTAAGTTGTACTTGTTTGTTATCAGTTAAACACTTGTTACAGGACCATGTGTAAGCATACACTATTTGCAAGTCTTTTATAATATCTAATTCATTATTAGTTAAACATTTGTTATAGAACTATGTGTGAACATACACAATTTGTAAGTCTTTTATAAGGAAAAATTAGCTATAGTTTAAAATTGGATTGTTATCTTGTGATATGAATTAATGGAGCCATGTTGTTCTTGTCGGTACTGATGTTTGTGAAGAAAAATACAAGACTTGTAATTTTGACTTTAAATATCCATGACATTCAGGTCTTACATGAATTTATGTAGAAATTCCTTTTGAGTTTCTATAGATATATATATCATTCCATGTTTGTAATAAAACCAATATTACGATATTGATAAGAATTGTAAGTGACGAAATGTTAATAAAGTATTCTATACCCCCAAAAAATTCCAATCGATTATCTTTTCTCCTCCATGACCTTCAACTAAGACAAATTGATTTTGCAGGTTGATTTCCCTCCCCCCATCAGACAATTGAATTCATCGCAACAATTTTATGTTATTATTAAATGCCCATTGTTTAGTGCTAGTAGATGGTTTCTCTAGCGAACATGCATTGTTGAATGGTATTATGTAATTTGCAAATGCCTAATCTATTGGCTATTTCTATTCTCTTTCTTGATGCCAATTGTTGATACCACAAATCTAAAATTTGAAGCCAGCAATATAGACAAGTCTTCTAAAGTTAATGATTTGTTAACTTGAAAAAGTTCTATTCTTTCCCAAAAATCAAAAGAATGCCAAAGAAAAAAAGACTTCCTTTTTTTAACTCCCAACTCTATGATATATCAAAACATTTAAAAGGTAGTAATGGGGTTTCAAGTTTTATGTGCTTAATGCAGCAAACAAATTTTAGTTTTTGTGCTAGAAAACAAATAACTAATGCAAATACCTTTTAAAAAAGGAAAAATATTTTTTCCATGCCCTTGGATCGATTCCTCAAAAGGTGATTCTTTTGTTTTCTATCTGTTCTTCCCTTCAACTAATCTCAAATCTTGGAATTTGATATGTTCGGCTCAATTATTTGCTTTCAACCATTTTCCCTTTGCTTTTCCTTTGAAAACAAAAATGAAAAAAAAAAAAGAAACCCCAGAGAGTATCTGACAAGGGACATTTCAATTTGATTGTTCGGCTCAGTTATTTGTTTTCAACCATTTTCCCTTTCCTTTTCCTTTGAAAAAAAATTTAAAAAAGAAAAGAAATCCGAGAGAGTATCTAACAGGGGGCATTTAAATGACATGAGACTTTTTATAAGATGATTTTTTCCCCGATGCGAGACCAACCAACAAATTTATAAAATTTCCTAGCGTTAATTTTGTTTACAGTGTGAGACAATTTTTTGAGCACTATAATGCTCACATATAAAAGCCTATCGGCTAAATAAATGAATGGATTTTTTAATTAAAATTAGTCTAACTAAATAAGACAAGTAATTTAATTTAGAGATGTAATAAATTATGTTAAAAATTTTAAATTTTAAATTTTAGGTGGTAGATGGAAAGGTTTGATTTCTATTTTTAGTATTCAAACACCACTTGCCATGGAGGGCCTAAATTTGATAGTCGACCTTGCTTATCAAGCAATTTTTTAATGGTAGTTATCTATCTATTCAATAGTGCCTTTAAAATACTATGGCATACCTTAGTATGAGTAAATTATATAAAAACCAAATATATATACCATCATAATCCTATATAAATTTTAACAGTTTGTCCAAAATCTTTCCTTTCATACGATATAGTATTTTTAAAATTTTAATTGTATTTTATAGAAAAAATGCCTAAATATAGCTACACAACTTTTCAAATTTAAGCTCTAATGCCATTGGGTAAAGATGCTCTAAGCCTTTTCAAAAAACTATTTCATATGCTATTCTCTTATTTTTTAATTAAATATAAATTATTTGATGTGTTTTAGTGAATGATGATATTTTTTAAAGAAATATATGTTTTCGTTATTAAAATTAGATTTTTGAATGACAATTAATACAATTTAATTAGTTTAATTTAGAGTATAGTTACTATTATATGATGATTTTGGATAATTGGAAATTAGAAGAAATGAAAATATTCAGTTAATTTTGGTAGTTGATAGGTAAATATGTATTCACCAAAGTTGCCCAAAATGTTTTTAGTAGAAAGAGGAGAGAGAGAAAGGGGGGAATAGAGAAGGATAGAGAGAGAGAGAGATTGTTACAAATTAATCAAGAAGCAAGAAAGAGTGAGAGAGAGAGGAGACATAGGGGAAGAAAGAAGCGATTGAATAGAAAGATATAGAGAGAGATAGAGAAATGAACATATATTCATTCTAACCTTGGTTTCATTTTTGTAAGGATAGAATAGAGAGAGGGGGGGGGAGAGTAAAGTTAATATATTATGTATTATGCGAGGGAGAGGAAGTGGGAGATGGAGATGAACAAAGGGATGGGAGGAGGAAGTGGGAGATTGGGCGGAAGAGGGTGGAAGAGGGAGAGAGAGAAGGGGGGAAGTAAAGAGAGACTAAGAGATATATAAAGAAATAGATAGAGAGAGGGAGATATAAAGAAATAAAGAGCTAGATAGAGTTAATAGAATAGAGAGAAAGTTAGAAAGAGGTAGTGACAAAGAGAGATAGAGAGGGAGGGAGAAAGAGATAGAGGAATAGTGAAGTTGATAGAGAAAGGGGGAGAGAGATACAGAAAAGAGAGAAATAGATAGTGGAAGAGAGAGTGAGAGACACATGAAGGGAAAGAGAGAAATAGAGAGGGAGATCGATAGTGAGGAATAGAGAAAGAGACATAGAGTATGAGAGAGAGAGAGGTAATATAGAGGGAAAGAGAGAAAGAGATAGAGTGTGAGACACATGGAGGGAAGGAGAGGGAAATAGATAGGGAGATATAAAGATATAGAGAGGAAGGGATATTGATAGAGAGAGAGAGGAAAAGAGATATTTTGGATGGCCCATCTACCCATCTTCCACATGTCAGTTTCTATTTTTTCTTTGTAATGTTTAATGTTTCTATGCTCAAAGTGTGTAAAGTACTCAAACCATGAAGAAAGTAACATGAAGTAAATAATCCACTTAATTAAAACATCACAAGTAAAAGATAAATGTCATAAATAT
This sequence comes from Cunninghamia lanceolata, assembly GCA_027924645.1. Lineage (NCBI taxonomy): Eukaryota > Viridiplantae > Streptophyta > Pinopsida > Cupressales > Cupressaceae > Cunninghamia > Cunninghamia lanceolata. The sequence continues at coordinate 7,636,736 of BSBN01001136.1, forward strand.
GAATCAATAAAAGCTATTAAATCTTACAAAATCATGTGCTCAATCCAGGTGATAGCACTATAAAATAATATACAAATTCCATTCACTTTCATGCCATAATACATCCAATTGCAAGTTACAATAAATATGTACAACAAGTATAATAAATCAAAACACTCTCCAGTCGCCATGAAGCCAAATGGTTCTCCTGTGAGCCGAGAGATGGGAACATGGCTCATGTATTTTTCCACCCAACCATGAAGCAATTGCACTTCCCTAGATCCCTTCATAACACAAAGGAAACCCAACCCTACATGAAATGTCTAGCTACCTGGAAACAACTGGCAGGAGGGAACACTCGATGCAACTTGATGTCTAATGTGCAATTCTAAAATAATGAAATGCAGATTGTCTCACAATAGGATGTGGCAGAGATATATATCAATAAAGATTGCTAGATAAAATATTCATCATTTTCAATGAATGCTCATTTAGATCTAAACATTTAAAACAATAGTTACCAGTTTAGTTCCCAAAAAGAGGAAAATCCATGTCTAATAATCTATATTTGGCATCCTAGCCCAAAAGTAACCCAAAACACTACTAGATAAAAATCTACCTTCTTTCCCCAATAAATAAGTAAAATAAGAGAAACAAAATAAAAAGAAAATAATGATCCATATTCACCTATAGACCATCTGTAAATTCCCTTTCCAAAGAAACAATCATGAAGACACACATCAATGAGCAATAAGTAGAACATCACTCATTCACTCACTTATGCAAATATAAATATGGTATCTATAATTTGGTTATAATCTTTAACTGTAATTCGTTGTCTAAAAGGTTTGACGAATCTAGTGTTTAACTCTTTCCAATCCAATATTGGTTTATGATTTAACAATTCAAAGAGTCTTTAAATAAGAATTTAAGACTAGTTTCAACATTAAATAAGCATAGATGATAATTTAAATAAAACACTGACTCTGCTCTGATTCATAATCTAATTGTCTAAAGAGTTTATAAGAAGCTACATTAATTCACACAAGTCTAATACAGAATTTTAATGACTCCAACAAGAACTAATCAGGTCTGAATAGCAATAATAATAGATAGGACAACTATAAGAACTTTATATAATAAGCTACATGGTCTTTATAAATCAGGCTACAGTTCAGATTATAGGAACCCTTTTTAAGAATATTAAATAGAATTAAATAGGTTGCAACAGGATAAAGAATTTCTGCTATATAAATTGACGAAGAATGTTAAATAATCAGCAATAGGAATAGAAAAACAAGTCTACGACAAGGAGTAGATTAAGCTTTGTTTTCGCAAACTAATAATCATTAGGTTGATTGGGAATAGAATAGATTTGATCTAGTGTTCATTAGATAAGAAGGTTGTCCCCAAAATCAAATCATAGAGGACTAAAAACTAGCGACAGGGATAAATAAACAGCGACCATGGGACTTTTTTTATAACTTCATAAATTTAATTCTTCTGGCTATTTTCTAGCAAGTCATCACCCTCAGCCATGTCACTCTAATTCAAGTTGTTTTAAAGCACAGAGGATGATGCTGGCGGTCAAGTTGGATTTAGATAGGTAGGTCGATTGGGAGATTTAAGAGGTTGGCACCTATAGAAACAGAGGGTCGATTTCTAATCTAATACAGAGGTAAAAGAGGACTGGCGATAGGAATGGATTTAAAACTAAGCAAGAGAAGGTTGTTCCAACAATACATAGACTAGAAAGACTAGTCTATTCATAGGACAAAATAACCAAAGCATACAGTATTATTCCACCATTAATTAAATGCTAACATAACAAGTAAAATATCTAGTTATTCTATTGACAAGGGGGTCAAATCTTTGTTGATATTGCTAGTCTCTCTACTCTCCTGTCATTGCTTAGAATAGAATCAATGTCCTGTCCTTCTTCCCTCTATTGCTCAAAAATAGTGGTGTCCTATAAATTTTACTACCCTTTTCTTTTATTAAAAATCCCCTCTTATTTTTGGCGTCCAATATTTTGAGGTTTTTGGGCTGCTTTTGATAACTGAAGTTCCTTTTAGTTTGCATGAGATTTGGCTTTTCAAAGGCTCCAAAATTAAAATAAAACAAACTTATTTATTCATATTGCTCGCATGACAGAATTATTATTCTTTTAATTTATTTATTTACATTTCTAAATATAATAAGTATTATTAATATTATTTATTTATTTTCAAAATAATATAATCACTTTAAATCAAAACAAGAAATAGTTATAATAATAATAATAAAATTATATATATAGTAATTTAAATATAATTGTTTTAAGTCTAATTTAGATATTGTCTTCCAAACAATAATATTTATATAAATAGGAAAAAAAATATTATTTATTATTAAATAATACACCATTTTAAATATAACTCAAAAGAACATTAATATTTATGATTAAATCATGCATTTGAAATAGACTTTTTTTATCAGTTCAAGTAGCTAGGGTTGCACCATATATTAATAATATTAAATATGAACATTACAAGGAGAAATAGGGGACTGTAAACAATCAACCTTGCAAATTCAAAATTCCTTTCAAACCCTAATGGAATTTGCTGTCTCTATGCTACAAAATGATGCCTCTACTATTACATTCTATTGAATTGAACTGTATAGATTTTTACAGGACCCTAGTGTTTAAACCATCGCCACCTTCACTAAGCCAAAACACAAAAGGAAAGAATCAAGTACCCCACACCACATTCTCGTTTCCATTCTCCATTCCTTCTTCTACAATATAACTTTGTAGCCATGTCAATCTATCCTCCGGGACCATCTCTAGAATTTGCTTGAGGAAATGTATCCCCCTAATAGCTGCAGCACTAAACCTTGAAAGCTTACTCAGGTCGATGGAGAAGACTACAGGGTATCTTTCAGGAGCCAAGCCTTGCCTTTTGATCACACAGTAGTCACTCGGCAACAGGATTCCTCTTCCTTCCTCAAAGTTTGCCAACATGTCCTATAATCCCCCCAAGAACCTGCTCAAGATTAACTTCCTATAAATCTCCTAGGCCATGTCCTTGGTTTCCTCTACCTCAAGAAGTGAAGCCAGGAACATTGTAGAGATGTCAGTGTTCACCCAGTACCTATGGCATGATCACATGAAAGATTCACCGAGCACCATCTTAATCACATGAACTATTAACCCATGCTTGGTCTTAAAGACCATCAGATGCTTATCTGACACCTCCCCTACAAATGTAACCTATCTCTTGGCACTCTCTAAGAGAATTAGCGTGTCCATCTCTGGTTGTGATGAGAACACCGCCTCTATAGAAGTGAATTTACCACACTTTGGCGATCATTTCTATCACTAGATAAATGAATCTGCCACCCCATCTCACACACTTGCCATAATTGAAAGGCCATCCTTTGGAGCTGATGTCATCATGGGGAGTTAAGAGGGGTCTTGCCTTGATGCTTGCTTGGCCAATTCATCTATAATCTCATTATCCTCTCTATATGCATGTGATACTTCGATGCCTCCAAATTCATTTAATAGTTCTTTAATAGCTTCTAACCATTTCCTTAGCTTCTATTTTGGTGTATGCCCCAATCTTATAGCATTAATTGTGATTAGTGAATCTCCCTCCAAGTGTATGTTATTCAAATTCAATTTTTTTGCACCTTGCAAACTAATTAGGGCTGCTCTGAACTCAGATTCATTGTTTGTTCCTATGCCCAGAGGTATTAATTTTTTATCTAGGATCTTCCTTTTGTGGTCCCTGATAACACACCCGACACCGCACTCCCCAGGATTTTCCCTTGTTGCCCTATCAAAATTGACCTTAAACCATCCTAAGGAGGGAGCCTCCCACTTCACATTCTTCCTATCTACCTTCACAGGACCAACCCTTGGAGGCCCATGAAGAGGGGGAATTAATAGACTAGGCTAGCTTTTCTTCATTTCATTATCTGAGCTTGAAAAGCAACTGGATCTCAAACTTTGATTTAGGGCAGCATTGTTAATTGTCTCCACTATTGCTCCCTTTATCTTTTTCATCAGCATTTCCTTACTCATTGACTTATCCTGGAACACCCTTCTATTTCTTTCTTTCCATAGGTCCCAGAGAAGTAAAGACGAGGCCAAAATCCATAGACTATTGAATATGGTTCATATTTTAGGCTTTGGCTACATCATTAGTAGGGTCCTTAGGTCATTTGGTAGCGGGCTCTGCCAGTTCAATCTTCTCAACACCTGGCACCATCACTTCTCCCCTATTTCACACCTCAATAGAAAATGATCTATGTCTTCTGCTACATTTTGGCATAGGTAGCATCTACCTGGTCCTTGTACACCCAGTCATGTGAGTTTTTCCTTGGTTAAAATTATTTTTTGAAAGGCTGGCCAGGCAAATACTCCCACCTTTTGCAGGCATGCTCTATGCTAGAGGAGGTGCTCGGGCCACCCTGCTTACTCAATCCTCTACTCCTTGAGTTTGTAACCCATCTTGACTTGATATTCCCTTGTTGAGGAACCACACCATCTAATATTATCACTCTCTTCTGTGATTCCCATGCGTCTTTCTTTTAGACCTCTACTTACTTTCTCCTTATGGTCAGTTGGAGCCTCTATCTCACTTAAGGACTTCCATTCCTAGCTTCCTACCCCTCTATTTTTAATCCATATCAAGTAGTCTCTCACCTTTTTGCCCCATTGTTGTTTCAATGCAGTTTTCAACTCCCTTAGGCTCTCATCCTAACCTAGAGATTCTTTGCCATCCCAGGAATCCTCCCAAAATAATGTGTCTCTCCTGCTCTTTATCTCCCAAGATACATGCTAAGTGACTATGTCCTTGCTTTCCAAAATGAAGTTCCAAATTGCCAAACCCCGTAGGGGGTCCAATGTGGTTATAATTCTCTTAGAGTCCTCTAAGTCCAGGTATTTATTCTACAATATATGAGCCCACTTCTATTTCAGTTTGTTGTACATTAGCCACACCAGTTTGGCACCCAAGGCTAAGTTCATTAGTTATAATTGTCGCACTCCTACACCCCCAGAGCTCTTTGGCCTGCAAACCCCTTTCCAAGAGACTAAGGGGATTTTTTGTTCAGTTGAAGTGCCACTCCAGAGAAATCTCTTCATGATCCTATTCACTTCAACTACCACTTTGCTTGGGAGATTGAGGCATGACATGGAATAAACTGGGATAGTAGAAAAGATTGATGTAATCATCATTATCATCCCTACTGAAGATAGCCGCTTACCCTTCCAAGCTTCCATTTTACAACTATATATATCTATTAATTCTTCCCAAAACTCCTTTTTGTTCAAACCAACAAATAAAGGAATACCTAAAAACTTACATTGTAGTCTTGCATACCTCAGCCCCAAAATTCTCGCTATATCTCTTTGTATCTCGGGATGCACGTTGAAGAAAAAGACTTTTGATTTCCTCCATTTTATCTTTTGACTAGATGCACTACAATATTTGTCTATGCTCTACTTGATGTGCCTTGCCTCTTCTCTGCACACTTTTCCAAACAACATGGTGTCATCAGTAAATTGTTGATGGGTTACCTCCTCCACCCTTGGGGCTACCTTCAAGCCTTTCCAAATTCCTGCCCTCCACTCTACTTTGATCTTTCTTCCAAGGGATTCTACCATGATTATAAATAAGAAAGGGGATAGGGGGTCCCCTTTCCTAAAGGCTCTATCTATAGAAAAATATCCTTGGGGGGAGCCATTGACCAATACTGAAAATCTTGGGTGTTGGATGCATGCCTTTACCCATTCTATCATGTTTTGTTCAAACCTAAAGTTTTCCAGCACTTTGCATAGAAAGTCCATGTCCACTTTGTCATATGCTTTTTGTATATCTAGTTTAATTATCATGCTTTCACATCCTTATCTCCTCATTGAGTGGATTGTCTTGTGGGCCACGATGATTCCTTTGAATATAGATCGTTAAGGAGCAAAGCCACTTTGCTCTTCTGAGCTGATTGCCCCAATCACAACTTTCAATCTATTTGCTATGACCTTAGTGATTACTTTGTACACCACGTTTCATAGTGAAATTGGTCTGTAATCCCCCATCGATTTAGCTTCTCTTGATTTGGGGATGAGAGCAAGGAAGGTGTGGTTTAGCACACCTAAAACTATTGATTTTTTGCGAGACTCTTCTACTACCTCTATCAAATCTTTACCAATGATGTCCCATAAGTGGTGGAAGAAACCAGCTGAAAACCCATCTGGGCCTGAAACCTTATCAGCACTGAGTTGGAATGTGGCTTTCCTAACCTCCTCAATTGTCACCACAACCCCAAGTTTCTTGTTATTTTCTTCTATCAATAGCTTGGGGATGTTGGTTAAGAGTTCTTCATGTGCCCCCAGGTCCAGTTGCCCATCTTTGTTTAGGAGATTTTGAAAACAAATCCACAGCTTCCTTGCTGATGCCTTCTTTTGTGTGTATAGTGGACCCATCTGCCTTTATCAGCTCCAAAATTCTATTCTTGCTTCTCCTGACTCTTGCTGAATTGTGGAAGAACTTTGTATTCCTATCTCCTTCTTTCAGTCATGTCTCCTTGAACTTTTGTCTCCATAATATTTCTTCCCTTGCCAAAACCTCCACATGATCCTTCTTCAATTTTTCCTCTAACTCAAAGTCTGCCAACTCCATGCCCTCTTTAATCACTTTGGTGTTCGGGGCCTCCAGCTCTCCTTCAATTTTGGCCTTCTCTTGAAAGACATCTTTGAAGTGCTCCTTGTTCCATATCCTTCTCATTGCTTTGACATTTGCCAACTTCTTCATCAGGACATATTGCTTGTGATTTCCATTTACCACTTCTTCCTCCACAATTCTTTGACCTGCCCTCTCATGTTCTCATCTCTTAGCCACATATTTTCAAATTTGAAGGGACACCTTGCTGGGGCTTTGTCAGGGCTCACCAATAATTGGACTGGGTAATGGTCTGAGCCTAACCAAGGCAATATAGCTACCTCAAACACTGCTAGAAGATTTTCCCAGCTGCTAACCAATAGGAATCTATCCAATCTTTCAGCAATGTTGGATAATCCCTTCCTTTTGTTAGTCCAGGTGAACAAGCCATTCTTGGTTTCAATATCCCTTAGCATTCATTCCTCTATGAATTCCTAAAAGTCTTTCTGCACCTAAGTTATTACTGTTTGACCCCCCTTCTTTTCCTCATTTCTTTTCGTGGCATTGAAGTCTCCTACCACCATTACTTTGTTCCCTTCTTCTAGCTGGATCCCTTTTATTTGATTCCACACTTCCTTTTCCCTGGTTGGTGCAGGAGCACCTACCTGACAGCTGGCCTTCATGAGGCAGTTAGTAGTTTAGGTCCTGTTTATGTTTCCAAGAAGGTCTGTTAAGACCAAATGCATGTAATAAGGTCATGCTGGTCATGATAAGATCATGCTAACCAGGCTTTTGCTATTTTTAGTTAGTTGGTTATAACAGCTGTCATGCTGTAGGGTCCGGTTGGATCTCCCAGCCGCCTGGAGAGTTCCCAGCCGCTTGGAGTCGGGTCAGTAGTACTCGTAGGGAAATCTATTTAAGCATGAGATCGGTTGATTGTAGATCATCGATCGGCAGTCTCGTATTGCATTGAGCAGAGGAGTTCATTTGTGCTGTGTGAGAAGCAGTATATTGTATTGCATCTTTGAAATCAATAAAGATCCTGTTTCATTTTCTGCTTGATCTCCTTTGTGTAATCGATCTGCTGGTTTGAGAGGTTTCATGGATTTACTGATCCATTCCACCGGTTGACTCATCTGATCGGTGGAATGATAATGTACAGTAGGTTAGGTTGTAGTTTGTTTTCTGTTCGCATGCAGGTGTGCAGGATCGCGGCTGAAAGATGTTGAAGACCCTAGCATGGGCATGTGCTAGGTCAAGTTGATAAGTTTGAGTTGGAAGATCACCCTGAGGTTGGATCGGGTCGTCCCTGGAGGATCGGCGAAGTGAAATTTTGCTAAGTGAAGAAGTTCGCCAAAACGGCATCATCAGGATATCTTGGTGAATATCCTGCAGTCAGTTCGGATATCGTCATCCGGATAAGTGGAGGAGAGCATGATGTTTTCGAGTGCATGAAGTGCAAGTGCGTCGGGGTGATCATCATCAGGAGAGTCGAGGAGGAGCGTATCGGCATCAGGATCATCTATCGAGAGTGCCAATCATCCGCGTATCGCTAACAGATGCGGGAGGGAAAGTTTGGTTTTTTTGACTAAGTGTTGAAGAGGTCATCAGGATATTGGGTGACGTCATCGTCATCAGGATATGACGTCATCGTCATCAGGATATTGAGATATCCCCCTATGCGAGTTTGTCCTGCCGTTGTTAAGTGCTTGGGTATCGGCAGAAGGTTGTATTAACATCATCAGGAGGTTTCGAGAGAACCGGATAAATTATATCATGATGATGTTGCTTGTATCGTCGGCTAGCGGAGCATCGAAGGGAAGGTGCTGAAGGTGATCGTCATCAAGATCTTTGGGGGCAACCGGATATTGGTTATCCTGCTGACGAAGGAAGTGTTGCATATCATGATGCCGATGGAGTTCGGTGCCCGATGAACAGTGCAACCGGAGGATGTTTGCGCCCGCTGAATATCATGATGATGATAGGCGACTGGCGGAGGAGGTGAACAGTAGTCGGCAGGAGGATGATTGTGATCGTCCGAAATATGATGATGCTGACAGTGTAAAGCGGAATATGATGATGATGGCGAATATGATGATGATGAGGTTGGACTGCAGACATCCATGCTATATGCGAAGGTTATAGTGTGGATGCCTCTGCATCATAGTGGTATCAGAACTCAGCAAAAGGTCTGGGCTGTTGTGTGTTGATTCTGTCACCGAAAGGGCAGAGGTAGAGTTGATTGTGTTGTGTGTTGATTGAGAGGTTGACAAAATGCCTCCGAAAGGTAGTGGTACTGCAAGGGAACTGCAGGAGATGAAGGAAAAACATGCTAGAGAGATGAGGAAGATGAAGGAGCTTGCTGAAGCACTTCAAGCCAGGCTGACAGCCCTGGAAAAGAACAAAAAGAGGGAGGTAGAAGACAGTGAGTCTGAAGAAGATGAAAATACTGTTGAAGAGTATGAAGAGGTAGCTGAAGATCTGGATGCTGAAGACCAGAAATTTGTAAAACTGTTAAAGGCAGTACAGAGTGAAAAAACCTAAGGTAAAGGTTGATGTTTCCAAGTATACTGGAAGCTTGAATGAAGATGAGTTGTTAGATTGGATTGCTGCACTTGATAATCACTTTGAATGTGAAGATGTTGCTGAGGATCAGAAGGTAAAGATTGCAAAGACCAAGTTAGGAGGTCATGCTTTGGTATGGTGGGATTATGTACAATCTGAGAGAAGGAAACAAGGGAAGTCTAAGATCACTTCATGGGATAAGATGGTAGCAAGGATCAAAGGGAAATTCTTGCCAAGGGATTATGAAATCCAGATGTTTAAGAAGCTGCAATTTTTAAAGCAGAAAGACAGGGATGTGAAAGCATATACTGAGGAATTTTATCTGTTAAGTATGAGATCTGGTCATCATGAGAATGAGGTAGAAAAGGTGGCTAGGTACTTGGCTGGTTTGAGGTTTAACATACAGGATGAGTTAGTTTTAGCTAACCCTAAGAATGTGGAGGATTGTTACCAAATGGCAATCAGGATTGAAGAAAAGCTGAACAGAGGACATGATAAGTCCATGAGAGGAAGAGGAAACCATAGGGGAAGAGGAACAGCCCCTGCACAAAAGCAAACCACTGAGGGTCAAGAAGACACTGGTAAAGGACAGGGACAGTCTGATTTCAGAGGTGGATGGAAAGGTAATAGAGGAAGATTTGGAGGTGGTAGAGGTTCTACTACATTTTCAGGGAAGTGTTACACCTATGGAGAGTTTGGTCATCCATCTTTCAAATGTCCAGAAAACAAAGGTTCATCATCCAGAAATGATAGAACTAGTGACAAGAGAGTACAATTGGTACAAGAAGAGAAAGTAGAAGAAAGTGCACAGAGTTCAAACAGAGATCCTGCTAATGTTGGATATCCAGAGAGTGGAGAATCATTGATGTTAAGGAGAATTAGTTTGCAGGCATCAAAGGATATGATGCAAAGAAGAGCTCTTTTCAAGACCACATGCAAGAGCAAAGGTAAAGTATGTAAGGTTGTCATTGATACTGGTTCAACAGACAAAATGGTATCTCAGGAAATGGTGGATAAACTGAAGCTGGAAAGGATTCCACATCCACACCCTTACAAGGCATCTTGGGTAAGTGATAGTCAATCACTTTTTGTCTCTGAACAGGCATATGTGGATTTTCAGATTGGAGCATATCATGATAGAATTTTGTGTGATATATTGCCTATGGAATGTTGTCACCTACTGTTGGGTAGACCATGGCAATTTGACAGAAGGGTACTGTATGATGGGTATGCTAATACCTACACCATCAAGAAGGATGGGAAGACTATTAAGTTGATGCCATTGCAGGCAAATGCTGCAGTACAGAAGGCAGCTCAAATCATTTTGATGGGAAAGAAGGAGTTTGTGCAGATGCCTAGAGGAGCAGGCATAAAGGCAGTTCAGGACACTGCAGGGAAAGGAGTTGTTACAGACAACACGCTGAAGAACGTTTCAGTTGTGACTGACAGAGGTCAGCAGCAGGTTCAGAAACAGGGGTGCAACCAACCATCAGTTGAGAGGAATGACAAGGATGTTGTCATAGTTGGGACTATTGCTTGTCCTATAAAGATTGACAGGAAGATAGAGTTGAACATTTCAGCAGTTCACGAGGCAGTTCAGACAGAGGTTCTGGTCAGACAACCTGACAAACATAGGGTATGTGAGAAAAAGGTCTACATCAACAGGCATGAGGAGTTACTTGCCAGAAAGCAAGTTACAGTGCAGAAGTCTTGGAGTAGCCAAGAGACAGCAGCAGACAAAGCTGGAACAGGGCAGAACATTGCACAGGCAAAGTGTAAAGGTGGAGGACTTCCACATACTAAACTCATGGGACATGAGTTCTTTTCTTTTGGGGAGTATGGTGCAGGAGCACCTACCTGACAGCTGGCCTTCATGAGGCAGTTAGTAGTTTAGGTCCTGTTTATGTTTCCAAGAAGGTCTGTTAAGACCAAATGCATGTAATAAGGTCATGCTGGTCATGATAAGATCATGCTGACCAGGCTTTTGCTATTTTTAGTTAGTTGGTTATAACAGCTGTCATGCTGTAGGGTCCGGTTGGATCTCCCAGTCGCCTGGAGAGTTCCCAGCCGCTTGGAGTCGGGTCAGTAGTACTCGTAGGGAAATCTATTTAAGCATGAGATCGGTTGATTGTAGATCATCGATCGGCAGTCTAGTATTGCATTGAGCAGAGGAGTTCATTTGTGCTGTGTGAGAAGCAGTATATTGTATTGCATCTTTGAAATCAATAAAGATCCTGTTTCATTTTCTGCTTGATCTCCTTTGTGTAATCGATCTGCTGGTTTGAGAGGTTTCATGGATTTACTGATCCATTCCACCGGTTGACTCATCTGATCGGTGGAATGATAATGTACAGTAGGTTAGGTTGTAGTTTGTTTTCTGTTCGCATGCAGGTGTGCAGGATCGCGGCTGAAAGATGTTGAAGACCCTAGCATGGGCATGTGCTAGGTCAAGTTGATAAGTTTGAGTTGGAAGATCACCCTGAGGTTGGATCGGGTCGTCCCTGGAGGATCGGCGAAGTGAAATTTCGCTAAGTGAAGAAGTTCGCCAAAACGGCATCATCAGGATATCTTGGTGAATATCCTGCAGTCAGTTCAGATATCGTCATCCGGATAAGTGGAGGAGAGCATGATGTTTTCGAGTGCATGAAGTGCAAGTGCGTCGGGGTGATCATCATCAGGAGAGCCGAGGAGGAGCGTATCGGCATCAGGATCATCTATCGGGAGTGCCAATCATCCGCGTATCGCTAACAGATGTGGGAGGGAAAGTTTGGTTTTTTTGACTAAGTGTTGAAGAGGTCATCAGGATATTGGGTGACGTCATCGTCATCAGGATATGACGTCATCGTCATCAGGATATTGAGATATCCCCCTATGCGAGTTTGTCCTACCGTTGTTAAGTGCTTGGGTATTGGCAGAAGGTTGTATTAACATCATCAGGAGGTTTCGAGAGAACCGGATAAATTATATCATGATGATGTTGCTTGTATCGTCGGCTAGCGGAGCATCGAAGGGAAGGTGCTGAAGGTGATCGTCATCAGGATCTTTGGGGGCAACCGGATATTGGTTATCCTGCTGACGAAGGAAGTGTTGCATATCATGATGCCGATGGAGTTCGGCGCCCGATGAACAGTGCAACCGGAGGATGTTTGCGCCCGCTGAATATCATGATGATGATAGGTGACTGGCGGAGGAGGTGAACAGTAGTCAGCAGGAGGATGATTGTGATCGTCCGAAATATGATGATGCTGACAGTGTAAAGCGGAATATGATGATGATGGCGAAGATGATGATGATGAGGTTGGACTGCAGACATCCATGCTATATGCGAAGGTTATAGTGTGGATGCCTCTGCATCACTGGTTCTCTCAGTTGGGCCATTTACATTTATCACATGAAATTCTTCTTTGACATTTGGTATCTTAACTTTTAGCAGTTGCCAATGTTGGTTTGCAGCTACCTCCACTCCTGTGATTCTCTGGGGGTTCCACAAAATCCCAAGGCCTCTCAATGCCCCTCTAGCCTCCACCCAGGCACCATCCCAAAATTCTAATGCCTTTGCAAAACCTTCCCCCTCCATCCTACTCAGTTTTGTCTCCTGAAGTATAATTAGGTCTCCTTTGCATTGGCTAAATAGATAATTCACCAAGTGCCTTTTGTTACGGGCCTCCCCTAACATTCCAAGTGATTACTCTCATTCTGCCTTGGGAAGGTTTCTCACCTTCCCTGATCTCAGAGTTAGCTATATTTTCCCTTTTGCACTTCCAGCCATTTTGAGTTTTTCTTTTCTAGTTTTCCTACCCCTCATACTACTCTTCCTAGTTTTGGGCTTTTTAATCTTGGAGAGCATTTGAGATATCATTCTTTCTTCCTTTATAGCTCCTTCTTCCCCATCCACTGAATCTTCATCTGACTCAAATTCTAAGAAGTATTCATCTAAGGGTGGCTCTGCTTCTTCCACCACCTTCTCCATTGTACCTTCATTGATACTGCATTCTATGGCTATTGATTCTAGCCCTTCCTTTCGGCCAGCTTCACTTGCCACTAGGTCATCTTCTGCTTGAGCCTCTCCATTTTCTTCTACACCATCTTCCTTATTCACTTCTTGCAACACCCATCCAAAGTTCATCCCTTCACTTTTTATCATGCTTTCCCTCCTAAGTCTTGCCACTTCTACCTCAATTTGGTTCTCCAGAGGCTCTATCTCCATGTCATTTTGATATTGAATCTCAACAAGGTCCTTTTGTTTGCTCTCATTTCTATCCTTTTCTTCCTTTAGCCCATTTCTTGCTAGCTAATGTTTCCCTATGGATTCTTCTTTCCTACTTCTTTGGGCATATGCCAGTTCTTCCTTCTCTTTTTTCGCATTCTGAGATGTTGTGGCCTTTATAATGGCATGTTTAGCAGATGACAAGCTCATATTCTCTTTCCACCTTGTAACTCCATATCCCTTGGTTTGAATGAATCTTTGGGATGGCTAGGATGGGGTTTACCTCCACACAAATTCTTGCATATATGCTATAGTTTCTGCCCTCCAAATTCTCATCTACCTTTATGAATGTTCCTAGCTTGTTTCCAATTTCTTTCAAAATCTCCTTTTCTGATGGCAAATTGTATAACCTCAACCATACCATGCTTACTTCCACTGATTGCTTATGTGGATCGAAGTTTAGTTCCCATTCTTTAATGAAGAAGCTTGTTCCATCTATATAGTGCAGACCTATGTTCAATATTGTCTTTTTGCTCCTTGCATATAAACATTCGATCAGAAAAAATCTGTTTGTTAGAGTTTTTATCTCGATCATGCCCCAATTCCTCTCACACCACCTTTGTAGTTTGGGTAGGGTAGGCCATCCCCCTCGCCATTTTAGGAAAAGGCCTTCTCCTTTAACCATTTAACTGATTCTACCAACTTACTGGAGTTTAGGGAGAAGGAAATGTATCTATCTTTTTCTTTGTTATTTTCATTCTGAATGTTCCTTTCTAACTCGATGTTCATGGGCTACTTCTGCAGCTCCAGGTGGGTGTTCCTTCTCTAATTCTCATTTTGGTTCCTTCTCCAAGGCTTATTTTCCTAATCAATCTAGTGATTCCTCCTTCGACAATTTGTGTTTCTTTGCCGACACCTCTCATACCAACTTTTTTGAATCCCATTTTCTTACCAGAAGTTCTCGCGAGCCTTATTGCCTTCCAAGGTGTTATGCTGCTAGTCCCGATCTTCCCCTCTCATGACTTCTCTCATGGAAATACTTTTTGGATCACTTATCCAATGGCTCCTTTTATTTCCTTGTCATCTCATCCAACCCTACCTCTACCTTTGTCTAGGATTCCCTACTCCATTAGGGTTTGTTTGTGGATTTTGTTCCCTCTAGGGCACATCTCCCTCGAACTGATGCTTCGTGTTCTGCCATTTTTCTTCCAAGGATCTGCATCTAATCTGCTCCATCGAATATGCTTCCTCAGCTTCCACTGCCCATGTTCTTGCTCCAAATCCATATCCTCTCTCACCTACTCTGCTCCCACTCACCATAAAATTATAAATATTGATGGGAATTTTTTATTCAATAAAAATTAATGCATTCGAAATAGACTTATTGTAGCAATTAAAACTCAATATTTTTCTAAGTATATAACCATCAATCACATTTTGTTATCCATACAATAATGGATAATAAACCATTCAAAAATGCAATATGAGACTATGTGAGTGTGTAAGTGCATAGGGTTATCCATCCCAAATAGTTCTTGCCAAGTGGCTAGAACATCTCTACCTCAACCATGTTCTCGTATTCAACGAGTACCTGCATTAATTCACAATCAACTTGACGTCAATAGGTTAGTTCCCCAAAACATAGCTGAAGCAAAACATTATAATTACATCAATAATATTTAATATTAAATCAACTTTCCAATTCATGCAATATAATGTTATGATAATTACCTTCACACACGTGGAATTTTGTGAGGCCCATCCCTTTCTGACATTTTAGTTGATTTAGTTTGCAGTACTAGACTTTATTAATTGGATTATATTTATGATGTGTGTGAAACTATATGTTAGTACTATGGACATTTATGGTTATTATGTTGGACATTATGCTAGTTGACACTTTTGGACATTATTATGATATTTAAACTTTATGGATTTAAGTGTTGAATTATATGATTTAATTTATTTGAGTAGATTAATAATTATGTGGGAAAGAAATTGTTAAAAGAATTTGATACTTATATGTTAGTTATCAAATAAATTATTTTAAAATTATTTGAGTATGTGATCATGAGTGAAGAATTGATTATTTAAATTATTTTTGCTATGCATTAAGTTGCTTCGGCTATATTATCTTGACATACTAATGTTCGAAATTAAGTGTATAGGTGTGTGGCCAAGATTCCTTAAGTGGATTTGGAGACTCCATGAACCCCTATGTCATACCAGTTAGCCTAGCCTAACCCATGGAAGGGGTTAAGGCTAAAGTGTGGTGTAAAATTATTGTTTTATTTAATTTTCAGTTTTATGTGTTGTGAAATTTTATTTTATTTTTTTATAATTTTTATTTGATTGCATTTATGTGGTGAGAATCAATTTAATTATTTATTTTATTTTATTTATTTCTTTAGTGGGATGAGGATAAGTGCTTTAATTTAATATTTTAATATTTTCTTTTATGAGAGGATTTTATTCCTTGTTTTATTTTGGAAAAAAAAGGAGAGTCTTTTTGAGAAAAAGAAAGGAAATTGCTTTCTTTTCGGGTTTTCCCTTTTTTTTTTTTGATTTTATGGAGTTTTATTTTATGAGAAGAGAGGATTTGGAGTTTTGTCATCATCTTTTCTAGGTACAAGATTTTGGGAAGAAAATAATACGAAAAGAAGAAGAAATTGTGGCTAAAGAGGATTGCAAGTTTGAGCACGGGATTTCGGGATTCAAGAACAAGAGCTTTTAATTATTTTGTTGCTTTTTGTTGGGGTCACTCTAACGTGGTGAGCTGAGGTAGCACTTTGCATACTTTGGTAATTTCTTTGATTTATAAAATGAATGTGTTGTTTGATATGTTGTTTTGTGCAAGGGTTGTATGTGTTTTTCTATTTTGTCATAGTTGGGGTTATGGGTTTAATGGGAGCAACTCTCCAAATTGATAAGAGCCTCCCAAGTCTTTGGGTTGAGGGAGACACGAACCTCTCTTGGGTAAATGGCTAATGGTTTTAATGTTATATTGATGGATATGTGATTGGTGTATTTGTGGAGGCTGTGGAGATGCATGTTGGTATATTTTGTTATATTGAGGTGTATGGAGGTTGAAGAAGTGTGTGGAGAAGTGAGGTTGTTGATTTGTTGTGCATGGAGTGGTGGTGATTGGTGGTGTTGGGGTTTGATTCTTTGTATTGTTGAGGAGGTATGTGTGGGAGGTATAACAGTTGGTGGTGATAGAATTGTTTATTGTAACTTGTGGTTATTCTTGATAGTTGTTGTGTTCCCAAGAGGGTTGACTTTCCCATCTCTCCCCCTTAAATTGGATCTAGGATAGATCCTGAGTTTGTGAGTCAAACCATGGGAAACAATGTTTTGTGTTTTGTTGTCTTTTTGTATTTATAGGCCTGTTTGTTTGTATATGTGTATAAACTGGTTCATTGGAGTCTCCTACTCAAGGGTGGGATGTGCTTATGCAATCCCTATGGTAGGGTGGAGAACAAGACTTGGCCATCCTTTTGGTTATATGTGTGTAGGTTATGAAAAGAATCTAGTTGAAGATTGGAAGTTGGAATAGTCTCTATGTGTTTTTAGGAAAGGACATATATGTGTTTGCAAGTTGGCAAAAATTCCATTGTATCAGATTTCTATTTGGAATCCTTCTATTGGTTGTACAAAAAGAGTCTTGGTAAAGTTGTATCTTCTATAATGGTTTTAAAAAAATGTGGAAATAGTGTTATTCTGCATTGAAGAAAAAGTAAATGTTTGTATTACATATTGGGTACAAATCTTGAATGAAGATCATCGTTGCATGTGTATCTTTTTGTTGGTGCATGCAAAATGAATTTATTGTATAATTTCTATAATTTCATCTAACATTACTTTATTTTGTGAACTTAACAAGTTTACTAATTGTTATAAAAATTTGTAAAACTGTCCCTAGAAAAACTAGTATGGTTTGTCTTCATTAATTTTTTTTAGAAACTAGGTTCATTGGAAAATTTTAGGACAAGTGTACCATTGAGTTTTCTAAATCATATAAAAAATTAGTGATACTTAGATTCTACTTTTTGAGATATAAAAGTATTTATGACTATATGTATGGGTTGTTATAAAATTATCTTGATAAAAACCAGTACATTGTATCTTTTATAAATTTTATTTATAAACTGGGTTTTTTTGATATTTTTATTTAAGATGCAAAACCTAGTTGGCTAAATCCTCACAAGAATTTGGCCATAACCAGATTTGTAATTATGAGATATGTCTAAATTAGTAACTCTCTATCTATATTGTTATTCTAAAATATTATGATTTTACATGTGATTATATGATTTTTTTAGAAAATTATATTAAAGGAAATTAATACTTTATTATTTTTGATATCTCATATCTTTACTTTTACCTTTCTAAGACATTTTGAAAATAGGAAAATCATGAATATTTAGTTTAATTAAAAGAAAAAGAAGACAAAGCATTTTATGGAAAAAAAAAATAGAAAGAAAACAATAGAAAAGCAAAAATAATTGAAAAGTAAATTTAGAAATAAATCTTGTTTTATTGGTTGGTTCAAATGATCAATAAAATCAATTCTAATAGTTTCTATGCATTTTATTAATGTTCATTTGATTTCTAATATTGTTATTTTAAAATTAACTAGTTTAATTTTTTTCCCATTTATCTTTATTTGGAAACATATTGTTTAGTAAGTTTATTTAATATTTTAAATGAGAAATCCAATTAGTTTAGTTAATTAGTGAGTGTGATTTATTTATTAATTTAATATTCTTTAAAAAAAATAAACATATTGTTTTTATTCAACTATTTTTTATTAAGACTATTTGAATGGGATAATTATTTTAAGATTTAGTTGTTTGCATTTATAATTTAATAATTTATTTTCAAATTAGAACAAATTATTTTATTTACTCATTTTATTAAATCTATTCAAATTAATAAATGAGTTTTAAATAGCAAGAAACAGTAGTACAATTTAGTAAGAATCTACTCTTTTTTGTGTCAATAAATCCCTACCTTTTAGTTGGCCAAATCTTTTGTTGGCATACTTTCTATTACTTTGAATCTTATCATTTAATGTTAGTTAATTAATTTATAATGATAAGCTTTAAAATTTTAGTCTAAGATTTCATAAATATTATTAATATATTTTATCTATCTATCTTATTTAGAATTGATTAAGTTAGAATATTTAAAGGTTATAGAAAAGATATGTTTGTTTATATTTATTCAGATAGTGGAAAATTTACATTGTTGTAGTAGGAAATTATTTTAGGATGAAAACTTAATTATTTTTAAAGAAAAATGTGTCTTCACTAAGTTAGATTTAGTGATTTAAAACATCCTTTGAAAATGGAGGTTTAAGTTAGAAAAAAAAATGTAGTTACGTAAGTGTGTACCCACTTGTATGTGTTTATATGGGTGGGCATTACAAATTTACTCAAAGTAAAAACAATCATAGTAAATGTTCACTAATCTACAATAACTATATAGTCCATAAAAACAAGATGTGACAAAGTGACACATCATTTGTCTAAGGACCTAATAATTCACCATTAAGACCTCTCCAGCCTACCCAGTACACAACAGATTTTTTTAGTGGCAAATTTTTGCCAATTGGCAAATAGTTAAAATAGGGGCCTCCAAATCGCCTACTTTTTACGAAAATTTTATTTAGTCATAGTTAATTCGCCAAAGAATTATTTTCCAAAATAATAAGTTCAATTATTTTGCCAAATAAATTATACATGATTTGAGCTGATTTGCTAGTAGTTTATAATATTATTAAAAATTTTAACCATATTCACCATTAGTATTATATTTTCACCATTAATTTAGGGGAAATATCCCCATTATTAATAAATAATCACATACTTTTAGGGTTATTTTGCCTTCAATATGACTTGTATTCACTATCGTTGATTACAGTGTTCATCTCATGGCTGTTATTCAATTCTATGGGACTATGAGCACATGTCTTTTAAAAGTCTTACTAAGCCCTAGAATTACTTTTAGGCCACATGATTAAATCTAATCGTGTGGCCTAAAAGTAATTTTGGGGCTTAGTAAGCCTTTTAAAAGGCATGTGCTTATACTCCCACAGAATTGAATAATTGTCATTTATTTTAGTGTGATTTTTTTAAAATTTTAAATTTCTTGTGTTCTCGAATGCATTCCTAGTAATGTAATTGTGCCTAGTGGTGAAGGGCACTGTCCCTCGACCCTGCCTGTATCGTGATAGGAGCGCGCTAGGGCCGCTCTCACCAGATCTTATGAGGGGGCACTGCCCCCTTGACTCCCACAAGGGGCGCTACCCCTTGACCCCACTAGTGGCTGCCACCCCCAGACCCCTACAAAAAATATTACAAAAAATAAAAATATATATGAGGGGACTGCACTGACCAAATATGCAAATTTTTAAAAGAAAGATTCGCCATTATAATTATTTTTTTTAGTAATCATCTTCTACGATTCACCATTTTTTTTACCAATTATTCATTAGGATTTGCTAGGATTTTATAAAAATTCTAATAACAGGCATAAAATTCGCCAAAAAAATTATAGCACTTAGCTAGTATTCGCCAGGATTTTATAAGTTTTCTTATGGGGGGTTCTTTAAAGTTATCCCTGCATTACACACTAAAGAGAGAAAGAGGAAGACAAAGAAACATATAGAGAGAGAGGGAAAGAGAATAAGAGAAAGGGAGAAAGAGAGAGGGGGAGAGAGGAGGAGAAAGAGAGAAAAATATATATTATTAATAAATATATAGTATAGATTATATGATTCAAGTCAAAATTGAATCATTGGTTTTGGTAAAACCAAAGGAGGATAATTCGAACAAAGAAAGTAGAAATGTTGTTTTATTAATTGGTTCGACATGTAAATCAAGCAAAGTCGTGAGTTTAATATTCACATTTGTTATACATATTATGCTAATAAAATAGTTAAAGGAAGCAACATCTAATATTTATTTTAGTTTTGAAAATTATATAAGGTGCATAGTTTTTATAATCATAAAATAGAGAATATTTGAAAAGGAATTGTGGTGGTGTGGAAATAAAATAAGTGCCAAAGAAAGAAAGGGAGGTTTAAATAGTGTTAGTATAGAGAGAGAGAGTGGGCAAAAAGGGTTAGACACAAATAAAGAGATGGGGAGGTAGAGGTATATAAATTAGGGGGAGAGAGAGGGAGGAAGAACAAAGAAGAGGAGAAAGAAAAGGGGGTCCATAGAGAGAGAAATGACAAAGAGAGATAGGAAACATAGGGAAAGAAAGAAAGATATATATAGAGAGAGGGGAAGATTGATAGAGGAAGAGAAAGAGATAAATAGAGAAAGATAGAGAAAGAGAGGGCTATAAGGAGGGAGAGAGAGAGAGAGAGAGAGAGAGAGAGAGAGAGAGAGAGAGAGAGAGAGAGAAATCATTTTTGAACCATAGAGAGGGGTCATCCCACAATAATGGGTTACACTTTTTGGCCAAACTTGACATTGAAATCAACATTTTGAACTAAATCTTCACTCTTTGACACCTATAGCCGCTAAACCGTTATGACTTTGAAGATGATACAAACTAGTGATTTGTGAGATTTTGTTTGTAGATTCTAAATATATATTTTTTTAAAAAATTCAGAGTTAAATTGTAAATCTTTTTGTGTCTCATTTGATAATTAGTTTTTAATAGTAAACAACATTTTTTAGAAGTGATGTGTATTCTGTAGCACATAAATTTTTTTCTACAAAGGATAAAATTTTGATTCTTTTGAATTTAGATTGGTAGCACCGATATATAGTGTATGCATTTGGTTTCATAATTTTTTGTTGAATATTTTTTTTAATTGAGTTTTGAAGTCAAACCAATTATAATTTAGACATAGGCGTATTCTGTAAAATATAACTTTTTCTATATATATCAAAATTCAATTTTTCTTTTTTTGTTGAAACAAGGACATC
This sequence comes from Cunninghamia lanceolata, assembly GCA_027924645.1. NCBI lineage: Eukaryota > Viridiplantae > Streptophyta > Pinopsida > Cupressales > Cupressaceae > Cunninghamia > Cunninghamia lanceolata. The sequence goes on from BSBN01001136.1 coordinate 7,658,080, forward strand.
AATACCTAGTGCATAGATATTTTTTAGAATTTTGTTTCACTAGTTTACTAATTTTCCATGTGTGTAGAATAGAGAACTTTATGTTCAGTGAAAAATCTGCATTCACAAGAAATAAAAAATAAATATAATAATCAAATTAAATATATTTAAAATTATACTTTTCAGAAAGCTTATAATAAGGAATACATAATTAAAACATAAATTTTGAATGAATTCATTTGATTCCCTAAAAGGTAAATCAAAAGTGATTTTCTATCAGCATTTTGATAGGTGTAGAGGAGACTCCATTATAGGTATGGTTTAAAATTAGCAAAGTTCTATCCAAGGAGGTTTGAATATAAGGGGGTTTGATCAAACCATCTTTAATTAAAATTCTTTAAATGGAACTTTTCAAGGCTTAAAACATTATATATTCTAAAAATATGTGATTTCAACAAAAATCAAGATGTCCCAGAAAGTGTAACCCATTATTGTGACAGCACCCAGAGCTATGCTCAAAGTGACATCATTTTCTTAAGGACCTAATAATTCACCTTTAAGACCTCTCCAGCATACCCATTGCACACTAAAGAGAGAAATCAGAACACAAATAAACACACACACACACACACACACACACACACACATATATATAGAGAAAGAGAGGGGGGGAGAGAGGAGGAGGAGATATATATATATATATATACACACACACATAGAGAGAGAGAGAGAGAGAGAGAGATTTAGAGAGAAGGAGAGAAACAGAGAAAGATAAAGAAGACAGACATAGGTAGAGAGACAAAGAGAAATAGATAGGGATGTATCTTTGTCTCTCTATATAAAGAGAGGTAAAGAAAGGGAGAGATAGAGAGATAGAGAGATAGGTAGAGAGAAAAATAAAGATAGATAGAGAAAAAGCGAGAGAGGGAAGGAGAGATGTAGAGAGATAGAAGATGAGAGATACAGATACAGATACAGATACAGATATAGGTAGAGATAGAGATAGAGATAGAGATAGAGATAGAGATAGAGATAGAAACAGATAGAGATAGAGGGATAGAGAGAGGAAGAGAGATTCAAGAGAGATAAAGAGAACTAGATAGATAAAGGAGACAAAGAGATATATAGAGGTAGAGAGATAAAGAGAAATAGAGAGATAGAGAGGGAGACAAAGAGATGTATAAAGATAGGTAAAGAGATAGAGAGGTAGAGAGAGAGAGGAATGGATGGACATATAGACATAGAGGGAGATCAATAGAGATATGAATATAGAAAGAGAGATAGAGGAAATAGAGATGCAAATAAGGGATATAGAGGGAAAGAGGGAAGGCGATATATATATATATATAGAGAGAGGGAGGAATAGAAAGAAAAATAGAGTAGGAGAGAGATAGAGATATGAGATAGAGGGGGACAAAGAGAGAAGGGGGACAAAGACAAAGATAGATAGAGAGATATAGAAGGAAATAGGAAAAGAGGGAAAGATATATAGAGAGAGGAATAGAGAGAAAATAGACTAGGAGAGATAGAGATAAGAGATAGAGAAAGGAGGTATAGAGAGAGAAGGGGGACAAAGAGAAAGATAGATAGATCTAGAGATTTATAGAGAAGGGGGAGATAGACAGATATAGAGGGGAAGAGATATAGAGAGAGGAATATAGAGAAAAATATAGTAAGAGAGAGATAGAGATATGAGATACAAAAGGGGGGATAGAGAGAAAGAGAGATAGATAGAGAGCTAGAGAGAAAGGGAAGATAGAGAGATATAGAGATAAAAGGGTATGGAGAGAGTGGGAGACAGAGGAAGAGAGATAGAGGCATAGAAAGAGGGGGATAGATAAAGAGAAATAAAGAGATAGAAAGTGAGACAAAGAGATATAGAGAGAAAGTTGGAGAGATAGAGGGATAGAGAGAGAGAGAGAGTAATTTAAAATAGAGGAAGAGAGAAAAAGAGAGCTAGCAGAAGACACACACACATAGACTGCACCTAGGTAGTTCTAGAGAACAAAGAAAGGATATTGATCATAGATAAATAGGCTTAAAAAAAAAATGGTATCCTATAATGAACAATTTTACATCTATGGAAGGCAGGTTTTGATGTGTTCTATGGGCTTTGACCATACTTTAATGCATGCACTAATCATAAGATCATATACACATTAAAGTGGGGGCTAAATGTTATGGAGTAAAAAGTGGACACATGTCTTTTTACCTGTTCATTTAGCTCCTAGGTCCCCATGATTACATTATACATTGTAATTATAAATCCCAATGCAAAATCCCCCGAACCCAATACAAATTAGGAACAAGGGGCCCATATTCTATCTTACCTTGGACCAAAAAGGAGCCTTGGGACTTGGGCGTCCATGCCCAAGTCTTCCTTGATTGGTTGGGGAAAATTTAATTACATGTCGGCATGCGACCTTTTTAAGGGTTGAACTCGTTGTTGGCTCTTTTTGTTAATTTGATGAATACTAGCAGGAAAGCATATATAACTATGTTTTCTTAATTCATTATGAAGCTAGATGGAGATTACCAACTTGAAGCATTGGAGAAAAGAGCATTCAAAGCATTCATTGTGCTCCTAGAGTAGATTTGTATTGTTATTGTGTGTTATTATAGATTTGAAGTTATCATCTCCTTATGAGTTGAAGATATTTCATCCTCCTAAGGGTTTCATCACATAGGTGATATCATTGTTGTTCATCATCATTTCATTTCATCATATTGATTTGTGTTTAGCCTCTGTCTTGCAAGGGAACGCTCTCTTTATCTATTGACAATGTTGGGAAGCTTGAATGCTATCTTGAGATTTGAGTGAGGCAAGTCCCTAAACACCATAACCCCCAAACCCCTTTTCTTCTTATGGGCAGGTTAAAGGTGCAAGATCTAGAAAAGTGAAGACACAAGAAGACTAAGTAAGGATTAAGGTTTCAGGATTTGATAGCATTTTGAGAATATTCCTCTGTGTAGGACTTTGGCACTTGTGAAATAGTCCTCCTTCCCTAACAAACTTCAGATTTGGCATTAGGGCACTATCTGTAGCATTTCTCTAGTTTACAACTTCTGAGGATTCTACTTCTCAGGACTTGGGCACCCCCGAAATATTCCTCTAACATTCCAGCTTTTAGGACAGAGGTTCTAACATTTTCCTGATCATTCTTATACAATTGGTTTCTGATTATGTGTTGTAGATCTCATGTTACAATCAGATCTTTACAAATCTAGGGTTTAGTGCATTGATTAAATCAGATCCTTCCATAACACTCCTGAGTACAAAATCTATAGCTAAGTCCACCTTCATTTGGTAGTGATTTGATTTAGTTTTTTCCTTCAATGTTATTGTGGAAGAGGGTTTGATCTAGTGTGCATGCTAGTCTTATTTATTCACCTTTTTCATACATAACACTATAAACATTGACCTCATAGTCATGTTCTTGAACAGTGTAAGAAATATTAGATTCATGATGAGGTAATGGATTTGTGTATATTTTAAAGTTTTGATTAGGTGGAGCCACCGATTTATTTCCTTTGTCGTTTACACTAGCAACCTGGATGACATTGGATTCAATGAGGTCTTGAACTTCATGTTTAAGATGCATACATCTTTCAGTGTCATGAGTAGCGGTGAAATGGAATTGACAAAATCCCTTCAAATCAAAAGAATATGCTTGCATCTTACTTGGATTGAGAGATCTAACAGGTAGAAGCTTGATGAGATTGTTGTTCAATAGTTGTGTCATTATAGAGTAGAGAGACTCTGATAATGGTGTGAAATGTCTTTTCTTTGGTTTCAATTTATACGCAGTGGGAGTAGGAGATGACGCTGCTGCCACATGTTTTCTTATGTTATTGTCTAAAATTGCATTAATTTTGATGAAGTTTTTGTTGTGCCTATTATGTAGAAAAGGGGGGAAGATGGGATTGATGGATATTTTAATTAGATCCTCCTTTCACTACACACATTCAAGGACATTTAACTGAGTTGAATCACAACTTCTGCAAAAGGATTCATCTATAGATTGGTTGTCACTTGTAATGATAGGGAAATTTGGAAATTGATGATTAATGTGTTAATTTAAGCCCAATTATGCTCAAAAACCTAATTATGAAAAAATGTGAACAAATAGATCAATTCCAACAAATGCTCACACATAGAGATACTAAATGAAGATCAAATACATACCAAATTTTGAAGTTCAGGATCCTGAACAATAAGGGACAAAGGGATTTGTGCCCAAGCCCAAGGTAGTATTTTTATTAAGGGTTTCCAGACCTTTTATGCTACTAATTATTATTGTTTTAGAGATTTTAGGCTCTGCAAACCTGGATGGCAAAGAGACTAGCGCCCAAGCCCTAATAGTCTCTTCTGTGCCTTTTTCCACTAGATCTAGGATCCTTATGTTCTGTAACAGTCCTCTCCAACTCCACTCTTTGTGATCTGACACTTGTCACCTATAATTACAAGAAGAGGGGTTTGGGATTGTGGTTTTTAGGAGCTTGCCTTGATCAAGCTCTAGAATGGCATTCAAGCCTTGCAACACCATTATTAGATAGAGAGTGCATGTCCTTGCAGGATAGAGGCAAAAACAAATTGATAAATGATTGATTGAAGCACAAATAGATATCACCTTAGAGAAGTAGCTCTCACAGAGATAAAACTCTTTCATGCCATGAGAAGATGAAGCCAAATCTGCAATAGCAAACACAATAACAACAAAAGTCTACTCTACAACATAATGAATGCCTTGAATGCTCTAAAATCATAAATTTGCCAAAATATCATAATCATCTTCTAGTTTCTAAATGAATCCCTAAACATGCTTATATATGCATTCTCGCAACAAATTTTGTAATCCAAACTTAAGATGTCAGCAATGGACACCTTTTAATCATACCCAACCAACATTCAAATTTGGGACCCCACCAAAATAGGGCAAGGCATGGGTACAAGAACCGAAGCCCTGGGACCTACTTTGGGTTTGGATCTAAGCTTTGAAATGTCCCCTAAGTCCATTGTGACATGGGTTTCAGGGCTTTGTGTCTTGGGATTCAATTCTAACATGCATGATGAAAAAAAAGGGACTTGGGAGCTAAACTTAGGAGGTAAAATTCTTAGGAGGACATTTTATGAAGTTACATTTAGCCCCCACTTTAATGTATGTATGATCTTATGACCCATACATGCATTAAAGTATAGTCAAAACACAACAAACACACCAGGCACTTGAAGCTAATGCATACACAAAGATTGAGGAACTATGTCTAGCCCCTAGTCTTAGGTATACATTAGAGAAAGCACATCGCAGACATGCCAAACACAATGAAGACAATAATAGGCATACAAAACATGGAGAAGATAGTATTGAATACATGTAAAACATGATGGATATAGTGATATAACATTTTCATTTTCATATATAAATGCATGAAACTAAAAATTGCAACACACAACCCCAAGAATGTAGGGGAGACTCATCGCCACACCCTTTACACTACACCAAGGGGAGAAAACATGTCATACAAAACTCAAATGTAGGGGAGATTCATCACCACACCCTTTACACTACACGATGGGGAAAATATGCCATACAAAACCCAAGCATGGGGGAGACTCATCGCCACACCCTTTACACTACGTGAGGGGGAAACACATAGAAGACACATGAAAAATATTAGCACTATATAGCATGTCAAAGACATACTATACATCTTAAACATAGAAAACAAGGTGATGGAAGGAGCTTATTTCTAAGTGCCCACCATCTCAAACATGCTACAGGTACACCTAACAATTGGGTTTTATGCCACAACAGCTGCCAAAGACACACTTAAGGGAGGATAGTCTGAAATCCAACCTTGCCTCCACTTGAAATAAACGGATGTGCACTAGCTCAAGAGATACACCATCCCTGCCTCCGCAGAGGGATTTTGAATAAAAGAATACACACTAGCTCAAGAGATACGTTATCCCGCCTCTATAGAGGGATTTCTTTGATTGCAATATAGAATAAAGATGTGCAGTCATATTAGAGATACAACATCCTACCTCTACAGAGGGCTTACAAACACACTTCATTAGTACCAAAATCATCAGATAGCTTACCTTATATATGCCCTCACCTTAAGGTGGTTGATATCGTATACCAATATCAAGCACGTTAAGGTAGAGAGAGAAAAACACAAGGGAACAAGAGCTTTCACAAAGCCCATGCCCCCAAAGGTGACATGTGCTTACGATCGCCAAATGTTCCCACAAGCACATCTTAATCTAAGACAAACATGAAAGCTATGCATGAATACAAAGAAGCCAAGGCTACACAAATGGGTTTGAATCTGAGTATAGCCATTGGTCTTATACTACAGGAATCTCAGAACTGAGTGTAACACCAAGGCAAGACACCAAAAGAAACAAAGTGCATAGAGCAGATGTATTGTTATGATTTGTTAGAAAGATAAGACAACATCAAACCTCACATGGAGTGATTCTACTAGACAAGCGTTGGATATATATAAATCAATCTTGTCTTCATGTATGGACGAAGTCTATTTTTTCTTTGCTTACTGAAGGGACATGCGATTTGTATCAGTTAGTTGTTTGTTTTTCATCATCCATTGACTAGATAGAATCACTAGAAGAAGGTAAATAATAAAATGAGAGAGGAGAACAAGTGCCTTAGGAACAATCACTTAGGAGGATGCCCCCAGGTCATCAATCACAACACTATGCCCCTAAGACACAACACTCAACAATAAAAATAGGGGAGAAGCAAGATAGAAGAATAATGATACAAATAGAAGAATGGTCACAATAGAGATGGTCTCCTGATACCCTTGACCTTACAAGAGTATCAAGGGTCATCGAAGGAGGCCTAAACAACACATAACACATCACGGGGGAGCACAACACAAGAGGGGAGGCCACATAAACGAGAAAATAATGCTATGACATAGGTGACCACCAAAGTTAGAAATGCTTACCTTCTACACAACCAAACTAGCAGTTGTCAACAAGCAAATCATCATCTTCCCAATCTTGAATGTTAGAGGAAAGAGGTACATAAGGTACAGTAGCCCAACTTTTTTCATTATTCTTAATCTCTTTCTCTTTAAGTTTTTCTTTGTTTGGTTCAATGTTAGGTGGAATATTTTCTTGCTGGGGTGAATTTCGTTGGGCAAAAGCTTGTCTTCTCTTCCTCCTTTCTCTTGCTTGTCTACTCTTTTTTTCTTTATTGCTTATATCTCCAAAAGTAGTCCCATGTTTTTCCATAGGTTTTCGTATCTTGCAGGAGGAAGCTTGCTCAAATCTAATTTTCTTTGATGAAGTGCTTTGTTTTCCATGAGTACCTCATGATCCTTATAAGGATGATGGAGGAAGAACCTCAACATAGAGTCCCTCACCTTTCAATCTAGGAAGTTATTCTAATGTGGGTTGTTCTTCTCTTGTTTGAATAGGAAGCCCAGCCACTCTAGATAGTAGTTTTGCTTTGTATAATCTGTATTCTAAGAAATGTTGATCTCTTTGCGGCTCAGGTTCTCTATCACGTTAGGGCCAAAAGTAATCAAGAGTAAAATTCTTTTGAGTAACTATAGGCTTCCATGTGTTATGATTAATAGTGCATACTTGTCCATGTAAAGGAAATTGTATGCATTTGTGAATTGTTGAGGGGACAACCTTCATACTCTTGAGCCATGGATGTCCTAATTTTATATGGAAGAGGTCATATGAAGGGATGACATCAAATAATTATTCCACAAATTTATCATGTATTGTAACCAACAAGGATATTTTATAAAAAGTAGGAATAAAGGCTCCAATGTGTGTCTTAATCATTATATCCGTAAGTTCATAAAATTCTTGTATCAATTCATGTGAGAAAACAAACTCTTCTATTGCCACATTAGTCATGCAATTAGGATCTAAAAGTGCTCCATGCATAGGAACCTCCATTACATTCACTTTAATATAGAGAGGTCCTTTAATATCTCCCATTTTTCTATCATGAGGCGTGAATGTTATTTCAGTTTCATGAGTCTTTCTTTTCAAATAAGGCCTACAAGGAACCCTAGCATTATTGTTACGATGAGAAGCCATGTAATGTAAAGTGTGCAAGTTTTCAAGCATAAGTGCAAAATAATGTGAAATTTTTAAACAAGCAATGTATATACATGTTCAAATGAATGCGAGGTCAGATTTCAAAAGGTTTTCAACACATATGCAAGGAAATAGATGCAAAACTATGCTTATTTATGACCTAAAATGCTTAATTTTTTTGATTTTTTTCAATGTAAAGGTTCTAAAATGCAAAAGCAAGATGAAAATACATACAATGCAGAAACACTATAGTCCGTGATCAGATTTGAAAAGAGTGTTTAAAAGAGTAGTAAAATTTGAAACAAGGTTTTAACCACAAATCCTAGCTATTGCAAAAACTAGGTTATATGAAAAATGCACAATTTCAAGCAAATTATAACAAATGAAGTATGAAAATGCAATGAAAATATTTATAGAATGATGTAATACTGTAATTTATATCAGATCTAATGCAAATATTATAGAATTAAATGATTTGGATGAAATGCAATGAAAATAATGTAAACTATGTCAAAATGCAAGCCTAGGATACTTCATTTTTTCAATTTTTTTTAATTTTTTTGTAGATTTTCAAATGCAATATGATGACAATAAAATGAATGAATGCAAATCTAAAGTACAACACTTATCATGGTGCAAAATGTAATAAAAACATGGGTTCACCAAAACATTATGTAGACAAAAGGGGGAAGATGGGATTAATGGATAGTTTAATTAGATCCTCCTTTCACTACACACATTCAAGGACATTTAACCAAGTTGAATCATAAATTTTGAAAGAAGATTCATCTATAGGTTGGTGGTCACTTGTAATAATAGGGAAATTTAGAAAATTGATGATTAATGTGTTAATTTAAGCCCAATTATGCTCAAAACCCTAATTATGCAAAATTATGAACAAACAGACGAATTCCAAAAAATGCTCACACAGAGAGATACTAAATGAACATCAGATACATACCAGATTTTGATGTTTGGGATTCTAAACAGTCGAGGGCAAAGGGACTCACACCCAAGCCCAAGGTAGTATTTTTATTAAGGGTTTCTAGACCTTTTCTGCTACTGATTATCATTGTTCTGGAGATTTTAGGATCTACAAACCTGAAAAGCAAAGGGACTAGCACCCAAGCCCTAACAGTGCTCCTCTCTACCTTTTTTCACCATATCTGGGATTCTTATGTTCTACAACAATCCTCTGCAACCCCACTCTTCACGATCTGACACCTGTCACCTACAATCACAAGAAGAGGGGTTGGGGGTTGTGGTGTTTAGGAGCTTGCCTCGATTAAGCTCCAAAATGGTATTCAATCCTTCCAACACCATTGTTAGATAGAGAGTGTGTGTCCTTGCAGGACAAAGGCAAAAACAAATTGATAAATGATTGATTGAAGCACAAATAGATATCACCTCGAAGGTGTAGCTCTCACGGAGATGAAACTCTTTCATGCCATGAGAAGATGAAGCCAAATATACAATAACAAACACAACAACAATACAAGTCTACTCTACAACACAATGAATGCCTTGAATTCTCTAAAATCATAAGTTTTCCAAAATATCATAATCATCTTCTAGTTTCTAAATTAAGTCCTAAACATGCTTATATATGCATTCCTACTACAAATTTTTAAATCCAAACTTAAGATGTCGGCAACGGACACCTATTAACGGCCCCCAATCAATATTCAAATTCATGGCCCCACCAAAATAGGGCAGGGCAAGGGTGTGAGTGCCCAAGCCTTGGGACCTATTTTGGGTTAGGATCTAAGCTCTACAATGTCCCCTAAGTCCATTTTTACATGGGTTTTAGGGCATTGTGTCTTGGGATTCAATTCTAATATTCATGATGAAAAACAAGGGACCCAGGAGCTAAAATTAGGAGGTAAAAGTCCTAGGGGACATTTTTCTACATAACAGTGTCTTTTGAATGAATGATTGTGTGAGGCTTCAGATTGACCAATTAGAGTGCATGAGTGATTATTCTCATATTGACTAACTAAAAGTTGGTAATCATGGAGAGTCATGTAAAGATGAGTGAACGAATCATAACACACCAACAATATCTTATCACAGATGTGAGGTTGTAAGTTTCCAATGAAGATTCTTTGTACACCAACATCTAGAATAGAATATTGAACTTGTGAAAAGAGGACTTGATAATGACCCATAAAATCTATTACTTTCTCTTTTATTCCTTGTTTACAATGAACCAAGTTGGTCAAAGATACTTGAGGTCCAATGTTCACTTGAAAATATTTGAGGAATTTATTGATTAGTTGTGAAAAAAAAGTGATTGAATTAGGAGGTGTTTAGTGGAGAAAAATAGGGGTGGATGAATGTGTAAGGGTTTTAGTTGTTTATGTGTAATCCTCCTTTCCCAACAAACATTCCAAGGGCTTATCAACTGATTTGAATCTCCACTAAGCGAGAGCAGTCACCTATCGTGTTGGGAAGGCACTTGGGAAGTTGTGGACTCTTGGATGTGTCAATTAGTGTCTCTATCTAATGCTCAATTATGTTTAGAAACCCTAATTATGCAAATCAGTAATTAAATTATCAAATTATGAAAACTTCTTTCAGACTAGAACAAAGGACTAAGATACTTAACTTACTATTTTTTTAAGTTCAGAAGGCAGAGAAGTCAGGGACACGGGGACTTGTGCCCAAGTCCAAGGTACCAATTTATTTGAGGGGTTTTGATCTCCTTCTGACACTGATCTACATTGCAACTTCAATTTCCAGAGATTCTGATGTGAAGGACACAGGGACTAGCGCCCTACTCCAAGAAAAGCACCAACGTCCTACTTCTTTCCAAATCTTGAATCCTTGATGTCTGCTACTCCTTCTTGTAACTCCACTCCATGGGACTTGACACCTGTAACCTGCAATCACAAGGAGTATGGGAGGGGGTTGTGGTGTTTAGAGGTTTGCTTCGGTCAAGCCCCGGAGAGACATTCAAGTCTTCCAAACACCGTTGTCAGATGAGAGTGCATATCCTAGCAGGATAGAGGCAAAAATCTAAATGATAAATGATTGAAAACACAATTGATATCACTTTGTAGTGAAGATCTCATGGAAGGAAGATGCTCTTCATGCCATGAGGAGATGGATGTCAAATCCGCAAACACAAACACAATAACAACAAAGTACTGCTCTGCAACACAATGAATGCCTTGAATCACTTTCACATAAGCTTGTCAATCAAAATGTTCATCTAATTTCCATCTAGTTTGTAAATGAAACCTAATCATTCTTCTATATGCAACTATAAAGATTCTCACTAAGAATTTTGTAATTCAAACTTTGGATGTCGGCATAGGACCTAATTAATGGTCATAAAACTAACATTGGAAATTAGGGCAGACCCAAAATAGGGCTGGACTAGGGCACTAGCGCCCAAGACCACCCTACCATTTTTTATTAGTGATCATTAAAGTGCAGCCCCCTGGGTCCTATTTGTCACAAGACCCAAGGGTTTCTCATCAGGAGTTAGAAATAACATGCAAGATGCTCTAAATGCAAATTAAGAACCTGGGAGCTAAACCTTAATAGGAAAAAGCCCCCAAGGTTACTTTTTCTAACATAACAGGAGGTAATGAGAAAAACCAATCCAAGGCTAAGTCTTTGAGTGAACTAGGAAATATTTTTGCTAGAATTGCATCTTCAAAGAAGAAATCACTATACATAGTTGTAAAGGCTACCACATGGTTGTTAGAGTCTCCCTTCCCATTATACTTCTCAAAGTGAGGGGTTTCAAACTTCTCAGGCATTTGAGCTCTTAGGATAGGATAAGATAAAGGGTTGTGAATATAATGTGATGTCATAGAGGGTTTCGTAGGACTTTGGTTTATTCTTGCTAATTGTTGTTGGATAGAGTTCATATTTTGCAAAAGTTGATTAATGACAAGGTTACAAGGTGAACTAGGTTGGGGTTGGTATGAATGGATAGGGCTAACCATAGGTTGTGATGCTATATGATTGGCCTTTTGAAAAGTGATATTAGGCTTATTTTGATTTGATGTAGATGCGGTGACACTAGGTGTAGTATTTGTATAATTGGAGGGAACATAACTATAATGACGACTAGGATTCCCAATAGATAACCCAACACATGTGGTAGCATTATTACTAGGTTTCATAGTTGTGTGCAGAATAGTAGAAGTGTATGTAGGAATAGGGAAGGTCAGTATGGGTGTCGACACTTGAGTCCCTATTTGATTAGAAGTCACATTAGTGATGATTTTGACATAACTAGATGCAGATAAAATATTGTTGTGTACTATATGAGCTAGGCCATGCAAGACTTTTAATCCCTCTTATCCTTCAAGCAATAGACTTCTTAGATTCTCAACAATAGGGACAACCTCTTTAGCTACATGTTATTGAGCTTACAAATTGCTGAAAATTAGCCAACTCAGTGTCTAATCTTTGAATTTGAGCTTCAGGAACATGATCCACAAGGTCATCTATGTTGATGGATTCATGACAAGTTGATGTTTCTCAGATATGTGAAGAAGGGATATCAGGAAGAAGTGATGGGCCTTCTTATGTGATTAGACTTGGTAATTGAGGTTCTGATGTGTTGTTATCAACGTTATTCAAAGCATTACAACCCATAATTTGAAGACTTCTTTGTGTAAGAGTGTTTGAATTAGGGCATTGGGTAACAAAACTCATAAATTGCTTACAAGCCTTAGTGACACACAAGATGAACACAAAGAAGAGATGAATGAGGTGCTGAAAGAAGAGTTTGAATTTTTGTTTAAATGAAGCAATGTTTTGCACTTTTGATTAAATGAAAACACATATAATGAAATAATAAATTCTTAATCAATTTCAAATCTACTCAAAGAAAATTATATATCATCAATATTCATCTTCAAATCAAACCCTAAATTTAATGCTTTTCTCAAAATGTATCAATCCAAAAATTATTCTTCTTTTTAAATTTCAAAACAAGATAACATAGATGTTTTATTAAAGGAAAGAAAAATTAGATTTCAAATGCAAATTTCATCATAAAAATCTGAAAGAAGATATGAATCATAAACCCTAGATTTCACAATAACTAGGTTTTCCTAAAAATGCATCTTTTTTTTAATAAACCCTAGCAACGAATAGTTTCAAATGCAAAATAAAGTACTATGAAATGATTAATGAATGCAATACCAATTAGATCTTATACAAAAATTGGAAATTTAAATCTTGCTATGACGATCTAAAACCTATGTAATGAAAATAATGTAATGAATATGCTTTTTCTAAGCCTAAAATGTTTGATTTTTCACTTTTCAATGCAAATATGTAAGAATGTTTTTTTCTTTAAACACAAAGATGATATGCTACAGAAAATAAAATCAATTTAATCATGCCACAAAGATCTAAAACAACTCACTAATCTCCAAACCCTAGGTTCAAGACTAGCTAGGTTTTCTAACAATGCAAGGTTTTTTGTAAACCCTAATCTTGAAAAATGTAAAAATAAGCTATCTAGGTATGCAAAATTATCAATTAATTCAATCCCAATCAGATATAGAGCATAAAACCACTCAGATCTAAAGAAAGAAGGATTTCAAAATGCAAGACATGTCAGATTCACCAAAATGTTTAATGGAAAAGAGAGATCTAGCCTAAAAGGTTAAACTAGGTCAAACGCTCTTCAATAAACATTAGGAAACAAACCGAGCTTGGCTTATACTCATGAAGGAGATCAAAACTATAGGGTTTTTGTCCCTTTGTTGTATAGAGGAGTGTCAACAAAATTCAAATAAAACTAACCAACCAAACTAGGGCAAAGGATGAAACCCTAATTGACCAAGATCTACAAATATACGACAGTCAGAAATAGAAACATAAATTTTGGAAGTACATCAGAGATTAGGAGATAGAGAAGAACCTAGATCTAAGTTTGGGAGCACATAAGTACCATGGCATCGGGTGTTGTAGACCCTAATTAGGGTTTTGTAGAATGTCTGAGCTTCACCTATCTTGTACCTACAAAACATTTCTTCTTCCTGGATCTTACCTTCTAAAACATGTATCTTCAACCTGCACACAAGAAAACAGGGAGAAGGTTGTGTTGTGTTTAGATGCTTGCCATTGTCAAACCTTGTTTTGTTGTTTCCACCTCCACTACAATGATAATTAGTGATCCAAGAGTGCATGCCCTAGGAGGGCAGAGGCAAGATCAATGGTATATGATGAAAGTATGAATGAAAATAATAAAGATTACCACAATATGTGAAACCCTAGTTGGAGTAGATAACTCAAGATCATGCACCAACAAGGAGATAGATAAATATGGCTTGAACTTCCTTCAAGACCTACAATTTCAAGCATCATAATTGTTGCATCCCCAACTTGTGATTTAGCTTAATCTTACTTTTGCATGGTAATCAAGATGATTAGTTACTTGAGTTGAATGATTAGATGTTTGTGGAAAATGTCAGATTAATCATTGTTTATGAGAAAAATAACTAATGTTAGTTAGATATGAGATTTCAAGATTGAAATGATTATTTAATTATTATGATTTATCGATCATATGATGATACACTATTCATGATTTTCTAGTGGTGATTTTGATCAAGAAAGTAATCATCCTTCGAAGATGGAAGGAGAGTATCATCTAGGAGGAAGAGATAGATGTCAGGAAAAAGGGGTTAAACATCTTGTTGACCCATTTTCCTCTGTCCAGAGCTAAACAGTTCACCTAGTATTTTTCCTTGAAAATCCTTTGGAAAATGTTCCTATAAAGCTTAAAGTGCCAAATTTCCTAAAAAGCCTTGCCTAAAAAAACCTTACCATTGGAAAGAGCTTGAAAAATAGGCAGGTTTGCTATTTACATCACCCTGAGATTCGGCCAAATAAATAAGTTATTTATGGTCAAAGTTTTGGTCAACATACAGCTCAAATGTTCATTGGCGAGCTTGCAAAATCTCTATCGGCCTTAGAAAATGATGAAAAAAGTGAGTTTTATGCATTTTTAAATGTATATCGAGCTTAGGAGGGTGCATGTACAAGGAGGAATCTTTCACAAATTCCTGGGATATTCCCAGTGTGTATATCTGGTTGCAAGGAGAACCATACAAAGAAAATTATACAAAGTAGGAGATACATTACAGGAATATTCTCTCAATGCATATCGGGTTTCAAATGCATATTATGTTGTATGTTTGCACATGCAACGAGAATATACAAGGTTTGAGTCAGAGATACATTTTCTACAGTGGAATGTACATTCGGCCTTGTATGTTTCTTTGTATATTTTGCTTGTATATCATGCCACATACAAGTGAAACATACAGAGAAACATACAAGGCCAAATGTACAAGAGGTGGGGCCCGCGCACATGCAAGGCCGATTGTATGTCAAAAGATATAAGTGAGCATGAATAGTAGAATGTATATTTCGCTTGTAGTTTGCACATACAAGCCAATATACAAAGAAAAGATACAAGGGACCTTTGCCTGAGATACAAGT
Organism: Cunninghamia lanceolata; assembly: GCA_027924645.1. Classification (NCBI taxonomy): domain Eukaryota; kingdom Viridiplantae; phylum Streptophyta; class Pinopsida; order Cupressales; family Cupressaceae; genus Cunninghamia; species Cunninghamia lanceolata. Next base: position 7,673,636 of record BSBN01001136.1, read on the forward strand.
CAGAGATACATTTGCTACAGTGGCTTGTATATTTTGCTTTGTATGTTTTCACATACAAAGCTAATAGACAAAGGTTTACATACAAGTCGGACCCATTTGCATTTTTAACTTGTTTTGTAAAGTCTTGGGGTCTGCCTTGTATATGGGCGATTGTATATTGCGATATACAAGTTAGAGATACTAGGGTTGTATGCAAGGCAGACTTGAATCGAAGATTAAATTCAGCATTTCAGGTCTCAGGTCCCCCTTAAATATGTATAAGTGTTTTGTGTATTTGAACATGCAGGGAAATATACAAAGAAAGTGATACTAGCCGGATCTGACCCAGCAGTCAAAGCAGTTGATAAATTTTTGGGGTTCGTGGCTTGTATATTTGGCGCTTGTATGTCATGCGATATACAAGCAAACATACAAAGGGGTATACAAGCCAGATTTCAATGTCTTTTCAGGCTATTTCATAAAAATGGAAGTCAACGGCTTGCATGTACAATTGTGCTTGTATATTACAATATGCAAAGGGCAGATACAGTTTTCAGCGATGCTCCTTGACCCAGCTCAGCAACGAATCAGGCAGTGCCACATGGCGGCAGACATACATGCAAGTTAACATACAAATGGTGGGACCCGTACATACAAAAGCAATTGTATGCATATTCAAATTTTAAAATACAAGGACATTTCATAGCCTGATATGCAAAGCGCCATGCATATACAAAGGGGTTGCAGAGAAGGTTTTGGATGCCGATTTAGGTGGCAAATTCAAGTGATATATACACAAATACAAAGTGATATATACAGGTAGTTGACCAAAACTTTGACCGCATGTATCTCCTCCGTCCTGGCAAATTTTGACCTGCTGCAAAAGGCAAAGTTGCATATTTTGGTCCCTTCTTTCATTTGGCAGGGTTTTCAGGAGTTTTTGTCACCTTTCCATTTTCAGATCTAGATTTGTATGTTTTGATTGAGTAGACGTTTCAGTGACCATTTTTGAGCAAATAGAGATATTTCTTGCATTCATTGCTATGCAATGATGAAGTAGCTACATTAAAGACTAAAGAATATCTTCTAGCTGCCCAGTGCCAGATTTTCGATGCCATACCTTCTGCAGATAGACAATCATTCAGGCACGGATATTTTCTGAGACAGCTCTTAGAGCGATTCTGTAGTCGACTTAGCTTTTTTGTAAAATGTTATATAAGCTGGGGCTTATGATGTAAATAGGGTTGGGAAAATTTTTATCATTCAGGCTTTTTGTTTCCAAACAAAGCCTTCTATACTGTAACTGTGCCTTCCCACTGAATATACTCAAGTTATTTTGCCTCTTTGGACTGATTTCTAGTCCTGTGTGAATCTACATATGGTTGTTTGTGAATGTTTATGTTCCTCTCAATCATCTGGTTTCTCACCTTTACTGGGATCAATTGAATCTGTGTATGTTTGATTGTTATATTTGGTTATGATGTGCATTTGCTCAGTATTGTGAGGGTTCTTTTATTAAACATGGTGAATCACCCTTTGTTTTCAAGCTTTTGTTTCATCCTTCACTTTAAAGCATTCCTTCTCCCTTTTCCTCTTAAGATTCAATAGTTTTAGGTGATAACCAATTAAGGAAGCCAGCCTTCTCCAGAGGTTTGATCTCATTTAGCAAAGTCCCACACTTAGAGATCATTCCCATGTTACTCCAGATTGTTGAGGCTTCACAACTGTATACAAGGGTGCAAATCTGGGTGATAACAACTTTTGGCACACCCGGTGGGACCAGAGTCAGAACATAATCAAGATAACAATCATTATTGTTGGTTTTTGATGTGCAGCCAGTGATTACAGACCTTTAGAGGTTAAAGTTTGCATAACTGGTGACTTACACTGAGGAAGAATAGCCAGGCCAGTCCTGTTGATACATGTTATATGAGAAAGATCTAAACTAGGAGTTCAAGCTCATTTGAATATTTGCAGTTGTCTCCACCTAGAAGGCAGAGCAGAGCTGTAGTAAGAATCTCAGCTTCTAAAAGGATATGGTCAACTCCTCCAAGTTTCAGGCCAGTTGCTCTCGTAGTTCCTGTAGCAACTCAGGCAAATCTACCCCCAGCTGTTCAGATGGTGAGAAATTAGCCATTCGTGGCTTTTGATGGGGGTAGTCCTTTGAATTTAACAATACATGATGTGATACCCATGGTAGTTTTGAAGAGTTTACCCTATTTCACAGGAGAAAATCAAACTACCCCTATTAAACACATCAGAGACATGGCTTCTCTATGTGGAGTGCATCACATAACCCAAGAAAATGTAGCCATTCGACTGATGGCTACTTCTTTCAAGGGAAAAGCACTTCAATGGTTTAGGAGCCTACCAGTGCAGACCATTACAACCTGGGATGATCTAGGTGATAAGTTAAATAAGCAATTTTAGGATAAATCAGACAACTTGTCACTGGTTGAACAGGTGACCACCATAAAGAGAGCTCCTCAGGAGCAAATGATGGACTTTAACTTCAAATTTTAGAAGACATGGGACATAATTCCTGCCATGGTAAGACCTCCAACTGAATATGCATTCTTGTATTTTTTGAGAGCCCTGAACAGTGATATTTCAGTAATGATTCAATCATTAGGAGGTACTAGTTTACCTACTGCATATGAAATGGCTATTAGGGTAGAGAATAATCTGATTCAAGCCGAAAAAATAGCACCTAGCCCACCCATGCCCATCTTCCTTGAAATTCAAGCTTCCTTGCCTTTACCAATTCCATATTTCACCCCTTTACCTATTATTGCAGTACTACCAAGTACCGTCAACTTTGAAGCTGCTACTTCTAGCTCATCAACAAGAATTAAAGGATATCAAAAATAGCCAACAGAAAATAGAAAATATTTTCCAAACTTTTGGCAATGAGCTAGTGAGCATTAAAAAACTGTAATCCCATAGCAGGCAATCTTACCAGCCATATCAAGGCCAAAATTAGCATTATCAAGCTAATAGGCCTCCATATCAAAGTAACTACCAAGGTGCCAGACAGAATTTAAATCAAAGGCCTTTTCAGCCTTATAATCCAGCACCTATTAACGCAGTAAGGGACCTTGTCCCTACTCAGAACAATCTTGCAGCTGAGTATGAATGGTGCTATCCATGTAATTAGCCACACAGTCAAACAGCCTGTTCAAATGGAGTGATAAATCAGGCTTTAATGGTACAAAATGCTACAGTCCCACAGTTAAATACACCTAATGATGGAGCCGTGCAATAGCAAGAGCAACCTCAGAATGATTCTGCCTTCATAAATTGGCAAGAAGATGAGTTCTGTGGTATAAACAGTGATAACACCTCAGTTGCAACAAATACAAGAGCCAAGAAGAGGGGTTATGAGACAGACCAAATAGAAAATAAAGAGAAAGGACATGCTGGTGCTTCTTCACTACATATTCCCCATATTCTACAAAGAATTAACCCAGCAGTAGCAAGGGAGATGCCCTGTTTGCAAGCAGAGGTTGCTGCTACAAAATCAAATCAGAAGGTAAGTGCCATTCCACCTTTCAATATTATTGAAAATATGAAGAAGATGAATGTGACAATGTCTATGTGGGATCCTTTAGCCATCTTGGGCCAAAAAGACATATTGCAATCTGCCTTGTCTGATTTGAAAGTATCCAAAGATACAACTGTTGACCCAAATAGGGCTGTCTTCACCAATTCATCTCAGAATAATAGCAAACAACCAAACCAAAATGCTAAACCACTCCCATTCTATGTATCATTAATAATTAGAGACAAATTAGTACATAATTACATGGTGGACAGTGGAGCAAGCAGTTTTGTGATGCCTAAACAAATTGCAGACCAATTAGGGCTCAAATACCAGCCTCTTAAGAAGGGTGTACTCCAATTAGATGGCACATCTGTTAATACTGTGGGTGTAATAAAAGACCTAGGCCTCACTCTACACACTTGCCCAAATGTTTCCATTTCACAGGAGGTGTTCATCATAGATTTGCCTCCTTATTTTGCCATGAGCTTATCAAGAGAATTTACAGCCAAGATAGGAGGATATTTATCCTCAAACTAGTCCCATATGTTTTTTAGGACCAGATATGGCACCAAATTAACTTTAAAGTCTGAGTTACTTTCAAATCATCACATAGAGCCTTACACACCGAGTGTTGTTAATGCAAATTGCATTATTTTTTATGATCCTGAGCTTGTTGCTGCTCAAGAACTACAAGCTGAAAGCATACCAGAGGTACTCTTAGGGGAGTGGTCCTCAGAAAATGTTATAGATGATCTTGAGGCACATATTCAAGAAAATGGTATGGGGGTTTATATACTACATGAACCTAAAGCAGCAATACCAAATCTTGCAAAAGATATAGAACAGCAGACATAGCAGCAAGGAGAAGTATGGAAAATGTACTTTGATGGTTCAAGGAGCAGAAATGGATCAGGTGGTGGTGCAATTCTTGTATCTCCCCAGGGTGAGATATTATGTTGCTTTCCATTTTGCTTTCTCGTGCACCAATAACACTGCTGAATATGAAGGATTGATCCAAGGTTTACAATGGGCAAGAAGGAGGAAAATAAGATGTTTAGAGGTATATGGTGACAATGAACTCATTGTGAATCAAGTGAGAGGACTACATCTTACAAAAAATGATGTTCTGAAATGCTACAAACATAGGGTGTGCGACATAATTAAACAGTTTGATGCTTTCCATCTGATCTCCATTCCCAGAAATTAGAATTCCCATGCTGATAGGTTAGCTGCAATTGGGGCTCAGTTTGACATCCCCAGTGATATTCAAAGGGAGAAGGTACAACCTCATGTAAAAATAGTTGATAGACCCTCTATCCCTGATAATAACATTCATTGGCAAGTTTTTGAAAGTGATGAGCAGATCCTGTGTTTCTTGTTAGAAGAAGATGAATTTTCTGTGATGAACCAGGATAAGCTTAAACAACAATATGGCAATGATCAATTTGTTCAATTGAGAACAAACAAGCTGCCCAAGGGATTAGTAACCTTGGAATCTATTTTTAGTACAGATGATCAACTGAAGAAAAGTAAGACTAGTATGCAGGTAAAAGAAGAGCATTATGAAGAGCTAGAGATTTTTAAAGGTAAGCTTCTTAAAATTGGTAAAATATGCTTAGCTAAGGATAGAAGAGCTTTTATTGCTCTCTATCAAGAATTTGAAGGGGTGTTTTCCTGGGATTATTCTAACCTAAAGGGGTTCGACCCTCAGATTGCCTAGCACACCATAGAGTTAGAATTAGGTACTAAACCTATGAGGCAGAAGCAAAGACCTTTAAATCCAAAGCTTGAGCCTCTAATGATTAAAGAACTGACTAAGCTTATTGAAGGGAAAATCATTTTTCCAATCAAGCATACTTCTTGGGTTTCCAACCTTGTCCCTATAAGAAAAAAGAATGGAGAGATTAGGCTATGCGTCGACTTTAGAGACCTCAATAGAGCCTCCCTAAAAGATCACTACTCGTTGCCTTTAATGGAACAAATTCTGCAGGTGGTAGCTAGCTCAGAAAGATTTTCTTTGCTTGATGGTTTTTCCGGTTACAATTAGGTGTTAGTCAAGGAGGAGGATCAGTTCAAGACCTCTTTCACCACAAAATGGGGTACCATAGCCTACAAAAGAATGCCTTTTGACCTCTCGAATGCTGGCTCTACTTTCCAGAGAGCCATGGATATGGCCTTTAAGGGTTTGATGTATAAATTGGTGCTGGTATACCTAGATGACATCACAGTTTTTTCCAAGAATGCAGCTGAACATTTATCTCATCTAAGGCTAGTATTTGAAAGATGCAAAGAATTTAGGATATCTCTCAATCCTAGGAAGTGCATATTCGCGGTACACGAAGGCAAGCTGCTAGGGCATGTTGTGTCAAAGGAAGGCATTACTATTGACCCTGAAAGGGTAAGAGCTATTCTGGAGCTACCTTTACCTAGCCACAAGAAGGGGCTGCAAAGTTTTATTGGCAGAATTAATTTTCTACGAAGGTTTATCCCTGACATTGCAAATCTTTTGAAGCCTTTGACATCTATGTTAAAGAAGAACATAGTTTTTAGTTGGACGAAGGAGGCCAAGCTCAACTTCGAGTCCATCAAGGAGGCATTAGCAGCTGCACCAACTCTAGTAAACCTTGATTTCTCCAAGGATTTTATCTTATATGCTTATGGTGGCCTAGATACAATCTCTGCAATCCTGGTACAGCAGCAGAGTGAAGGTTTTGAGAAACCAATCGCTTTCTTTAGCCAAGGGCTGGAGGAGTATGAGAAAAGGTATAGCTTTGTTGAGAAACACGTCCTAGCAGTGATAAGAAGCCTCAATAAGTTTCGACACCTTGTTTCTATTAACAAGATACATTTCATGGTCACTCATCCCAGTGTAAAGGAGTTCCTGTTGAGTAAAGATGTTAGTGAGAAAAGGGCTGGTTGGATCACCAAAGTCATGGAATATGAAGTGGAGATCAAGATAACCACGCTTGTCAAAGGCAGGGGACTCAGTGAAGAACTTGCTACCAGTTCAGAGAATGAAATAGAAAAGGGAGCGGAGATGCTTCTGACTATTCAAGAGGAGCAGCAGAATGATACAACAGCAGTAGGCACCAGTTGGGTTAATGACATGACTCAATTTTTGTGAACTAGTAAATGTCCTGTAGGTCTAAATAGAACTAGAAGAAGGTATTTTAGGCTACAATCCATTCCATATGTTTTAATAAATGGTATCCTTTTTAGAAAGGATTTTAATGGTGTATTGCTAAGATGCATTGATTATGATCAGACTGATAAAGTGCTTCATGAGTTCCATGATGGAATAGCAGGGGGCCATTTTGCCCCAAGGACTACTGCTTGGAAAATAATGAGAGCTAGATATTATTGGCCCAGCTTATTTAAGGATGCCCATGGATGGGCTAGGAAATGTATAAAATGTGTCATTTTTGTAGGAAAAGAAAGGCTGCCAGCCTTACCTCTATGGCCAATTCAAGTAGAGCAGCCCTTCATGAGATGGGGCATTGATTTTATAGGTCCTATTAACCCACCATCAAGTGCAGGCCACAGATGGATACTTACAGCTACAGATTATTTCACAAGATGGACTGAAGCAGTGGCCCTGAAAGAATCCAATGAAAATGTTGTCTTGAATTTTTATCATGATTTGGTTTCTAGATTTGGAGTGCCTAAGTCAATCATTTATAATAATGCTTTGGCCTTTGTTGGCCTAAAGATAACTGACTGGGCTATTAAGAATGGGATTTATTTGAATACTTCATCAAATTATTACCCACATGGTAATGGTTTGGCTGAGTCTACAAATAAAAATCTCATAAGAATTATTAAAAGATCAATGGAAGATAACCAAAGAACCTGGCACACTAATTTGAAATGTGCCTTGTGGGCTGATAGAATAACTCCTAAAAGGTCCATTGGAAACTCTCCATATATGTTAGTATATGGGAAGGAAGCAAGATTGCCTGTCTCTGTTAAACTGCCAGCACTAGACATCATGAATCAGCTGGAGATGTTTGAAGAGGAAGACCCAATGGTTATCAGATATGCTCAGCTTATGGAGCTTGAAGAAATTAGAGACAAGGCTATGAAGACTATGGAATATCATCAGCTTCAAACAAAAAGAAATTTTGATAAGAAGGCCACCCCCAGGATCTTTAGGGAGGGTGATATGGTGCTCAAATGGGATGAATTGAAAAGCAGACTAGGAAAGCATTCCAAGTTTGACAGCATGTGGAGTGGCCCATTTCTCATTACTGAATGCAAGGAGCACAATGCATTTTAGTTATCAAGCATGAATGGACAAAATTTGCCTATCCCAGTCAATGGGATACACTTGAAGAGATGTTTTGAGGTATGAGTACCTTGTAAATCAGTAGATTAGGTCTCTATGTTTTCAATAAATATTGTTGCACCTTAGTTTAGATTTTTGTTTTCCTAAAGTGCTTCTACATAGGCTGCATTGTCATTAGGAGAATGCAGGTCTCTTCCCCTTTTTGTGTTTTTGAGGTAGGTTTCAGTTTTCCAGCATGTTTTAGACTTCACCCCATGCCCAATGGATGCAATAAGGCCACTGATCTTATGTTTAACAGGCAAACATCCCATAGAAGTCACCAAATTGTTGACCCATTTTCCTCTGTCCAGAGCTAAACAGTTCACCTGGTATTTTTCCTTGAAAATCCTTTGGAAAATATTCCTATAAAGCTTAAAGTGCCAAATTTCCTAAAAATCCTTGCCTAAAAAACCTTACCATTGGAAAGAGCTTGAAAAAATAGGTAGGTTTACTTTTTACATCACCCTGAGATTCGGCCAAATAAAGAAGTTATTTATGGTCAAAGTTTTGGTCAACATACAGTTCAAATGTTCATTGGTGAACTTGCAAAATCTCTATCGGCCTTAGAAAATGATGAAAAAAGTGAGTTTTATGCATTTCTGAATGTATATCAGGCTTAGGAGGGTGCATGTACAAGGAGGAATCTTTTGCAGATTCCTGGGATATTCTTGGTTTGTATATCTAGTTCCAAGGAGAAACATACAAAGAAAATTATACAAAGCAAGAGATACATTATAGGAATATTCCCTCAATGCATATCAGGTTTCAAATGCATATTATGTTTTATGTTTGCACATGCAACGAGAATATACAAGGTTTGAGTCAGAGATACATTTGCTACAGTGGAATGTACATTCGGCCTTGTATGTTTCTTTGTATATTTTGCTTGTATATCATGCCACATACAAGCGAAACATACAGAGAAACATACAAGGCCAAATGTACAAGAGGTGGGGCCCACGCACATGCAAGGTTGATTGTATGTCAGAAGATACAAGTGATCATGAACAGTAGAATGTATATTTCGCTTGTATGTTTGCACATACAAGCTAATATACAAAGAAAAGATACAAGAGACCTTCACCTGAGATACAAGTCAGAGATACATTTGCTACAGTGGCTTGTATATTTTGCTTTGTATGTTTTCACATACAAAGCCGATATACAAAGGTTTACATACAAGCCGGACCCGTTTGTATTTTTAACTTGTTTTGTAAAGTCTTGGGGTCCGCTTTGTATATGGGCGATTGTATATTGCGATATACAAGTCAGAGATACTAGGGTTGTATGCAAGGCGGACTTGAATCGAAGATTAAATTTAGCATTTTAGGTCTTAGGTCCCCCTTATATATGTATAAGTGTTTTGTGTATTTGAACATGCAGGGAAATATACAAAGAAAGTGATACAAGCCGGATCCGACCTAGCAGTCAAAGCAGTTGATAAATTTTTGGGGTCCATGGCTTGTATATTTGGCACTTGTATGTCATGCGATATACAAGCAAACATGCAAAGGGGTATACAAGATGGATTTTAACGTCTTTTCAGGCTATTTCATAAAAACTAAAGTCTGTGGATTGCATGTACAATTGTGCTTGTATATTGCAATATGCAAAGGGTAGATATAGTTTTCAGCGATGCTCCTTGACCCAGCTTAGCAATGAATCAGGCAGTGCCATGTGGCGGCAGACATACATGCAGGTTAACATACAAATGGTGGGGCCCGTACATACAAAAGCAATTGTATGCATATTCAAATTTGAAAATACAAGGACATTTCATAGCCTGATATGTAAAGCACCATGCATATACAAAGGGGTTGCAGAGAAGGTTTTGGATGTCGATTTAGGCGGCAAATTCAAGTGATATATACACAGATACAAAGTGATATATAGAGGCAGTTGACCAAAACTTTGACCGCATGTATCTCCTCTGTCCTGGCGAATTTTGACCTGCTGCAAAAGGCAAAGTTACATATTTTGGTCCCTTCATTTGGCAAGGTTTTCAAGAGTTTTTATCACCTTTCCATTTTCAGATCTGGATTTGTATGTTTTGATCGAGTAGACGTTTTAGCAACTAGTTTTTAGCAGATAGAGATATTTCTTGCATTCATTGATGTGCAATGACGAAGCAGCTGCATTAAAGACTAAAGAATATCTTCTAGCTGCCCAGTGCCAGATATTCAACGCCATAACTTCTACAGATAGACACTCATTCAAGTGTGGATATTTTCTGAGATAGCTCTTAGAGTGATTCTGTAGCCGACTTAGTTTTTTTGTAAAATGTTATATAAGCTGAGGCTTATGATGTAAATAGGGTTGGGAAAATTTTTAGCATTCAAGTTTTCTGTTTCCAAAGAAAACCTTCTATACTGTAACTATGCCTTCCCACTGAATATACTCAAGTTATTTTGCCTCTTTGGACTGATTTCTAGTCCTGTGTGAATCTGCATATGGTTGTTTGTGAATGTCTCTGTTCCTCTCAATCATCTGGTTTCTCACCTTTGCTGGGATCAATTGAATATGTGTATGTTTGCTTGTTATATTTGGTTATGTTGTGCATTTCCTCAGTATTATGAGGGTTCTTTTATTAAACTTGGTGAATCACCCTTTGTTTTCAAGCTTTTGTTTCATCCTTCACTTTAAAGCATTCCTTCTCCCTTTTCCTCTTAAGATTAAATAGTTTTAGGTGATAACTAGTTAAGGAAGCCGGCCTTCTTCGGAGATCTAATCTCATTTAGCAAAGTCCCACACTTAGAGATCATTCCCATGTTACTCCAGATTGTTGAGGTTTCACAACTATATGCAAGGGTGCAAATCTGGGTGATAACACATCCATCTGAGTATCAAACTTTATCCTTTGAAACTTATCATTTAGGGTGAGTTATATCTCTCAAGTTAGTCTTTTATTTACTCTCTTTTCAACTGGTCATCTAGACTTTACTCGACATCTTTAATGTTGATTTGTTGACATGACAATGGTCATAAGAACGTCTTGTTGAGTCGTTTGTCAAGTCTAGAAAAGTTGTCAAGGACCTTTTGGTCTCATGTTCTGTTACCACATTAGGTATTGTGACAATTTTATCTGTTTATGTATGTCTTTTAGTGAATGATGCTTCCCAGGGGAGCAGTGCCTAACCCCATAGTCGTGTCATAAGAATGTGTTCTTATCTAATAGCATTGATATTATTCCACTTTCGACATTTAGAATCCTTGAACCTTTATAAGGGAGAATACTTATATCCATATAAGTTATATATATTCATATAATTTGTACTTGTTCAAATCCTTCATGAGGCCGAACATGTATAATAATTATGTTATTTTTTGTATTCAAAAGTTGTTTATGTGTTGATAGGGGCACTTGGCCAGTCACCACCCATGAAGGGTGGGAAGGAGAGAGTGGCAGTTGTCCTATACCCATGCCATAATCCCAACTAACCTATCGAAGGATATCAAGTTGGTGAACCTTGTACTTAGCATAAAAAATGTTCTTAACTTTGCATGCATGCAAAGAATTAGTTATACCGATTGGAAAAGAGTCTTGTTTACTTTTCATTCGAATGCATGGTATTATGTTATGTTGTTGGAGGTGACTCTCAAATAGAGAGATAGGAAGTAGAGAAAGTATTCTTGCAGGATATCACTACTACATCGAATACTTGGGGAATCGGGTTGTGACTGTGCATACATTGCACCTAGACTACTACCATCGACCAATCTCTAGCTACAAGTATGAGTTGTAGGTCAACATTTTAAACTCAATGATCACATTATTTATGAGTCTTTGATTTCTTTTGAGTGGGTGTCAATTGTGTCAACCCACATTATGGATATATTGTTATTCAATGGCCTACAAAGCCATCTCATACCTATGGTTAGATACTATGTATTATTGATATGATAATTGTTATCACCTTTGCTAAGGCCATAGATAATATACTATGTGTTTACTTTAACCTTGGCTAGCTTAGAGCTACAACAAATGAATGTGCATACACAAAGCCTACGATATACCGTATGGCAGGCTTTTGAACCCATTTTGAACTTCAATAATTCCCTGTCATTGTTAAGATGACAATATTTAATTTAAGGTTTATCATTTCTTAACTGTGATAAAACCATGTAGGGTTCTTAACTCATGATTGGTGGCTTCCAAGCCTAAAAGTGCTGCTATAATGTTTCATTATGACTGTGTTAAGCGATGAAGGCTTGGAGGATGTTTAATATGAATGGCCAGATAGGCGACTATGTCTTTATTGACCATGATAGTCGCGAAGGATTAGAATATGTTTTGTATGAATAGTTTGATAGGGTGATGCTTTTAAGGATTGTGATAGCCGAAGGCATAGGCCTACGTATCAACAACCAGAGCCTTGCAAGAAAGGCCAAATCATAGCTATGTTATCTACTTATGATAACTATGTAATACCAATCCATATTATGATGAAGACTATTTCAGTCTTGAAAGAAAACCTTTATCTTGAACCGATGTTCTTAACATTATACTTAACACCTTGATGTGAATGATGAAAACCACCGACTGCATGTAATGAAAAACCATCATGCATGTATTGTACTTTGATACTAAATAGATTCTATGTGTATCGAGAAGGTTCTTATGGGCATATTATTATCTTTTGGCTCTTATCCAGGTTCAAGCCATATTTCCTTAAGGGAAAGTTATTCTTTGAATGTTCTTTTACAAGAATAGAACTTTATCATCATAAATCATGTTATGTATTAGTGCATGAATTCCTTCTTTTCAAATGGCTAAGTTTCTTCTTTTAGAATTTTGACATCATGGAGGTCTCTTAAGTTTGAACCTTATTAAAGAGAATCAACATTATGAGTCACTACAAGTCTACTCATTGACCATATGACCTAAATGTAAACCACGAGATAAGGTAAACAAAGCAAACACCAAGCCAGTGAGGATAAGTATGACTAAACCTTTTTCTACAAATTAACATGGGACAAAGTGATGTGGAATCACTAGTTCCCAATTTCTTAAGCAATGTGAACCTTGAGAATGGGTTATAAAGACAGAAGTTGAATGTCCAAGGTATGGACTAAGACAAAATGAACTTAACTGCTATAGACCGAGAAGGGTCAAATTATGTTTACTGTAGGACATGATAGCTTATAAGTCGACTCAAGGTGGTGGACAAATGATAACGTTTATTGCATAACGTTTATGTATGTAAATCTTTGGCCAAAGTAATACATCTGTCTCTACATGCATTATCGGTCCATAGTGTTCCAGATGGCATAATGTCTCTAGTAGTGTCATACATAGTTAGAGTGGATCTATAGTTGTGTGACTGAGAGGCATTATGAAGGACACAACACCAGATACTCGGATGGCTAACCTAACGATTCTTTATCTCTATCCCTTTCATGAAGGGTAGCGCCGCTTCTAGGTAGGAAGTTGTGTGGGGTACCATCAGTCTGTGGTTGGAGGAAAAGCACCAGGATGATGCTCTCCTTCCCAAGCATGAGACAAGTCGAGGCTTATAAAGACAAATACATCATATGTTCTAGATACAGTGTTTTTCATTTTATGACTTGATGGTCGATTGTTATGTATAATTTGATATTTGATGCCTTGAGCATAGTTTTGTACATGCTTAAGGGTGAAAGTTATTCACTAATGATATGTAATTGGATATTGAAATTGTATGCTTTGTTACATTTTAATTTAGAATAACATGCTTAATTATCAAAATGATAATGATTCATTTTTGTTTACTCTGATTTGGATAATCATGATGTAATATAATTCTTGATTAAGATGAATATTTATGTTAATTATTGATCATTATGGAATGTGATGTTACAATAACATCCACAAGCAAATAGCAATTCCAAGGATGAAGAGTATTTACACATAAGAGATCAAACATGTAAGAAATTCTAATTCTTTTGTTGTCATCTAGTGTATAAAATGAATTGCAAAACTCCTTTATATATGCATTCTAACTCACCAATGATGAATAAAACCTAATGGGGCCAACATGTGTAAAAGCTAAGGACGTGTTCTAAGCCAACACCAAAAAAATAAGGCTAAAGGACCCATTCTAGCACCCTAGTCCTTTAGCCTCACAAACTCTAGGAGTGTCTTATAAGGTGGGCTTGGACCAATTATAACTTTATTTTGATAGGTTTATTTATTGGGATCGAGATTTGATCATTTAATGTTTAAAAAGGTGTTAAAATAGGTCCTGATTAACAAGTGTACACACTTTTTGCATAACAAGAGGTAGAGAGACAAAGACAGGACGGGACAAAGAGATAAAGAAAAAGAGGTAGAGTGAGAAATCTCAGAGGGAGAAGAGACAAAAACATCTGTGAAGAGAAGAATCTCAAAGAAAGGAAACTATGTGAGAGAAAAGAGGGAGGGAAATAGAGACACACACAGAGAGAGAGAGAGAGTACCTTTTAATTTCAATAGAGAGAGAGAGAGAGAGAGTTCCTTTCAATTTCAAGTAGAGAACATGGCTACATGCATAACCTTCCTATGAATAATTATTTCCAAATTTTGCCTTTAACACCCATCATAATTGAAGAGACATTTCCTAGAACACAAAATCATTACCCATCATGGGATTATAAAACTAAGCTTAACTCCATAAACATAGTGACAAAAAGTGTTCCATTCTATGATAGACTTGAGGTTACAATCAAGCATTCCAATGGAAAATCCTACATTGAAGATTAGGCTATGGTACTTTTACAATGTAAAAAGTAGAGCTTGGCATTTGTTAGTCCAAATCATCTACTCAAACTTTACTTACAACTATAGAATAACAACACACATCATTACATTGTTTCAATGTTCAAATGATGACCATGATTCAACAAATCAAAATAGACCCAAAAAATAAATGCAAATATTTTATATACTCTCTTTTTGAGAATACTAATATTACAAACAAATAAAACATTCCTCTTTACTACTCTTGCAAATATACCCCCCTTATTTATTGCTATTAACGACTCAATTTTACGAACTATGTATACTTTAAGTTTCCCATATGTAAAATAATGTTTGCTTTTATCTACACAGAGCTCCTTTCCACATCCATTTTCTGCGTACCCATTGTACACTAAGACGCAATTGCTAATATATTTAATTGAAGATTATGTGGATAAAAAGATAATAACTATGGGAACATGAGAGGAACTGGTCCTCTCCCCTAATATTTATATCTCACAATAATAAATATAAAAACTCCTAAACGCATGCCAAATATCTAAAGTTCACTGAATTCACCACCCCGTCTTAAACCTTATCACAAACTTTAGACGCATGCCAAATATCTAAAATTCACTGAATTCACCCCGTCTTTATCCTTATCAAAAACTTTAGCTTATGACAACTATCGAGACGTATAACTTGGACAACTTTTGACTGATTTGTAATATTTTAAAAAATTGCATATCAGTTAGTCTGCTGAGAAAAGAAAAACCCACGAATATGAACGGGCGGCTTTAATAAAACCTGTATAAGAAAATTGGATATTATTTAATGTTAAAAATGGTGATGTCATTTGATGCACAAAAGAGATAGTGAAATATGTGGGAGATAGAGAACGTGGATAATCTTTTTTCAAAAACGATACAGAATATTCAAGTGAAAAGTGGGAGAGAAGTTTCAGCTTCGTTCCCACTTTGAATGAAGCTTCATTGGCACTGCTTTTCTTGAATTAGAATTGAAAAAAAAACAGGGTGGGAGAAATGAACCAGGGTGGACATTCTACTTAAAATTATATTATGTAGTTCCAGTGTGAACACTCTATTTAAATATTATATAGTTCCATAATTATATCGTCTATAATAATTTTATATATCATCTTATAATAAATATTGATAATATTCTAAAATTAATTTTCGATTATTAGAATATTCAGCCTTCTGAGCTTCGAATGGAGAACGAAGATGGTGTGTATGCTCGAGCCTTTCATAAGCACACTGGAAAGTTCCAGACCTATTTACATGAGGAATGGAAGAAGATGCTCTGTGAAGTTTCATATATCAAGGGCTATATTTTTGAGGGGTAAAAATAAACCATTTACTTGTTCTCTTGCTCTAATTTCATGTGTTTTCTCATTCTTGGATACTTACGGACATGAATATTTAAATGAAACTGAATATTTGAAATCATGTTTTTTAGGGGAGATTTGTTGTGTATATTTCAGGGATCAGGGAGAGCTGCTGGAGCAAATTGCAACGACTGTAAAGCAGTTTATTATGAGGGCGAAATTCCAAGCAAAGCAGGGTACTACGAAGATGAGACGAGGAAATTGTGGCCTGCCTTGATCTTCACGATCATTCAAATATTCAATCTCTGCTCGCATATAATTTGGTTGTTGGAAATCGCAATGTCAGTCCGTGTTGCAAAAATCACAGATGTTTTACACATGTCAAAGGCGTTTACCAGTGACGTAAACAGCATATAGGCTTTAGCTAAGTCTTTGTAAGAGCAAATCTGAGACGAAAATAAAGATTATTTTTAAGTTTTTAGTCGATAGGCTTTTATATGTGAGCATTATAGAGCTCAGAATTATCTCAAGTGGTAAAAAAATTTATGATGGAAATTTTTTTGAACTCATCCGTTCCTATCAGCGTATTTTTTGAACCTCCTATGGGTGCAAGTGCTAGGGGAAAAGACTCAATAGTTGAGATGGTTCCAATGCTTGAGATAGTATTTGTGCATTCAAGGCCCAATATTTTTAAAAGTTTAGCACTAGTAGTTGTGACTTTAATGTTGTTAGTGTTGACTATAAGTACTAATGATTGAATGAAATGTTCCCTTTAGTTCTAAAAAGCAACCAATCATGTGATGCCCAATCAACGCACCATCAAACCATGACTTAATGGACACATATTGGTCCACCCTTTTTTTGGGGAACTATTTGATACCTCAACAAAAAGTATGTTGATGTGACATCATATTTGATGATGTGGCCTTGAAACCTTAGTTATAAGCAGGGGTCTTTTCAAGTAAGCTACTATAAAAATTTTGGAGTGATTTGAAATTGCCACGTATGATTTTGAGAGGTGTGAAGTCAGGGTGCTCAACTACTAGGTCCTCTCCCTTAGTTTATTTAAACCTATGATGTATATCTGTTTAAGACATTGTACAATGATGCAAAAGCCTTTTTTTGGGGGGTCATTTTCATGCTTTTTAATATCATATGTGTAGGGACTTGCTTCAAGCCAAGAGGCTTTCCAAGTAAAAGTTAAACAAGTATAGAATGGCCATTGTTAACATTGACAACAACACTTACATTTCATTTCGGATTTCTTTTATCTCTTTTCTAATTATGTATTTAATTTTTGGAAATCTATATAGATTTTATAGAGAGAACATACTAGAAGAAAGAATAAAAATCTCTTATTAATTAAATATTGAATTTGAAAATAAAAATAAGTGTGTACCTTGAATCTATAAAAAAGGAGATAGAAAATATTGTGACATATGTGGGAGACTTGAATTAATGTTTAATCTAGAATGAGAAAACTAAGATAACTAAAATCTATAAAATTTAGAATTGTGCAACTCACTTAATCGATTACATGTTTTGGAATGGAAATAGGGTTAACAGTGCGCCATGAAATTGATTTGGAGCACACAAACGGATTTGATTTGGTATTTTCTAAACTCCTACATACCTATAAAATAGAGCTTTGCCTTGATGTCGGTGTTGATGATTAAATTTACATCTAAATACCAACAATGGGAAATCTCATGAATGTGGGACTGTTGCAAGTATGTGCCTAATCGGTGTTGTCATTGATGTCAACATATCTTTGTTGTCATTAGTGTCAATTGTATCATATTTTGTTATTTGTTTAGAAGCCTTTTATGTTGAGGACATTGAGAAAATTAGGCCCTCCGGAAGAATCAGAAAGGAAACAGTGAATCACAGTGAAGACAGTGAGTTGCATAATGAAGAACAGTCTAGAAGATTGCTCCGCATTTCTTGTAGTTTGAAGATCTTGCTCTGTGGATTGGAATTTATTTAGAGGCATGTCTAAAGATGCTAAATCCTAAGTTTGAGCCTCTGGTATGAAGAATTGAATGAGTTTCATTTACCAAAGAAAAACCTATTTTTTTCTGATTATTCACTGGTGACAAGAGAGAAAGTATTTTTCTCCACATTCCTCCGCATTGAAGTATTTTGCTTTGTGGTTCTAGAGGGAAGTCTGGGATGATGGTAAGTGCCTACAACTGAACTAGTTCATGATTTGGTGGTCCGCAAGCTATCTTTCTTTTATGACAGTTGAAGACAGTGAAGTTCATGTGCTCTGGTGTGAAGAATCTCATTGATAAAGTTGTTAGAGTTTGTGCGGTTGCTCCTGGTGATTACAATGTGCTTGTGGATGCCTCTTGATCATGTTCTTGCCTTTACATTGGTTCGTGTTAAGGAATTGAGATCGTGGTTGAAGATTATCCCTAGATAATGTAGCATGTAACCAGTCTTAGCCGACTTGGTTAATTCCAATGATTGCGGAGATCTATTGAAGATTGTAGAAGCATGTTGTGGCGTGGAAGATCATTTTTGAGTCCTAACTAAGGTGTGGCATGATTTGCATACATCTTTACTACATTTCCATACCATATTTTTGTATTAGTTTAAGACCTATTTTGTAAACGTTTGTAATGTTGACCTTGGAGATTTTTCCAATGGTTGATGAATGTAATGTCAACCTTGATGTAAATTCCAAGGTTGATGAATGATATATATACTTGTAATTGAGTTGTGAAAAAGTTGTCCTTGTGAAAAATATGCGAAGTTAAGTGAAGAAAGAAGAGCAGAGCAGAGGAAGAGAATTGTACTTCAATGGAACTGAACCCAGACATGGAGTAGATGCTACTATCTTAGTTCAAATCTCTGGTAGTGAGCCACCCTGGGCAGTGAGCCTCTTTGAGCAGTGAGGTCTAGGTGTAGTGAACCCTAATGGCAGTGAGCCTTTGATTTTTGGTATTGTACTTTACATAATAATCTTGTGGGTTAACCCCCACCATGGTTTTTCCCTTTACAGGGTTTTCCACATAAAAATCTGGTGTCTATTGTGTATGATCTTGTAGTTGTGTTAGAATTACTGATTCTCAATTTTCATGTTCTAATCATAATAATAGTAAATAAGTGGAGGATGTTTAAAGATGTAGAAATTCTTTAAGTTTTGTGACAACTGATTCACCCCCCTTCTCACTTGTCTTGTGCATTTCAACAATTGGTATCAAAGCCAGGTTCCTTAGAAGAAAGCTTGACCACTTGAGGCTGATCCAGGATGTCATATAAGAAGGAAAGTCTGCGGTTTGATGGAATAAACTACTCTGTCTAGAAGATCTGCATGAAAATCCATCTCTTCTACTTGGGTTACAGTGTTTGGAAAATAATCGAAGACAAGTATGAAATACCGAAGAATGGTCCGCAAACTGAAGATGAGATCAAGCAATTTGAGTTGAATATAAAAGCCAAATATGCCTTGGTAAGCGCCCTATTTGACATCGAAGTAACAAGGATCATGGAGCTGGAAACTACTTATGAAATTTGGGATAAGATAAAGAATCTATATGAAGGAGATAAATCTGTGAAGAGTGCCAAGTTGCAAAGTTTGAACGCAAAATATGAATGTTTGAAGATGAGCAAAGATGACAACATAACATCCTTCATTCAAAAGATTGACGAACTTGTGAGTAGCATTAAAAGTGTGGGAGGAAAAATTGAGGATATTAAAGTTGTGAACAAAAATCTTAGATCGCTGCCTAAATCATATAGTCATAAGGTGGCTGCAATTGAAGAAATAATGACAGTCACAAAGATTACAAAAGATTAGTTGCTCAAGAAGTTGACAGCCTTTGAAATGAGAGAACTTGGTGATTCCCTTCCGAAGATAGAGATTGCTTTCAAGGCCAGCACTTCAGAAAAAACCCCCAAATCTTACAAGTACATGTTTTGGAATGGAACTAGGGTTAACAGTGCACCATGAAATCAATTTGGAGCACACAAATGGATTTGACTTGGTATTTTTGGAACTACTACATACCTGTAAAATAGTGCTTTGCCTTGATGTTGGTGTTGATGATTAAATTTACATCTAAATACCAACAATCAAAAATCTCATGAATGTGGGACTTGATTCATGAGACAACCTCTGGATTTTGCAAAAGTTGGCTCTTCCTTGAATCTTAGATATGTAGAAGAAAAGGGAGAAACACTGAATAATAAAATAATTGCAAATAAAGTCTAATCTATGGTGATGCACCAAAACATGATCTCACATTTAAATAATTAAATAGCATAATGTATTCCTTTATCGGTAATAACACTTATTCATAGCCTTTAAAAGAGTATAAATGCATGATTTTTCAGTAATCTTCAAATGTTATCACTTTAATATTGAATCACATAGGCTAAAATGCATCACATACAACAAATTTAAGAATCCTAAAATTATAAGCACAAAAATCATGCACAGCCTCCATGAGGACCCCATGATGACTCATAATCCTTGTCTTGTACATGTAAGCATAAAGTAATGTCCTCTCAGTAGCGATTCTCTTGGTAGCATTTGGCCTTTCCCTCCTCTTGTTGTTTCCCCTTTGTCTCATTAACCTTTTCCCCATTTTCGACACTTTTCGACACTTGTCGATTCTTGTTTCATGTCCTTGAAACTTTATCCCTAAGCCTTGTTTTCATCTATTTGTTGTGATTTGACCTTTCCTTGGTGTTTTTCAACCAATCCCACCCCTAGGAGCCCTCTAGAGGATCTCCCAAACCATCTCCAATTTTTAATTTTCAGTTCTGGTAACCCAGTACAAATCTCCCTCTATTATTTCAGGTTCTCCCCTGGGACATTTGACATTTGCAAGTGGAGATTTTGATTTTAACCACCTTTCAACCAGTTTTCAGAGGCAGTTCACCTCCTTGTCCCCTAACTAACAATCTCCAACCTTGCTTCTCAACCCAAGACCTCTCCTCTGTGGGTCGCCCCCAGGTGACCTGGACTAGTGAAAGGGGTGACTCATGGGTGACCCCATCATCTTTTCCAGTTGTGGAAAAACTTAAGTTTCTTATACGACAAAGCTCTGTTTGGAATCATTTTCTTCCTTTTTGCATGATATTTTGGCATAAACATAGAGTTAACTATTCCAAGCCTCCAAGCATGCATAATTAACTCCTTTTTATCTCTACTTATCAACTCATACATTGATGTTAACCTCATTTTTGCTTTAGTGATAAGCTATGTTGGCTTGTTCACTCCCTAATTAGCCCAGTTCACTCCTTGGTCATCTGAGTTAACTCTCCAATCAAGGGAGTTAACTCTTCATTTTCTCCCACTTCTCTTAACCTCTTTCAACCTATAAATACCCCCTCTCTCAAGCACAAAGAGAGGCAATTTCATTTGTGCATCTAGTCTTTTGCAAGTTTTTACTCTCCACATAGCATCCATATGCTCATACAAGACATTCAAGCCTTATATTTCATTGTTGTTTCATCCAAGCTTTGCTAAAAGCTTATCAACACATTGATATGCTACCCATTTGCAAGCCATAGCACTCATTATCTCACATTGAGCTCACATTGCAAGCTTTCTGTTGATGATTGTTTTTACACATTCATAACAAAAGTTAAAATTCACAAAATGAACCTAAATGTCTTGAAAGATATGAAGAAATCAATTAAGATTACTTAATCCCAAGTTTCTGTATGGTCAAGTCTTGACCTTATGGACAATTCAGTAGGTTAATGTGAAACTGTAATATGCAAGGGGCCTCACTTGATTCAAGGTGATTGATGACTTATTGGACTCTGATTATGCAAACTCTCACAAATATCAACATTTTATTCATGTCTTTGCATAAATTTGTTACTGTATTGCAAAGCTTTATATGATTTATATTAACACAAGCTTTTCTTTTCAAATATTATGAAAATTGTCAAATATTAACTCAATTATTCATGTTTCCTTCAAATATCAGACAATCTTCTTTAAATTTCTGCATTTAAGCTAAGTATTTTAAATGTTTTGGAAAAGTTAGAGAAATTTAAATTGAACTTCATTATACTATAGGATCTAAATGCTCTGTTATTCACGTTGTAAGCAGTACAGCAAACTTTATTAAATCCACAAACTAAACCTTTAAATGTAAGCCCTGAGTATTTTCATGAACATACATTCAAGATTGCAAGCTTTTGAAGAGATAATATTTCAAATACAAATAAGAGCTAGAAAACACTCTAAAGTAGATGCAGAATTCCAGATGTATTTGTATTCAAACTATATAGTCACATATGATTTACAATGTATGAATGACTCTTTGCTTCATTAATCAACTTACAAAACGTCTTACAGATACAGTAAGAAAGCTAGATGCTCCACGCATTCCTTAGTGCAGACACAGGCAACCTCCTCTAAACTAAAATGTTTTCTTATCAAAATATTCAAACAACTACAATTGCTAGCTATTCTCTCAAAATCCCTATGTAATTAATGTACAAGTAGCAAAGTTCCTTATATAGATTTCGAACTTTCCATTGCTACGGCTAAAAACTTCATCTATGGTCGAGATCTTTATATTATTGATCAATGGTGTACGTTCATCTCTAACCGTCTGCCAAAATATCTAAATGTCATCTTTTCCTCCTCTCAAAGGATGTTGTTGGAATCTTTTCAAAATAAGATTCCCCTTTACTTTGACTCCTGCTCGCTGATACCCTTTACTTTACTTTTCCCAAAATTGTTGCTTCCCTTTACCCTTTCCACTCCTTTAAGTATATTTTGAAATTATTGATCGCACCTTCTACAAAAGTGCGGTCCCCTCCTAGACTCTTTGTCCATATAAATTCCTGCATTGTAATTCCATCTTTCAATTTCTTTATTTCCTTATCTGAATCTACAGTTTTCTTCTTGTATTTTCTCATTCTTGAATTCTCTTCCATTAGTGAATCAATCATCGATTTTCTCAAATATGTATATGGATTTTCCATGCATGGTGTAAAAATAGCATTAAATTCTGTTAAAGTCCTATCTATTTCATACACTAGTGTGTCCATGCATTCATGATCTAATAGTTTTTCTAGTATCCTTTTATGTTTTCTGATCATGTCATCCACTTTTTCTTCTAACTCTTGAGCAATTGCTATGCATTTTCTCAGATATTCTTCTTCAAATTTTAGTTCCAACTTCACATGTGGCACTTGATTTTCCATTGAAGGGGTAATTACTCCTTCATTTATTAATTCTTCTGTTCTTTCTTCAATTTTTATTACCTGTTTCAATTCAAATCTACATTCTTCTTTTCTGAATTGCTAATTGTGTATAAGTACACTGCATCTATTCTTTTCCTTTGTAGTTACTTCCCACCTTTCTAGTGCTAGATTTATTACTTGCTCACCCTCTTTCATGAAATCATTAAACCATTCTTCAAATGCATTGGCCTTAAGACCTTTATTTTCCATGTCTTTTATTTCCTCCTTGGATATCACTGCTATGTCACTAGGCAGCTCTAGTATTATTGTATTGGGATCAAATATCCCTCTAATAAATTGTTACAGTTGGACAATGTGTCCCTTCAGATATTCTTGCTTGTCTTTATCTTTTCTCAACATCTCTGGTGTCACTTGGTGCATATGCTCCCATTCGGAGATGTGATGCTCCCATGTAGTATGTCCAAGGTCAAAATTTAGTATCTTATATTCTTCTAAGGTTATTTCACCTTTTGCCTTCTCCTTTTGAGGTATGGCTAGATTTAGCATCCTAGATCCATCTGGACCTCTTTGGATAGCTGACATTGTTCTGGCCTTTCTCTTTTCTTTTCCTAGTGTTTTATTACCTAGCAAGCTTTTAATGTCAATTGGTACCAATTGTACCTCTTTCTTCTCCTTTCCTATCTCTGTTCCTAGCCATGCAGGAATTTCTTTGGTGTCTTCTGCAATTTTAACTTCATCAATTACTTCTTCATGAGGCCTCTCTGTTTCAACCTCTCCTTGTTGTTGTTGTTCCTGTTGCTGTTGTTGTGGAATTTGTTGTTGAGGTGCTTCTTCTTGGACCATGGGATTGTCCTGATGTTTGGACTCACCCTCATTTTCTTCTTCCTCTATTTTTGTGTCCCCTCCATCCGCAGATTCCTCCTCAGGACCTTCTCCTTTTGATGGTTCATTTTCCTGGTCCTCCTCTACATGTATTTGCTCTACATTTAGCATGTTTATATCTTCTGTTTGTTCATCAACTTTAATTTCATCAATATTTTCTGGCTTTTCTTCATCTTCATGCCTCTTGATTGTGTCTTCTGTGTTGGTTGCATCTTTTGTATTTTCACTTTCTTTCTGTTCTCTTTCAGACATATTAATTTGTTCTGTGGGTGCAAAGGATCCTACCCCTGTATCTTCCTCTTTTGCTTCCTTTTCTTCTTCTTGTCTACTTTCTGTATTTTTCTCTTCTTCACTTTTCTCATCATACATATTAAGCATATTTAAGAAATCTGTACCTGAAGTGCCATCTTTTGTTTCTTCTTCTTCTTGAGCATACTTTTCTCTTGTTTCCTCAAGTGTATGTTCTTTTTCAGCCTCTTCAATTTTATGTTCCTCCTCTTGCACATCTTTAATGATTTCAGGAGGGACTAAGGTACCAAATGGATCCACTGCTCCTTCTTCCTGTACCCTTTCTTCTTCATGCTCTGGGCCTTGTTCTATTTCCATTTCGGCCTGAGTACTTTGTTCTTCCTCTTCACGTAGGAAATCACTAGACCCCTCCTCTATTTCAATCTCCTTCCTAGCATACATTCCCCTTTCCTCACTTTCACTGCTATCATCCACAATGTGCACAGTCTCAATGGTTTGCTTGGCTTCATGTGATTGTGACCCTTGCAGCCTCTCTCCAACTAATTCTGTCTTCACTTGAATATATGCCTATCTCTTTTCTAATAAAGTGGAGGCACTAGGTATACTACTCAACTTTTCACCTACTTGTTGTGCTCCCACTACCTCACTTGTTTTAGATGTCTCACCTTTTGACAAGCTTATTAGGATCACCCTTCTGGCTTCTTGTCCTACTACCTCTTTGGAAGTCGGTGCCTCCTCTACACTAACTTCATGACTTAGTGACTTTGCATCTACAAAAGTATCTGATGACACTGCTACTGTTATTCCCAATGCATAGGGATCCATTAGAGTAGCATTCTTATCTTGTTCAACAATCTTAGCCTCTACAACTTTTCTTTTCTTCTCATAAAAGCATTGGAGATCCTCACTAGGTTCTTGTTTCCTCTTCCTCCCTTTCTTAGGATAGGTGATCTCTTTTCCTTCAGCTTTGAGTTCCTCAATTCTATCTTTTAACCATGTCTTTGAAAACAAAATAACTAGCTTGGACAATATGTCCAGAGATTTATTCCAAGGCTATGACCAATCAGGCTCTATAATAGGAGCCAGCCTAGCCTCTGCATAACTATGATGCAGTAGTTTACCATCCTCTTGAACCTCTGGAGGAACATATATGTCACCCATGGTTCTCATTTGTCCAATTGTTAATCTTTTATGGGCCCTTTTCCTCACTTCTTTATCATTCTTGCAATCAGACCAGAAATCTTCAATATGTATCTAATGCTTATACTTTTTTTCAACTATATTTTGGATCCTATGGAAAGGATCAAACTTTCTAGCTACATCAAATTCTTCAAATCCATAGTATCTTAATTCTTGCTCTGAACATCTAGCAACCTCTTCACTATAACAAGATTGCCTTCCAATAGCCCAAGGCAACTTAAGGTTTCCTCTGCTAAACTTCCTTTTATTCATTCTAAAGGCATTCAGATTTTGCCTTGAAAACTCCAACACAATCAATTTATCAGAAGGATACCTGGGTAGCATAAAAGGTTTTCCTTCAAATCCTTCAGTCCTGATACAAGTAAAATGTGGAAATTGAATATACCACGAACTATGCAACCCAATTGCATCTTCTGCATCTTTAGACAATCTTTTATCTAGTTCTTCCCTCAGAATTCTAACCATGTAGGTGTAAAACACATCATTAACCAAAGCATACTTCCTCATTGCATTTTCTTCTTGTAAATCTAGGTAATTTTCATACACCAATTTCTATCCTGGACCACTTCCTAAGGTCCCAACCCTTTCTATCCCATGTATGAATGGTCTAATTTCTGTTGCACATGAATACAATACATATGAAGACAAATAGAAAGAAAGTAACTTCTGTTTCCTTAGCATAGCTTGTTTCCATATAGCTGTACTTATTATTTTGGCCTAGTGAATCTATCCTTGTTCCTTTTTCTGCTTTTCTTATGAACTCAATAACAGTAAACATCCAGGGCTCACATTTGGTGCCCTCTCTTAATCCTACCAACCTACTCAGCATTGTGATCATCAAATGTATTTCCTCCCTGAAATATATTCTCATTAGATTCTTGTGTACCCTAGCTACAGCCTTGGGTTTATTTTCTAGGCTATACCAACTGTGGAATATTTTACCTTTGCACTCCTTTTCATTGATTTGAAAATCCTCATTGTATTGATCAATGTCAATTTCTCATTGATTTCCAAACTGAATGTCCTTGCAATACCTTCTGTGGATAGATCAGCAATGAGTCCGTCATAAATCATTATCTTCCTGGTTGATAAATCATATAGAGTTACACAATCTAAACACAAATATCTAGCCTCCATAGCCAGTGGGAAACTTGCAGCTCTATACAACCCACTCTCCCATATACACTTCATCTCCGATGTAGCATCTGCAGTTGTAATCTTTTGTAGAACATCGTCTGCATCATAATTTCCAATATTTGTATCTGTTCCCACTCCATTGTAACTAATCAATGTCTGATATCCTATGTGCAAGGGCAACTCCTCCTTTTCTATCTTCTTTCGTGGTTTCCTCTCCTTTTTCACCTCGCCCCCTGTATCTACCTTTTTCTACTTTGGGGCCATCATGTAGAAAATGTATCTTTTAACTTTCCATTTTACCTTCTACCTAGGGTTTTACTATGAATTTCTTCTTTTTACCATTTTACCCTAACCCAATTTGTCCTTTCTATTTTGACTTTCAAAATTGTTAATCCCTACCCACTTAATTAATAGTTAAAACAAGGATTTAACAAATGCCTACGTTTTATAATGAAATTACTGAAATTTACCCGCATTTTTACCATTTGAAATGTAACGGTGCTTTGAGATAAATACCTGTATTTCTTTGACTACTTGACTTCAGTCGTTGACTTACTTTTACCGTTTTGCTTTCATCTAGCTACCATAATTCCTTCACTCTGATGATTCTATTCAAATCACTGTAACAACTCTTTCTTCTGCAATTTTAACTCTTAGCTATGCAAATCTGAAAGCAAAATATGTTAAATTTACCCTAACTCTCGTTAAATTTTACTCTTTTTTTAGTGTTAGATTGGCATTAATTACAACAATTAATGCGCTAAAACTTCGGCCTTCTATTTCAGTGTCTGCATTTTTTTTTTTAACTTTTTAACCGTTAGTTTAATTTCGGCATACATTGTTACATTTCTTCATATTTTCCTTTGTATGTTTCCTTTGTATCTTTTTAACATACAACCGCTCATGCAAGAAATCAAACTAAAGTTCCTTCCCTTTTCTCTTTTTCATACATGTATCTTTGCTTTGTATATTGCCTTTTGTATGTTATCTTGTATAAGCACATATACAAACCTCTTATACAAACCCTCTCTTTAACTTTATCTTCCACGATGCCTTTAATTTCTTTGTATATCAGGTATGTATATCATAAACATACGAACACCAAAAACATATAAAGGCTTTTCTATATTTAACTTCTTTTCGCACCCGGCCTGCATCTCCTATTTGCATCTTTTCTTGTACATCAGCTTGTATATCAAAAATATACATTATTATTATTCAAGCCCGATATGAAAACACTGGGACCTACTTTAATTTTCACTTGTATTCCATGCTACAACCATATTTGTAACAACCTCTTAGATACAAGGCCTGATACATACAAACTCTTTTACCTCGCTTTTGGATTTCTGACCTTTTATAAACCATCATACATAGCCTCTTCGGTTCCGTCATGCATATAAAGTGAAATGCATCTTTCGATATATGCTAATGTATGATGCATCATTTATACCAAACTTTAACTTCCTTTGAGTTCCGTGTTGTATGTATACCGCAATGTATGTACCCGAAACATACACATACAAAGCCCAAAACATACAACAATAAAACTTCATTTTATATCCTTTTCGGTTCCGCAATATGCATATACTGTTGTATATCACCTTGTATGTTTCCTTTTGCCAAACATACAAACATAAAATACACCCAATGGACTTAACCAATTATTCATCTAAGCTCTGAACTCTGTCCAGTCTGACTTGTATGTAAAGATAAAGTGTTAGCGAAATGCATACAAGTATAATGATGTAATAAACCTGATAACTCTTCTATGCGACTAACACAACAACATCACCTACAAACAATCTTGTATATGCAACATACAAACCCTCCTATAATGTATTTACCAAAAAACACACATATCTTGCAAAATATTGAGAATTTTAAAATGGTTCAAAATACAACCCTTACTCATTTTTGACAAGGAATTCACCTATACCTAGCTCTGGTACTTAATGTTATTTTTCTTTATTTTCAACAAGGTTTGTAACACTTCACTTCCTTTTCCCTTTTACCACCAAGCAGACCCACACACAAGCAAAAAGCTATAGCCACAGCAGGGGTCCTCATTTTGCTAAGAAGTAAAATGGGGCGTGTTGTGAGCATCACAACACTTTCTAAAGCTCTTTTGCATCCTTTCCCTATTGTTTCCAAGAGGATATCCCCACTGCTACAAGAGGACAAAGAGGTTGATGACACAAGTATTCTTGAGGGTAGTGGAGGCTCACACATCTCATATTCTAGGTTCTTTAGTACTTTTTTTTTATAGTAATTAGTTAAATCTTAAAATTACTCTTGGGAATAGTAAATACATGTTGTAATTTCCTTGATAATCTAAAAAAGATTTGCATTGTTAGATTAGTTTTCCTTCAAAAGTTCTTTAGCTTAGATTATTTCAAAGCAACTTCATTTCTTAGAGTAATTAGATCCAAAAATCTAGAAAACCAAACAAAAACATAGATCAAATTGCATTAGTTAAATACATTCTAGATTGCATACATATTTCAATTCCTAGATCAAAAAAAGCACAAAAATATTGTTTTACACTCATATAGGCTTGCATGCATTAAAAAACCAAACAAAAATACAAAAAAATTAGTATCACAAGAAGATTGCAATCCCTTGATTTCATCATGAGGTCAACATCTTTCAACATTGGTCAAACCCTTGATTCCATCACAAGCTCAACACTAGTCAACCAACACAAAGCAAACCAAGATACACCTTAGGTTGTAAACCCTGAGTCAAACCCTAAGTAAAATTGAGGTTAACTTCAACTAGCTCTCTCTCAGTTTGGGCTCATGAATGTGCCTTGGGCTTAGAGGTGAGTGGGTGAGGGTAATCCTCGACAAGATTGAGGAAATTCAACCTAGACAACAACACGATCAACCAACAATTTAGGAGCAACAACATAGGTTGAGGTTACTCCAAACATAAGTCATCATCCATCAATTTGAAGAACAACTCCTACTACATAGAAGCATAAATGAGAATAATCATCATCCTACACAATGTTGGAATCTTTAGAATCCAAACAGGAGAACAATGACTAGTGGCCCTTTGGGTGATATAGTTATTTCAACCACAATGATCATAGATAACCAAGTCAGAATCAATACACAAGAAAGGCCCTAGGACCCGTTGATCACTCTGTACAAAGTCCAGCTCTCAAGCAAGCAGGACTGCGCCCATGTCTCACCTCCTCTCAACTGGCTACATCCATGAGAGTAAGAGTGACATTGAGGTTCACCCCATGGCAAGGAGAGGGGTCCATGTGCTTGCCAAAGCTAACTCAACCGCCCCAAACTACTGAGTCATGTTTTTGAGTGTACATATTTTGGTGAACCCGACGTGAAATTACACATCCTTCTAGGATAATTTGTTTGCATTTCAACTTCAAAGATTCAGTAATTATCACTTTCACACCTAACATCAGATTCACCACATATTTTGGTGAACCTGACGTGAAGAGAAAAAAAATTTGTTGTTCTTTTCATGTGTCCTTTCAGAGTCCATCCATTCTTTCTTTTGTGACCATCTTCATTGTCTTTGTCGCTTTTGTTCTTTCCATCCTCGCCTTCACTCATTCCATTTATTATGTGGTGTTTATGACACCCCTGAATATGATGGAGCCAAATTTGAACTTAGGGAATATTCCCTTAAGGGAGATTGAAACTCCCTCTTTCAATAGGTATGTGCCACATGATCCAAATGCACTAGTCTCTAATTGTTGTACAATTATGAAGACTCTGATTACAAACATGACAAAAGAGAACCTAGACATTCTCTATCATTTAACAATCCTACATGAGAACACAATCATGTAATTCCAAACACACCTCATAAGGCAAGAAGAATATGACTGAGGTCAAAAATCCATCACATGGAACAACCCTCTACAAGCAATTCGAGTACCCATCTGGATGATGAGGTAAGAAGACTTGAGAGAAATTTACAAGAAGCCAAGGATGGTCAAGAGGCCTTGAAAGTTGCTTTACGAGAAGAGCAACTTCAAAATGTGATGTGAGAAGAAGCACTAAATCATGACAACACACAAAATGAGATCTCTAGAAATGAGGAAGTTCCGAGAGGCCCTACACCTACATATCTCATTGCAACATTAGTGTAAAGAATTAGAACTCTGGAAGCATAATAATACATCCTAGAGAGAAGGTAGAAGTCACATGAACACATAAGAGTTGAACAAGACCAGGGGGCATCTCAGAATCCCCCTTACCTTAACTATTACTCACAAAATTGGAGTAGTGACACATTCCCAAATGGGAACCCACCAATTCAAAATGTTCAAACAATGCATGTAAATCAAGCAAATCAAGCTCTAACATTGGAATATCAAAGCCCACCCATGTGATTAATGCTATCAACTCCACAATCGCAAAGTTCCTTCTTAGACACATACTTAGAGTATTTAAAAGAGCCACTCCACATGGATATAAGAAGTGTTCCATTACCGCAACCATTGCAGGATCTCCCAAAGTTCAAAGGAGAATGAGACCCTAAGTCACACATCAAGGCATATACAACTGCTATAAGAGAAATCCTCCCCTGGGATGGGATCATTGCAAATCTTCGCAAGAACATTAGAAGGAATAGCCCTAGATTGGTATTATCGCCTACTAGAGGCTTCGATGCACTCATTCAGACAATTAATAGGAGAGTTTGTAATGGATTTTGACATGAATAAACTCGTAAAGACAGGAATTTGAGAATTTTTGACCATTAAGAAAGAACCTAATGAATCAGTCGCCCATTTCATCACTTGATGGAGACAAGTTCTCTACTCTTCAAAACGTGCTCTGAATATGGATCACCGTGAGTTATATGATCTCTTCTTACACACTTTAAGCAGGGATACGAGGGAAGAAGTTCAAAAACTACCCTACAAGTCTTATGAAGAGGCTTTGGAAATTTCCTTACGAATTGACCAAGCAGCATTGATAGTGGCTAAAGAACCTATGGGTCAAACGGGTGGTTATAAATGAGGATACTAGAAATAATATGTGTATCATTAATATTCTCAAGAATAATAGAAACACAACGACAGATGGGGTAATAAATCAACCCTGATCAAGAAAGTGAGATTATTACAATGGAAGTGACTATTATCCCACAAGCATTAATGCAGTGGATCATCCTCTAAATAAGACATAATATCAAAGGGATAACTATCAACCATGGAATCAAAATGGAAATGGAAATGATGGAAGATATGAAAGGCCCCCTATGAGTATAACCAATTTTGTTCCTTCCACAGGACTAGGGGGCATAGCACAGAGTCGTGCAGGGAGTATAATAGGTTCATAGCAAGGTTTCCAGAAGACCAACAATGTCTATTAATATAGATGTTTCTAAATCTGCACGATGTCACACCAGACAACAAAAAAGGACCAAGGAAAACACAAACACTGATCAATAGCTCCACAAAATGCAGTCATGAAAATCTATCAAGACCCGTTTGCCATGCACAAAAACATGGAAACAACTGGTCAAAGCAATGTAGTCCAAGTTATAGACACAAGTGTCCCTCCACAACTAGGATAGAAAGGAGAAGCTAGGATGTTAGGACTGGTGGAAATATTGCATGACGAAGAAGAAGGAGAACTCAACAATGAACAAAAAGAGATGCATGAAAGAACAGTCTCGGTAGTGGAACCACTACCAATGCCAATTAGACCCTATGAACTAATTGAGAACTTAAAGAAAACGTACATACACATCTCGTTCATCAACCTCCTCAATAACTCTCCTTCACATCACTCGGCATTACTGAAAGTAATAGGATTAAAATACCTGGACCAAATCACACCACCTCCTGGTGAACAAGTCATTCATGTAGATTTCAATGTAAACCCACAAAATTATGAATTGAAAGATCTAGGGTTTTTCTTTGACTTAAAGAAAATGCCTTCTGTGGAAAAGTTAACAAAAAGAGGAGATCCTGCACTATACTTACAGGTGTGGATTTACAACACATGGATCAAAAGAATGCTAATTGACGATGAAGCAACAATGAATATAGTTATGTTCTCTCTTTTAGAGAGAATGGGTTATGGACACACAAACATCACTACGTATCAAGACACATTGAGCAGATACGACAACTTAAAAGATACAACGATAGGGAAATCACATTTCCAGTATCTTGAGGACAAAAAACTACCCCAACCACATTCTACATTATTGATAAGGATACGAAGTACAATCTGCTCCTTGGGAGACCTTGGATACACAAAATGAAAGTTATGCCAGCCATCTTATTCCAAGAAGTTTGATTTTTACACCTCATAAATGTATATGTTGCAAAAGGGGATTCTAAGGCTTTTAGTATGGTAAAGTCTAGTACAATAAACAAGAAAATAGGTATCTCCATTGATTACGAGCTTCCCACAAACAAGATTTCTATTCCTAGTCCCACACTGCAATCAATATTTATCAAGAGGATAGAAATTTCGGTAAAGATGGTAAACAATGCAAGAATGAAAGCCTTAGAAAATGAAACACCATAAAAATAGGAGGTCATCCCTAAGGAAACAATAATGAAAATCATGGAGTGGATAGAGAAGGATGGACCCCTTTAGTTTCCTTTGGAAATTCTTATGATTAATGTAGAGCCTACCTATAAACTCTTTCCTTGCACAGGAGAAAAACTTCACAGAGCCGAAGGACCAGTATTTGAAACAGTTACATTAGACCTAAGAAATGTGGACCCACATGCTTTCTCAGATCCTGAGGAAGACTTGGCTGAAAGTTGCACTCCATTGACACCACAAAGTGAATCATGTATCCCTATGACACAAGAAGAGAGTGAATCCTATGAACCACTCATGATGTTAGAAGATTCATATAACCTAATGACACCATTGGGTGAAATGAATTCCCTAGACAACGAATCAACCAATGTGGTAGGAAACCTCCCAAGAATGTTCATGGTTTCTCAACCCCAGGCAAGATCTGTTGCCTCTAATTCAATACAATTGAATGACTTGGATGAATAGGAAGCACCCTTAGTACAAATTGAGATAGTTGATAGACTCCTGGATGAAGATGAAGAAAGTGAAGGAACATTCAACAAGGAGTGGAAGATGCAAGTAATAGTAGGGACATATGATCCTGTCATCTTTGAATTACCAGGGAGTTATGTAGGATATTCCATGGATTTGAGACCTGAGCCCAATGGAAGAACAAGTATAATCTTTGGTCCTCCTGACGAGAAAAGGAAGCCTCAAACTCCCTTCAAGTTATTCTTGTTTCTATAAAGTATTTAGGATCAACAGGAAGTAAAGTTTTACATGTAAGACCAATTTGATACACTTATGGAATTGTTGAGATGCGATGGAGTCTTGTATTGGACTCCCTTACACCAACAATCTTTCCAAGATTTACTCCATCTCACATTAGCAAGAGAAGCCTTGGAATTAGGAGCACCAAAACTAAATAATATCACAAACCCTATAGAATAGGAGAGCTTGTCTTGAGAAGATGTAGCACAAAGAACAAGAAATGAAGGTGAAAAAGGAAATTTACTGAGGATTGGAAAGGTCCCTACATGGTTAAAGAAGTTATTGGTGATGGTGTCTATCTCTTGTGCATGATGGAAGGTGAGGAATTTGATGAAACAGTCAATGCCTTTCACCTCAAAAAGTATATTGTCTAAAAACATACAAAATCATAAAACACAAAAAATTAAAAAAATCAAATATTCCAAAAATACAAAAAAATTACAAAAATCAATAAATCAAAATTTGTTTATTACATTTTAATATCATTTTGTCCATCTTGAACTTTAGTGAAAGACTCACTCTTGTACTATTTTCATTTCAGTAAGGAGTCTAAGGTAGCCTAAATGTAGAGTGATCCTTTTAGGTTTTGAGATTCCCCTATGTTCACAATCACCATTCTCCCCTTCATTCTCGGTGATTCTAATCAAAGCCTAGCTATTAGCTTTACACTAATACCATTCTTAACAATTCATGGTGTTGAGTCTAAGCAAAGTCAGTATTCAAACCCACGGTGTTTAAAGGAAGCTTGAAAGTAGACCTTCCCAATTATTCCTAGTAAAAAGGAAGTCTGACTAGACTATGAAAACTTTTGGTGGCGCTTAGCCCCTTATGTTGCTTGACCAAAAATATCAAGAAGATCAAAACTCTGAAGGAAGAAATATAAAAAATGAGTGATCAAAAAAATAAGAGTAATGAGAAAAGTGAGATTAGAGAAATCAAAATTATTGTATATCCAAAGCTCAAAAGCATTCATTTTCATAAAAGTCAAAAAAATACAAAAAAAAGAGAAAAATATCAAATAAAGAGTGTTACAAAAAAAATAGAGAGAAGATTGTTGAGTGTTCGTACCCTTGAGTGGACATAAATCTAAGATCAAAGCTTCAAGGGTGACATTCTATTAAAGAAAACAAAAGAGAAAGGTACAAAGCACACAAATGCACTAGCTGAGCGAAGTCAAAAGTCTAATAGTCTTTAGGGCCATTTTCTACTTAGGGACCCTTATTCATCCCTATTTTTTCCTTTACCCCATGTCTATATTGCTTTCCATCTATGATCTAAGTCTAGTGAACACCAATAAAATTTGTTGATTGTCTACGTTGAAAGCTTATCAAAATATCTTATCTAGATAGGGATCAGTGTTTAGCCTTTAGCAAAGCCCAAAATCTAGAAACACTCCATCTCCTTCCCATCCCCACTTGAGTTCTAAATCCCTAATCTCACAATGTTAAATAGGTCTCCTACATGAGGACAACCCACAATTCCTTGGATTGAAAATTGTACTAAAGAACTGTCATATAATGTTCGTTCCATGATGCATTCATATCAAAATTAGAAAAAGAGTTCAAAGCAATAAAAGTCAATGTCATAACTAATGGAATTTCATAGAAGTAGAAATTTATTCCAATATTGACTTTGTTCTTGCATTGCATATTGTCCCATGCATTCATAAATGTCCCAAAAAAAGAACTAAAAACACATCATTGTCATCATACATGCATTCTTAGAGTTAAGGGTCTATATAATAAAAAAGTTCTAAAAGCTTCCAAAGTACACAAGAGAGAAGAATTCATATGATAGTGATAATCATGAAGAGACAGTTTTCATAGACATATCAAATGTTCAAAGTTCTACAAAAGTACAAGAGCTTAGACAAAATGCTCTTGGGAGAAGTAAGGCTCCCCATACAAGGGGGCACGATAATGAAACAAATAGGAAAAACTCTCAAGATTGGATCCCTCCAACCGAACCATTAGGGTTCCTACTCTTCTACCTCTGAACAACACTAGAATCTCCATGAGATCTATGGGAACAAAGAACCCTGTTATGAGCCTGAGAATGTGAAGGACCTGCTACACTCGAATCAGGACATCAAATCCCAAGGTGAGCCATCTCTTGAAGAATGGCATTCTCATCCCTAAGAATGAGATTCTCTGATCTCAAAGAGGCATTATCCTTGCATTTGTGGTAGGAAGGAGAAAAGATACCAATGTGTCAACCAGCTCTAGCAATAACTACAAGATCTAAAATAAGTTGCTCCCATGATAGACTAGTAAAAAGACCAACCAAATCAACAGAAGTGTCATGAAAGGTGTTAGAAATGAAGGTGTAAACCACACAACAAAAATCTAATTCAAACCTTATTTATGTCCTCTAAACAATGTAGAATCAGTGGAGATTGTAATAGAAATTAAGACCCACTACACATAAATAACATCTACTAAGAACTAAACACATAAAACAACATATAACGTGGAGTAAACCCTTTCGGGTAAAAAACTCCACCAAGAAAAGAGGCTCCAAGTTGTATTATCTTCAAATATGAGACTACAATACATGTACTTCCTCTCGTTCTTCAATCTTCAATCTAGTGCCGCCTATTACTCTCAACTCTAATAAAAATGTAGTACAAATATCCTTATAAAAGGGGGTTGCCTTCTAGGGAAAGAAGACTGACATAATATCAACCATTAGATCTATGACCTAATGATGAACGGTCCAAATTTACAATGATAAAATATAAATAAAATATGGTTTTGAGGCCACTGCCCCTGAACCCCCGTCGGTGCATATGACCCCCAAACCACTCGCAAGGGGGAAACCCCCCTACAACCCCCCGTCGTGGATGAATTAGCATCGAGGACCAGATACAAACTGTTACGGGAAAATGTGGAGATAATATCAATAATCAATAATAACCCAATAAATCAATAGAAATTGAAATAATCAATATTCAAACACAAAGGATGATACTTTGCAAACCTTAGTACTTCATGGCTTCCATTGTTCGCCTATCTCAAATTGATCTTTCGTATGAATGAAGCCCTCAAAAGGTGCACTTCCTTGATTTTTTCTTCAAGATGACAATAGAGAATGGCTATGATATTTCTTGCAATGAAGAGGATCTTCAATACAATGCAAATGGTGATAGTTGATCGCAAGCTATGAAATTGTTGGTGCCAAAGGCGTGCTGTGATTCATGCATAGTAAGTTTATAAAAGCTTGGATGATTGAAATGGAGGAATAGGGGTTGTACTTATAGACTTGTGAGAGAGAAGATCAACAGTATAGAATGAATAAGAAGATCGACGGTTGAGGAAATTTGAGAGGATGTGCGCAAATAGGGAGAGGACAAGTGTCCTCCTTCATGCACTAGAGGAATTAATAGAATAGAATGAAGAGTTAACTGAATTGATTAATTAGTTAACAGAATTGACTAACTAGTTAACTGATTTGATTTATGAGTTAACTAATTTGAACTGGAGGATAAATAGGACATGTGGGTGAGGGAACAATTAATTAAATATTAAAATATTTAATTGCATGTGCACATGGAGTAATTGAATTATTTTTGGTGTTAATTCAATTTTAGAAGAAATAGATAACTGAAATAAATATTTGGATTTATTTAAATATAGAGGATGGTTTAAGTTTAGAGGAATTTAATTTAATAATTTAGTATTATTTAATTTAGAATGACTTTGGAATTTAGAAGAACTAATTAAATAATTTGGTATTATTTAATTTAAAGTGACATTAGAAGAATTTTAGAAGATTTAATTAAATAAATGATTTATTTTAATTTTGTGGAAGAATGTGAATCAAATAAATAAATTGATTTATTTATTTATTGATAGAGGAATTAGACTGAAATAAATATTAGAAATATTGATTTAGCTAGAGTCGTATCATTTTTAGGTGTATACATTTTGCCCCTCTTTGATGCAATGTGTTATATCACGTTGTTTCAAAGAAAGTTAATTTTTTGATAATGATACATGCCCCAGTTTGTCCCTAGTACAAGTTTAATGACAATAGGATGCCCCCTCGGGAGATTGGATGAGAAGAAAATTGCGAGGGTGGGAGACGGACAATCTCACGATGAAGAAGGTGAAAGAATGTTAGGGTGAAGAAAAAGGAGGATGCCAGATAAGAGATGGATGAAACAGTTAAATGACACACAATGCAAGATAAAATGATAACACACACAAGCAAGCAAGCTAGTATGCACAAATGATATTAGAACAAATAAGGTATTGGCCCTGTCAAGCGGTAAACCACCGATTAACTGATAATGATTGACGATAGTGTTGTTATTGCAGGGAATGATATATCCCTAGATCAACATGATAGGTGCGAGAAAGATATATCCCACTGATAATTATGATTGATTGAGTTGGTTTATGACAAGATTAGGATCAAGACCACTGATTGGGATTGGATAATTTGACAAGATTGACTTGACTCGATTGGTATGGGTTAAGGATAGACTTGCATTTAGATCATTGCTTGGATTGATTGCACAATGATGAATGGATTATATGGATAACTAGAAGATACAATTGGATAAACTATCAGAAAGGACTTGGATCTTTTGACACTTGGAAAAGGTTTACTCAATTGATGTAGAAGAGACTTGATAATGATAGAAATTTGATTGATAGAAGAAAATGCGAATGAAGGAATCACAAGCTTTTATTTACAAACGCTGGCACTTGGAACAAAATATTTTATATGGATGGTATATGGAATGCAACTGGATGCACATGGATGCGGATTATCATTTGGATATTGCAAGTACTTTGAAGTTCTTTGTTTCATCATTGGGTGATTTTTTGTTATTTTTGTGTTTTAAAATGTTGTAAGAAAATACAAGCATCGAGGTATAATTAAACCGAGATGACCTAAGTATCTCTTACATGGATTTAGATATAGCAAGTTAATACAAGCATCTAGTCAAAATTGAATCTAGATGACATGAGTATCTCTTGCGTGTCAACAGACAAGGATTACACCTGTTTCATGTTTATACCTCTGATGTCCTTAATAATCATTAAGTTGATCATGTCATTAGACAAGGCTTCACATTACTAAAGATAAATCCACAAGCAACAAACAAAGAAAATAATCATCCCCCCATCATAACATCTCTAGTTTTTAGGCATTTTTGAGTAGCATAGGAAACATGATAACAAAAATCAAGACTCTGTAACGTAACCTGTTCACAAACACAAAATATTCTTGCATTAGATATGTCTTCTTGCCATAATTTAGATTAAATCATTTTGAGTGTTTAGACACTTGTTTGTTTTTCTTTGGATAGGTTGATGTCTTGCTTTAAAATTTCTATTTGGAAGCGGGCATTGTTGTGCTTGCGTGTCTAGTGAAAGGTATCACAATCCTTATTGGTGTCCTCTTAGAACATGTGGTATTGCAGAATCCAATTCTACCAAGTCGAGGACATGTCCCCAGTCAGGTAAAGGATTAGTTATTATGGAAGAAAGACTGTGAGACGCTGATGGTAGACTCGATGGGATGGACCCTAAGGGACTGACCTAGTGCCTCAAGGGCTCATTGATAAATGGCTTTGCCTACGTGACGACGTAGAGGCAACGTAATTCGGGGTGAACCCTATGGACCAAAGACCTAGGTGATGGTAAATTGGATGGACAAAAGGATGGGATGGATGGGGAAGGAGCCTCAGGGGAGCATCGATACAAGATGGCCTTGCCTACATGAAAACACAGAGGCGACATAGTTCGAGGTGAACCCTATGGACCTAAGACCTAAGCGATGGTAGATTGGATGGACAAAGGGATGGGATGGATGGGGAAGGAGCCTCGAGGGTGCATCGATACAAGATGGCCTTGCCTATGTGGAAACGCAGAGGTGACGTAGTTCGGGACGATAGGATACTGATGATGGACCCTATGACAAGCTGACACTATGGATAGGACACTGGATAAACCTTAGGTTGTAAGGCAAAAAGGTTGATAGAGTATCAAGTCATGATAGGTTATCATTAGGTGGTGCTTTATTGTGAAATGGATACGATTCTGATGGTGGATGACGGTAGGCAACATGTACTTCTACTGAATGCCACAAGATGTGACATTGAACTTTATTGCTTTGAGATGCTTTATGATTTTGGCATGAATGTAATGTGGAATAAACAAAATGTCTACTCTTAAATACGATTTTTGATTCAGGAGATGGCAGGTTGTCTTGATATAAGAGACCTATTCAAAGCTATGAGATAAGATTTAGGGAAAACTCAAGTGGGGAGTGAAATGAATTATAGAGCATTTCTGATTTCTAAGCTTTGCTAAAGGCTAAACATTGATCCTTATCTAGATAAGACAATCTGACAAGCTTTCAACTTAGACAAGTAACAAATTTTATTGATGTTCGCCAGACTTAGATCATAGATGGCAAGAAAGATAGACCCGCGATAAAGGATATTCGGGAGAGAACAAGGGTCCCTAGATAGAAGATGATCCTAGAGACTACTAGACTTGTTAGTTTAGCTCAGCTAGTGCGTGTGTGCTTTGTACCTTTCTCTCTCTATTAGAATGTCATTCTTGAGGCTTCGAGCTTAGACGGATCTTCACCCAAGAGTACGGACATTCAACAATCTTCTCTCTTTCACTCATTTTTTGTATCTCTTGTTTTTCTTTTTCAATTTTTTTTTGTATTTTCCTCTCTTGACTTTTCTCATTTTTTGGATTTTGATTTTTCAAGAAATGAATGCTTTCAGGAACTTTGATATGCAATACTTTGATCTCTTAATTTTCACTTTTTGACACTCTTATTTTGATCACTCATTTTTTTATGCACTCATATCTTAGATTGCTTCCTTCAGAGTTTTGATCTTCCTGACATTTTTGGCCAAGAAAGATAAGGGGTTGAGAGCCACCTAAAGTTTTCGTAATGTAGTCAGACTTCTCTACTGCTAGGGAAGAAACAGGAACGTCTACTTGCAAGCTTCCTTTGAACACTGTAGATTTGAATACGGACTCTGTTTACACTTGAAATCTTGACTCGTTAAGACTGAAATTAGTGTAAAGCTAAGAGCTAGGCTTTGATTAGAATCACTAGGAATGAAGGGGGATAATGGCAATTGTGGAAAATGAGGGATCTCCAGGTCCTGAAAGGATGATGTATGTCCAGGGAACCCAAGGCACCTTATTGCAAGGAAAATAGCATAAGAGAAAATCACTGACAGTAATGCAAGATGAACAGAATGACACAAAAATGCAAGAAAATTGCTTTTTTTGACACTTTTGATGGCTTTACAATTTTTTTGTGTTTTTTATGTTTTTACGATTTTTTTGTTTTTTTGGTCTTTTAGACATAATACTTCCTAAGGTGAAAGGCATTGACCGCTTCACCAAATTATTCTCCCTCCATTGTGTACAAGAGATAAGCATCATTTCTAAAATCTTCTTTAACCATGTAGGGGCCTTTCTAGTCTTCTGAAAAGACTCTTTTTTGTCTCTTTTTCTTATTTTTTGTGCTACCTCTTCTCAAGACCAATTCTGTAGGGTTCATCACTTGAATCCATCGGTGCCAACTCAGTGGATTCCCTTGGCATTATAAGACACAGTAAATCCTAAAAGGAATGTTGATGGGAGGGGGTCCAATATAGGACTCCTTCGCATTTGAGTAATTATGTCAACAGATCGAATTGTTCTTGCATGTAGATTTTTATTTCAGGTCTCTCTTGGAATTTTTGTAAGAATTGGAATAGTTCAAGAGGAGTTTGTGGCTCCCTTTGTTCATCAAGAGGGAGAAATCTTATACTCGTCCTCCCATTGGACTCTGGTCTTAAGTCCATGGCATATCCTATGTAACTGTGTGGGAGTTCAAAGATGACAAGGTCATCAACACCGACTGTCACTTGCATCTTCCATTC
Organism: Cunninghamia lanceolata; assembly: GCA_027924645.1. Classification (NCBI taxonomy): domain Eukaryota; kingdom Viridiplantae; phylum Streptophyta; class Pinopsida; order Cupressales; family Cupressaceae; genus Cunninghamia; species Cunninghamia lanceolata. The sequence continues at coordinate 7,715,388 of BSBN01001136.1, forward strand.
TATGTGAAAGAGGCCTTTGCTTTATTCATCCTCGTTGGGAAGTGTTTTGACCAATTTGATTTGTACCTAAGGTGCTTCCCATTCACTGAGTTCATTTGATTGAACTGAGGTAGAGGTGGTTGGTTCATCTCGTGGTTTGGATACCATGAACATCCTTGGTAGCATTCCTATGACATTGGTTGATTCGTTATCAATAGAATGCACCTCTTCCATGGGCATTACTGGTTCAGACGATCTTGTTTCCTCTAGTGTGTCGGGGATACGTGACTCATTTAATAGTGACAAGGGTGTGTAACTTTCTGACGTGTCCTCCTCAGCATCTGAGAAAGCATGTGGGTCTACATTTCTCAGATCTAACGTGGTGGTTTCAAACATTGGGCCTTCAGTTCTATGTGGTTCCTCTCCTATACAAGGGAAGAGTTTGGAAGCCTCTTGGATATCGATCATGAGTACCTCTGAGGGGGATCGGAGTGGTTCATCCTACTCAATCAATTCCATGATCTTGATAGTCTTATCCTTGGGAACCATTTCCCTCTATTTTGGTAATGGCTTGTCTTCAAGAGTTTTGATTTCCGCAGTGTTTGTGGTCTTTATTATGCTGAAAGGTTCTAGACCCCCCTTAGCAAAGTATGTTTTCCCTAAATGCAGGAATTGAGCTTCTTGAAATAATGTGGAGGGTACGGCTTTCATCCTATGTATCCACGACCTTCCAAGGATCAAATTATATCCCATGTCTTTGTCGATGATGTATAATATGGTAGGAATGGTCTTAGGTCCCAAGGTTACTGGGAGGGTAATCTTACTGATAGTGGTGGTCTGCAGATTATCATACTCGCGTAGAGTATCTCGTGAAGTGGTGATGTTAGTGTGCCCATAGCCCATCCTCTCGAATAGGGAGAAAGGAACTATGTTAACTACTGCTCCATCATCGATTAAGGTTATTTGATACATATCTCATAGATCCACACTTGCAAGTATAATGTAGGGTTTCGTTGTTTTGTTAATGCTGCCTCAAAAGGCATCTGTCGTAAGTCAAAAAAAGAACCTTGGATCTTCGAGTTATAAGTTTGGTGGGTTGATGATATAGTATGCATGCTTTAGATTGTACTCTTGACATAGATCTTGATTTCCTTGAATGGAAGTGGAAGTGGGAGACTCTTGGATAAGTCCGATAGCTTCTAGGTGATCGACAACATGAGGGTAGAGTGGAATGTGGCTCGGACTCACGGTAGAAGATTCTTCAATAGGCTTTATTGGTAATGGATTACATGATGGCATTGGGGCAATGGACATGTTTGGAGGCTCTGCGATAGGCTCTTGACGGATAGGCTCTTCAATAGGTTCTTCGATAGTTGTTTTGATAGGCTCTTTGTTAGGTGTTTTATGATACGGGCATGGTTGATTCCTTGCTAATAGCCATTGGATCACGTCCTTTATGAGTGTAAGGGTGGATGGACAATACAACAGATGGAGAATAATGGTAGATGGTAAGGGTGATGGCCTTGGAGGGAGTGTGTGCAAGGTGATTTTTTCACTGCGGGTGGTGATAGTGCAATCAGAGTTAGCGTTGGAATCCGATTATGTGTTAGATGTGGGCACATCGATTTGCGAGATATGCTCTGATATGCAATTAACGGTGTACTCAAATGGCATGCTCATGTAGTTAGCATCATTGTTCCCATTATTGTGATTTTGTTGGGTGCTATTGTTGTTGTTGTTGTTGTTGTGATTGTTCTGCCTGTCGTGGTTAAGGAGTGGATCCTTGTACACCACATGTGATTCGTTAGATGGGTGGTCTTTTGTGCTGACACGATTTTGGTCTAACAAGTATTGTATGATATTTTTCAGATGAATACATTCATTGGTTTTATGGCCTATTCCCCTATGATATTCACATAAATTGGTATCCTTCCACCAAGGAGGTTTGACTTGAGGTTCATAGTTGCTTGTGGTAGGAATGGTGATCTCATTGTTTACCAACAACTTTCTCAAAGCAGACTCATATGACTCTCCTAGTGGTGTAAATTTTCATCTAGGAGGATAGTTGTACCATTGTCTTGGTTCATTTGATGAAGGTTTTCTTGATGTTGCATTGTTTAAGGCTCCTGAGAGATTGAAAATTGGTTGTTTAGGAGCTGCTACTTTAGCATCAACCACTCCATCATTGACGATGTTCTTGTTTTTGGTCCAGAATTTTGACTTATCTGTGGTATACTTGGAGTTAGGAGTGTCTTTGAACAATTTTATTTGTCCTTTTGTGATCATAGCTTTTTTGATGAATAATCCCATCTCAATGACTTTTGTGAATGAGGTAGGGCATTGGAATTGAATTTGATATCTTAGATCAGGATTGAGGTTATGGACAAGCATTTCTATCATTTGTTTCTCAGGGACATGATATGAGCACTTGCTCGCGAATTGCCTCCACCTTTGTAAGAAAGCGACGAACGATTCGCCACTCTTTTGTTTTGAGTTGCAAAGGTCTAGCATGTATACCTCATGTTCGATGTTGTATGAGAAATGCATGACAAATTTGTTTACTAACTTGTCAAAGGTATGGATACCTGGGGGTAGTCGAGAGAACCATTCCTAATGTGGTCTCTAGGGTCACCCTTTCCTTTATACTTGTCAAATTTTGGCACTTCAAATCGAAGGGGAAAGGGGATCATTTTCAAGCTCTTGTCCAAGGGATATGGCAAGATATCCTCCAATGAATAGTGTTTAGTGGACATCCCTATTTGCAGGTCTACTAATTGCTGCTATAAGGTTTGAACTTGTTTGGTCAATGTGTCTAGAGACATGGTTGAGTCTATGGTCTTCTTGCCCTTGTCTTTGTTTGTATCTAAGGTTTTGTCCTCATGTGTGCTATTTTCATGGATTCTTTCTTCCTCAATTTCTTGCAAAGTTGTGACATCAAAGTCTTTGGGGAGCTTAACTCCTTGGTTTGCTAGGTGGAGGAAGAATTTGTTAGGGTTTTGGTTAAGCACTCTATTGATCATGCGTTGGAATTTTTAGTTTTGGAGGGCTTCTTGTAAGTCTTCATGAGAGATCTCCTCATCACTATTGTGAGGGGAGGGGGCTACCTTGTCAAACGTTTTAGCCATTTCAAGTTGTTTTTGTTTTTGTGATCTAGTGAGTACCATGCAAGGTGATTTGAAATGGGTTGGGGTGAATGCAGACGCTTTGTCAAGATGCGCTTGGAGGTTGTAGTGAAGGGAATACTTGTGGTGACAAGATTTCGACAAGGGTTTTCTGTAATCAATGGTTTCAAACAAACTAGTCGATACAAAACGGTAGTTACAAATAAGGAAGGTGTGTTATCCAATTATTTGATAGAGACTAGTTTTGTACCAAACACACTAGTGAAGTTCTAAGAGAGAAGGATGATAGATCCTAATAGTGGAGACTTACTAGGGATGCTTGAGTTTGATATGATCTAAAATTGCCTTGTTGTTACCTGGTTTTGATACTTTTGATTCAGTTTTGGGAAGCTTTTTGGGAAGTTTTGGATGAGGTGATTGTTGTAAAAGCAGGTATGTTGTGGAAATGGATGGGATAAGTGACTCACACGGTTAATCTGATCTAGGAAACTGAAACAAGGCTGAAATGGGTGCTCGAAAAAATAATTGTTTTTCTCAGCAAATGTACGGAATAGCTCACTATGACAGATGCATAGAAACAAATGCCTAGGAACAAAGGGTAAATGCGCAGCAACAGAGAGTAAATGTGCAAATCTAGTAAAATGTAAAAGCGCAGGAACAAAGTTTAAATGCATAGTTCTGGTAAAATATGTTTGCATAGTAGAACTGATCAAAAGCGCAGCAAAACTGAATGGATGCGCAGCAAAGGACAAATGCGCAGCAGGTTTGAACAAATGCATAGCAAGAATGAATATATGTGCAGCTCTATGTTTTTGGTGTATTTTTGACTAATTTTTCAATGTTTTTGGTTTTCTTTGGCTAAAATTTGGTCTCTTTGATTTGATTTTTCAACTATGGCAAGAAAGACATAGCACACAAGGAATATTTTCATGATTTTTGATTTTTTTTAGATTTTGACTTTTTGACAAAAACAAGTACAAATCCTAGGATGGCAAGGGCAATATAAACCAAATTCTCACTTAGATTTCTCCAGCTACACTATTCAAAGCAGATAACTTAGGAACTTGGGACATGGGCTCCCCCTTACAAGTGCACAAACTTCTCTGGTACACCAAGTTCTAGGTTCCCAAGGCTCGCAAACCTTAGGATTTCCCTGTTATCTCTACTATTGAATTGTAAGAACGTGAGCCATCTTAGGAAGATGATAATCACTCTTTCTGACACCAGTTTATAAGGGATTTTGGCTTCTAAAACAATTGATAAGTAGTAAGGGAAACCGTTCGAGTGGTTATATGTGTGGCAGCGCTACTCTCCATTATGGAGTCTCCCAGCCTTCAAGGGTTGCGTCTTGGAGGGTTTTGGGTGAGATTGGCTGTCGGTATAACTAATCAGCACTCATTGTTTGAATCTTTCACCTCAAGCACAATTTATTTATAGTGGATCGGAAGAGCTTAGTGTTAGCTCATTACCACTTAAGGTTATTCCCACTTGGATGGAAGGATATCCAAGGGCAAGCCTCTCTAAAGGAAAAACATGTAAAATGATAATTCTGGCATTTTGGTCACCCAATTAAGGCGAGAGCATAGTCCTATTATCATTCCAAAATCACAATAAACAATGGTTCTTTTCCCCTAGTTAAAAAGAAAAAGACTAAATGAGTTACTCTACTTGGGCACACACAAGATTTGTTAACTTTGAAAGAAGCAAATAGAAAGCAATAGTTCAATTTTAGATCCTCCTAGTTGGGACTATGTTTGACTTGTTGGTACAACAAGTTCAAATTATAGCCTTCTTATTTACATCTAGATAAGATTTGCATGAACAATCCAATTACTTTCCTTGCTAATTAGATCTATGACGTGAGTTAACAATGCAACTAAATGTCTAACTAGCCCCTAACATGCAAATCAGATCTGAGAATATTCCTGTGAGAGATGTTAGCGTTAGAAAAATTACAAGAAATATCTCAAGAACCCTATCAAAATAAATGCGCAGTTACAGAGAATATATGCATAGATACAAAGCATAGATGCATAGAGATATATGCGTAGTTACAGAGAATAAAAGTGTCAAAACAAGAAATAAAAGCACAGGTTGGATATATGTGTTGATTCAGAGAACAGATGCGCTAATTCAGTGAGTATATGCGCTGATTGAACAGATGTGTCACTACAGAGAATAGATACGTGTTACCAGTGAACAGATGCACAGAAACTTCCTGTGTATGTAACCTAATGCACAAAAACTCAATTTTGAGGTTAAATTGGGGGCAAGACCCCATGGTGGGTGCCAAAAATGTTACGAGAAAATGTGGAGATAATATCAATAATCAATAATAACCCAATAACTCAATAGAAATTGAAATAATCAAGATTCAAACACAAAGGACGATACCTTGCAAACCTTAGTACTTTGTGGCTTCCATTGTTCGTCTATCTCAAATTGATCTTTCGTATGAATGAAGCCCTCAGAAGGTGCACTTCCTTGCTTTTTTCTTTGAGATGACAATAGAGAATGGCTATGATAGTTCTTGCAATGAAGAGAATCTTCAATACAATGCAAATGGTGATAGTTGATTGCAAGCTATGAAATGGTTGGTGCCAAAGGTGCATTGTGATTCCTACAGAGTAAGTTTATAAAAGTTTGGATGATTGAAATGAAGGAATAAGGGTTGTGCTTATAGACTTGTGAGAGAGAAGATCAACAATATAGAATGAATAAGAAGATCAACGGTTGAGAAAATTTGAAAGGATGTGCATAAATAGGGAGAGGATAAGTGTCTTTCTCCTTCATGCACTAGAGGAGTTAACATAATAGAATGAAGAGTTAACTAAATTGATTAATTAGTTAACAAAATTGACTAACTAGTTAACTGATTTGATTTATGAGTTAACTAATTTGAACTGGAGGATAAATAAGACATGTGGGTGAAGGAACAATTAATTAAATATTGAAATATTTAATTGCATGTGCACATGGAGTAATTGAATTATTTTTTGTGTTAATTCAATTTTAGAAGAAATAGATAACTTAAATAAATATTTGAATTTATTTAATTATAGAGGATGGTTTAAGTTTAGAAGAATTTAATTAAATAATTTGGTATTATTTAATTTAGAATGACTTTTGAATTTAGAAGAACTAATTAAATAATTTGGTATTATTTAATTTAGAGTGACATTAGAAGAATTTGGGAAGATTTAATTAAATAAATGATTTTATATAATTTTATGAAAGAATGTGAATCAAATAAATAAATTGATTTATTTATTTATTGATAGAGGAATTAGACTGAAATAAATATTATAAATATTTATTTATCTAGAGTTGTGTCATTTTTAGGTGTATACACAAACATGTAGTTTAAACAAGACCGCTGCTAGTGAAACCTCTCATCTCTTATGGGTGATTTACAAACAATATTAGAAGTAATTAATTACATAGGATTTACAAGGTTGACGGCACCTTAATCCTAACAAAAGGTTCTCCATTCCTCATCACTACCTTAAAAATAAAGAAAAAAGGAATGATTATTCATTATTTTAAATGAAGAGAAACAATGCAAAGTTCGAAAACAAATGTAAACTTACGAGGATTGCTAGATGCCAGGTGGGATCTGTCACGACTCTCATTCACTAGCTGATTTTTATGACTTAACAATTAGAAAAATTAATTATTATTTTGTTTCCATTTAATTATTGTTCCAAAAATTGTTACTATTATTATTTTTATAACCATTATAATATTTCAATTATTAATGTATTTGTTATTATAGCTACTTCTAATATCATATATGGGCATAAATATTGCTATGCATATAGTCAATAGAGTGGCACGGGGTACAAGCCACCGCCTGTACCCTGCAGGAAAAAAGAACATAGGAAACGGCACTGCCATTGACCACAACCAAAGGGATCCCACAAGCAAATTTATAGAGGGAGAGAAGGCAGTCTTCCCTTACACGCTAAGGAAGGAGGTCTGCATTTTTTGGGGAGAGGAAGGGCAATAGAGGAGAGGAGGGCAGGCACAGGCATGATGATGAAATTTAGTTTTACAACTGCCATTGCATTTTCTAGTAAGTTTCTAAAGCCTTTTTAACAAACCCATTGAATATATCTTGCACTCATGGCATCCCATGAAACCACATTTCTACAAGGGGTTTTGTTGAGGGCACAGGTGCCCTGTCTATGCTTCCATGCCTTTCATACATGTCTGCATGAGCATTTACAACCATAATATCTGACAAAAATCCCCCTTCCATTCTGCTTTGATGGATGTCCATACCCTGTTCGAAAGCTCCCCATTTCGGCATACGCAGGGAGGATACTAGCAAAGGTTCTGAAATTTGGCTTTACACCTGCTAGTCACTTTTGTTTGAAAGTTTCTTGAGCCTGTTCAACAAATCCATTTTGTGCACATCCTACGATCATTACAGTCCATGAGACCACATTTCTTTGGGTATTCTATCAGATAGTTCATGCCTTCTCTATGCTTCCACATTTTTCATACATGTCTACCAGAGCATTTCCAACCATAATATCTGACAAACATTTCCCTTACTGTTATGCTTTGATGCATCCCATACCCTGTTCGAAAGCTCTCATTTTGGCATAGGCAGGGAGGACGCTGGAAAAGGTTGTGGAATTTGACTTTACACATGCCAGTCGCATTCACTTGAAGGTTTATTAAGTCTTTTCAACAAATCCATTTTATGCATATCCTGCAATCCCGGTATTCCATGAGACCACATTTCTTGAGACATTCTGTCAAACAGGTCACTTGCCTCGTCTATGCTTCTACATTTTGCATACTTGTCTACTAGAGTGCTTTCAAGTGTTATATCTGACAAAAATTCCCCTTCCGTTATGCTTTGACAGATGTCCATACCCTGTTTGAAGGTTCCCATTTTGGCACAGGTAGGGAGGATGCTGGCAAAGGTTGTGGAATTTGGATTTATAGCTGATAATTATATTTGCTTGAAAGTTTTCTAAATCATTTTCAATAAATCCATTTTGAGCTTAACATGCGATCACTGTAGTCTATGAGATTATATTTCTTTTAGCCATTTTGTCAAACAATTCATGTGCCTTTTCTATGACTCCAAGTTTGCATAGTACAGGTCTACCAAGGCACTTGTAACTACTACATCCAACAAAAATCCCCCTTCCGTTTGATGGATGTCCTCAAGCTGGTTCCAAAGCTCCCATTTGGGGTTGCATAGGGAGGATGCTGGCAAGGTTGGGAAGCTGGACATAACACCCGCCAATTGCATTTGCTTAAAAGTTTCTAAAGCCTTTTCAACAAACCTATTTTTAATATACCCTGCAATCATTGCTTTGCATGAGTTGACATGTCCTTGAGGCACTCGGTCAAATAGCTTGTGTTCCTTCTCTGTTCTTCCAATGTTATCGTGCATGTCTACCAGTGCCATTTTATGCCTTAAATCCAAAATTGCATCATTAGAAAACAAATCTAGTCCCTCTGGTGGGCTCTCTGACTTAGAACAAGGTTATACCCACCTTAGGATGCTTACCCACTTCATCATTGTCCTTGAGCAAATCATTTGATAGATTTTACCATACCCAAGCTGACAATTTGTATGTTCATCTTTGGGGAATTTATTACTGCACTACCAAAATCCCCATTGATTATTAGATGCTCAGCATTGGCAGTAATGTAGAATTATCATCTCCATTATATACAAAAATATCATTGCTCTAAAAGAGATTGAATATTAGTTTCCATCCCCTTCTTGTTGTCATCTAAGCTCACTAGAGCTTCATAAAAACCATATTTAAATTGTCTCCCAGTAGGCCTAAAGAGACTCTTATGTTCGTCATCCTGAACAAACTCCTGCTCGTCAGCAGCTATCTTCTTTCCATTGCAGTTCTCAGACAATCCCATATTCATGCCTGCAAACAAAAGGACAATATCATGCACAGTTAGAAATAGAACCACTCAATACTGAAGTGAATAATACCTAGGAAATCCAATATAATACATGGCAGAGCTCTCCTCTCATAAGAGGTGTTCTATTGAACAACAAACCTTGCTCTGTGATTTACGGACAAAATAGCTTGTGCAGATGGCACATCTGGTATAAACAGGTAGCAACTACCACTTTGTGATTCCATTTTTCTTAAATCTCTCTATGTAGTCTCACGCTTGCATGCAGTGATGCAAACACTAGAATCAAAGTACATCAGAAGAGCAGTAGTGGACAGGTGTACAACCCCATGCCACTTTCCCTACATGTCATCCCCTTGTTATTTTCCAAAAATTGAAAGAAAGTTTGATGCTCTTCTTACTTTTCATTTTCTTTTTATTCAAGGTCTATGAAATATCTCTTTGAATTATTTGAGCCACAGACCCGGATCAATCACTTTCTTGCCTAGGTAAAGTACCTCTTGATGCAAATATGATATAATATCTGTTGGTCTCACTTTTCTTCTCAATGTCATTCACTTTTCCCCCGTCAACCATATAAAAATATTGCCCTAGGAAGTGCGATCAGAATTTGTCGTATAGGAATCTTGGTTCATCATTATAGAGGTTGATAATAAATAAATGTGTAGATTATTATAGACCTGAAGGAAAGGATAAAGTGGATGTCTTTCTGGGTAGGATTGCCATATGGGTAGCCAAGGAAATAGCCCATTGAAATTTTTTGCTTTCAATATGAAGAAGTTGGCTTCGCACAAAAAGAGTGTTGGTAATGATCTCCAACTCCCAAATGTGTCATGTCTTACACAGAACTAATGACAGATATTCAAAGTCAAATTACAAAATTACAACATGGGATGATAGATATTTAAAGTTAGAATAAGTTTTTAATTTCTTTTTAGAAAGTAGATGTATTGACAGAAATATTCCTATTATAATTGATAGTATTATGTATATAAGCCTTGGATTTAAAAATTGAGTATTTAGAATATTTTTATGCATGTATTAGATTTAAATTTTCAGAATATAGAACTGATCTAGTTTACAAAAGTTTTCTAAGTACTTAGGGTTAATGGATTTACATAAAGAATGAATCAAGGGTAGAATGTTTTGTCTAATGATTTCCTTTTTGGAGTTCACTTTGAAGAGTAAATGTCATAAGGATTATTAAATCATGTTGTCATTATGAATAGATGATTTGAAATTACTTATGTATAGAATTTCGAATTCTAGGTAGGATGTATTATTCAATGTAAAATATTAAGGGAAATGATAGAATTAATACTAGTATTGAGTCGAGGGATAGATCTGTCTTTGTCTCTTCTCCTTTATTGAATTATTTTGACACTTAGATTAGAGCATGCATTTTAATTCCAAGTCGTTTTCTTGCTCAATATTGCATGCTAGCTTTTGAATGATATTGGTTGATGTTAAATTCATGAATCATTATTTAATAGAAAATGTTTGATTTAGTAATTGATTTCCTTTTCTTCCCTTTTGGATTATTTGGCACTAAGGTATTAATGATATTGGTTTCCTTTGGAGGTAAGATTATATGGTTTTATGGCTAATTGGATATTGACATAGTGGTTCTATATTTATATGATTATTCATACATTGGATACATGGTGTTGTGGCACTATGGATTACTCAATGGCATATTGGTCCTTGTCATCCCCATAAGTACTCATTTTGTTGAACCTTGTGATGTGAGTCATGTGAAGTCATTGTGATGAGTGTAGATTGATGTCATCATGGACTCCTATTTTGGGAAGCTACTATCGATTATGGGATGCTAGCACTACTTTTGGATAACAAGCCCTAAGGTGGCGCCATTTGATGTAATAGTTGCAAAGAAAGAGATGGATGGAAAGTTTGGAAGAGTTGGTGTGGCAACCTCTGCAAATAGGTATGCATGATAGCTACAATTGTTACCTTTCACATGAGTGTTAATGTGTGTGCTTGAGCACGTATTCCTTTTAAGTGTAATGTTTATATGATGTTGGAATAATGGAAGTCACTGATACTCAGAAGAATCCTCAGGAGGATTGACCTTGTACCTGGCCAGTTGCCTAAAACCCAAGGGAGGGTACAAGGTCCTCGAACATTCTTATCGAATGAACTTACGAAAATTCCTTGGTGCAATATATGGGCCTATTGCATAATTTCCTGTAAGTGACTCAGGATCCAGATTGATCCTGATGAGTCTAAGTCTCTGGCAAAGCAATTTATTGATTCCTGTCCTTGTTAGCCCGTCTGGCTATTGTGTTTACCTATTGGATAAATTTTTGATCCATTTGACCAGTATAGGCCCATTTGGCCATTATTTTATCTACCCCATATTGGGTAGCGATAGGGTCTATTAGACCTGCTTCCATATGAACCAGTTTGCCCAAAGGACAGAAGAGCCTAGTTGGCTTTATCTCAATATCTCTCATTTTGGACACTTTAGCTCGGATTGGATATCTGAACTTCCTAAATACTCAAATTGACTAAGATAATATAATTCTTCTAACCTACATTGGTGTATCATTTCTCTTGGATTCTAACACAAGTTGGAGTAAACTTCTAACATAAATGGAAATTTTGGATGATGCATTTTAGTACTTAACATTTGGAGTCGATGCACAAGTAGTAAAGATGTTTAATCAGATATAAAAATATCACATTTACTCAACCTTTTGTCTACAACATTTGCATTAGGACAATGCAAAATTTTAGGGGGGAAGTATGTCATGACTCTCGTTCACTAGTTGATTTTGATATGACTTAGCAACTAGAAAGGTTAATTATTACTTTTTTTCCATTTAATTATTGTTCCAAAAATTGTTACTATTATTATTTTTATAACTATTATAATATTTCAATTATTAATGTATTTGTTATTATAGCTACTTCTAATATCATATATGGGCATAAGTATTGGTATGCTTATAGTCAATAGAGTGGCATGGGGTGCAAGCCACCGCCTGTACCCTACAGGGAAAAAAGAAGATAGGACGACACGGCACCACCATTGACCACCGCCAAAGCGATCCCACAAGAAAATTTATAGAGGGAGAGAAGGCAGTCTTTCCTTACACGCTATGGAAGGAGGTCTGCACTTTTTTGGGGAGAGGAAGGGTGGCAGAGGAGAGGAGGGTAGGCACATGCACGATGATGAAATTTAGTTTTGCACTTGCCATTGCATTTTCTAGTAAGTTTCTAAAGCCTTTTTAACAAACCCATTGAATATATCTTGCGCTCATGGCATTCCATGAAACCACATTTTTGTGAGGGGTTTTTTTGAGGGCACATGCACCCTGTCTATGCTTCCACACTTTTCATACATGTCTACATGAGCATTTCCAACCATAATATCTGACAAAAATCCCCCTTCTATTCTGCTTTGATGGATGTCCATACCCTGTTTGAAAGCTCCCCATTTTGGCATATGTAGGGAGGATGTTGGCAAAGGCTCTAAAATTTGGCTTTACACCTACTACTCACTTTTAGTTGAAAGTCTATTGAGCTTGTTCAACAAATTTATTTCATGCACATCCTACGATCATTGCAGTCCATGAGACCACATTTTTAAATAGGTATTCTATCGAAAAGTTTGTGCCTTCTCTATGCTTCCACATTTTTCATACATGTCTACTAGAGCATTTCTAGCCATAATAGCTGACAAACATTTCCCTTACTGTTATTCTTTGATGCATGCCCATACCTTGTTCGAAAGCTCTCATTTTGGCACATGCAGGGAGGATGCTGGTAAAGGTTGTGGAATTTGATTTTACACATGCCAGTCGCATTCACTTGAAGTTTTCTAAAGTCTTTTCAACAAATCTATTTTTTGCATATCATGCAATCTCGGCATTCCATGAGACCACATTTCTTGAGACATTTTGTCAAATAGGTCACTTGCCCCATCTATGCTTACACATTTTGCATACATGTCTACCAGAACGCTTTCAACCATTATCTCTAACAAAAATTCCCCTTTCGTTATCCATTGATAGATGTCCATACATTGTTCGAAGGTGCCCATTTTGGCAAAGGCAAGGAGGAAGCTGGAAAAGGTTGTGGAATTTGGATTTATAGTTGATAATTGTATTTGCTTGAAAGTTTTCTAAAGCCTTTTCAATAAATCAATTTTGAGCTTAAACTGTGATCACTGTAGTCTATGAGACCATATTTCTTTTAGGCATTTTGTCAAATAGTTCACATGCCTTGTCTATGACTCCATGTTTGCATATAGGTCTACCAAGGCTCTTGCAACTACTACATCCAACAAAAATCCCCCTTCCATTTGATGGATGTCCTCAACCTAGTTCCAAAGCTCCCATTTAGGGCTATGTAGGGAGGATGCTGGCAAGGTTGGGAAGCTGGGCGTAACACTCGCCAGTTGCATTTGCTTAAACATTTCTAAAGCCTTTTCAACAAACTCATTTTTATTATACCCTGCAATCATTGCTTTGCATGAGTTGACATCTCCTTGAGGCATTATGTCAAACAGTTTGCATGCCTTCTTTGTTCTTCCAATCTTATCACACATGTCTACCAGTGCTATTTTATGCCTTAAATCCAAACCTGCATCATCAAAAAATAAATCCAATCCCTCAGGTGGGCTCTCTGACTCAGAACAAGGTTATACCCACCTCAAGAAGCTTACCCACTTCATCATTGTCCTTGAGAAAATCATTTGATAGATTTTACCATACCCAAGCTAACAATTTGTATGTTCATCTCTGGGGAATTTATTATTGCACTGCCAAAATCACCATTGATTATCAGATGCTCAGCATTGGTGATAATGTAGAATTATCATCTCCATTATATACAAAAATATCATTGCTCTAAAAGAGATTGAATATTAGTTTCCATCCCCTTCTTGTTGTCATCTAAGCTCACTAGAGCTTCATAAATACCATATTTAAATTATCTCCCAAAAGGCCTGCAGAGACTCTTATGTCTGTCATCCTAAACAAACTCCTGCTCATCAGCAGCCATCTTCTTTCCATTGGAGTTCTCAAACAATCCCATATTTATGCCTGCAAACAAAAGGACAATATCATGCACAATTAGAAATAGAACGACTCAATACTAAAGAGAATAATACCCAGGAAATCTAATATAATACATGCCAAAGCTCTCCTCACATAAGAGGTGTTCTATTGAACAACAGACCTTGCTTTACGATTTAAGGACAAAATAGCTTGTGTAGTTGTCACATCTGGTATAAATGTTGGCCCAGGATTGTCATTAAATGAAAAGGTCGACCTATCAATTTATGATGCAAGCGCTAGAGTTAATGAATCCACGGGAGGCGGTTAGTCCATGTCATGAATCCCACAGGGAGCACTGACCATTTGCCAACAAACTCCCCCAACGTTACCTGGGGGATTCAAACCCGTGACCTTTCGCTCTGATACCAATTGTTGGCCCATGATTGCCATTAAACCAAAAGGTCGACCTATTAATTTTTGATACAAGCGCCAGAGTTAATGAATCCATGGGAGGCGGTTAGTCCATGTCATGAATCCCATGGGGAGCGCTGACCATTTGCCAACAATAAACAAGTAGCAACTACCACTTTGTTTGTGATTCTATTGCTCGTAAATATCTCTATGTAGTCTCACCCTTGCATGCAGTGATGCAAACACTAGAATCAAAGTACATCAGAAGAGTAGTAGTGGATAGGTGCACAACCCCATGTCACTTACCCTACATGTCATCGCCTTGTTATTTTCCAAAAATTGAAAGAAAGTTTGATGCTCTTCTTACTTTTCATTTTCTTTTTATTCAAGGTCTACGAAGTATCTCTTTGAATTATTTGAGCCACAGACCCGGATCAATCACTTTCTTGCCTAGGTAAAGTTCCTATTGATGCAAATATGATATAATATATGTTGGTCTCACTTTTCTTCTCAATTTCATTCACTTTTCCCCCTTCAACCATATTAAAAGATTGCCCTAGGAAGTGGGATCAGAATTTGTCGTATAGGCAGCTTGGTTCATCATTATAGAGGTTGATAATAAATAAATGTGTGGATTATTCTAGACCCAAAAGAAAGGACAAAGTGGATGTCTTTATGGGTGGGATTTCCATATGAGTAGCCAAGGCAATAGCCCATTGAAATTTGTTTGCTTTCCATATGAAGAAATTGGCTTCTTACATAAAAAGTGTTGGTAATGATCTCCAGCTCCCAAATTTGTCACATCTTACATAGAACTAATGGAAGATATTCAAAGTCAAATTACAAAATTACAACAGGGGATGATAGATATTTAAAGTTATAATAAGTTTTTAATTTCTTCTTAGAAAGTAGATGTATTGATAGAAATATTCCTATTATTATTGATAGTATTATGTATATAAGGATTGGATTTAAAAATTGAGTATTTATAATACTTTTATGCATGTATTAGATTTAAATTTTCAAAATATAGAACTGATCTAGTTTTCAATAGTTTTCTAAGTACTTAGGGTTAATGGATTTACAATAAAGAATGAATCATTGTTAGAATCTTTTGTCTAATGATTTCCTTTTTGGAGTTATCTTTGAAGATTAAATGTCATAAGGATTATTAAATCATGTTGTCATTATTAATAGATGATTTGAAATTACTTATGTATAGAATTTTGAATTCTAGGTAGGATGTATTATTTAATGTAAAATATTAAGGGAAATGATAGAATTAATACTAGTATTGAGCCGAGGGATAGATCTGCCTTAGTCTCTTATCTTTTATTAAATTATTTTGACACGTTGATTAGAGCGTGCATTTTAATTCCAAGTTGTTTTCTTGCTCAATATTGCATGTTAGCTTTTGAATGATATCAGTTGATGTTAAATTCATGAATCATTATTTAATAGACAATTTTTGAGTTAGTAATTGATTTCCTTCTCTTTGCTTTCGAATTATCGCCTTTATTGGAAGAAAATGAAGATATAGTATTAATTTCAATTAGGTACACAAAAGTATGTCATATTATAAACATTGTCCATATTCCTATATCCATTGCCACCACAATATCACCATATTTTCCCAATTATGTTTTAAGATCAAATAAATGGCTCATAGATATCATGAATTTATAATTAAAATGTTCTTTTAGTATCGAGAGAATTGTATAAGTTATTGAAAGCATTGTTAATAGTTATAGTTACCTAAAGTATTCTCTAGTAGCATTAGTGTGTCAGTTTTCTAGTTTAGTAAACCATAAATAGAGCTTATGAAAATAGTCCTACATTTATTTCATGTGACTTTCATGATATTGGTCAACGTTAGACCTTGGATGTTAACCATTCAACCATTGTATTTCATACTCTCTCTAATACTAGTGGTTAGTAATCTATTTGATGGATAAATCCAGGGTTCGTGACTTCTTGTGTATTATGATATTTCTATTTATGTACTTGAGTACATATGTCTAATCAACTGAGTGTAGGTTGTGGAGTATTAGGGACCTAGACGAGAACAACTATGTACTCAACTACGGTAAGAATACCATGATAGTAACTCATTCAAGAAAGTAACTTAATATGCAATAATTAAATAGTTTTATGAATAATGTATGTGTATTGTCTTAGCTCATTGTCATCTCTAAGAAGATAGCAGAAATTACCTTGAATATGTGAGTTAGCTAAATAGGTGAATGAAATATGCTTCTTTTGATCACTATGAGGTCTTGTAACAGTAAAATGGAATTGGGTTATTTATTAGGTAATAATGCATGCTATGAGTGGAATTAAGATTATACATCTTTTAGAGTATTAAGGTTGGTAAATATAGATGATGATTTAAATAAAGAACTGCCATCAATAGTTTTCTTAGCAGCTTGAATAGATCATGGTGTAGGACTAATATAGCTTGTGTTTTCTCCTTAAAGAAAATTACGTTTATAATCTAGAGTCTAGTTATGTGACAGTAGTAATCTCAGAGACTTTTACCTCCCCAAGTTAACTAAATGGAACTAGAGATATAGCTATGCTATAGTCATTGCACTTTAAGAATAATTAATTTTCTTCTCTTCAGTAATTGATATATTTCTTAACCCTTGAGGTTGAAGCTCATAGAATTTAGAAATCATAGAGTATTCACTTAGGTGCCTAGAGTTACAATGTGACTTTAGGGTATTTAATTACTACTTGATCTTGCAAGTATTATTCCAATTAAGATTAATAATATCATGAATAGATCTATTAGCGAACCTTTGATATGAAATAGTACATGAATTTGGAGATGAACTTGTCTTAGGTAAACTTAATTCCTTTAGTGGTCACCTAATAGGGATTCCTCAACACTAGGGTTGCAAGACAACCACCCCTTTTAGGTGGTCGTGATAATGGATTTAATTACATCCTTGTTTCACCTGAGTGGGTGGTAGCCGACAAAGAACTATTGGGGCAGGGAATCACCCTAGAAAGGTTTGTATACCTACTCACAATTGCATCAAACATAGTGCAAGACGGAACTACATATTCTCATACCCTAGTGTCAGTCGCATTTGGAGGGTGCCTTGATCCCGTGGATATAGGGTATGTAGGCAGAATAGATGGTGAAGAATGCCCCCAATACTCAGTTCCCCTAAATATAGGGTGTTCTTGTATAATGAACATCATGATCTTAACTTTCTGTGTAGTAAATTCTAAGTCATGTTAACATGAGATTGTCTAGTTAGTTTTGTGCAGATGATAAGGATACCAGTCACTGGAGAAAAAGTAAGTTGTCAGAAAAGAATATAGGTTGTAGTGAAGAACATAAGGTATGTGTCACTCTGTTGTACTTATATGTACTATCTCTCTTCACTAGATCAAGATTGGTGATCCTTTCAGGACTTGATGACCTTATAAAACTAAGCTCTAGTTGTCTAACCACTATAACATTTATTGAACACTTCTTATAGATTAGTAGTAAAATTTTCATGAATCTGCTTTTCCCTGTATCTGTTAGATCAAAAAAAATTGTGCTCGGTATTTTTAGAATTCAATGTTAGTATTATTCTATTAATTTAAGGAGTTGGGTCCTTACAGGATCAATGTGTCACATCTCATCATCAGAAAGAGGAGGACTAGGACCTAAAGAAGTAAACCCTGGTATCTCCTCCTCCTCTGAGTCAACCTCCTAGTGGTCTCTAACTGAGCCATCATTTGACTGATCATCTCCCTCAAGATCATAGTCCTCATCAGTAGAATTATAGTCCTCCAAGAAAATGAGTCCTTGGGAGGGAACTCCTCTCCCTCCTCTCTGTCCACCTCTCGGGTCCTAGAAGTTTTGGTAATCAAAACCCCAAGAGTCAAAAGAGTCCAAACAATAAGTCTCTAATCTACTTCACCCATCTCTTGGATAGATCGGTAGCAAGTAGGAATTGAGGGGAAGTCCTCTTGAAAGTCATCTTGAGGGGAAGTCCTATTGAAGAACTCGCTCAAAACAGTGAGCCTCGACAAAGCCATTAGGAATAGAAATCTTAGAATCTTAGAAACATTGCGACAATAATCTCAAATCTATCTATCATGAAACCAAGTACCCTCAATATCCACATAAGGGTCAAAAATCATGTCTGCATTAGTGAGAGTAACCACAACATGTAATGAAGTATAAAAGTGGTCAATGCAAGCCCATCAAGTAGCTCTCAGAATTCTAGGATCATGAACTGGAATCTCCTTCTAATATGGCATGATGTGCTCATAAATCCAAGTCATGATCAGAGTGGAGTGGTTGAATGGAAGAGCCCCATGGTGAGCAATGTGATAGAAGTCATGATAAACTATATCCAAAATATCAGCGCCCCATGCAAAAACTATACCCTTCTCAATGCACTGAATGATGGGTACCCAACACCATCTGAGACGAGCTGAGGCCTTATCTCTTGACAACCTTGATGCAATTAAGCCAATAAGGAACTTCCTCAAGAGAGGAATGAAAAGCTGAGGTACTATAGTGAGCTGAACTCCTATCTACTCCTCAGGACGACTCACCCCCATGATCAAAGCCCAAGATGCCTTGTCCTTAATGGACTCACTAGTAAGAAGAACAAGTAGGTGTCCTCTCGCAGGGACTCCTAGGATGTGATAAACATTGTACAATGTAATAGTCCACTCCCCTGAAATCTGGGGGAACCTGAAGGTGTTCCTATTGACATCCCAATAGGTTAGGATACTGCAACAGATGCGAGAAGTAGGATGTACAATAGGAACTTGACAAATCTTCTCTAAACCTACCCACTTCAAGACAACAAGATCACCAGGAGATAAGGAATCATACATCTCAACTAACCACAACTACTCATGGTTTTCATTCCAACGAATGCGCATGTCCTGTCATTAGAAAAGAACTTTTGTTAGATCCTATCAAACTTAGAAAATCCAAAAAATCATATAAGTTGCAAAAATTTCACAAAAAAGCATATAAAACCTACAAAATTGCAATAAAGTGATGAATTTAGTGTTTAAATTTAACCAAAACAAAGTGTAGTAAACATCATAAAATTTCAAATTTTAGTCAGAATTGAATTGGCTGGGTCACCCCTTTCATTAGGTCAAATCTCCCTCGGGTGACCCAAATGTACAACAGGATCTCCCCTAGGTGACCATGTTACATAGCTAAATCTCCATCGAGTGACCCTGTTGCTTAGCCAAATCTCCCCCTAGTGATTTGGACTAGTAAAAAGGGTGACCCTATTTTTCTTCCTCTCATGCTAAAAATGCTCTAAAAACTACAATTTTTGACTGATTTCGACAAACGAAAGATTGATTCTACTCTAAATGACAAGACAAACACAATGCAATAAGAAAAATCAACAAAAACAAACACTTTCACAATATTTTTCACAAAAATAAAACTAGGGTTTAGAGAAGGGTTTTTGATTGATTGTGCACCTGATTCTCAGAAGCAGAAGTAGTGTCCATATTTGCAATCTCCTTGGCGATATCTTTCTAATGACTACTTCCACAACCAATTCCATCAGTGTTTCACTCCGTTCACTCTAATTTCTCCACTCTTTTCTTCTCTTAGCTTAGTTTGTTTTATGCATTTTTAGAGTAGTTCTTGCTTTTAAGCATCTTTTGTGCTCTCGTTTTTCGTGCTTTCATCCCTATAGGTCTACTCGACAAAGGCAAACAACTAGGTGAACTTACGAATCTATGGTATGTTCATCATTTTAGTTTTTATTACTTGTTTTGATATATCTAAATGTTGAACTAATGCTAGTTATTGCAGGTACTATTACGAAAAATTGACAAGTAAGGCCTATTTTGGGAAAGGTACCTACCCTTCATGTAGACTACCATCCCTGAGGGGGCAACTATGTAAGCACCAAAATCATGCACAACCTCCACGAGGACCCCATGATGACTCAATCCTTGTCATGTGCATGTAAGCATGAAATAATGTCCTCTCAGCAGCGATTCTCTTAGTAGCATTTGGGTTTTCCCTCCTCTTCTTGTTTCCCCTTTGTCGCATTAACATTTTCCCCACTTTCAACAGTTTTTGACACTTGTCGATTTATGTTTCCTATGCTTGCGACTTTGTCCCTAAGTCTTGTTTTCATCTATTTGTTGTGATTTAACCTTTCCTTAGTGTTTTTCAACCAATCCCACCCCTAGAAGCCCTCTAGAGGATCTCCCAAGCCATCTCCAACTTTCAATTTTTAGTTCTAGTCAACTAGTACAAATCTCCCCCTATTATTTTAGGATCTCCCCTGGGAGATTTGACATTTGCAAGTGAAGATTTGTATTTTGACCACCTTTCGACTAGTTTCCGAAGGCAATTCATCTCCTTATCCCCTAACTAACAATCTCCAACCCCACTTCTCAACCCAAGACCTCCCCTCTATGGGTCACCCATGGTTGGCCCTAGGTGACCTAGACTGGTGAAAGCAGCAACCCATGAGCGACATTGTCATCTTTTCTAGCCACGGAAAAGATTAAGTTTTGGACGCAAAAAAACTCTATTTTGACTCATTTTTCTTCCTATTTGCATGAGTTTTTAGCCTAAACATAGAGTTAACTATTCCAAGCCTCCAAGTATGCATAATTAGCTCCTTTTTATCTCTACTTGTCAACTCATGCATTCATGTTAACTCCATTTTTGCTTTAGTGATAAGCTGTATTGGCTTTTTCACTCCCTAATTAGCCCAGTTCACTCCTTGGTCATCTAAGTTAACTCTCCAATCAAGGGAGTTAACTCTTCATTGTCTCCCACCTCTCATGACCTCTTTCAATCTATAAATATCCCCCTCCCTCAAGCACAAAGGGAGGCAATCTCATTTGTGTATCTAGTCTTTGTAGGTTTTTTCTCTCCACATAGCATCCATTTTCTCATATAGGATATTCGAGCATTTTATTTCATTGTTGTTTCATCCAAGTTTTGCTAAAATCTTCTCAGTGTGTTGATACACTGCCTATTTGAAAGCCATAGTTCTCATTAGCTCACATTAAACTCATGTTCCAAGCTTTCTAAAGTTCTTTTGCATCCCTTCCCTCTTGTTGCCAAGAGGATATCCCTGATGCTGCAAGAGGACAAGGATGTTGCTGACACAAGGATTCCTAAGGGTAGTGGAGGCTCACACATCTCATATTCTAGGTTCTTTAGTATTTTTTTTATAGTAATTAGTTAAATCTCAAAATTTCTCTTGGGAATAGTAAATACATGTTGCAATTTCCTTGATAGGCTAAATAGGATTTGCATTGTTAGATTAGTTTTCTTTCAAAAGTTCTTTAGCTTACTTTATTTCAAAGCAATTTCATTTCTTAGAGTAATTAGATCCAAATATCTAGAAAACCAAACAAAAACATAAATCAGATTGTATTAGTTAAATATATTCTAGGTTTCATACATATTTCAATTCCTAGATTAAAAAAAACACTTTACTTTCATAAAGATCCAAAAAAGTACAAAAATATTGTTTTGCACTTATATAGGCTTGCGTGCATTCAAAAACTAAAAAAAAACACAAAAACATTAGTATCACAAGAAGACTACAAACCATCAATTTCATCACGAGGTGAACATCATTCAACATTGGTCAAACCCTTGATTCCATCAGAAAGTCAACACTAGTCAACTGATGCAAAGCAAACCAAGATAAACATTAGGTTGTAAACCCTGAGTCAAACCCTAAGTGAAATTGAGGTTAACTTCAACTAACTCTCTCACAGTTTGGGTTCACGAATGTGCCCTGAGCTTAGAGGTCAGTGGGTGAGGGAAATCCTCGACGAGATTGAGGAAATTCACCCTAGACCACAACGTGATCACCCAACAATTCAGGAACAATAGCACATGTTGAGGTTACTCCAAACACAAGTCATCATCCAACAATTTGAAAAACAACTCCTGCTAAATAGAAGCATAAACAAGAACAATCATCAACCTACACAATGTTGGAATCTTTGAAATCCATATAAGAGAACAGTGACTAGTGACCCTTTGGGTCATATAGTTACTTCAAGCACAACAATCATAGAGAACTAGATTAGAATCAATACATAAGAAAGGCCCCAGGACCGGCCAACCACTCTCTGCGAAGTCTAGCTCTCAAGCGAGCAGGACCGCCCCCATGTCTCGACTCCTCTCAACTAGCTACTTCTACAAGAGAGAGAGTGATGTGAAGGATCACCCTATGGCAAGGAGAGGGGTCCATGTGCTTTCCAAAGCTAACTCAATCGCCCCAGGCTAGCGAGTCATTTTTTTGAGTGTACAGAAACAAACTAGCACAAAATGTCACTACCCTTCATTGTTGATCAGAGAATAAAATAAGGAAGGACAAAGTTTTCACAAACATATAATATTCAATCCTTTATAAGAAGTGCTCGTCAAGGCTTTTTTACAATATCCCCTTTTTCTAGTATTTTTTTCTATATATATTCTAACTCCAAAACATAGCAATACATGTTTATTTAAAACCAATCTCCTTACTAGAGATTCTCAAAGGAAAACAATAGTTAACTAAAAGTGAAACTAAAACTAAAATGCATCATAAATGTAAATAACTGCTCAAACTATAGCTCAAACATTTACTTGATTCTAAATGAAGAATGAAACATTAAATTGACTCCAGCTTGGACCAATGGTGCTGTTGGTTTTTCTTCTGAATCAGCATTAGGGTTTGTCAATTCTAATGCACAGGCAGATTCAGCCAACTAAATACAGGAGGTTGCGTGAGCTCCTCCCCTTCACTTCTGGTTCTGCCGCACCAAGGGGGGTGTCCCTATTTGATAAAAGTATGACCTTGACTAGCTCAATGACAGAAGGATATAACTTGACAGCAACAGGCAGAATACTCTCATGTAAGGACCAAGATTTGTGTAACAAATCACAAGATTGGCAACATTCTTGGACATAATGTCTGGTTAGGTATGAGAGCATGCAGGGGTTTCCTACTCCTAATCCTACAACTAATAGGTGGAAGGATAAAATGGTTTGAATTGATGTTTGGAGTGATGGGACTTTCCTAGACCCATTGAACAGACAGATTCCCAAACCAGTGCCTTATCTGGGCAGCAGAGTCATATCTAAGAATGTAAATGTCTCCCCATGACAACACTAATTCATATCCAGAGGATCTGAGAAGAATGCCACTGCCTAACAGCAACATGTCCAAGAAAGAGTATTACTTATGATCATACTTAACAGATCCTATGATGCAATCTACTTTCCTTTGTATCTGATCAAAAGCCTATTTAACCACTCCTTGAGCAGACGCAATAAATCAGACACACAGTATGCATATACTGAAAAACTTGGAAGCCCTTGACAACCTTGTTTGAAAGGAAAACAAATGACATACAGGAGACAATCAGAAACAATACACACACAGGTGTTTTTCATTTAAAATCAATCTGCATAGAAAGTCATCATAGAGAAAATCATCATTTACAAGCCAAAATAGACTAGTACACCAAACTAAGGACCGAGTCTGTAGCAAAAAGTGCCTTCCAAAATGTGAACACCTTATGTTCAGAGCCAGAGCCGAAAGCCCAAAAACATCCAACCTCTAAAATGAGTAACACTTCCTGCTTAAAAACAGCCAGAGGGAAGCGTACTCAGCATTAATTACATGACCAAAGTTCAAAAATCTGCTAGATACATCCATCAGAAAGAATGGCGCTCAGAAGTCATTAATGCAGCAGACAAGGGAGGCCTCAAGCCTTGCGCCGCCATCTAGAAGTCTTCATTCTCAATCGAGCAGTTTGATCATTTGTACCATTACCCATACCCTTGCTACAGTCGCCATTGATGGCCCAACAACCCGCAACCACTGAGAAAACTGTCGCTGCGTTCAAAATGGAGCTTCCCGCCAAAAGACATTTCCTGAAGGTTCAAATTACGCAAGAACATTAATCCCACATGCTTGGTGCGGAGACCCCTTCAGCACTTTAAAAACATGGCCATATGCATAATAGGTGTCGAGCGCTTTTGCCACGCTCAACACACGCCTCTTTCTCCAAAAGCCCATCGCCAAGACCACTACCATCAGCCAACCACACAAAACTCTTGCCGACCACAACAGTCACACCGATGCCTATCGCAATCCCCTGTCGGCCAGACTACTACCATCGGCCAACCCAAAAACCTCCTCGCCGATAGGCAAAAGTCACGCCGAAGACCACCTCCATCAGTGTGATTTACACCTTCGAAGCAACCAAAATCTCCCCAGCTGATAGACCAACTCTCACCGATAATACTTCATCGGTGAGACCAACGCGAAATCTACCCGATAGCCACTCTATCCTCCCGTCGGCCAGAGAATACTCCATCGGTGGACCCTTCAATAGCTATCTCGATACACAATCTCACTCCAATGGCATACCACATCCTAGGTCTTCGGCGAGACCATCATCCCTCGGAGCAACAAGAAAATCCTTGGCCGATAGCACAAGTCCTGCCGACGACCACCTTGAACATCCCTCATCGGCCAGACACCTTACATCGGCGGCCCAAAAAATTGCTTCGCCGATGACCAAACACACGCCAATGGACATCCATCAGCCAGACCAAAACAATCGGAGCACTCAAGAAATCTTTCGCCGATGAAGCCGATCACTCCGATAAGACCAAAAACATAAAACTTTGAACCATTGAACCTTGAACCGGTTCAACCCGATGGTTCAAAAAAGAGGTTCAACCGAGAAGTTCAACACCGATACCAACTCAGTCGGCAACATAAAAGCAACCCCACGAACCCATTGAACCGATGAACCAGTTCAACCCGATGGTTCAACGCCGAGGTTCAAACATCAAAAATACTCCCATCGGCAAAACACTTGACCGGCGGCCAAGAAACTCGAAGCATCAAACTATTGAACCTTGAACCGTTGAGCAAAGGGTTCAAGTTCAAACCGGAAGTTCGAAGACACAAAAACAAACTCATGCCGATGGAGAAAACATGATGGCCCCTTCCTCAAGAACTGAGATGCAGATGCTGAAAAACACTGAAGGGGTGCCAAAACTTAGAACTTTTTAGATATTTTGGGATGGTGCCTGCATGAAAATTGCTCAGAAATTGACAGTCAATTCAGGTGCCAACAGGTGCAACATGAATTACTGTCAGAAACATTTTGCTTTGGTGATGCATAGCACTGCCACGTGGCTATTTCCTTTTCCTTCACTACAACCCACAAGATGATGTGCCAATGTGACATGTGGAGGACTCCAACCAATGGCACAACAGAATGTATTGTTTCTTTTATGAGCCCCATACCTTTGTGTGGTGATACCATGTGTATGTTTCAACCAATGGCGCACAAGAAAATACTATCAGAACTGACAACCTTGAAACAGTGAGGCAAGATAACACATGTATTCTACTATGAGTAGCTCAATGAATGGCACACAAGGAAACCCTGCCAAAACTGTCAGCATAAAATGATGCGCCATGTTGACACATTATAGTTTCTGTGAATAGTGCAAAAGGAAACATTGTTGTGACTGACAACCTCAAGATGATGCGCCATGCCAACACGTGGAGTTTCTTTTTTTCCCTTTGATTTTGCAAGAAACTTGATGGGAAGATGAAACCATCCTATGGAATCCTTTGACGCCTTAGACTCATGTTTTGGCCTTTTGTTCATTGTTTCTATTGATGCCTCAAGACATTAATAGTATGTTCAACTGCCAAAATTGACTCTGACCACATCAACCAACAAAATGAAATATTCAAAATGTAGGGCTTTTGCTTTATAGTTCTTAGCTACTCACTATGGGATTTGCGCCTATAGAGAATAACTCAAAATCTCTGAAACAACAAATATCATAAAAATAGCAAAATTGTGGAACCATACCCAAATGTAGCATTAAAGTTTTTGAAGAGAAATCTATAAGATGCCCACTCACTATCAAATGGTTGCACCTTCTTCTTTAGAGCCTCAAAGAATGTATCCAAATCAATGATCTCCTTGTAGGAGAAACTCTGCAAGCTCTGAACTACAACCTTCATCTAGAATTCTAATTGAGAAAGTGGTTACAAAATTGTCTCCACCTCTGTAATGCTTAGCGTTTGGCTCAATGTCTGAAAGGAAGTCTGATCTTTCTACTTATTAATTAATAACAAGGCTTTTATCCAGAGCTCCTTTGTCAAAACTATATTGTCATCAAGAAATGAGGAGGGGAGCCCTAACTGGACAAGTTTTTTAATGTGTCCCTTCATTTCCTTTACCACCTACTCCAAAGCATTTAGATGAGATTTGCATTTGAGAGTAACTTTGTTGCAACTCATAAATTCATTTACTTTCACTATAGCTATCCTCCTATTATCCACACCTATTGCTTGAAGAATTTCATCAGAAGTACTATATAATTGTTGCCAAATTATGCTTGGCAGCCCAATTAGGGTGGGTTGTAAGAGAATGTTTTCTAATGCCTTCAGGAAGCGAATTCAAATGAAGCACGGAGGAAGAGAATATCATATCAAAACAGTCAAGAGAGAGGCTTCAGCGTCTACATTTTATCTAACATGTTTGCTCATTGTGCAGATACATGTACTTGAAGACCATTCATCTATGCCATTTTCATTTGAAATATAAAGGCTTACATATATAATATGAAGGGTCACATTACCCTTGGAATTCAAAAAAGAGCTATGGAAGGTGAAATTTATAAAAAAAAAAAATGTAATTTTTTGGCAGGGTCATAACTCCTCGCTACTTTATTAGAATTTAAAGTTTTTGGACTTGTTAGAAAGATAAACCAATTATCTATTTTGAGTTGTAGGTTGCTAAGGCATCAAGTGGGTTTTCTCTAATTCTACTCCAAAAGCCTCCGAAAATGCAATTTACTAAGATGTAGAAAATATCAAAAAATAAAATAAAATAAAATTATATTTTCAATATTTTCCAAAAAATACCATTCTTGACTTGATCTGAAGTCTTTCAAGGTACACAAAAATAGGAGAGGAGTCAAACTGAAGTGTACGGTCATGCAGGGAGAGATATTTGGAGTTCTATTTTTGACTTGGGGTCAAACATGACTATTTTTGGTAGTTTCTTGGTCAAGGACTTTGAGACTTGGAGTTTCAAGCTATTTTTGCTCATTTTGGAGGAGTTTTGGGGCCTAAATTTTAGGCTTTTCACTTGTGCTTGCCCAGCAACTTGGAGTTGCTTTTTGGGACACACTCATGTAGATTTTGGAGTCCAGTTGAGCTGGAGTTGACTGTCCATTCACTTTTTGGGGACAATTTTGTATTATATGGAAAAAGCTTATGCTTTTTTCCTCAATTCTTGCTTTTTTGCCTTTGCATATTGCAAAGAGGAGATTGTCTTGTAACTCAACCTTTTTTTTAACAGTTTTCAATAGTAGCAGTTCATTTTTCTAGCAGTTTATTGTTATTTTGCAGAGATTCCTTCTATTTTCAATACAATCAAGGGTTTATCTATTCGGATTCAAGTGTCTTGTTTCACTTTGAGTGATTTGATAAAGTATTTTTTGTGTTTTACTTTGAAACCTTTAAATTCTTTTGTCTCATTCTGATTGAATGCAAGTATACAAAGTACAAATTTCATTATAGATCATAGATTATGCAAGTTCTTTCATGCTTTTCTATGAAACACTTTTGTGGTGAAATTTTATTAGTTTGAGTTGTATGAACAAATTTGTTGAAGGGTGTTGTGAATCATATTGCAGATTTAAGTTAAAATATTGGTGCATCATCCCCTATAGGATAGGTTTTTTCAATTTAATTTCAGTTTATACAACAGTCTTCTATCTTTTTTCTTCATCAAGATACAGATCCAAAGGGGTATTTTTAAAGGGAGCTGGCTCTTCCGGAGGTCCATTCTTGAATCAGACAAGCCCATAGTCTAAGAATGTTCCCATGTTGCATAGGATTGTCAAGTTTGTAAAGGCTTAGCATTCAAGGTGCAATCCTTCATGACAACAACTTTTGGCATGCTCGGTGGGACACTAAACAGAGTTTCATGCCACTTTAACACAGTTTTTCTTTGTTGTTTGGTATGCACAAGAAGGTTTTTAGTGTTTTAGAGGTAAAAATAGCATACTTGGCGACTCAAAATTCTATTTTTTTGTAGATCTAGTGAATTTAGCACATGAGAAAAGTCCAAACGAGAGGAAATTCAACTCAGTTTGAGTATCTACAGATGTCACCTTCAAGGAGAAGAGGTCAAACAATAGTAAGAACACCTAGTCCAATAGGGAGAACTCAATCTACTCCTCTAAGTCTCAGGACTGCAGAGTTTGATTAGAGGAATTTGGTGATAAATTTGCAAATACAGATTCCACAGAGTCCCCAAACTCCTCAAACTCCACAGATGCCTCAAGCTCCACCAATGGTGAGAAGATATCCTTTTATGCAATTCAATACTGGCAACCCATTGCTACTTGCAACACATGATGACATTCCAGTGGTAGCCTAGAGAGGCTTACTATTTTTTACAAGTGAAGACTAGACTACTCCAATTAAGCATATAAAAGACATGGCTACGTTATGTTCAGTCCATCACATAACACAGGAGAATGTTGCAGTGAGATTGTTGGTTGCATCTCTGAAGAGTAAATCCCTTTAATGGTTTAGGGGATTGGCTATAGGTTCTATTATATCATGGGACCTATTGGGGGATGTATTGGGGGATGCATTGAACAAACAA
This sequence comes from Cunninghamia lanceolata, assembly GCA_027924645.1. NCBI lineage: Eukaryota > Viridiplantae > Streptophyta > Pinopsida > Cupressales > Cupressaceae > Cunninghamia > Cunninghamia lanceolata. The sequence continues at coordinate 7,744,516 of BSBN01001136.1, forward strand.
TTTAAAGGTAAATCCGACAATCTGTCATTAGTTGAACAACTCGACACAATAAAGAGAGCTCCACAAGAGCATATGGCTGATTTCAACTTCTATTTTCAGTAGAATTCCAACAGTGGTAAGGCCTACAGAGGAACATGCATTTTTGTATTTTATTAGAGCTCTAAATAGTGATATAGCAGTAATGGTACAGTCAATGGGTGGTACAACACTATCGGGTGCTTATGTAATTGCCATAAGAGCTGAAAACAACCTGATTCACGCTGGTAAAATAGCCCCAAGGCTGTCAATGCCTATTTTTCCATAAATATAGCCATCAATCCTATTACAAATCCCAAAACTTATTGTTGTACCTACTATACCAGCCCTCAATTATCAAGTTTCAACCCAAACTAATGTTGTCCCAGCCCCATCTTAGGAACTACAAGAGCTTAAAGCGAAGTTCCAAGAACAAGCAGGGCTATTAAAAACAATTAGCAATAAATTAGTGAGTATGGAGAAGCAACATAATCAAATTTATAGGCCTTATCAGTCCCCATACCAAAATAAGCAGCAAAATTACCAGAGGTAGTAGAAAAATAACGAAAATACCTAGCAAAGTAACCAGCAGAATACACCTTTTTATCAGCCTAAAAACCAAGGCCAAAGAAGGAACTTCAATACAAGGCCTTATCAACCTTACAACTAGAAGGTTGCCAGCTCATCAAGAGAGTGAATACTAGTGCAAAACAATATGGCACAAGAATGTGATTGGTGTTACCCCTGTAACCAACCGCACAACCAATCGACCTACTCAAATGGCATGATTAATTAGGCCTTAATGGTGCAAAATAATGTTGTTGTTCAGCAAAGTACTATACAAGAAGTTTCAGAGAAGCAAATTTTTTATCCTAAACATGACAAATCTGATGCAACATTCATGAATTGGTAGGGTAAAGAGTTTTGCAGCGTTAATCATATGTAAGGGCAAAACCAATCTACCCAGTCCATAGAAGCCAACACGAGAGCCAAAAAGAGAGCTATAGATATTGGACAACAAGCTGGAAGAAGCTAAAATTATGCCCAATCAAACCAACTAGGTGCTACTAGTCTATCACAGCAGTCAAATATTCATGTTTTACCAAGAGGACAACCTGTTTCAAGTCAAAACCAACCGAGAGGGCAGCCACAGCAAGTACAATAGCAAGTTGATCCTGCTGCTTCAAGGGGACAGCCAAAGCTTGGTTCATGTTCTTTTAATATTATTGATTATATGAAAAAGGCAAATGTAAGCATGTCTTTGTGGGACTCATTATCTTTCCTAGTCCAAAAAGACTTATTACAAAAGACCTTATTTAATACCTCTATGAATAATGAGATCACTCAAGACTAGTCGAGAGACTAGCCTACGGTAGTGCTTGCAAATGACCCACCTATTCAGAATGAACAATAAGCCGAAGGTGCCAAACCTACACCATTTTATGTTTCATTAATCATTGGTAAAAATCTTGTGCATAATTGTATGATTGATTCAGGTGTTAGTACGTTAGTAATGCCAAAATAGATATAGTGGATAAGTTAGGATTGACTTATGAACTAATGTCCAAACCTGTGACACATCTAGATGGTTCATCCATCAATACCCTTGGAGTGATAAAGAATCTATTTCTCACCTTGCATGCTTTCCTGATATTTTCAATCCCGCAAGACATATATGCTGTGGACCTACCCCCATACTTTGCCTTATGCCTCTCTAGGGAGTTTATAGCAAAGTTAGGAGGTTATGTGTCAGTTGATTGGTCACATATGTGTTATAGTACTAGGTATGGTATGCGGGTGACTATAAAATTTGAACCTTTTGTCAAAGATCACATTGACCCTTATACCCCTAGTGTTGTTAATGCTAATTTAACCTATCATGAGGAGGAACAACCTGTTATTCATGAGAGCAACACCCCAATTGAGAGCATAGTAGACTTGTTTCTGCATGAATAGGCATCAGAAAATCATGAAGATGACCCTTACAAGAAAATGGAAGAAGTTGGTTTAAGTATCTATATGATCCATGAACAGAACCAGCCTATTTCTAACCTTGTGAAAGGTGAAAATCAGCAGCAATAGCAAGAAGAGTAGCTAGAAAATGAGTTGTGGCAGCTGAATTTTGATGGTGCACAGAGCAAAGTAGGTGCGGGAGGTGGAGCTATGCTTATTTCACTGAACAACAAGAAATATTATACAGGTTCCAGATTTGCATTCAGCTGTTCAAATAACACAGCAGAATATGAGGCACTCATTCAAAGCGTAGAATGGGCTAGAAAGAAGAATATTAAGTGTTTGAAGGTGTATGGTGATAGTGAACTTGTTGCAAATTAGGTAAGGAACTTGAATGTCACCAAAAATGACTTGCTTAAGTCATACAACATAGAGTATGGAATCTGATTGAAGATTTCAATTCTTTTAATCTATTGTCCATGCCTAGAAATCAGAACAAACAAGCTGATAAGCTTGTAGCCATGGGGGTTGAATTTGATGTACCCAATGAAATAAAAAAAACATTGAGCAGCAGCAGTATGTGAAAGTGGTTGTGAGGCCATCAGTGCCTGATAATAATATACATTGGCAGGTTTTTGAAAGTGATGATCAAATAGTAAATTTTCTCATTGAGGAGGCTGAGTTTTCAGCTGGTAATCAGGAAAAATTACAGTAGCAATTTGAAGATCAAATTGTTTAATTAAAGACAAATAAGCTGCCAAAAATTTTGGTGACCTTGGAATCAATTTTCAATTCAGATGATCAACTCAAAAAAGAAAAAGCCAACATACTTATCAAAGAGGAACACTATGAATCAGTGGAGATTTTCAACTCCAAACTTCTCAAATTGGGAAAGGTATGTACAGATGAAGATAAGCATGCTTTTGTGATATTGTGCCAAGAATTTGATGATATTATTGCATGGGAATACCAAGACCTGAAAGGTTTTAACCCCGAGCTAGCTCAATACACCATAGAGCTAGAACTGGAGACAAGACCAGTGAGGCAGAAGCAAAAGCCTCTTAACCCCAAGATGGAAGTGATAATGAAAATTAAATTAAATAAGCTAATTCAAAGCAATATCATTTTCCCAATCAAACACACATCATGGGTGTCTAATATGGTTCCTGTCAGGATTAAAAATGGTGAGATTAGGTTGTGTGTTAACTTCAGGGACCTGAATAGAGCATCATTGAAAGATCACTACACGTTGCCCTCAATGGAGCAAATTTTGCAAGTAGTTTAAGGTGTTGAAAGGTTTTCTTTACTAGATGGCTTTTCAGGTTATAACCAAATTTTGGTTAAGGAGGAAGACCAGTAAAAGACAGCATTAACAACTAAATGGGGGTGCTATGGCCTATCAAAAGATGCCATTTGGGTTGTTGAATGCTGGAGCAACCTTTCAGAGAGCCATGGATATGGTATTTCAGGGCATAATGAATAAGTTTGTCTTGGTATATCTAGATGACATCACTATTTTCTCCAAGAACGCCAAAGATCACTTTTCTCATCTCAGACAGATCTTTGAAAGATGTAGGGAATATGGAGTCTCACTTAATCCAAAAAGTGTATTTTTCTATTCACGAGGGTAAATTGCTAGGTCACATTATTTCCAAGCATGGGATAACAATTGACCCTAAAAGAGTAAGTGTTACTTCAGCCTTACCTCTACCAACCCATAAAAAGGGGATGTAAAGTTTCCTTGGGAGAATCAATTTCGTTAGAAGGTTCATACTGAATATTGCAAGTTTATTGAAGCCTCTAATAGCCATGTTAAAGAAGAATATTGGTTTCAGCTAGACTAAAGAATGAAAGGATAGCTTTGAGGAGATCAAAGTAGCTATAGCAGTAGCTCCTACATTGATCAATTCTGACTTTTCAAAATATTTTATTATGTATGCCTATGGAGGAGTTGACACTATCTCTGCTATGTTGACCCAGTAGAACATAGAAGGCTAGGAGCAACCAATAGCCTTTTTCAGCTAAGGATTAGAAGGCTATGATAAAAGGTACACATTTATTGAAAAGCATGTACTTGATGTCATAAGAAGCCTCAAAACATTTAGGCACAAGTTATGAAATAACAAGATTCAGCTTATGGTTGCCCATCCAAGTGTGAAAGATTTTTTGTTGAGCAAAGATCTGGCAGATAAAAGCGCTGGTTGGATAACTATAGTGATGGAGTATGATGTCGACATCAAAGTTACCAAGCTGATTTGGGGTAAAGGACTATGTGAGCAGCTAGCTGAAACAACAGAAAATGGAGTTAAACTACCAAAATAAATGGTTTTAATCGCTGATAATAATGTTGTACCTGTTGTTCTAGCCAACAATACTAGTTGGACAAGAGATATGATACACTATTTGCAGACCGAAGAATGCCTAGTAGGGCTAAGTGTAGTAAAATGAAGATATTACAAGCTGCAAGCCATTCCTTTTGTCATGGTTGAAGATATCTTGTTCATAAAAGACTACAATGCAGTGTTGTTGAGATGTGTTGAAACCAATCATATTGATAAAGTATTACATGAGTTTCATAATGGGCCAACTGGTGGTCACTTTGCTCTTTGAACAACAACCTTGAAAATTATGAAGGCTAGATATTACTGGCCATCTCTTTTCAAAGATGTGCATTCCTGGGTTACAAAGTGTGTTAAATGTGTAGTATTTGTGGGTAAAGAAAGATTGGTAGCTATGCCACTCCAACCTATTTCAGTTGTTCATCCCTTCACAAAATGTGTCTTTGACTTCATTAGGGCAATTAATCTACCTTCCAGTACTAGTCACAAGTGGATATTAACAACCACGGATTGTTTTACTAAGTGGACAGAGGCAATAGTTTTGAAAGAACCTAATGAAAGTGTTGTTTTGAACTTTTATGAAGACTTAGTAGCCAGGTTTGGTGTACCAGATGCAATTATTTCAGATAATGTATTGGCTTTTGTAGGCCTAAAAATAACTAATTGGTTCATCAAACATGGTGTTTATGTAAGCACTTCATCAAATTACTACCCTCAGGGAAATGGCAGGATGAATCCACTAATAAAAATCTCATCAGGATCATCTAATGAACAATAGAAGATAACCAAAGAACTTGGCATTCAAAGTTGAAATTAGCCTTATGGGCTGATAGAGTGACTCCTAAGAGGTCAACAGGTCAATCTCCTTTTATTCTGGTTTATGGCAAAGAGGCTAAACTACATATCTCAACTGAGTTACCTGCCCTAAGTCTTATGAAAGAACTTGAGTTTATGGAAGCTAGCCCTATGGAGGTAAGGTTGGATGAGTTATTGGAACTAGAAGAGACAAGGAAACAAATAGCTCAGCAATTGGAGATGTATCAGATGCAGATGAAGAGAACATTTGACAAGAGGGCAACATTCAAAATTTTCAAGGAAGGAGACATTGTTCTCAAATAGGATGAGCTAAAAAGTAGACCTGGTAAGCACAACAAGTTTGATGCTATGTGGACAGGTTCATTTATCATTGTTGAATGCAAACAACACAATGCTTATTAGTTGGCTACAATGGAAGGAGAGGTGTTACCCATCGCAGTTAATGGGAATCACCTCAAAGACTACTTTTGAGAAGAAAAGGGTTGCAATTGTATCATAGTAGAATAAGCTTTCAGTTTAATAAGTGTTGGTTGTACAATTGTTTCATTTCAGTTTCTTTTTTCCAAGAAGTGTTTATGCACAGCTGGCTGGCCCTATTTGGAGCCAGTGTTGTTTTTTTTTCAATTTGTTTCTGTTGATGTTGTTTTTCTAGCAGTTGAGTTTTCAAGGAGTTTTATTAGTTGCAAAGGCTAACGAAAGACTCTATTGCCCAATGGTCATAACAGGCAATTGGCTACGAGATTTTTAGTAGAAAAAACTAGCATCGAGATCACCAAAAATCTTACCAAATTATGCTTGGTAGCCCAATTAGGGTGGGTTGTAAGAGTTGTTTTCTAATGCTTTCAAGAAGCAAGTGACTTCAAATGAAGCAGGAAGGAAGAGAATATCAGATCAAAACAATCAAGAGAGAGGCTTCAGCCTCTACATTTTATCTAACATGTTTGCTTACTGTGTAGATACAGGTACTTGAAGACCATTCATCTATGCCATTTTCATTCGAAATATAAAGGCTTACATATAATATGAAGGGTCACATTACCCTTGGAATTCAAAAAACAGCTATGGAAGGTGAAATTTACTAAAAAAAATGTAATTTTTTGGCAGGGTCATAACTCCTCGCTACTTTATCAGAATTTAAAGTTTTTGGACTCGTTAGAAAGATAAACCAATTATCTATTTTGAGTTGTAGGTTGCTTGGTGTTAAGTGGGTTTTCCCTAATTCCACTCTAAAGGCCTCCAAAAATGCAATTTACTAAGATGTAGAAAATATAGAAAAAAAATAAATTAAAATAAAATTATATTTTCGATATTTTCATAAAAATACCATTCTGGACTTAATCTGAAGTCTTTCAAGGTACACAAAAATAGGAGAGGAGTCGAACTGAAATGCAGGGTCATGTAGGGAGAGATATTTGGAGTTATATTTTTGACTTGGGGTCAAACATGACTATTTTTGGTAGTTTCTTGGTCAAGGACATTGAGACTTGGAGTTTTGAGCTATTTTTGCTCATTTTGGAGTAGTTTTGGGGCCTAAATTTTAGGCTTTTCACTTGTGCTCCCCTGCAACTTGGAGTTGCTTTTTGGGACTCACTCATGCAAATTTTGGAGTCTAGTTGAGCTTGAGTTGACTGCCAATTCACTTTTTAGGGACAATTTTGTATTATATGCAGGACTTAAATTTGACTGTCGACCTTGCCTGTCAAGCATTTTTTTTATGACAGTTATCTATTCAATGTTGCCTTTAAAATACTATGACATGCCTTATATTAAGCATATTATATAAAAACCAAATATATATATCAACATAATCCTATATAAATTTTGACAATCCAAAATCTCTCCTTTCATTCGATACAGTCTTTTTAAATTTTTGATTATATTTTATAGCAAAAATGCCTGAATATAGCTATACAACTGTCAAATTTAAGCCCTGATTATATGGAAAAAGCTTATGCTTTTTTCCTCAGTTCTTTCTTTTTTACCTTTGCATATTGCTGAGAGGAGATTGTCTTATAACTCAACCTTTTTTTTTACAATTTTCAGTAGCAATAGTTCATTTTTCTAGCAATTTATTGTTATTTTGCAGAGATTCCTTCTATTTTCAATACAATCAGGGGTTAATCTATTTAGATTTAGGTGTCTTGTTTCACTTTGAGTGATTTGATAAAGGATTTTCTATGTTTTACTTTGAAACCTTTAAATTCTTCTATCTCATTTTGATTGAATGCAAGTATACAAAGTACAAATTTCATTATAGGTCATAGATTATGCAAGTTCTTTCATGCTTTTCTATGAAACACTTTTGTGGTGATATTTTATTAGTTTGAGTTGTATGAACAGATTTGTTGAAGGGTAATTGTGAATCATATTGCAGATTTAAGTTAAAATTTGGTGCATCACGCCCTGTAGGATAGGTTTTTTTAGTTCAGTTTCAATTTATACAACATTCTTCTATCTCTTTTCTTCATTAAGATATAGATCCAAAGGGGTATTTTTAAAGGGAGCCAGCTCTTCTAGAGGTCCATTCTCAAAACAGACAAACCCACAATCTAAGAATGTTCCCATGTTGCATGGGATTGCCAAGTTTGTAAAGGCTTAGCATTCAGGATGCAATCCTTCGTGACAACAATAACTTCTACACTAGTAGTTAAGATTCAACAACTTTATGGGTAACTGAAGAGAGGGTCTGCTCCACTATTACACCTACTTCCACACTGAGGCTCTAGGCAACTGATATGAAATTCAACGCAGGCTTGAGCTATGAGATTTCTTCTGATATGTGGCCTCAATATGAAACATACAACTCTTGAATCATGGGCAACACCCCAAAAGTTGGTGGTCTTTATGCAAGATCCTACTTCAACTGCACTATCTATTACTCTTTTGCCATCCCAACTATCTTGCAGGCACTTCTCCATCTTGTTCTTCTCCTCACTCAATGATTCAATTGAAGCTTTAGCTACATCAAATTCTGATTGCAAACTTGCTTGCTTTGTTTGTTCTACTTGAAATGATTCCTTTGGCACTCTTCCCAGCAAGTCAAGTGTTAGTCTGCTAATCTCAATGTTGTTGGCTTTCCCCTCTGCATTTAATCAATCCACAATGCTCTTTACCCATGACAACTCAAGCCCCTATTTTCCAAGTTTGTTGCTCATTTTAATGAAGTTTGTAGTTACAGACTTTTTTGTTTCCTCCATGAGCTCAACTTTATCATGTGGCCCGATCTGTGCAAGATTCAAACCAACCACATGAATGGGATAGTCTTCTGGCCTCATCTGCTCTTATGATTTGATCATGGTACGAGTCATATGTGCATTCATCAATGACCATTGTGAATGGTAATACAATGAATGCATGCATGGCACTACAGGAGCTATCCCTTCTTTGTTTCTTTGTTTTTATAGGTGAGCTTCTCGTGCCTTCCTGATGGTTTCAATTTTTTGATAAAAATCTATCAAGGATTGAATAACTCCACTGGTGAAAGGGAAACCTTGGGGAAAACCATATGGTATGGTTACCTGTTGTTGTCCTGAGGCAGAACTTGTTTCAATAGGAAATAGTGATTGCATCATTATGACAAATGGAAAAAATGGTGGCAAGTTCAAAAGGGGAGGGGCTAACAATTGTGAGGTGAAAAGGGAAGAGAAAGAAGATGGTGAAGTCATGGGTGAAGTGGCAGATAATGGAGGAATTGTAGATATGAGGGATGTCATTAGTGGATCAAGAGAATATGGAGAAGTAGAAGAAGGCATAGGAATACTTACCTGAGTGCCTCCAGCCACTGAAGCACTGGCTGTTGGTCCTCTTGATAGTGCTAAAACAATGAACACATCTTCCTCCTCACATTCTTTTTGCAATTTAAGTTTCCTCCTCTTCCTCATTGGTTCATGTTCTTTCTTTGCTTCCTTTGATTCTTCTTCTTCCCTTTTGGATAAATTGCTCACATCATATGGGGAAGCAAGTGCTTCATGCTCATCATCCCACGATCTATGTCAGGTCTCATCAGTGTCAACATCACCAAAATTCCTTTTCATTTCAAATTTTTCTTTGCCTATAATTCTAATAGGCATTGATCTTTTCTTTGCTTCACTCCTCTTGCGAGAGCTACTCTAAGACCATGATTCATTAACCTTGCAGGATCATAAGTCCTTGTGGGTTTGTAAAATGCTTCCCAAGTATGTTAAGATTCAGTTGGAATCTGATCCAACTCAATATAAAAATCTAGAGAATCAGTCATTGGTGATTATTTGGCTTCATAGAAAGGGCGAATCTAATGTTCAAATGGAATTGGGGCCTTTGATTGGGATAACCATTTTTCTTAAACAATCAAGATCATATACCCATTGATCCTTAATCTGATTGAGGCCCAAATCCACAAGTTTTAGCATTAACAAATGCATTGCTTGCCTCTTTACCACTATAATACTACCCTTTAAGAAGGGGATGTCATATATGGATTTCCTTTTTCTCCCAACCCAAAACTCAGAGTCTATCACATCCAACTGGTGAGCTAGTTCAATAGCCACAATTCTATCAGTTAATAATTTATGAATCTCCAAAGGCTCCTCTTTGAAACCATGGGATCTGATTATGGTGTAATGGACTCGAAGAACTAGTCACAAGGTACACAAGTGCTAAATTGAATACTCCTCTACCTATCACTTACCCTGAAAGTGATATTTTCTAGGCTAGGATCAATGAGAGATGGGGCCATGAAACTTTTAAAAACTCATAGTAGTCAGAAATGATTGATAGTAGAGGAGTCCATGCTAAAACAAGAATAATCTTTTGTGTATCTACGGACTCATCGGTCATTGCCAATTGTATGTGGGGCTAAAAGAATTGTGGGTTTTGGAATAACATTAAATGCAATAAAAAAGAAGAATACCTAAAAAACTATTGGTGGCCAAAATGAGCTAGTTGATAACTCATCTTGTCGGCTATGACTTCTAAGAAGTTCATTTTATAGGCCTGTTTCTTGGTAACCATCTTGAGACAGAAAATAGCCCCTAGCTTAAAGTTGTGCACATTGATATCCTCATCAAGGCCAAATATGAAGGTCAACATGGAACATGCATCCTGCACATCATGAGTGAAACTAGATAATGTGATGGGGAGATCTGGCAACACTATATTATCTGGTTCTAGATGGAGCTCCAAATTCATAAAGATGAGCTAGTTTTCTTTTAATGCCTAGATATTTTGCTGCTTCAAGAAGCTACAAAAATTAGCTACAGGGTCATATCCCCAACATATCACTAACAGTGTGAGGATCACAATTACTATCTTGATGTTTCTTCCTGTGACTATCTTGGAGTGCTCTAGTCATAACCACACACACAAGCATCTATCAATTTAGGACATGTGGGAGTACCAAAGAGACCATGAACTAAGCCAACCTAGAACTCCATAACCTTGTCTTGAAAGTCTCTAACTCTCTCACCTTGACCTTTTCAAGCATCTGTGCATGTGCTCCCTCTCTCAGATTCTTGGGATTCTTGGTGAGCACAAGCTCAACTATATGGTCTACGGGATCAAAAACTAAGGTTGAATCTCAACATTTACCCTTCCTAAGCTCCTTGATATTTGGAAATTTGGGCTTGGACTATGCAGGGGTTGAGGAATATGACTTACTATTCTTCAATGAGACTATTCTAGAATAATATTTTCAAAGAAAAGGAGAGAATCAAAACAGAACAAGTCGCTCTAAATGAGACTATTATGGAAAAAGGCATGTCACAAGAAGAATATGCAAAAGAAAAAGAACTGCTAATGGAGTATCATGAAGTTTTAAGGAGAGAGGAAATCTATTCGAGAGAAAAATCTAGGGAAACATGCTTCTGGAGGGCGACATGAACACAAAGTTCTTCCATAATTCAACAAAATCTCAGATATCCCAAAATAAATCTCCTCTCTAATATTGGAGGATGGATCAATCATAATGAAGCCATTGGACATTCAAAATGAAGCAGTTAAGCATTTCCAAAGGCTGTTGGCAAGCATAGATGCTTCCAATGGGCCGAGTCAAAAGCATTTTCTTGATCTGATTCCTCAAGCAATTAGCAAAGTGGAAAATCAAATACTTTATGGTCCCACAACTCTTGAAGAAGTTAAAGCAACAATTTTTCAGATGCATCCAGACAAATCCCCGGGACTAGATGATTTTCTAGGAAGTTTCTTTTAGCACTTCTAGGATATCCTTTGTAAGGACATATGGGACATGGTGGAAGAATCCAAAATTTCTACCTACATGGTAAAGGATTTAAACTCAACATTGATCGCATTAATTCCCAAAAAGAATAATGTGAAATCTCTACCAGACTTTAGGCCAATCTCCTTATGCAATGTTGCTTACAAAACAATTTCTAAGGTAATGGCAAATCATCTAAAGAAGGTAATGCTAGACATAATTTCTGAAGACCAGAGTGGTTCAACACTAGTACATACGATCACAGATGGTATTATCATCGCTCACAAAGTGATTCACTCTATTAAAACCTCCAATCAATTGTGTATGGTAGTCAAACTCGACATTAGCAAGGCCTACGATCACGTTAATTGGATCTTTTTTATGTCCATCCTAGATAAACCTGGCTTTTCTACTTAGTGGATACAATGGATTTTTAGTTGCATCTTGATGATTTTCTACTTTGTCTTGGTAAATTGTAGTCATGTGGGGTTTTTTGAACCTACTCAGGGCTTGTAGGCACAAAAATCACCCACAGCCTCCACAAGGACCCCTCTGATGATTTTAATCCTTGTCATGTACATGTAAGCATGAAATAGCATCCTCTCAACAATAATTCTCTTGGTGACATGTCCCTTCTTTCATCTTCTGTTGGCACAAAAATCACCCACAGCCTCCACAAGGACCCCTCTGATGATTTTAATCCTTGTCATGTACATGTAAGCATGATATAGCATCCTCTCAACAACAATTCTCTTGGTGACATGTCCTTTCTTTCATCTTGTGTTGTTTCCTCTCTCTCTCTCTCTCTCTATGTTGTCGATGCTTTTCATCACTTTTTTGACACGTTGATTTGCATTTTCTAAGCTTGTGATCCTATTCCTAAGCCTTGCATGCATCTTGTAGGTGAGTTTTCACCTTTCCCCAATGTTTTTCATCTTCTCCACCCCTTAGAAGCCATCTAGAGGTCCCCTCTAGCCATCTCCCACTTTCAGTTTTTAGTTTCACTCAACCAATCCAAACCTCCCCTTATTATTTCTAGATCTCCCACTAGGAGATCCTACTTTGCAAGTGGAGATTTGGATTCTTGCACATGACTGACCTATTTCTGGAGGAAGAACTCCTTCTTTTCTCCTCCTCTTCCATCTCCCATCTTGCAAACCAACCCAGGTGCTCTCCCTAATGGGTCGCCCATGGGTCACCCCCCAAGCAACCATACAGGTGAAAGGGGTGCTCCATGGGCAACCCTGTCACATTTCCAGTCATGAAATGACTCAAGATTTTAACGAAAAAAAGCTCCATTTTCGCATGTTTTTCTTCTTGTTTGCATGGATTTTCAAGCCTAATATGGAGTTGACTATTTCATGCACCCACACATGCATAATTAGCTCCATTTCATCTAAAATTAATAACTCATGCATTCCCATGCACTCTTTCTTCTTCACTTCTTCTTGAGTGATAAGCTTTTATTGGGTAGATCAGTCCAACATTTTAAGCCCAGATCACTCTTGAATCCTTTGTGTTAACTTTCCAATCAAATTGAGTTAACTCTCCCTCTTCCTCACCATCATCCCTTCTTCTAACCTATAAATATCCCCCTCCCTCAAGCATAAAGGGAGGTAATTTTATTTGTGCACACAGCTCTTACAAGTTATTGCTCTCTACATTTAGCATTCTCATGCTCATACAAGACATAAGAGCCTTTTGTGTTGTTCATTGCTCATCAAGCTTTCACATAAAGCTCATCACGCGTCCATACGCTGCTCAAATCAAGCCATCATGCTCATCAATAGCTCTCATTGAGTTCTCTTTGCAAAGCTTCTAAAGCTTCTTTCACTTCCATTGTCATCTTTTTGCCAAGAGGATTCCCCACTGCTACAAGAGGATATGAGCTTGCCACACAAGGAAATCTAAGGGTAGTGGAGGCTCACAAGTTTTCTTTATTTCAAGTTCCTCTATGCTTTCTATCATTTGGTAGTAATTAGATAATTGAAATTGCTCTTGGGATCAGTAATCTTATTGATTTTTCCTTGATAGGATAGTTAGATTTTGCATTCTTAGAGTAATTTGTATTCATAGTTTAATTCATTTACATGCAATTTCCTTTCTTAGATTAAATCATTCCAAATATTTAAAAACAAACCCCAAAAACATAGTTAAAATTGCATTAGGTAAATTCATTGTAGCTTGCATTCATTCTTTGATTCCTAGATTAAAAAGCATCTTTTATTTCCAAAAACATAGAAAGAGCACAAAAATAAGTTTTGCATTTCATATAGTATTGCATTCATAAAACCCAAAAAAGAACAAAAGCATTAGGCACTTAGGTGATTTGTAAACCCTTGATTCCATCACAAGGTTAACCATGGTCAACCATTTGGTCAAACTTTTGATTCCATCACAAGGTCAAAGAAAGTCAAAGCATAATCAAACCTTAGGTCAATCAAACCCTAAGTCAAACCCTAGGTCTAGTCAAGGTTAGCTCACATATGCCTATCTCTTGTCTTGACTCATGAATGTGCCTAGGATTAAGAGGTGAGTGGGTGAGGGCAATCCTCGATGAGATAGAGGAAATCCATCTATGACCACAACAGGATCCACTAGTCCTCCAAGAAATAGAAGAGCATAGGCAATTCTTAGTATGACAAGCATTCATCCAATACTTTGAAAGACAACAAGCCATCAACAAAAACAACAGCTTACCCACACAAAGGTGGAACATCAGAAACCCTAATAGAAAAAGATTGACTAATGACCCTTCAGGTCATAGGGTTATCTTTATAATCATGATCATTCAACAAAACATCGACACAAGTACACAACAACAAAGGCCCCAGGATGTGTTGACCCCTCTGTGAAGTCCATCTCTCCAACGAGCTTGACCACCCTCATGTCTCACCTCCTCTCGACTAGCTACTTCCATGAGATCAAGAGTGATGTGGCAATTCTCCCCGTGGCAAGGAGGGGAAGGTCCGTGATAGCCCCAGGTAACTGAGGTCATGATTTTGAGTGGACATATTTTGGTGAACCTTATGTGAAGAACAAAAACTTGTGTTTATGTTGTTCACGTCCAAAAGCTAGGATCCTTTCAAAATAGTAAAATCCTTCAAATATTTTCACTTTATTCTTCATATCCACTTCCATTTCTTCTGCTTTCATCACCTTCGCTATCGTTCACTCTATTTATCATGTGGTGTCTACGGCACCCCCAAATATGACATAGCCTTATCTAAACCAAGGGAGTATCGCTTCAAGGAAACCAAAAACTCCCTCCTTCGACAGATATGTTCTGCCTCACCAAGATGCACCTGTTCCAAATTGCTACGACTACGAAGACTTAGATTATGAACAAGATCATAGAGAACCTAGGCATTCTCTGTCTTTTAACAATCCAACTTGGGAACATAATTTGGCCATACCAAATGCGCCACACAAAGCTAGGGGAGTTCAACTAAGGTCAGAAATCCATCGAGTCAATCAACCTTCTGCAAGTGCCTCAAGTACTCATCTTGATGACGAGGTGAGAAGGCTAGAAAAGCACTTGCAAGAGGCAAGAGATGCACAAGAAGCATTAAAAATTGCCCTGCAAGAAGAACAAAAAGATAATGTTTCACGAGAAGAAGCACAACATCATACCAACACTCGAAGAGACAATCTAAGAAATGAAGAAAGGCCTAGAGCTACCACACCTACAGATCTGATTGCAACTCTAGTGTAAAGGATTAGAACGTTAGAAGCAAAATAAACTGCTCCTGAAAAGAGACAAAAGTCATATGATGACATCTAAATCGAACAAGACCAGGGGGTATCTCAAAATCCCCTACCTCAGCTATTATTCAAGGAATGCAAGTAATGACATATGCCAAAATGGGAATCCTCCTACTCAGAACATTCAAGTCATGTTAGGAAACCCAGTAAATCAAACAGTAAGTTACCAAAACACTCCAACGGGGTTGTTGCTATATAGTCCCCAATTGTAAAGCACCTTCCTTGGAACATATCTCAAGTACTTGAAAGAACCTCTCGATCTAAACATAAGGAACGTACAGTTACCTCAGCCATTCCCTGATCTCTCAAAATTCAAAGGTGAAGGAGATCCAAACTCGCATATCAAAGCTTATACCACTGCGATAAGAGAACTCCTCCCTTGGGATGGAGTTGTTGCCAAGATCTTCCTAGAAACCCTTGAAGGAATAGCTCTAGATTGGTATTATCATCTACTAGAAGCTTCAATCCACTCATTCAAACAACTAATTGGAGAGTTTTTCATGGCATTTGACATGAACAAACTCATCAAAATATGAATTAGAGAGTTCCTAACAGTGAAACAAGAGCTAAACGAATCTGTAGCTCACTTTGTCACTCATTGGAGGCAAGTCATTTATTCCTCAACTAGCACTCCAAACATGGATCATCGCGAGTTATGTGACCTTTTCTTACATGCCTTAAACAAGGATATGAGAGAAGATGTTCAGAAGTTGCCATATAAATCTTATGAAGAGCATTGGAAAGCGTTTGAGGACCGATCAAGTTGCCATCGACAATGGCCGGAAGACTTACGATACTAATGGAAGACTTGAAATATCCATAGGAGTTGAAAGACCACATCAAGCGTCTCTCCAGACAAAGATGTCAATTTTTTGAAGAGCAATCCTAGTAATGACAAGTGGTGACAAAAAGGAAACCAAGGATCAAACTGTCACTCCTATGACCCCAATACCTATTATTGGTTCTATGAAACAAAGGGTCATGAAACAAAAACTTGCTATGGATACAACAAAGCTATCTCCAAACATACCTAGGATTAACAATAAAACTTCCTCAAACTCCTTAAATCTCAAAGGAAGGAGAAGGAACCACAAAACGAGAAAAGGAAAGCTAATCAAAATAGCTCCAATCACGTGGAGTTGAACCCAGAAGTGTCTGTAATCCAAGAGGAAGAACAAACAGATCAAACAGAAAATGTCTTCTCACAAGTGATAAATTTGTTGAGAGCCTCCCCCTCACACCGGAAAATGTTCTTGGAAGTATTAGAAGTGGGATGTTCAACACAAGAGGAACCAACCCTTCTCACATTTGATATCTCCAAACCTCCTCAAAATTAAGGAAGTAAGAAAAATGATACACCACTATACATACAAATTTAGGTTGAAGAGGTCACCATAAAGAGAGTAGTGGTGGACGAAGGATTGGCAGTCAATCTCTTACCAATGTCATTCCTACAAAGAATGGGATATAACAAAATAGGAATAAAGCAACAAGTAGCCACCTTAAGGATATATGACAATCATGACATTCAAATAGTTGGGAAATCAACCTACCACTTACTCTAATGGATAAAACTATTTCCACAAACTTCTACGTCATCAACAAAGAGACCAATTACAATATGACCCTCGGAAGACCTTGGATTCATGCTATGAAGGCCATCGCCTCCACTTTGTTTCAAGAAATCCACTTCCATCATTTGGGAAATATCTGCATTATCAAAATAGACCCTAATCCTTTTCATTTTTTACAGGAAGGAACAAGAGGAAAAAGACAAAATGTTAAAAATGAAAGCAAAGAAAGAAACTCAAGATATTCAACCAAACACGAGCACTCACAATATATCGTATCAAAGCATGGACAATCTCAAAGAGTTCCCCTTTGATCCTCACACCACAAATTCTCATGCTCCATTTGGCTTATTAGCCATACCATGATTTCACGAAAGGGACATCAAGAACCTCTCAGTTGGAACAATCGAGATCATCGAGGAAGGAGAAGAAAAAGAGGAAAAATGGAACTCAACCTACGAGTTTGGAGAAACATCTCAACCACAAAACAATCAAAACTTATGGACTCTAGATCTCGACGGAGCTAGTTGTAAAACTAAGGTGGGGATAGGGATAATCCTAACATCCTCAGAAGGAAAAGTCCTCCACTTTGCCTTCAGGTTGGATTTCTTTTACACAAACAATATCATTGAGTATGAAGCCTTATCCCTAGGAATCATGCTAGCCATGAGAATGGGGATCAAAAGGATATCTGCCTTTAGAGACTCCCAATTAGTGATCAACCAAGTTGCAGAGAGATACAAAATAAAATTAGAATGAATACAACCTTACAAAGAAACCATCAAGAAATTGGTTCAATTCTTTGACTTCTTCTCTATGAAAGTCATACCCAGAGAGGAGAACCAAGTAGCAGATTCAATGGCTACGTCGGCCGCACTATTTTCACCACATGCTCAACTTCAAAATTTAGAATACATTGTATTAGTGCATGGAGAGCCATTGTTGAAAAGCAAAGAATTACCAAGCATTCTAAATTATGCTATCGATCAAATGGAGAAACTAACCCAAGATTATGCTGAAAATGATGAAGCCATCCTTGAATACTTGCACACTTATAATGGACTTCCAAGAGTATATCACAAGAAAGGATACATGCTCCTTCCTCACCCTGAAGACTATTTTGGAAGTGAGAAAGAAATCCTCCAGATCAAAGAAAATTTAGATTTACCACCTGCCCCTTAGAAATTTGAGGAGGGGCACCCATCCATAACTAGGGATACTATTGACATCAATGTTGGAACACCCGAAAAACCTAGAATGTTGAAACTAGGAGGAGAGCTAAATGACAAAGAGATAGAGGAATACACAAATTTCCTCATTGAATATTCTGACATCTCTGCCTGGACATATTCAGACATGCCAGGGCTAGATCCAAAAATCATAGTGCACAACATGGTAACAAAACCAGACGCAAAATCGGTAAAGCAAAAATTGAGGCCCATAAAGCCACAAGTACTCGAAATGGTAAGAGCAGAATTAAAGAAGTTATTGAATGTTGCCTTCATCAAACTAGTGGATTATTCAAGTTGGGTGTCAAACATCATCCCAATTTTAAAGAAGAATGGAAAAATTTGGATATGCCTCGACTTTAGGGATATCAATCAAGCTTGCCCAAAAGATGATTTTCCCTTACCATCTATTGATCAAATCATCGATTCAACTGTAGGATATGAAGTCTTCTCTCTCATGGATAGGTTCTCGGGATACAATTAGATCAATATTTTAGAGGTAGATCAAAACAAGACAATGTTCACCACCCCTTGGGGAACCTTCTGCTATCTAGTCATGCCATTTGGGCTGAAAAACGTGGGAGCTACCTATCAAAGGGCAATGACACATATCTTCCATGACTACATTCACGAGATAGTAGAAACTTATGTTGATGATCTTTTCCCTAAATCAAAGCAAAGATAAACACATGTGGAAGACCTACATAAGATCTTCAATAGGCTTCGAGAATATAAAGTAAGGTTAAATCCCAAAAAGTGTGTTTTCAGGGTCACGGCAGGAAAGTTGTTGGGTTTCATGTTTCATGAAGAGGAATAGATGTTGACCCAACAAAAGTTAGAGAATTCTTAAACACAACCCTTCCAACAAGTGAGATGGTGGTAAGAACTTTTCTAGGACAATTAGGCACGATCAGGCATTTCATACTAGACATGACTTTCAAAATTCACCTGATCAATTAGTTACTAAAGAAACAAATTAGCATAACTTGGACAGTGGACTATCAAAATGCATTTGAGAAAGTAAATAAATTCTTGTTAACTCTACCCACGCTAATGCCACCAAAACATGACAAGCCCTTCATCTTATACTTTAGAGCAATTGATATCTTCGTAGCATGCATGTTGGCTCAAGAAGATGAAGGTGGGAGAGAAAGAGCCATATATTTCATAAGTCAAACCTTGTTGGAATATGAGAAGAATTACACTTAGGTTGAAAAAGAGTGTCTAGCCATAGTTTTCACAACTTGGAGATTGTGACATTATATGTTGAATCAAGAAACTAGAGTTATGTTATGATCTGAACAGTTGATAACTTTCCTAAATCAGCCAATGCTATCAAGAAGGGTTGGCCGATTCGTAACATTACTGAGTGAATTTGAATTAAGGTACATCAATCAAAAGTCATTCAAAGGATAGGTAATAGTAGATTTGCTAGCAGATAATCCAGTTCCTCAAGAGGAGCCAATAAACAAAGACTTCCCTGATGAAGAAATTTGTGTAATCAATCTTGAGAAATATGTTGCTTCATATTGGTACAAAGATATCATGAACTACCTTGCAAACAAAACTTACCACAAGAACATGACTCCCTTGGGAAAAATATTACTGTGTGTCCTCACTGCAAGATATGTTCTAATAGATGATGTGATTTATCGAAGGGCCCTAGATGGGATGTTGCTTTGATGCATCGACAAAGAAGAGGCAAGTAAAATCTTAGAAGAATGCCATAGTAGAATTTGTGGAGGACACTTTGGTGGTCATGCCATAGTAAAGAAAATACATAGGATGGGATATTTCTAGCCATGTTTACAAGGAGATGCAATCAAATTCGTAAAAAGATGCTTGAAATGTCGAGCTTGTTGAAGGCACTATTGCAAGTATGGGCCTAACCAGTGTTGTCATTGATGTCAACATACTCCTGTTGCATTGATGATAAGGATTGGATGAGCTATGTGCTGAGGATATTGAGAAAATTAGTCCTAATCAGGAACAGAGAAGAACAGTGAAGACAGTGAGGTAAAGATCCCAGATAAGATGAAGATTAGAGGATGCGCTTCAAAGGGTTTAAAGATATGTGTCTTAATATGATCCAGTAAAGATTTTAGAGGTCCGTATGAAGATCTGAAGAAGTTATGGCCACTTAAGTAAAACCGGTTCTAGCAGGTGTTTAGAGGTGACAGAGTGACACAGATAGGTCCGGTGAGATCCGGAAATGCAATATCTTGTTCTAGGGATTTGGTGGCGTGTTTAGGAAGGCAATGTGAATTAACAACCTAATTGGTTTGTGGTCTAGAGGTCCGCAAGCATCTATTCCAATATGACAGTGATGACAGACTATGTTCTTGAGGTTCCGGATTAAGGAGAGAATGATTTCAATGAACAGAAGTAGTGTGGATGTTCTTGGTGATTCAGGCAAGCTTGTGGAGGTCTTTGGATTGTGTCTAGTTCGTGTTGGTGATCCACAATGAAGATTGAGCTCGTAATTCAAGAATTACTTCTGGATGATGATGTTCTTCCTAAGTCTGGCTGACCAGATGAGTTACACATCCTGTGGATGATCTTGAAGATGTTCTATGAAGAACGGTGTGTTCCTAAAGAAAGATTGAAGTCTTAGATCTATGTGGCCGACAATGTGTTGATCCGCGTGAATTTTTTTTTAATTAGTCATATTGTATTTATGTATTTTCTCTGAAATGTTTGCCAACTTGGATGATTATCCCTAAGTCAATGTCTTGTATAAATAAGGAATTGTAAAGTCATTACGAAGTGAACTTAAGGAGATGAGAGTGTGGTAGAGAGAAGAAGAGTGAAAGACAAAGCAGAAGTATTGAGCTTAAATGGAACTGACTCAAGCATGGTGAAGATGCTATTCTTCAGTTCAAGTATGTAATACTTATTCTTCAGTAGATAGTGTGTCTCCCATAGGTAGTGGGCCTCTTGTGAGTAGTGTGCTCAGGCAGTGAGCCTTAATTGGCATGTGCCATTTTGTTATTTCTATTCTTTTAACAGAGAATACAATCTTGGGTTAGTCACCCCATGGTTTTTCCCTTAACCGAGTTTTCCACGTCAAAAATCTTGGTGTCATGTGTTAATGTGTTTCTGTTCTTGATTTGTTGCATTATGTTTCCTTGATTGATTTATTATTATACTACTGAATTAAGAAAAGGATTTAAGTGATTAATTGGAAGAAAGTTTTGGACAACTGATTCACCCCCCCTCTCAGTTGTCTATCCTAAATCTAACAATTGGTATTAGATATAAGTTCCTCTAAAAGAGCTTAACTGCTTGAGGAGATCCAGAATGTCATCCTATAAGAAGGATAGTCTGAGGTTTGATGGAACCAATTTCACTCTTTGGAAAAGTCACATGGAATGTCACTTACAATGTATGGGAATGCAATATTGGATCATGGCTTCAAAGAAATATGATCCTCCACAGAATGGTTCGCGTACCGTAGATGAAATCAGAGATGCTAAAAACAATCTGTGGACTAAAGAAGCTCTTCTAAGTGCCTTATCTGATTCAGAGCTGACAAATGTTGTCGATCTAAAAACTGCATATGAGATTTGGCAAAAACTGGAACTTTTGCATGAAGGAGACAAGTATGTTAAATGTGCCAAGCTACAGAGTCTAAAAGGAAATTTTGAAAACTTGAGATGAGAGAAGATGAAAATATCACTTCATTTATGCCAAGAGTAAATGAGCTTGTTTGTGGCATTAGATGTACTGGTGGAATCTTGGATGAAGATGAGATTGTTGGCAAAGTTCTCAGATCTCTTCCTAATTCTTACAAATATAAGGTTGCTGCTATTGAAGAATTCAGATCCTTTTCAGGTATCACAAGAGATCAATTGGTTGGTAAACTGGCTGCATTTGAATTGACTGATTTTGGAGATGCCCCTCCCAAGACTGAATCTGCATTCAAAGCCAGTGCCTCTATAAAAGGAAAACAAAAGTTTGATTTGGGAGAGAATTCTTCAAAGAAGCTATCATGGTATGAAAAAGCAAGAAAAGACCTAGAAGAAGATGAAGCAGAAGCTGCTCAACTTGAAGCCCTTATTGCAAAAAGACTGCCAAGAGGATCTTGTAAGTATGAGGGGAAATTGCCTTTTAAATGTTTTAACTGTAATAAAATTGGTCATTTTGCCTCAAGGTGTCCAAAAAGATTTTCAAGGCCAAATCCTAACAGATCAAGGTTCCAAAATAAATGTTACTATGTTCATGGAGATGATGATGATGAAGGAGTAACAGATGATGAATCAGAGACAGGAAACAAATCCAGAAGTGACTGGGTGTTTATTGCCATTAAGGAAGAAGATCCATTACCCTCTGAATTTGTCAATCATAAAATTGTAGAAAGAGCTCTAGCTGCCCAAGTTGAAGAAAAGGATGATTGGGTCATTGATAGTGGATGCTCTCACCATATGACAGGTGACAAAAATAAGTTCATAGATTTGGAAAGGTATGAAGGAGTGGTAAAATTTGGTGATAATTCTGCTTGCAGAATTAGAGGTAGAGGAACTATTTCTTTTGATGGAAAGAACAAAACCAGTAATGTACTATATGTTGAAGGCTTGAAGCACAATCTTCTCAGTGTTGGTCAGTTGGTGGACAAAGGCTATGATCTCTGATTCAAAAATGGAAAATGCAAGATCTTTGAAAGTTCTAGAGCAGAGATTGCATCCGGTACTCAAACTAAAGGTAATATCTTCCACTTGGTTGGTACTGGTAAAAGTTGCTTATTTGTTCAAATTGATCAAAGTTGGTTGTGGCATAGGAGAATGTGTCATGTGAATTTTGATAATATCATCAAGATAAGCAACACTTAGGCTGTAAGAGATCTTCCAAGACTGGTGAAACTTAGTAATAGTTTGTGCAAAGAATGTCAGTTGGGTAAGCAAAGCAGAGTCATATTCAAAAGTAAAGAACAGTCTTCTACCAGATTATTGGACTTAATTCATACTGATTTATGTGGTCTGGCAAGAATCAGGAGTGTACAAGGTGATAGATACTTCATGTTATTGATTGATGATCACTCCCGGATGATGTGGGTAACCTTTCTGAAAGAGAAATCTAAGGCCCTTGAGAAATTCAAAATATTCAAGGCAATGGTAGAAAATGAAACCAGATTGAATATAAAATGTTTGAGGTCTGATAGAGGTGGAGAATTCACATCCGGTGAGTTCATAGAATTTTGTGAGAAACATGGAATAAAAAGATAGTTGTCTGCTCCAAGAACTCCACAGCAGAATGGAGTAGTGGAGAGAAAGAACCAGACCATCCAAGAAGCATCTAGAACCATGATGATGGAAGAAAATGTTCCTCAGATTTATTGGAGAGAAGTTGTAAGCACTGCAGTCTATACTCTCAATCAAGTACAAATCAGAAGCAATACCGGTAAGACTCCTTATGAACTTTGGTTTGGCATCACTCCCACTGTGAGGTATTTCAGAGTCTTTGGTAGCAAATGTTACATTCAAAGAGATGAAGATTTAGGCAAATCTGATGCTAGAAGTGATGAAGGTATATTCTTGGGCTATTCTACTCAAAGCAAAGCATACCAATGTTATAACAAAAGATTGAGAAAGATTATAGAAAGTACAAATGTGAAGGTTGATGAAGGTGTTGAAAAACCCTCAAAGTTTTATGAATATGATGAAGATGATAAGAATAATGTTTTGATCCAAGGAGTCCAAGCCCCTTTTGAAATTTAGATTCAAAATGATCTGGTGAATCAGGAAGAAGAGATAAGTTTGAATGAACCTGTACAAGAAATAGAAATACAAGTAAGTCCCAAAATTCCCAAGTATCTAAAACTAAATCACTCTAAACACCAGATCATAGGTGATAAAAGCAAAGGTGTTCAAACAAGAAAAAGGATTGCTCAAGATTTAGAAGAGTATTGTCTAATTTTAAAGATTGAACCTAAGACAGTGAATGAAGCATGCAATGATGAAAACTGGACTAAAGCAATGGAGGAAGAGCTGATGCAAATTGAGAAAAATCACACTTGGGATCTTGTTCCCAGACCTAAAAACAAAAATGTGATTGGAACCAAATGGGTCTTCCAGAATAAACTGAATGAAGATGGTGGCATAGTCAGAAATAAAGCTAGATTAGTCTGCAAGGGTTACTCCCAAATAGAAGGAGTTGATTTTAAAGAAACTTTTGCTTCGGTGGCAAGAATTGAAGCAGTCAGATTATTTCTTGCTTTTGCTACCTTCAAGGACTTCAAAGTATATCAAATGGATGTCAAGTCTGCCTTCCTGAATGGTGACTTGGAAGAAGAAGTTTACATTGAGCAACCGAATGGATTTCAATTGTCTGATCATGGTGATATGGTTTGCAAGTTGAAGAAAGCACTTTATGGACTCAAGCAAGCCCCAAGAGCCTAGTATGAAAGATTGGATAAGCATCTTTTGAAGATTGGTTTCAACAAAGGTACTGCTGACAGTAATTTGTACTTCAAAATTGATCATGAAAATATCTTGATTGTTGAAGTGTTTGTTGATGATATCATTTTTGGAGGAAGAGATACTATGTGCAAAACTTTTGCAAATCAAATGAAAAGTGAATTTGAGATGTCCATGTTTGGGGAAATGAATTTCTTTTTGGGTCTACAAATCACTTAAATAAAGAAAGGAATCTTCATTTCTCAGACTAAATATGTGAAAGAATTGTTGAAGAAATTTGGGATGGAAGACTCAAAACCAATGAGTACTCCCATGGCAACCGAATGTAAATTGAGCAAAGATAATGACTCTCCTAAGACTGATCAGAAAAAGTACAAGTCAATGATTGGAGGATTATTGTATCTCACTCAAACTAGACCTGACATTATGAATGTTGTTGGTCTTGTTGCTAGATTCCAAGTTGATCCTAGAGAATCTCATGTCATGGCAATCAAGAGGATTTTTAGATATCTAAAAGGGACAGTTGAGTATGGTTTGTGGTATCCTAGATATCATGATTTCTCTCTTCATGCATACATAGATGCGGATTGGGCAGGAGATGTGGATGACCGGAAGAGTACCAGTGGTGGAGCATTCTTTTTGGGGAAGAGATTGGTTTCTTGGCTGAGCAAGAAACAAGAGGCAATATCTCTATCCACTGCAGAAGCAAAATATATTGCAGCAACAGGTAGTTGCACTCAAGTATTGTGGATGAAGCAAATGCTAAGAGACATCAGAGTGGAGTATGAGGAACCTATCACAATCTTCTGTGATAATTCAAGTGCAATAAACATATCAAAGAATCTGGTGTTGCATTCAAAGACTAAACATATATCCATCAAGTTTCACTTTTTGAGAGAGCAAGTGAACAAGAATGAAGTTAGATTAGAGTTTGTACCTTCCAAAGATCAGATTGTAGATATTTTTACTAAACCTCTACCTAAGGACTCTTTTGAGTATCTCAGGGAGAAGTTAGGGGTTATTACTCCTCTGATTCTGAATTAAGGTGCACTGATGTGCATTAGTTTGATGGATCCCACAGTCATATTTTTTGGTCCAGATTGATGGTGGGAAGCTACTACTCAGGGGGAGCAACTGATATGTTTCTGAAGTAATGCAAGTATGTGCCATTTTCCATTGATGTCAAAGGGGGAGAGAAGACATGTGAAAAAAAAGTTGTTGCTGATCAAAAGGGGAGTAGTAAAGGAAAAGAAGACATGTGAGTGGTTGTTGTTGATAGGGGGAGTTATGTCAATAAGGAGAAGTTCTTGTCTTGATGGTTAAAACAGTTTTTCACATCATATGTTGCCATCAATGACAAAGGGGGAGATTGTTGCAAGTATGGGCCTAACTGGTGTTGTCATTGATGTCAACATACTCCTATTGCATTGATGATAAGGATTGGATGAGCTGTGTGCTGAGGATATTGAGAAAATTAGTCCTAATCAGGAACAGAGAAGAATAGTGAAGAAAGTGAGGTAAAGATCCCATATAAGATGAAGATCAGAGGATGTGCTTCAAAGGGTTTGCAGATATGTGTCTTAATATGATCCAGTAAAGTTTTCAGAGGTCTTTATGAAGATCTGAAGAAGTTATGGCCACTTAAGTAAAACTGATTATTGCAGGTGTTTAGAGGTGATAGAGTGACACAAATAGGTCCGGTGAGATCTAGAAATGCAATATCTTGTTCTACGGATTTGGTGGCATGTTTAGGAAGTCAATGTGAATTAACAACCCAATTGGTTTGTGGTATGGAGGTCCGCAAGCATCTATTCCAATATGACAGTGATGACAGACTATGTTCTTGAGGTTCTGGATGAAGGAGAGAATGATTTCAGTGAACAGAAGTAGTGTGGATGTTCTTGGTGATTTAGGCTAGCTTGTGGAGGTCTTTGGATTATGTCTAATTCGTGTTGGTGATCCGCATTGAAGATTGAGCTCGTAATTGAAGAATTACTTCTAGATGATGATGTTCTTCCTAAGTCTGGCCGACCGGATGAGTTACACATCCTACGGATGATCTTGAAGATGTTCTATGAAGAACGACATGTTCCTAAAGAAATATTGAAGTCTCAGATCTATGTGGCTGACAGTGTGTTGATCTATGTGAAGTTTTTTTTAATTAGTCATATTGTATTTATGTATTTTCTCTGAAATGTTTGCCGACTTAGATGATTATCCCTAAGTCGATGTCTTGTATAAATAAGGAATTGTAAAGTCATTTCAAAGTGAACTTAAGGAGATGAGAGTGTGGTAGAGAGAAGAAGAGTGAAAGACATAGCAGAAGTATTGAGCTTAAATGGAACTGACTCAAGCATGGTGAAGATGCTATTCTTTAGTTCAAGTATGTAATACTTATTCTTCAGTAGACAGTGTGTCTCCCGTAGGCAGTGGGCCTCTTGTGAGCAGTGTGCTTGGGCAGTGAGCCCTAATTGGTATGTGCCATTTTGTTATTTCTATTCTTTTAATAGAGAATACAATCTTGGGTTAGTCACCCCATGGTTTTTCCCTTAACCGGGTTTTCCACATCAAAAATCTTGGTGTCATATGTGTTAATGTGTTTCTGCTCTTGATTTGCTACATTATGTTTCCATGATTGATTTATTATTATACTACTGAATTAAGAAAAGGATTTAAGTGATTAATTGGAAGAAATTTTTGGACAACTGATTCACCCCCCCTCTCAGTTGTCTGTCCTAAATCTAATAGGCACAAGACAACTAAGAGGGGGGTGAATCGGTTGTATCAAAAACATTAACTTCTCTTAAACAAAATCACATTTAGATTCATTTACTTTAACCTCTTACTATGTTATGAAGATTAAACATGAAATACAGGATTAAAATTCAAACACATCAACAACATTCAGACATGAACACTAGATTTTTATGTAGAAAACCCTAAAAGGGAAAAACCATGGTGAGTGTTAGCTCACAATATAATGTAGTAACAATACCAAGTAACAAAAGAGGCTCACAACCAAAGGGCTCACTTCCCAGGGCTCACTACCCAAAAGAATGCTCACTACAAAAAGGGCTCACTAGCAAGGGGTCTCTCACTGCCAAGAGGTGGCTCACTGCCAAGAGGGGTGGCTCACTTCCAT
The DNA here is from genome assembly GCA_027924645.1 of Cunninghamia lanceolata. Taxonomy (NCBI): domain Eukaryota; kingdom Viridiplantae; phylum Streptophyta; class Pinopsida; order Cupressales; family Cupressaceae; genus Cunninghamia; species Cunninghamia lanceolata. Next base: position 7,771,949 of record BSBN01001136.1, read on the forward strand.
GAACTGATATAATAGCATCTACAAGATGCCTGAGTTCAATTCTATTGAAGCACAATACCTATCTCCTTCGCTGCCTTACAACACAAACACTTTTATCTTCGGATCTTCACATCCCCATTCACTTTACATGGATTTATTACATTTATTTATACCAATCATCAACCTTAGAACATACATCAAGTTCGACAATACAATCTACAACCTTTGGAACAATCTCCAAGGTCGGCAAACATACATAATTCAAATTAGGTCGGGACCTAAACTAACTTGTAGAGAAAATGAATGAAATAAGAACACTTCATGGCTTAGCTCAGACCCAAATACATCTTCACACACTTCAACATGCTTCTACAGTCCACAAAATACTTCTGTAAAGAGTGTTAGCACCCAAGTCAGTCAAACTAGTGAAAACACCAAGAATACTTAGGCACGTGCTTCCAGGAATTCAATCATAGCTTGTGGACCAAGCACAAACCTTTAACATGATCTGGAGACATCCAAAAACAACATAAAATCATCTGGGACTTGAAAAATCCATCTACAATGGATCTCACTTGAAGACAAAAAATATCACTTGAAGATAGATCATAGACTATTCACAATAAACACTGTCGAACTATGCTAAACAATAACTTGCTTTCTAGAGAACCAAATCAAAAATCCTTTGGAATGAAGATAGCTAAGGACCTTATAAACATATGTCCAAAGATGCAAGACCAAAAACCAAACCACTAAGAAATGCAGAGAAAAATACTTTCTCCATGTCACCCTGCAAATGATGCCATGCACAGTCTTCAAACTGGTGAATAGAACTTCTACTGTGCAACGATCCAAACCACTAAATTTTTGATTTAGCATCTTCAAACACTTCTCTAAAACATAACAAAATCTCACACTCTGGTCTTCAACACAGAAGAAATGTGGACCAAAAACTCAAACAGTATTATGTAAGCCAGAATACATCTTCACAAATCTATCTTCAGTATGAACCAAATTTTCTCAAAAGCACTTGGAAACTTAATATCAAGAATATATTCTTGCCATCTTTAGCACTTATACAATGCAATACAAAGAAAGTAGCTCATCACAATCAAGTAACAAAAAAAGAGCATAGTTGCCACTAATGACAACACAAACATGTTGACATCAATGACAACACCGATTAGCACATACTTGCAACAATCTCCTCCTTTGTCATTGATGGCAACATATGATGTGAAAAATTGAACATGTTCCCCCATCAAGACACAACTCTACATCTGAACTCTCTCTAATTACTGAATGCTTTCTTTTTCTCTGAGTTTTTCACATGAACTCTCTCCCCCTTTGTCATCAATGGCAAAAGGCAACACATCTCTTTCCACTACACATACTTGCTCTTATTCTTAACTTCCCTGAATGCTTCCTTCAAACTATAACATTCTCTAATATCACTACCTACTCCCCTAAGAGGTACCTTCCATCATTAGTCTAGAAAAGAATGACTCCTGAACCACACTAGACTGATGCACTTCCTTATGCATCTAGTTCAACAAAGGAGGGGCAATAACCCCTAACTTTTCTCAAAGATACTCAAATGTGTCCTTAGGAAGTGCTTTGGTGAATATGTCAGCTGATAGGGAGGACTCTAGGCTGCTTGCTCTGCATCCTGTAAGTGTACAAGACTGTTGACAACACTAGCCTTCCTACCAATTCAAAGTGCTAAAGACATACTCCTTGCAGAGATGGAAAACTCTACTTCTCTGTTTGGTGTGGGACACATACATTGTCCTCACTGCTTCCCAGATACTGCCTCAATGGCACATAACTTTCTGAGCCCGTTGCCCACCCTTCTCACTCTGTTCAAGGGTCTAGACTGCTTGGTGCTCACCTTCTTTCTCTCTACTTTTCCACCTCTGCAAATCTATTTATCCTACTTGTCTATCTAGCCGGACTCCTCACTGAGCTCACCTAGAACAAGTATGCATTTCCTCTAGCCGGCGATCCGACCACCACACAAAAGAAAAACAAACAAAAAGCATGGCTCTGCAAGATGGCCTCCATACTGTACAATGGAACTTGAGGCATCATCAATACAGAGTCATGGTTTGCAAAAAAGAACAAAACTATAGAAACAGAAAGACTAATCTACTTCAGAATGATAAAGTGAAAACAGAACAGAATGTACAAATGATCGAACTGCTGTATTTTATTTCTGTTCAAAAATTCTGATTACATCAAAATGCTTCACACACCAAAATTTACTTCTTCGATTCTCCTTCTGCTGAACTCCTCTACAGAAAGAATGCTACATCTTATGTATTTTCTCATGTCCGTTACAGGTCGGTTCAACTTCCATACTGGTTGGTATTCCAATTGTCGGTTCAGCTTTTAAAATTCCATCGCAAGGCCCATACATCACCTAAACATGTGCATTTTTCATTATTGGCAAGATCACATCCATATCTCACCGAAATAGATATTCCCATTACCGTCGGCAACACTTCTCTTATCGGCCACCTCCTAATTTCTTTCACCGATATGCTATTCTTTCCGATGGTTAGAAACCATCGCTCAGACTTATACTGTCAGGGTGACTCCTCCGTTGTCCTCCGATATACATACTTACTCCGATGGCCTCAAAGGCTCCTTCAAACTGCACTATCGGCGAGACTAATACCGTCGGTCAAACATTTCCCAACCTCGCCGATGGGAACACTTACGCCGATGCACTTTTAACCCGTCGGCATGACTTGGACCGTCGGTAGCACCTCCTCCTCATCCGCCGATAATACATCTCTCACCGATGAGCCTTCCATCGGTTAGACCTCGTCACACTCGCGCCGACGATAAAGTTTATGCCAATGTACTCCTGCTATCGGTGTGACCCATTCTATCGGCAAAGCTTCTAACACTTCTCCCGACGGTGCATTTCACGCCGATATTTCTTGTCGGCGACACCTCACCACAGTCTCCCCAATCGGTATGACCTTCAACCGTCGGCCCACGATCAATTTCTCAGCCCAATGCTTATGCTCACGCCGATGCCTTCGGCCAACTCCACATCGGTGAAACTCGATGTTTATCACCCTGATCGGTGAGATGATACACTGTCGGCTCACGATTATTTCCTCAGCCCGATGCCAAGGCTCACACCGATGACCCACTTTGGATAAGCAAAAACTTCTTCCCGCCAAGGCTTATCACGCCAAAATGCAATTATAAGAAAATTTCACATCACACCAAAAATGTGCAGTATATACATGGGCTCCGAGCCCTTGGTGCTCCTGCACCATACTCCCCCTGTGTGGAAGAAGTCAAGTCACCTCCGGTGACAATGAGGCAAAGTCAATGCCCCTCTTTTTAAATTCTGACTCTGCAACCCAGGTAGCTTCTGCTTCAGGCAACTGCTTCCATTTGATCAAATGCTCCATGTAGACACCATGTCTGGTTTGCTTCTGTACTCTTGAATCCAGTATTCTCTCTGCCTGCAGTTTGGGTTTTAATGGCAAAGTAACATCTTTTGTTGTCTGTTCCTTCTCTAAAATGGATCCATCTGCTGCTGACTGAGGACCCCTGTATTGCACCAGGTCTTGGACATTAAACACTGGTGAGATTGCCAAATCTTCTGGCAATTCAATTCTGTATGCATTGTTACCATACTTGTTCAGGATTCTGCAAGGACCAATTCTCCTCATCTGCAGTTTGGTTGGTGTGCCTTTCGGCATTCTGGCTTTGTTCAAGTGTACCATAACCAGATCACCAACCTCAAACTGAATATCCCTTCTGTGGGCATCTACTCTGTCCTTGATCTTCTGTGTGTTCTCTGTCAAGGTTTTCTTCACCTGCTCATGCACTTCTTTCATGGATTGTGCAAAATCCTCTGCATGTCCACTTCTGTTCTCCATGTTTCCCATAATTCTGAGCTCACATATACCTCTGGGATGCATTCCATAGACTATTTCGAATGGACTCTTACTAGTAGTCCTATTCACACTGTCATTATAGGCAAATTCTGCCTGATGAATGACAAGATCCCAACTCTGTCCATATTCTTTGGTTATACACCTTAACAGGTTGCCCAATGTCCTGTTTACCACCTCTGTCTGACCATCTGTCTGTGGGTGATATGCTGAACTGAAAGACAAATTTGTTCCCAATCTCTGCCACAATGTTTTCCAGAAATGCCCCATGAATTTAGCATCTCTGTCAGACACAATACTTGCTGGAAGTCCATGAATTCTGATCACTTCTCTGAAAAACAAGTGTGCTATATGACTGGCATCATGAGTCACTTTACAGGGAATGAAATGACTCATCTTGCTAAACCTGTCCACTACTACATATATGCTATCATAACCAGTCTTAGTCTTAGGCAAACCAACTACAAAATCCATGCTTACACATTCCCATGGCCTGGAAGGAATGGGTAAGGGTTGGTACAGTCCTGCATTAGAAGTGGTTCCCTTGGCCTTCTGACATACGGTACACTGCTCTACATACCTTCTGATGTCTCTGTGCATCCTTGGCCAATGATAGAACCTTTGGACTAGCTCCAGTGTCTTGTTCAGACCAAAATGGCCGCTCAGACTGCCATTATGCTTCTCCTGTATGAGATTTTCTCTCATAGATCCTCTTGGCACACATAATTGTCCACCTTTGAATAGCAATCCCTGCTGTAAGGTGAAATCTACAAATTCACTGTGAAAGTGATTCTCAAAATCTTGACATACCTTGTATGCCTCAACAAAATCTTCATCATCTTGGTAAAGATTCTTGAAATCTTCAATCCCAATGCTCTTCAATTGCACTTCCTGCACTGTGAGCAATCTTCTGCTCAAAGCATCTGCAACTCTGTTCAGCTGCCCCTTCTTATGCTTAATTGTAAAGGTATAAGACTGCAGGTACTCCATCCATTTGATATGCCTGCTGCTTAACTTATCCTGTGAGTTCAGAAAACTCAGAGCTTGGTTATCTGTGTAGACCACAAATTCTTTAGGTAGGAGATAATGTCTCCACTTCCTTAATGCTTGGACTAGAGCATACAACTCTAAGTCATATGAAGAGTACTTACTCTTTGCTTCATTCAGCCTCTCACTGAAAAAGGCTACAGGTCTGTTTTCCTGATTTAGCACTGCTCCTACAGCTATATTACTTGCATCACATTCAATAGTAAATAGCTTATCAAAACTAGGCAACAACAAAATAGGTTGTGTTGCTACCTCTTTCTTCAACCTTTCAAAACTTCTATCTGCAGCTGGTGTCCATCTGAATTTTGCTTTCATTCCACCCTTAATTGTATCCAACATAGGTGCACATATTCCACTGAAATTTCTGATAAACTTTCTGTAAAACTGGGCTAAGCCATGAAAACTTCTCACCTCTGTGGCTGCTCTGGGAGTAGGCCAGCTCAATATGGCTTCTACTTTGGACTTGTCCATCTTCAACTCTCCCTGGGACACCACAAAACCAAGGTATACCAATTCCTGCTTCATGAATTCACACTTCTCCAGGTTGATGGTTAGTTGTTCATCATGTAATTTTTGCAAAATAGTATTTACATGTTCTAGATGTTCTTCCTTGGTCTGACTAAAAATTAGAATATCATCTAGAAAAACAACAACAAATTTACCAATGTAATCCTTTAGGACTTCATTCATGAGTCTCATAAAGGTGCTGGGTGCATTTGATAGACCAAATGGCATAACAAGCCATTCATACAGTCCTTCTGTGGTCTTGAAGGCTATCTTCCACTCGTCACCTTCCTTGATTCTTATTTGGTGGTAACCACTCTTCAGGTCTATCTTGGTGAAATACTTTGCTTTTCCAATACAGTCCATGAGATCTTCAATTCTGGGAATTGGGAATCTATACCTTATAGTTATCTTGTTTATGGCTCTGGCATCTGTACACAATCTCCATGATCCTCCTTTCTTGGGTGCCAACACTGTGGGCACTGCACAAGGACTAATACTCTTCCTGATCAATCCTTGATCTACCAATTCCTGCACTTGCCTGGAAATCTCTTTGTGCTGATCTGGAGTCATTTTGTAAGGTGCCTTGTTTGGCAAAGATGCTCCTGGAATCAGGTCTATCTGATGGCTTATTGCTCTCTGTGGAGGCAATGTAATTGGTGTACCATCACTGATTATGCCTTTATACTTCTCCAGTATAGGCTGCACTTCTTTGGGAATCTCTGTCTTCTTACCCTGCTGTCCTTCTTTTGGTTTCACTATGATGGCATAACCAATACCATCTTCCTTAAGAGTATTCAGAAACTCTTTTCCACTCACAACCAAGATATTAGGACTCTTTGTCTGAACTGCATCTTCATCCTCCAATGACTGAATCTTATAGGTGACACCATCCTTCTGAAAAGAATAGGCATTCTTCTCACCATCATGTACTGCTTTTCGGTCATACTACCATGGTCTGCCCAATAAGAGATGGCATGCATCCATGGGTAGTATATCACATAATACCTTATCCTTGTAGCCACCTATACTAAACTCTACCCAACTTTGTTCATTTACTACCACATGTTGACCCTTATTCAACCATGTGACTCTATATGGGTTTGCATGAGTAATTCTTTTCAAATTCAGTTTCTTAACTGCCTCATCAGAAATAATATTATCAGTGGATCCTGAGTCTATAATAATTTTACATACCTTATTCAAAATCTTGCACTTGATTCTAAATAGTGCTCTCCTCTGGCTTGGTTCAGATTTCTCTGGTTCTTTGATCAATGTTCTCCTTATCATCAGGTTCTCTCCATCTTCTGAGTTTAGATTGACCTCAGGTGACTGGCTACTGGATGCATTATCTTGGACATAGTGATTTCTCTTATCACCTCCTTGAGAAGAGGATGTGGCCTTTTCTGGACACCTATATGCTGGATGACCTAGATTGCCACAGTTGTAACACTTCATGTTGGTGAAATAGGATCCTCTGCCTGATCCTCCTGACCTTCCTCTGTTAGACCCTCTTCCTCTGTGGTTTCCTCTACCACTTGACTCCCCACTCTGCTCTGTGAGTTTGGGTTCTGCTTGGGATCTATTGTAAGTATTTCTTCCACCAAAACCTCCTCTGTGTCCTCTGTTATCTCTGCCTCTTCCTCTTCCTCTGCTATTTGAGTCTTGTTTCCTCTTATTCTTTTCCTCCACCTTCAGTGCTAGCTGATAGCATTTTTGCACTGTGGTAGGGCACAATAAACTGATTTCTTCTTGTATATTCCACTTTAGACCATTAAGGTACCTTGCTACCTTTATGCTTTCATCCTCCATTACTTTGGACCTTAAGCATAGCTTTTGGAATTCTTCAGTGTACGCACTGACATCTAATTCCTTCTGTCTCAGATTCTATCTCTTCCTGTGCAGCTGTATTTCATAATCTTCTGGCATATATGCTTCTTTAATTTTAGCTACCATTCCCTTCCAAGTAGCTATGGGCTTCTTATCTTCTTTTGCTCTTTCAGTCTGCACAAATTTCCACCAGGTTAAGGCAGCTCCCCTGAGTCTGGATTTGGCCACCTTTACTTTCTGTGCCTCGCTTACACCATCACATTCAAAATGATTTTCAAGTCCTTCTATCCACTCCATGACCAAATCTGGGTCCATTTTCCCACTGAAAAGTGGTACTCCTTCCAATGTTTTACCACTCATTGCTTTCAAAGCTTTCAAGAATGGTTCTTCTTCCAACTTAGGATCAGGTGTGGGCTCTTCATCTTCTATAGACACACCTTTTCCCTTATCCTTAGAATATTTAACTCTCTGGCTGACTTCCTTAGTCTTTTGCAACATTAAGCCTATCTTACTCTCCATTTCTGCTAGTCTTTCTTGTAGGAGTCTATTCTCCTCTTCTTGATCCTCAACCTTCTTTGCTAACTCTGCATTAGTCACCATTTTCTTGGATGAACTAACAGACTCACTTGAACTCGGTGATGACATACAACTCTTCTATTCCTATCTAGGAATAACCCAAATCTTATTGCTCTGATACCAATTTGATAGGGAGGACTCTAGGCTGCCTGCTCTGCATCCTGTAAGTGTACAAGACTGTTGACAACACTAGCCTTCCTACCAATTCAAAGTGCTAAAGACATACTCCTTGCAGAGATGGAAAACTCTACTTCTCTGCTTGGTGTGGGACACATACATTGTCCTCACTGCTTCCCAGATACTGCCTCAATGGCACATAACTTTCTGAGCCCGTTGCCCACCCTTCTCACTCTGTTCAAGCGTCTGGACTGCTTGGTGCTCACCTTCTTTCTCTCTACTTTTCCACCTCTGCAAATCTATTTATCCTACTTGTCTATCTAGCCAGACTCCTCACTGAGCTCGCCTAGAACAAGTATGCATTTCCTCTAGCCGGCGATCCGACCACCACACAAAAGAAAAACAAACAAAAAGCATGGCTCTGCAAGATGGCCTCCATACTGTACAATGGAACTTGAGGCATCATCAATACAGAGTCATGGTTTGCAAAAAAGAACAAAACTATAGAAACAGAAAGACTAATCTACTTCAGAATGATAAAGTGAAAACAGAACAGAATGTACAAATGATCGAACTGCTGTATTTTATTTCTGTTCAAAAATTCTGATTACATCAAAATGCTTCACACACCAAAATTTACTTCTTCGATTCTCCTTCTGCTGAACTCCTCTACAGAAAGAATGCTACATCTTATGTATTTTCTCATGTCCGTTACAGGTCGGTTCAACTTCCATACCGGTTGGTATTCCAATTGTCGGTTCAGCTTTTAAAATTCCATCGCAAGGCCCATACATCACCTAAACATGTGCATTTTTCATTATCGTCAAGATCACATCCATATCTCACCAAAATAGATATTCCCATTACCGTCGGCAACACTTCTCTTATCGGCCACCTCCTAATTTCTTTCATCGATATGCTATTCTTTCCGATGGTTAGAAACCATCGCTCAGACTTATACTGTCGGGGTGACTCCTCCGTTGTCCTCCGATATACATACTTACTCCGATGGCCTCAAAGGCTCCTTCAAACTACACTATCGGCGAGACTAATACCGTCGGTCAAACATTTCCCAACCTCGCCGATGGGAACACTTACACCGATGCACTTTTGACCCGTCGGCATGACTTGGACCGTCGGTAGCACCTCCTCCTCATCCGCCGATAATACATCTCTCACCGATGAGCCTTCCATCGGTTAGACCTCGTCACACTCGCGCCGATGATAAAGTTTATGCCGATGTACTCCTGTTATCGGTGTGACCCATTCTATCGGCGAAGCTTCTAACACTTCTCCCGACGGTGCATTTCACGCCGATATTTCTTGTCGGCGACACCTCACCACAGTCTCCCCGATCGGTATGACCTTCAACCGTCGGCCCATGATCAATTTCTCAGCCCGATGCTTATGCTCATGCCGATGCCTTCGGCCAACTCCACATCGGTGAAACTCGATGTTTATCACCCCGATCGGTGAGATGATACACTGTCGGCTCACGATTATTTCCTCAGCCCGATGCCAAGGCTCACACCGATGACCCACTTTGGATAAGCAAAAACTTCTTCCCGCCAAGGCTTATCACGCCAAAATGCAATTATAAGAAAATTTCACATCACACCAAAAATGTGCAGTATATACATGGGCTCCGAGCCCTTGGTGCTCCTACACCATCAGCAACCTGATATTTTGTAGGCACATACTCAAGCTTCACTTCTTTCTCTGCAACCTTCTCTCTCAGAAAGTGATATCTAATAGAAATATGCTTTGTCCTTGAATGAATCACTGGGTTCTTTGAAATGTTAATGGCACTAGTATCATCACAGAAAATAGGAATTGGATCCTCAAACTCAACTTGGATGTCCTTTAGGGTTTGTCTCATCCATAGAACTTGTGTGCAACATGATGCTGCTGCGATGTATTCTACCTCAGTAGTAGATAAGGATACTGAATCTCTCTTCCTACTTTTCCAAGACATAGCTTTGTCTCTAATAAAGAACACACCACCACTTGTGCTTTTCCTGTCATCTATACATCTACCCCAATCTGCATCTGTGTATGCACTTAGGTTGAAGTCATTGTTCTTGGGATACCACAAACCATAATCAGAAGTGTCTTTCAAGTACCTAAATATCCTCTTTATCTCCATAACATGTGACTCTTTAGGATCTACCTAAAATCTTGCCACAAGATAAACTGCATGCATGATATCAAGTCTGGTAGCAATTAGGTATAGTAATCCTCCAATCATAGACCTGTACTTTCTCTAATCTGCCTTAGGGGATTCATCATCTTTGCTGAGCTTGCAACTAGTTGTCATGGGAGTACAAACTAGTTTAGATTCTTCCATTCCAAGCTTCTTCAAAAACTCCTCAAGATATACTTAGATTGTGAGATGAAAATGCCCTTGTCTGTCTGATTTATTTGCAGTCCAAGAAAGAACTTCATCTCACCACACATTGAAATCTCAAATTCTTTTTGCATCTCATCTACAAAGTTCTTACACATACCTTCATTTGTACCAAAGATTATATCATCTACATAGACTTCAATAATCAGGATGTGATCTTTGCTTACCTTGATATACAAGTTACTATTTGTAGACCCTTTACTAAATCCCTGCTACAACAAATACCTATCCAATCTTGCATACTAAGCTCTAGGAGCTTTCTTCCATACAATGTCTTCTTCAATCTGCATACCATGTCTAGTTTGTTTGATAATTGAAATCCATCCAATTGCTTTATATATACTTCCTCTTCCAATTCACCATTCAGAAAAGAAGACTTCACATCCATCTAATATACTTTGAAATCTTTATGTGTCGCATAGGCTAGAAACAATCTGATAGCTTCTAATCTTTCCACCAGAGAAAAATTTTCTTCATAATCTATTCCTTCCACTTGTGAGTAGCCTTTGCATACAAGTCTAGCTTTATTTTGTCATGCCCATATTTGCCATGTGGTCATGATGCACTAACCACGTGTCATGCCCACATTAGTCATGTGGTCATGACACCAAATATCAAAAAATTTTCCACCTGACTCTACAAACCCCCTTGCACGCATCAAGCGCACTCGATGACACACACATGCAACATAGTTGTACCAGCAAGCTACATTAAGCATGTCACCTGGAGGTAGGGAATTCAATCAATTTTAGTTTAATGCGATCTCAAAATGTAAAACCTACGAGGTGATAGCGACTAAGGGGGTATACGTCACACAAGCGATGTTTAAGAGGGTTGGTTCCTGTCTTGGAAACCAACCCTAGAGTTTACTCTACGAGGTGGATTGATTTTGATTCACATCAAAATCTAACCTAAGGAACATTATCAATTTAATAAAATGAACATTAAATTAACACTATAATTAAATTCAACTAAAACCTTTAAATAAGCCTCTAATGTAAAAAGGAAAAATTAATCAAACTAATATAATCAATTTTAATCCAGCTAGTCTAGAGAAATTTTGACAGCATAACAAGTCAAAATGGAATAAATCCTATAGTGATTTCAGTGGCATAATGCCATCTCATCAACTATATGAGGTTGCAAAAATAAATTAAAATAAATATCCTACCCTAACCCTTTGCATAATTTAAGTAAGTTAAATGCATAATAAAATCTAACTTCCCAACTATTTTTAAATCAAATAAATAAACATAACTCCCACAATAGTTTCAATTCCAACATGAGATAAATAATGTAAATAGAATTGCAAAAGAAAGGTTTATTTAATTCATTCAACAAAAGGGATAATTTCTCCTCATTTAAAATGTCCACAAGAATTGAAACAATTAAATAAATTATATAACTTAAATAAAGCAATTTCTCTCTCACACACACTAGAGTCCAAAATAATCTCCCACACTCCAAGTGGGTTTGCTTAAAACCCAAAACCCATTTAAGACTAATTAACACAATGCTAAAAGCTAGGGCACCAAACCCTAGGTTTGAGTTATAAATTCACCAAAACTTCTCATTTGTTCCCACTCTAACATATATTTTCATTTGGTTGGTTGTAGATCTCCAAGAGAAGCCAAGTGGGAAGGTACCTTCCCAAGTGGAAGGTATCTTCCCAATAGGAGCTATTCTAAAAAGTTTATGCTTTTCCCTAGAGGTTTTCTACAGTTTACAATATATTTATTTTCTTCCTTTTCTCTAACAACATCTTTGTTTACTAAGTTTATTTTCTAATACTCCATTTTCAAATATGGATAAATGCACAGGATTTTATGTTGTCATAGTTTACTATCCAAAAATAAAATAGGTTTTCTATTTGTGATATCAAATTTAAAAAGGTTTATGTTTACTAAGTTCCTCGAGTTGAAACTCTCTTGTTCTTATTTTGAAAAAGATTATATGTTTTACACAGAAGATTAGAATAAAACAAAGTAACATTTATATATACAAAAGGTATTCACACACACACACATTTATATATGTATTTACATGGTATTTAAATATGTTGTAAGGGGAACACAGAGATCAAAATTTCTACATATAGATAGGAATATTTAGACCAGGGTATATATATATATAACTTTAACAATAGGTAAATAACCACTAAGTTAAATTGTTAAAGTTAAATGTGTGTGTGTGTGTGTGTGTGTATATATATATATATCTTTCTTTAACAATAGGTAAATAACCACTAAGTTAAATTGTTAAAGTTAAATGTGTATGTATGTATGTATATATATATATATATATATATATATATATATATATATATATATATATATATATATACACATATATATATATATGTATATATATACATACATATATATATGTATATATATACATACATATATATATGTATATATATATACATACATATATATATATACACACACATTTAACTTTAACAATTGGTAAATAACCACTAAGTAATATATATATATGTATATGTATGTATACTAACACAAGAGGTCTTATAACTTAAAATAACTTGCATTATTTTTCTTTCTTTAAAATAACCAAAAAAAGTATTCATTCCTTTTCACTACAAGCTTAAAAATACATTATCTTTCTTGAGTTAATTTCTTTCCATAACAAGATAATAAGTATAGAGAGAGGGAATCATTTCTTCCATAATAATGAAATGGAGATAAAATCATTGCCATTAAACATTTAGAGTAAATACAATATACACAAAGGTAGTAAAGAAAACTATAATCCTTATGAGAGCTCTACTCTTATAAAACACTTATTACAAGCCCAACAAAAGGGATAAGGCTTCTTAACGCCTTTATTTTTCCAAACTATAAGAGACCACTATAAACAAGAGTTTTTTCCAAGTCCAACTCCTCCATAGCCTCCATATGAACCTATAAAACATATAAAATAGATAACCATGCCCATGGGAAGCTCTCATCCCAACCTAGGCCTACAAGTAGGCCACCCCCAAGCTAGGAGGCCTTTCAATAACCAAGGTTCAAACCACAAAGGAGGCAAAACACCTACATCAAACACATTAACACCCATCCATGGTAAAACACAAACTAACCCATTTTGCAAATGAGTTTAAGGGTGAGAGAGTGGACTACTCTCAACTCAAAGTTAACCCAACTCATAAACCCATGGCCTCTTGCCATAAACTTTCCATAATACCATCACAAGGCACTCTTGCCATAAAACTTATACTACTCAAACTTTCATACAAGGCCCATGGCCATAGAAACTATACCAAACAATGAGGGGAAGCAAGGAGGTTCACACCTCTCTCACCCATAACAAAGGTGAGCTCTCTCACATGGAGAGCTCACCAAAACACCCTTCAAAACCCACATAACAAAGCTAAAAACCACATAAGAAAAAAACCAACATAAAACATACATAATGCATAAGCATAAACAAGTAAAAAGATATGCTTGAAGCCTTGAGAGCTTACCTCTCAAGCTTCAAGGATAGAGGATATTGGTGAAGAGTTTTCCATAAGTGAGTCCCAAACTCCTTCAAAAGTCCTCCAAGTCCTTCTCTCCAACTCCAACACAACACAAAAATAATGAAAGAAATAACCCTCATCTCTTCCCAAAGAGAGATAACTAGACATGTCTCACAAGACCTAATGGATGAGAAGGTGACACTTGTCACCCTCTCCTTCTTCCACATAACCATCCTCACAACCCCACAAGAATGAGGAGGTTACACTTGTCATCTCCCCATTCCACAAAGCTACACACTTCCCCACAAATTCTCTCACACATGTGTGAGAGATTAGGGAGAAGAGAACACACAAGGGGAGCTTCTCATGAATGAGGAGGTGACACATGTCACCTTCTCATTCAACTAAGCTACACTCTTCCTCACAAGTACTCTCACACATGTGTGAAGCATAGGGAAGAAGTCTCACACATGTGAGAAGCTTCAAGAAGCTTCTAAAGTACTTGAGGCAAGGGTAACCTTACCTAAGTGGGTGAGGTTAGGTTAGGTGAGATGGTGACATGTCAACCACTTCTCACATCTCCCAAACTCGTCACTTGACTCAAGGGCCAAGTTTGGGTGACCATACATGGTTTAAAATAAGTTTAAACATGTTAAGAATGGTCCTAGATCCTAGGGATATGACCTAGGGTCAATATTTGACCATTATTAACACTGGGAAACACATAAATTCACTTGAAAAGGTCTCCAAACATTTAGCACTAAAAATTGTGCAAACACAACATTACAATTTTTACAACACATCAATAGATATAAACTAAAAAGAGTAAACCTTACAAAATATCATAAATCCAATACAACATAATCAACATTCTCAAACACAAATTACCTTAGTCCATCTTAGGGACTAGGTCAGCTTAACAAGGATATAACATAGATTATTGTTTGACCTCTGATTTTCCATGGGCATGGAAAATTACCTACACACTTCCACAAACCCATTAATATCACATGGTACATATAGCCGAAGTGCAATGAACTACATATAATACACACATGATCGCATAAGCACATATATCATCAATAATAACCACATGAGCTAACATTTACATGATTCTCAAATCATTCACATTTCACAAGGTATAATCAGGTTCATCGTCACATAACATTTCATTAATCTAATCATCCAACTATACCATTTCAATTGCATCAATAACACATTCAACATCATGGAATTCATAATATAATCATGCATGTAAGATATAGCTCCATCCTACAATAACTCATCTATCACAAGATAAAACTAACAAACATCCAAATAGGAGGGATCACTAGTCCTCAAATGACCACATATCACGCATAATCTAAACACCAAGTCTCATGAACCTAACAAGAAGTGCAACATAAATTAGCCTCACACTACAACACTAAAGAATCCAATTTCAAGCATAAAAGGTGATATTTCAAGCAAAACCAACTAGGATGTGCATCGCCTATGCACCCACAATTAACCACAACCACCTAATACAAAAATCCACAACATCACTATACTGACGCAAGATAGGGACACAATTTCCATAGACCAAACCCTTAGCTAGGGTGAAGCAAAAACAACATGGTCTAAAAGGGTAACTAATCTAGTCGCACAAGGGTGGGCCTCACATGTTTCTTACAAATTATCTAGTCTCATTTAGCTTATTCCTGAAAACCCACTTTGTTCCAATCACATTCTTATCTGTAGGCCTAGGGACAAGTTCCCAAGTTTTGTTCTTTTCAATTTGCATTAATTCTTCTTCCATTGCCTTGACCCAATGTTCATCTTTGCATGCTTTAGAAACTATCTTAGGTTCAACCTTTAAAATCAAGCAGAGATTTACCTGTTCTACAGCTCCTTTGCTTGTCAATACTCCTTTCCTCTTATCACCAATGATTTGATCTTCAGAATGATTTCTTTGCACATACCTTGGGATTTTAGAAATTCTTTCTGGAGCTTCTTGTTCTTCAAATTGAGCTTCATCTTCTAGAATAGCTTGCACTTCAATCTGAACTTCCTTGTCTTTTTCTCCAACTTTCTCTGAATCAGCTAATCCATCTGACTTGTATCCATTATGCTCTGAGACATTCTAAACATTTTCATCTACCTTCACATTTGCACTTTCAATAATCTTCCTCAATCTTTTGTTATAGAACCAGTAAGCTTCGCTTTTAGTAGAGTACCTAAGAAATGTGCCTTCATCACATCTAGCATCAAATTTTCCCAACTCTTTATCTCTTCTAATAAAGAATTTACTTCCAAACACTTTGAATTACTTGATAGTAGGAGTTATTCCATACCATGGCTCATAAGGTGTCTTTGTTCCATTTGCTTTGATATGCACTCTATTTTGAATATAGACATCAGTATGAATAGATTCTTTCCAATATACTTCTAGAAGGTTAGCTTCTGATTTTTCTCTAAGAAAAGTAACCCAAGTCATTCTAGAATAATAATTAATAAGTAGCATGAAGTACATGTCACCTTGTAGATTTCTTATTCTTATAGGACCACATAAGTTTGTATGCACCATCTCCAATAGACCAGTAGATGTTTGTTCCTTACTTTTGAAACGTGTCTTTGCTCGCTTCCCAAATTGACATTCTTTGCAAAAGGCATTAGCAGGCTTCATAATCTTAGGTGGGTCTCTTACAGCTTAAGCTGAGCTTATTCTCACCAGATTATCAAATTTAATAAAATGCATTCTGCTATGCCATATCCAACATTCATTTGTTTGAGCCAACGAGCAACAATTGTCAATACCATTCAAATGATAGACATTACTGTGAGTCTTCTTACCAGCAATAATTATTGTTCTAGATCTTTTCCTTATCTCACATCCATTATCTTTAAATAACAGATTATATCCTTTGTCACACATCTATCCAACACTTAGAAGATTATGCTTTAGACCTTTGACATAAAGAACATCATCTGTATTATGCTTGCCGTCAAAAGTAATTGACCCTTTTCCACAAATCTTGCTAGTTGCATCATCGCCAAACCTAACTAGTCCTCCATCATATTTTTCAAACTTAACAAACTTACTCTTATCTCATGTCATGTGATTTGAACATTCACTGTCAATGATCCATTCATCTTCCTTTTCAGCATGAAATGCAGATAACTCTCCTGGACTTCCTTTCTTCTCACAGCTTGCAAGATTAGTAGAAATAGGTTCTTCTCTTAAGGTAATAAACAAGCATTCACTACCATTACCATCTTTAGAATTAGGTTCATCATCAGTTACACCATCATCATCTCTAATATAGTAACTCTCTCTTACCATCTTACCTTTAATTTCATTATTTTTGATCTTCAAAGTTCTGTTAGGACATCTTGAAGTATAGTGAGCAATTTTACCACAATTGAAACATTTGAAAGGTAACTTGCCTATGAACTTTCCACTACCTCTTTTCATTCTTCTTGGAATTTTTTCCTCAAGCTCATCCAAGTCTTCTTCATCTAATTCCACAAAATATTTATCTAATCTAGCAGTCTTTTCTTCCTTGGCCTTAAAAGCAGTCTCAATTTTCATAGGGTCATTAGTAGTACAAAATTCTCTCATTTCAAAAGCAGTCAATTTACCAAGCAATTGATCTTTTGAAAGCTTATTCATATCAAACAATTATTCAATGGAAGATACCTTGTGACTATAAGATTTGGGAAGACTTTTGAGTACCTTGTCTACAACATCCATATCATCTATCTTTCCACCAAGGACCTTGATGTTGCTAATAACTTCATCAATCCTTTGAATGTAACTTGTTATGTTCTCATCTTCACACATCTGTATAGTTTCATATCTGGTCTTCAAGTTATGCAACTTGGCCTTCTTAACAGATACATCACCTTCATAGATACTTTTCAACTTTACCTAGATCTCATGAGCAGTTTACATATCCACAACTTTTGCCATTTCAGTGTTAGATAAAGCATTTAGTAGAGCATGTTTATCTTTTCCATTAATGTCATAGGCCCTAATCTCACTTGTAGTCCTTAGACCACCATTAGGTATTTTGTATTCATCTTCAACTATTTTCCAGACATTAAAACCAATGGAGAAAAGATAACTTTACATTCCTACCTTTCAAAAGGCATAGTTAGATCCATCAAACTGAGGAATGTCTTTGTGCGCCATCCTAGATCTACTTTAAGTTGTTAGGATTTCTTCCAAGGAACCAAGCTCTAATACCAATTGTTGAAGGAACAAGACAACTGAGAGGGGGGGTGAATCAGTTGTATCAAAAACTTTAACTTCTCTTGAACAAAATTAGATTCACATTCATTTACTTTAACCTCTTACTTTGTTATGAAGATTAAAAATGAAATGTAGAATTAAAACTTAAACCCATCAACACCATTCACACATGAACACTAATTTTTTACATGGAAAACCCTAAAAGGGAAAACCATGGTGAGTGTTAGCTCACAATATAATGTAGTAATAATACCAAGTAACAAAAGAGGCTCACTACAATGCTCATTGCACAAAGGGCTCATTTCCAAGGGGTGGCTCACTATAAAGAGGTGGCTCACTGCCAAGAGGGGTGGCTCACTGCCATGAACTAATATAATAGCATCTATAACATGCCTGAGTTCAGTTCCATTGAAGCACAATACATATCATCTTCATTGCCTTACAACACAAACACTTTTATCTTCACATCTTCACATCCCCATTCGCTTTACACAAATTTATTACATTTATTTATACCAATCATCAACCTTGGAACATACATCAAGGTTGGCAATACAATCTACAACCTTTGGAACAATCTCCAAGGTTGGCAGACATACATAATTCAAATTAGGTCTAGACCTAAACAAATTTGCAGAGCAAATGAATGAAGGAAGAACACTTCATGGCTTAGCTCAAACCCAAATACATCTTCACACACTTCAACACACTTCTACAATCCACAAAATACTTCCGCAAAGAGTGTTAGAACCCAAGTTGGCCAAACTAGTGCAAACACCAAGAATACTTAGGCACACGCTTCCAAGAATTCAATCATAGCTTGCAAACCAAACACAAACCTTTAACATGATCTAGAGACATCCACAAACAACATAAAATCACCTAGGAGCTGACAAATCTAGCCGCAATAGATCTCACTTGAAGACAACAAATATCACTTGAAGACAGATCACAGGCTGCTCACAATAAACACTGTCGAATTATGCTAAACAATAACTTGCTTTTCAGAGCACCAAATAACAAATCCTTTGGAATGAAGATAGCTAAGGACCTTATAAACATATGTCCAAAACCACAAGACCAAAAACCAAACTGTGGAGAAATACAGAGCAAAATAATTTCTCCCTATCACACTGCAAATGCTACCAGGCACAGTCTTTAAACTGGTGAATAGAAATTCTACTGTACAGCAATTCAAACCACCAAATTTTAGATTTAGAATCTTCAAACACTTCTCTAAAACATATCCAAACTTCACACTCCAATCTTCAACATGAAAGAAATGCGGAGAAAAAACTTAGACATTATCTTGTAAGCCAGAATACATCTTCTCAACTTTGTCTTCAGTATGAACCATTTTTTTTCAAAAGCACTTGGAAACTCAATATCAGGAACATATTCTTATCATCTTCAGCATGTATACAATCAAGTAACAAAACAAGATCACAGTTGGTAGTAATGACAACACAAACATGTTGACATAAATGACAACGTCGATTACCACATACTTGCAACAAAGCCTACACCCATGTCCACCACACACCAATAAGAGATTTGCAACCAATAGTTACCCCTTGGCTCTTCTCCACTTAGGGCTTGGATTTGGTGGGGAAGATATCTCCCCCATCAATAGATCGACATTTTTTCATCATCACCATGACAGAATATTTTACCAAATGGGTAGAGGCCATGCCTCTCACTACTATTTCAGGGACCATAATTGCCAAGTTCATATTAAATCAAATCATATGCCAGTTCAGGATTCCCCAAGTGATAGTGATGGACAACACATCATCATTCAAAAACCCACAAGTGAGAGAGTTATGTAAGAGGTTCCACATCAATCGTAACTCTCCCTCAGTTTACTATCCTCAAGGGAATGGACAAGTCGAATCCACAAACAAAACATTAAAATTGATATTGGTCAAAATTGTGAAGGACTCTAAAAGAGATTGGCATTTAAAAATATATCTAGCTCTCTGGGCTTATAGAACAAGTGTAATAACTCCAATTGTAACCACCCCTTATGCCCTCACTTTTGGGTCAGAGGTGAGATTGCCATTGGAAGTAGAACTACCTAGTCTAAAAGTGTAATTACAAGGACTATTAGATAACGAAGAGTATCGAGCCGTAAGATTAGATGAACTAGAAATGATGGATGAAACATGCTTAAGAGCTGTCTAAAGACATGAATCTTACCTTGCAAGAATGAAAAATAAGTATAACAAGAAAGTCATCCCAAGACCTTTTCAAGTGGGAGACCTAGTACTCAAGATAGACAACCTGATCAATAAAAGAGCTAGAGAAGGACGCAAGTTCATACCAAACTAGATAGGTCCTTACATGGTTAAAGAGGATGTCAAAAATGGTGCCTATCTCTTGTGCACAATGGACGGAGAGGAATTTGGTGAAACAGCCAATGCCTTTCACCTCAAGAAATATTATGGTTGAAAATCATAAAAATCATAAAAATCATTAAAAAAATCATAAAAAATCAAAATGTCAAAAAGAATTTGTTTCTTGCATTTCAGTATCATTTTGTTCATCTTGTATTATAGTGAATGACTTGCTCTTATATTATTTTCATTTCAGTAAGGAGTTAGGTCTAAACAAAGTTAGTATTCAAACCTACAATGTTCAAAGGAAGCTTACAAGTAGACCTTCCCAATTCTTCACTAGTAGAAGAGAAGCCCAAATAGATTACAAAAACTTTAGGTGGCGCTCAGCCTCTTATCTTCCTTGGTGAAAAACGTCAGGAGAATCAAAACTCTAAAGGAAGCAATCTAAAATATGAGTAAATAAAAAATGAGTGATCAAAATAAGAGTATGAGAAATCAAATTATTGCATATCAAAAGTTCCAAAAGCATTCACTCCTTGAAAAGTCAAAAAAATCCAAAAAATGAGAAATCAAGTGAGGCATTCTATAAAATACAAAAAAAAAGAGAAAAAGAAAAAGAAAAAGAGAGATAAAAAAAAAAGAGTGAAAGAGAGAATATTGTTGAATGTTCGTACTCTTGGGTGGAGATCAGTCTAAGCTCAAAGCCTTAAGGGTGACATTCTAACAGAGAAAATAAAAGAGAAAGGTACAAAGCACACACATGCACTAGCTGAGTAAAACCAAGAGTCTAGTAGTCTTTAGGATCATATTCTATCTAGGGACCCTTGTTCTTTCCCATTTATCCTTTACCCCAGGTCTATCTTGCTTTCCATCTATGATCTAAGTCTAGCGAACATTGATAAAATTTGTTACTTGTCTAAAGTTGAAAGCTTGTCATATTGTCTTATCTAGATAAGGATCGATGTTTAACCTTTAACAAAGCTCAAAATTAGAAGCACTCCATTTTCACTCCCACTCCCCACTTGAGTTCTAAAAACCCTATCTCACAGCCTTGAATAGGTCTCTTATATCAGGACAACTCACAATCCCCTGGATTGAAAATCATATTAAAGAGAAGTCATATTGTTTGTTCCATAATGCATTCATATCCAAATCAGAAAAAGAGTCTCAAAGAAATAAAATCAATGTCATAACTTGTGACATCCAGTAGAAGTAAAAGTTTCATTTCAAGTATCACTTGTGTTCTTGCATCTGCATACCATAAATTGCATTTCATATATATGCCAAAAAATTACCAAAAACATGTCATCGTTATCATACTTGCATTGTTAGAGTTGAAGGTTAAAACATAAATCAAAAAGTTCTTAAACTTCCAAAATGCACAAGAGATGAGTACCCATTCGATAGCCAAAACCATAAAAAAACAAACTTTCATTGATATATTTGAAGTTTACATGTATGAGAGTACAAAGAGCTAAGACAAAATGCTCTCGAAGAAAGTAAAGGATCCCCATGCAAGGGGGTACAATCTCAAAGGAAAAGGAATGTAAAATCAAGGATAGTTCCCTCTAACATAAGCCTCAGGACTCCTGCTCCTCTACCTAAGTGTACCACTAGTTGCTCCATGAGATCTTTGGGAGCGAGGTACCCTGTTGTGAGTGTGTGATTGCGAAGGCCCTGCAACACTAGCATCTCATCGTCCAAATCTAAGACGAGCCATCTCACAAAGCACCTGATTCTCACCCTTAAGGATGAGATTCTCGACCTTCAAATCCACACTCGCCTGACATCCATGATAGGCAGGAGCAAAAATGTTAGTGTGTCGCCCAGCAGTAGGGGGCACACCAGGATCATCCAAAAGTCTCTCCTGAGTCAACCTATTGAAGGGGACAACCAAGCTAATACTAATCTCATGAACAAAATCCCTCCACTTCCCAACATTGCCTGTGAAGTGAACCAAAGACAAAAAATGTGCTACTTTTGCATGAAAGGTAAGAGAAAGGACAAAGTATGGAAATGATAAAGCAAATGTAGACTTACGTGCGTCACAAGGCTGCCAGGCAGGATCAAGTTGTTGCAACACCTCATCAAAATGAGGAGGTCTAAGAACTGCAGGTGGACCCTCTAGAGCATCATGAGCATCATTCGCATCATTAGCACCATCAGAACCCTCATCCTATGCATCCTCTAGAGGGCCCTCGTCTAACGGATCATCCCCATCAGGAACATAGTCCTCATCAGTAGAATCTAAATCCTTGACCACAATAAGTGCTTGGGAAGGATTCCCTGTCCCTCCCCTCTATCCTCCTCTCAAAGACCTAGGAACTTTGGTAATGAAGACTCTAGGAGTCAAGGGAGTCCAAGTAACCATCCTCTGATTAACCTCACCCATCTCTTGAATAGATCTGTAGCAGGTAGGCATTGGTTTCAACTCCTCAGGAAAATCCTCACCAAACTGTTGCAAGGCACACTCAACATGGTGAGCCTCGACTAGACCATTACGGTCTGAAAGCTCTGATACCCCAAGGGAGTACTCCTTGATCTCGCCATTATGCAAGAATGATCCCTCCAAGATCAAAAATCATGTCCTCATCTGTAAGAGTAGCCACAGCACACAAAGAAGTATCAAAGTAATCCACCTGGATCCACCTAGCTGCTCTCAGTAGTCATCTATTAAGAATTGGAACTAGCTTCTGATAAGGCCTAATGTGCTAAAAGATCCAAGTCATAATCAAAGAGGAGTGGATAAAAGCAAGAGCACCTCATCATGCAATGCAGTAGAAATCTATGTATACCATGGCCAAAATGTCAGGCCCCCAAGCATAGACTCTGCCTTGCTCAAGACCCTATATAATTGGTGCCCAGCACCATCTCAAGCGAGCCGAGGCCCTATCTCTAGACAACCTTGATGCAATCAAGCCGATCAAGAACTTCCTCAAATGAGGAATGTGAAGTCGTGGCACAGAGGTAAGTTAAACTCCTATCTGATCATCGGGGTGACTCACCCCCATGAATTGTGCCCAAGAAACCTTGTTCTTAAAGGACTTGCTAGTAGGCAGGATGAGAGGATGCCCTCTCATAGGGACTCCAAGAATGTGGTAAACATGGAAAAGAGTGATAGTCCACTCTCCAAAAACCTATGGAAATTTGAAAGGTGTTCCTATCCACATCCCAATATGTTAGGATATCACAATATGCCACCAGATGAATAACTAGCACATGAAAAACTTTGGCTAAGCCCGCTCTCCTCAAGATGGTATGATCATCATCACTCAATGAAGCAAACATCTTGCTCTCGGCAAGCATTCCATTGGATGTGCATGTCCTACAAATTAGAAAAGAACTTTAGATTAGATCTCATCAACTCACAAAAAACCCTAAAAATCATAAAACTTACAGAAAATCCTACAAAAAAAAAGTATAAACCATCAAAATTGCAATAAACATGCGAATATAGAAGTCAAATTAGATCGAAACAGAGTGAGGTAAACATCAGAAAGAATCACATTTCAGATAAAATTGATCTATCAGGGTCACCTCTTTCATCAGACCAGATCTCCTCCCAAGCGACCCACATGTCAAAAGGATCTCCCCCCAAGTGACCCTGTTGTTAATAGGATCTCCCCTCGAGCGACCCTATTGTCATCCAGATCTCCCCCTGGGTGACCTACCTGGCAAAAGGGGTGACCCTATGTGGAGATCCCCTAAATAAAAAGTGCTCTAAAAACTCTGTTTCTTAGTCAATTTCAGTAAATGAAAGACCTGTCCTACTCTAAACAATGAAACAAAGACAATGCAATAGGAAAAATCATCAAAAATGGACAATTTTAAGAGATTTCGCACAAAATTCAATCTAGGGTTTAGAGAAGGATTTTCCACTATTTGCGTACTTGATTCTTAGCGGTAGAAGAAGAGGTGGCCATCTTTGTGATCTTCTCGACAATATCTACCCAACAACTATTCACATGATCAATTTCATCGTCGATTCACTCAAATCTCACTAATTTGTTTGCTTTACTTACCCTTATCTTAGTTTCTTTTGTGCATTCTTAGCTTAGTTTTTTCTTTTATGCATCTTTCATGCATCATTTTGTGTGCATTCATTCCTATAGGTCTCACCGACAAAGGCAAACAACTAGTCAAACTCTCACGGTCTATGGTAAGTTTATCATTTCAATTTTCATTATTTGTTTTGATATATTCAAATGCCAGGCTAACACTAGTTATTGTAGGTACAATTTCTAGAAAATCAACAATAGGTAAGGCCTAGTTCAGGAAAGGTACCTACCCTTCATGTAGACTACCGTCCCCAAGGGGGCAAATATATAAGCACAAAAATCACACACAGCCTCCACGAGGACCCCTATGATGATTTTAATCCTTTTCACTTACATCCTCTCAGCAGCAATTCTCTTGATGACATGTCCTTTCTTTCATCTTGTGTTGTTTCCCCTTTGTCATTCTCTCTCTCTCTTTGTTGTCGACACTTTTTGACACTTGTCAATTTGCATTTTTTGAGCTTGTAACCATGTTCCTAAGCCTTGTATGCATCTTGTAGGTGAGTTTTCATCTTTACCCAATGTTTTTCATCTTCTCCACCCCCTAGAAGCCATCTAGAGATTCCCCCTAACCATCTCCCACTTTCAGTTTTCAGTTTCACTCAACCAATCCAAATCTCCCCCTATTATTTCTGTTGATAACTGAGGGGGGGGTGAATCAGTTATCATAATTATTCAACTTTCTTTTCTTTTTAATCAATTTGTACAGTATCAAAACTTAAGCATAAATAAACTTGAAAGTAGAAATAAACTCAATTCACATGACACAATATTTTTGACGTGGAAAACCATATTAAGGGAAAAAAACCATGGGGTGATTAACCCAAGATTGTATTCTCTGTTAAAAGAATAAAGAGTACAAAATGGCACTTGCCAATTAGGGCTCACTGCCCAAGCACACTGCTCACAAGAGGCTCACTGCCTACAATAATTTATATAAGAAAACTAGATACTTGAACTGATGAGAAGCATCCACATGTGCTTAGGTTCTGTTCCGATTAAGCTCAATATACTGATCTGTTGCACTTCATTCTTCCTCTGTCTTAGACTGTTGTTCTGTCACATACCGGACCTTTCCTTCTGCTACTACACTGCTCTCTTTTATTCTTTGCACAACACACCACACAATTCACACCTCCTCATCGAAATCCATTTGGTATATATATCCGCACCAAGGATTTCATCATCTTTCTAGTCAGCATCCGGAATAGTCAATATTTTCCCAAACTCTAGTCTCTCAACTGAATCCTTGCTTACCAAGTGATGTGTATCAAGGAGACAGTTATAGAAGTCATCAATCATATCGGCCAATCATGAATGATACCTTAAGAACCTTGATCACCATCAATATCTTATTCGGAATAAGGTCTGATGCTCTGCCGGTCAGTTCTTCCTCTGTTTACTCTGTCAAATAGGACCCCAATACTTAGGTGCTCATATCTCTTCATTCCTTCATCACCGGAGGCTCAATCTCTAGAATCTATCAGTCAAGGTACTCCTCTTGACTTCCCTAAGTCTGCACTTTACAAAGATACTTCCTCTAAGAGATCCGGACCTGAATGTCAGACCTTGCTGCATGCTCTGTTCTTGGTCACCGGACCAAAATACTCTTCAATCTAACTTCCGATATAGACACACCATGTCTTGCGGATGTGTGGGATGGTCTTTGTTGCCATCAATGAAAACACCAGTGAAGCTACACAGTGTCTCTTGCCAACAATCTCCCCCTTTGGCATTGATGGCAACACTTAGTGAAAAATGACTAAGTGTCACACTACACTCCCCCTTGGCTAATGCTCTGTTCTAATTGTTGGTGTAAGCCACACCCGGACCAACGATGGACTGGTCCAAGAGGGGCTAGTAGCTCAGTGGTAGAGCACTCCAGTAGCAAATGGAAGGTCCCAGGTTCGAGTCCTAGCTGGTCCATGTCTCAACATGGTATCAGAGCCAGGCCAGGCTAGGAGCCCCAAGCACACGAGAGGTGTGGCTTAAGGGGGGGTGTTGGTGTAAGCCACACCCGGACCGATGATGGACTGGTCCAAGAGAGGCCAGTAGCTCAGTGGTAGAGTACTCCAGCAGCAAATGGAAGGTCCTAGGTTCGAGTCCTAGCTGGTCCATGTCTCAACACTAATGTACACTTTTCTGGAGCTCCCCCTTAGCTAGATTGCACATTTTTCACTGCTACTCACTCCCCCTTTGACATCAATGGAAAAGGGTAGGTTCTGCACACCAAAACTTCCAAAAATCCAACTATACTTGGCCGCATAAGTATATATACATGTTATACTTACATATACTGTAGTATATCTGCAAAAGTTGTCTTTAACTGGACAAGTTCTATTGCCCAACTCTGCTTCATCCTGTCCAAAATTGAGATGTGAGCACTCAATAGGAATGCAAAAGCTTCTGCCCTCTTTAGATCTGTCAGATCACTGGTCTGGGTTGTGGTTTGAGCATCAGTTAGGGCCTCCTGCATGGCCTCTAACTTAGGGATAATAATCCCTCTTAGTTCACTGAGTCTGCTTATCCTATTCTTCTTCTCCTTCTCAAGCTTCTTTATTTCATTTATAGCTACAAGAGTCTAGCACTCTTGATTTATTATGGAAGAGGAGAGAGGATCAAAACTTTGGGATAAACTTAACAGTTTATCGTCTTGCTCTTTTGCTTTCTTCTCAATATCCTTGGTTACTTTAGGCCAGGATAAACAAAATTTATATATATCTCCGCCATCTTTGAGAGCATTTTCTAAGCTCTTTATCCCAATATCCATAACTCTCCTATTATTTGATATTAAACCCTGTACTTCAGAGAATCTCTTATCCAAAAACTCTTTCCAGACCTTCTCCTCAGTTGATTTCTCCAAAGACTCAAAATGAGTGTTGACAGAACTAACAAGAGACTTGAGATTACCAGATGAAGAGGCTGAGGAATCCTTTTGAAAGGATGGCATGATCTTTTCCAACACACTGAATGCTATCTCTAGCAGTTCACAGTCTTCCATGTGAGACTTTAGAAGTTTCTCTTTTGCCTTTGCTTGGGTAAAGGATGCTATCTTCATTGTTTGAACCGGGGAGAGAGAATCAAAGTTGAATGGTCCTTGAAGTAGCTTCAGTTCATCAATCTCCATCATTTCTTTAGTCAAAAAATCTTTGACAGTTTCTGCATTTTCTCTTTCCGGAGACAAAGTCTTCTTTCCTTCAGCAGCTTCAGCACTGTCACTTGTGGTCTTCTCTGTTTGACCTTCTTGTCTTTCCTTCACCTCTTTTTCTTGACTGATTTTCTCTTCTGTTCTTTCTTCTCCTCTAGATCTAGAGTCTGCTGGGGAAATCAGAGGAGAGATATGTGCTTCTTCATGGAATTCCTCTTCCAGAACAGAGGAATCATGGTCCTTGGACTTCTCCTCACCTATCTCATTTGTATCTTCTGCAATCTTTTTTGCAGGATCTTCCTTTGATGCACTTTGTCCTTCAACATCAGAAGGTTTATCACTCATGTCCTCTACAATGGGAATGTTGAATCTTTTGTATGCATTCCAGAGGATCTCTTTTGTCTCTTTTGCTACTTTGTCAGTTTCTCCAAGCATAAGCTAATTCATTCTAGCTTTCCTCCGGAACTCATCCTTGCAATCTTTGAAGATCATATTCATTTGCTTCAGAGTGATTGAAGGAAAGAGTTGAATAGCTATTTGTTCCCGGATCTCAAGATCCTTTGCCTTAGCATTATTCTTTCTTATTTCTAATTCCTTCTCTAGGCTTTTGGGAATGAGAGATATGATTTCAATAAAAGCCTTATTATAGATATTCAAATACCTGATTGTAGCTTCTTGCAAGATCTTCTGGTCAGCTTCATTATACTCATCATAGAACTCAATCATTGGTTTTAGGTTCCCATCTACAGTAACTGATTTGATGATATCATTAATGCGAAGAGTAGGCCTTTCAATGAATTCTTCTGCCTTTTCTTCCTTGCCTTCATGGGTAGAGGGTTCACTGAATGTTTTCTTCTTCTTCTTCATTTTCTTGATTTCTTCATCAGATTCTGTCTCTTCATCCTCCTTCTGGCTTGCATAGGATCGTGTTGCCTTTGTCTCAGTTCTCTTCTCTGCTTTACCAGATGATTTTGCTTCTGATTTTGATGCCTTTGAGCTTTTAGCAGTTGTAGGTGTAGAGCTCTTAGAGGATCTAGTCCGAGAGGGGGCTTCTACCGGAGCACTTTCTTTTTCTGCTGCTTCCTTTTTTTTTTCTACTCTTTCCATCTTTTCTTTGTGGGCATCAAGTGCCTCCTTTGAGATTCCATGCCTCTTGGCAAGATCTTCTACTTCCCTTCTTACTTTTCTCTTGATCTTTGGATGTCTAAGTTCAACATGAACTTTTACACTCAGCTCTTGGTAAGTTCCAAATCTTTCTACCTTGGGATCCTTGGGTTGATTCAGCATGTGTTGAACATGTAGCTCTACAATTTTCTCATCTGCTTCATACCCCATTGGCATGATCTAGACTATCCTTGGCTCCACTACCTCCATTAGGCATTGATCAGTGTCTACCTTAAAGCACACTGTATCCTTATATTTTTCAACTAGGAATTGGGGAATTCTTTCTCTAGCCTGCATCATGCTTTGGAAGTTTTTGAAGTAACCCCACAGTGCTGTGTTTTGTGCCTTGGCATCACCAATCCTATGCAAGTAATCTCTAATTTGAATTGTAACAGGTCTGTCATTCTGCCATACCCAACCACTGGATCTAGGCAACTCATTCATAAAGTAGAAGAACAAACACAGTATCAACCCACCATACTTGAAGGAGTTCTTCTTGTCCTTCTTGATCTTTTGTAGGTTTTCCATCAGTTGGCTCAGAAGGAGTTCACAAAGGTCATAATATGCATTCTTTCTCAACATTTCATAAGTAGTGTAGATTGATGTTCCGAATATAGAATTTTCTCTGCTGGAGTGATATATCTTGTAGCCAATAATCATGGAGGCAAACTTAATGTCTAGATCTGTGATATCCCAAACTGTCATTACCCTTTTATCAAATTTAGATCTGGTAGCCTCACTCACAGTTTGGTTTTTGACTGATTTTGGAGTAGGTATCCCACTGGATGAGTGCAATCCAGTTACTACCCTAATTTCTTCCTTGGTTATCTTGAATGGCCTCATCAACCCCATAAAGTTGTCATGCATTCTGCTCAAGACATACCGGACCCAATCATCTTCAGCAAAATAGGGGAAATGAATACACTGTCCAAAATGTTTATCCGAGATGGCCTTATACTGAGGTTTTAGTTCAAATGATTCATCTATCAGTTCCTTGTGGTAGATATCCATCAGCTTGGATTCACCAAATTCTTCAATGTTTGCGTGAATGTAAACCCTAACGTCTTCTACATGTAGAATTCCATGTGGAATGCTAGAAAATGCGCCTAGGGGATCAACTTCTAGGGATTTATAGGGATGTTTTCTAAATTTAGGGCACGACCTATCAGTGATTTTCACCACATTCAGAGTAGCCATCTTTCAAAGATTCACAGAGAGATTTTCAAGGGCAGAAAATACCTTTTACGCCTTTAGGGTTCACGATGTGAACTGGATCAGATTGTTGGATGAATCGACTTCTGTAGTTGATCTTTGATGGGCTTGAGGCAATTTGTTGCAGAGCTCCTTTTCTCTTCTTCTCGAATGTAAAATGAGCAAATGTTCAATAAAAGAACCCTTATATTTCTCTGCAAACCCTAATTCCATATTGCAATAAATGAGTAACTTAAGTCATTCCGGTTTGCCTTGTTCTAAGAAAAATCTTTTCTGGATCACTAAGAAGCATTTAGAGTTGTTCTTGGTGATGATTGACAATCTATCTTCCTTTCCCCAAACATTTCATCTATCCATAGATCAAGATTCCTCAATTTGAATCATATCGGATCTAACTGTGAAAAACCTAATTCTTACCGGATGATTGTTGAACCGGATTAGTCTTGGAAAATTAACCTGTTCAAAACTTCTTGTGGATCTTCCATCTCTTTACCAAAGCTTATTTAGATGTTCCTCTATGAACCATTTAATTTGCAACATTCCTTATGCCAATTTCAGGCACCAATTAACTGGCTGGGGGAAAATGTTTTTCCTTGTGTCTCCCCTGAGCCAGAGCTCACCTTTTAATTTATGGAAGGAATAACAGCACCAGATTCTGGTGCGGATCCATCCCCAATATTTTATGTACTCCTCTTCATCCAAATCTTGTTCATCTCCCTTTGAACTTCATCTGCATTCACTTTTCCTTTTCCTTTGTCTTGATTCTGATTATAACGCACCAGACCCCTTTTATCTTGATTCTTGCTTCTACAGAATTTGGCAATATGACCGGATCTATTGCAATTGTGGCAAACAACATTTCTTTGCATTTTTGACTGATATCCTCTTGATCTACATTGATTAGCCATATCTCCCATTCTATTGCATGCAAAGCATCTACCATTGAATGAATTGCTCATTTGCATATTTCTACATTCATGAGATTTGTGACCATACCTTTTGTAGTTGAAACATTGTCCGGAGAAGGATGAATTAGTCTGATTCATTCTCTTTCTATACTGATTTGCTTTATGACTGAAGTTATTGCAGTTGTGGCAGTATCCATTGAAGGATGGATATCTTTGAGCATTAGGTTGCCTTACCGAAGGTCTTCTAGACCTCTTCCTTTGATTTCCTGATCCAAAATTCTTCTGACCGGATCTAGAGCTTTCACCTTTCTCATATCCCAAGCCATGCTTGTCAACTACCCTCTTTTGACTTTCAAGAAGAACTTCAAGTTGAGTAGAGCTTATCTTGAATTTTTCTTTGTATTCATTTGTTGTTTGAAGATCCCTTTTAAGAGTGTCTATTTGATCCTCAAGTTTTTCTTCATTATCTCTATCATCTTCTAGATCAGATTCCAGATGCCTAATTATTCTATCTATTTTGTGGCATTCTTCTGACTTCTCCTTGAGAGATTGATTTAGACTATCTTCAAATTTTCTTTTCTCTTCAATTTCTTGGGTAAATTTCATAACTCCTGATTCCATTTCATGTCTCACCATAATGACTTCTTTTGATAGTTTCTCACATAACTTGTTCTTTGCATTCAATTCTTCATTATTATCATTGTCTTCACTTTTATTTGCTAATTATTGAAGTAGTTGCTTTCTCTTTTTCATATAGATACTCAATTTTTCTCTGAGTTCATTTATGAAGTCATCAGCTTGTTTGACTCTTTCCTTTAGGGTATTAACTTCAGAATGAGATTTCTCAAGATCATCTAGGGCAGATTGAAGTCGCTCCCTCATACTATACATATCCATTGAGATTCCCAGATCTTCCTCAAGTTGTTAGGCTCTGTTTGGAGGAACTTGGCTCTAATACCAATTGTTGATAACTGAGAGGGGGGCTAAATCAGTTATCTTAATTATTCAACTTTCTTTTCTTTTTAATCAATTTGTACAGTATCAAAACTTAAGCATAAATAAACTTGAAAGTAGAAATAAACTCAATACACATGACACAATATTTTTGACATGGAAAACCCTGTTAAGGGAAGAAAACCACGGGGTGATTAACCCAAGATTGTATTCTTTGTTAAAAGAATAAGGAGTACAAAATGGCACTTGCCAATTAGGGCTCACTACCCAAGCACACTGCTCACAAGAGGCTCACTACCTACAATAGTTTATAGAAGAAAACTAGATACTTGAACTGATGAGAAGCATCCACATGTGCTTAGGTTCAGTTCTGGTTAAGCTCAATATACTGATCTACTACACTTCATTCTTCCTCTGTCTTAGATTGTTGTTCTATCACATACCGAACCTTTCCTTCTGCTACTACACTGCTCTCTGCTATTCTTCGCACAACACACCACACAACTCACACCTCCTCATCGAAATCCATCTGGTATATATATCCGCACCAAGGATTTCATCATCTTTCTAGTCGGCATCCGGAATAGTCAATATTTTCCCAAACTCTAGTCTCTCGACTGAATCCTTGCTTACCAAGTGATGCGTATCAAGGAGACAGTTATAGAAGTCATCAATCATGTCGGCCAATCATGAATGATACCTTAAGAACCTTGATCACCATCAATATCTTATCTAGAATAAGGTCTGATGCTCTGCCGGTCAGTTCTTCTTCTGTCTACTCTATCAAATAGGACCCCAATACTTAGGTGCTCATATCTCTTCATTCTTTCGTCACCGGAGGCTCAATCTCTGGAATCTATCAGTCAAGGTACTCCTCTTGACTTCCCTAAGTCCGCACTTTACAAAGATACTTCCTCTAAGAGATCCGGACCTGAATGTCAGACCTTGCTGCATGCTCTATTCTTGGTCACCGGACCAAAATACTCTTCAATCTGACTTCCAGTATAGACACACCATGTCCTACGAATGTGTGGGATGGTCTTTTTTGCCATCAATGACAACACCAGTGAAGCTACACAGTGTCTCTTGCCAACAATTTCTAGATCTCCTGCTGGGAGATCTTACTTTGCAAGTGGAGATTTGGATTCTTCCACATGACTAACCCATTTTCGGGGGTAGAACCCCTTCTTTTCTCCTCCTTTTCCATCTCCCATCCTACAAACCAACCTAGGTGCTCTCCCTAGTGGGTCACCCATGGGTCACCCCCTAGACAACCATACTAGTGAAAGGGGTGACCCATGGGTGACCCTATTGCATTTCCATCCGCAGAAAGACTTGAGTTTTTAACTCAAAAAAACTCCATTTTTGCCCATTTTTCTTCATGTTTGCATGGATTTTTGAGCCTAATATGGAGTTGACTATTTCATGCACCCACACATGCATAATTAGCTCCTTTCATCTAAAATTAACAACTCATGCATTTCCATGCACTCTTTCTTCTTCACTTCTTCTTGAGTGATAAGATTTTACTAGGTAGATCACTCCAATTTTAGCCCAGATCACTCTTGAATCCTCTGTGTTAACTCTCCAATCAAATTGAGTTAACTCTCCCTCTTCCTCACCCCGTATCCCTTCTTCTAACCTATAAATACCCCCTCCCTCAAGCAAAAAGGGAGGCAATTTCATTTGTGCACATAGCTCTTGCAAGTTATTGCTCTCCACATTCAGCATTCTCATGCTCATACAAGACATAGGAGCCTTTTTTTTGTTCGTTGTTCATCAATCTTTCACATAAAGCTCATCACACATCCATACACTACTCAAATCAAGCCATTGCGCTCATCAATAGCTCTCATTGCGCTCTCTTTGCAAAGCTTCTTTCGCTTCCATTGTCATCTTGTCACCAAGAGGATTCCCCGCTGCTACAACATGATACGAGGTTGCTACACAAGGAAATCTAACGGTAGTGGAGTCTCACAAGTCTTCTTTATTTTAGGTTTCTTATGCTTTCTGTCAATTGGTAGTAATTAGATAATTGAAATTGCTCTTGGGATCAATAATTTTATTGCTTTTTCCTTGATAGGATAGTTAGATTTTATATTCTTAGAGTAATTTGCATTCATAGTTTAATTCATTTACATGCAATTTCAATTCTTAGATTAAATCATTCCAAATATTAAAAAAAAACCCA
The DNA here is from genome assembly GCA_027924645.1 of Cunninghamia lanceolata. Lineage (NCBI taxonomy): Eukaryota > Viridiplantae > Streptophyta > Pinopsida > Cupressales > Cupressaceae > Cunninghamia > Cunninghamia lanceolata. The sequence continues at coordinate 7,806,021 of BSBN01001136.1, forward strand.
AAAACATAGTTAAAATTGCATTAGGTAAATTCATTGTAGCTTGCATTCATTCTTTGATTCCCATATTAAAAAGCATCTTTTATTTTTTAAAACAAAAGAAAAAGCACAAAAACAAGTTTTGGATTTCATATAGTATTACATTCATAAAACCCAAAAAAGAACAAAAGCATTAGGCACTTAGGTGATTTGTAAACCCTTGATTCCATCACAAGGTCAACCATAGTCAACCATTTGGTCAAACCCTTGATTCCATCACAAGGTCAAAGAAAATCAATGCATAATCAAACCTTGTTGCAAGTATGTGCCTAGCCGGTGTTGTCATTGATGTCAACATATCTGTGTTGTCATTGGTGTCAACTATACTCTTATTTTGTTATGAGTTAGATGCTTTGTATTTGCCTATGTAAGTGTTGAAGATTATAAGTAAGTGATCTTGATGCTGAGGATATTGAGAAAATTAGTTCCTCCAGTGGAAACAATGAGGTGTAGTGGAAACAATGTATTGCAGAGTATCCTTGTTTACAGAAGATCGGTCCAACAATTTGCTCCACTTTTCCTGTGGAATGAATATCATTGTCTATGGATTGGAAGTTATTTAGAGGCATGTCTAAAAATGCTATATCTCAAGTTTGAGCCTCTGGTATGAAGAATTGAGTGAGATATGTTCACTAGAGTGAAAACTACTTTTTCTGTGTATTCAGTGGTGACAGGGAGAAAATATTTTTCTCCGCATTCTTCCACATTGAATTTTCTCACTCTATGGTTCTAGAATTAAGTTTGTATTGATGATAAGTGCCTTCAACTACAATAGTTCATGATTTGATGGTCCGCAAGTGATCTTTCCTCTATGACAATAGCTGGCAGTGTTGTTTATGTGCTCTAGTTTGAGGAATCTTCTTGACAAAGTGGTTAGAGATTGTACAGTTATTCATGGTGATTACAATGTGCCTGTCGATGTCTCCTGATCGTGTTCCTACTTCTAGATTGGTCTGCAAAGAGAAATTTGGATCGTGAGTGAAGACTGTTCTTAGAAGACTTAATGTTAACACTAGTCTTGGTTGACTTGGTTGTTTTCACTACATGCGGAGATGCATTGAAGGTTGTGGAAGCGTATTGTTGCGTGGAAGATTGTATTTGAGTCCCAGCTAAGGTGTAACATGATCTACATACATCTTTCCCTTAGCTAATCTTGTTTAGGTCCATAGGTCTATTTCTATGTATGTTTGTAATGCTGGCCTTGGAGATTTCTCCAACGGTTGATGAATGTAATGTTGACCTTGATATACATTCCAAGGTCGATGAGTTGTATAAAAATATGTAATGTAGTTACAAAAAAGATGTCCTTGTGCAAAAATGAAAAGATAGGTACGAAGGTGTAAGAAGAGCAGAGCAAAGGAGTCATATTGTGCTTCAATGGAACTGAACTAAGGCATGAAGTAGATGCTATCAATCAGTTCACAAATCCCTAGCAGTGAGCCACCCCTTGGCAGTGAGCCGATCTTGGTGGTGAGCCATAACATTTGCAGTGAGCATTTTGGGCAGTGAGCCTCTATTTTTCAGTATTGCTATAACATATATGTCTTTGTGGGCTAACACCCACCATGGTTTTTTCGTTATAGGGTTTTCCATGTAAAAAATCTAGTGTCTCATGTGTTGATTGTGTTATTATGTTGAGATTCTTATTTAATGCTTTCATGGCTAAATCTGAATAACAGTAAATAAGTGTTTAATGTGTTGATGTTCATAAGTGTTCAAAGTTTTAGGGACAACTAATTCACCCCCCCTCTCAGTTGTCCGGTGCATTTCAACAAACCTTAGTTCAATCAAACCCTAAGTCAAACCCTAGGTCTAGTCAAGGTTAGCTCACATACGACTATCTCTTGTCTCGGCTCACGAATGTGCCCAGGATTAAGAGGTGAGTGGGTGTGGGCAATCCTTAATGAGATAGAGGAAATCCATCCATGACCACAACAGGATCAACTAGTCCTCCAACAAATAGAAGAACATAGGCAATTCTTAGTATGACAAGCATTCATCCAATACTTTGAAAGACAACAAGCCATCAAGGAAAACAATAGCTTACCCACACAAAGGTGGAACATCAGAAACCCCAATACAAGGAGATTGACTAGTGACCCTTTGGGTCATAGGGTTATCTTTACAATCATAATCATTGAAAAAAACATCGACACAAGCACACAACAACAAAGGACCCAAGACATGCTGACCCCTCTCCATGAAGTCCATCTCTCCAACAAGCTAGACCACCCTTGTTTCTCGCCTCCTCTCGATTGGCTACTTCCATGAGAGCGAGAGTGACATGGCAGTTCACCCTATCGCAAGGAGGGAAGGGTTTGTGTGCATGTCAAAATCTAACTAGACAAGCCCAAGCAACTAAGGTCATGACTTTGAGCGTACAGGGCCTCTGCCAGGGTGATCCAGTGTCACCTTTTATTTTTTTCATAATGGAAAAAGATTTAGGTAAGGTCATCCGTGCTCAAAATGCAATGAGGCATTGAGTTGGTGTTCACATCACCAACAATTTCCCCTAATTACTCATTAGTAATTCTCTAATGACACCATTTTGTATGGTAAAGCTTGCCAGGAGTAAGCCAAATCAATAAAGGAGACCTTGGACAAATGCGTCCATGCCTCAGGGTAGAGTATCAACAAAGACAAATCATGTATCTACTTCTTCAACACCAAGAGAAGTGTTAAGAGAAGGATTGAGGTGTTGTTGGGATACAAAATGGAGACACTACCATGCAAATATCTTAGGGTCCCATTGTTTAAAGGGGATACGCAAACCAGCTTATGGGAGGAAATGATTGAGAAATTCAAACAAAAGGTTTCCTGTTGGAAGGGGAAATGGCTAACCATCGTGGGGAAGATAAGAATGGTCAAAGAGGCCCTATTAGCTATCCCTATCTACCTACTATCTAGCACACAAATTATAGGAAAGGCAAATAGACTAATTAAATGCATTCTCAAAATATACCTCTAGGAAGGTTTAGACGAAACCAATAGAATTCCCCTCATAAGTTGGGAGACTTCTTGCAAAGATAAGAATGAAGGTGGGTTGGGGATTAGGAAAATCAAATTACAGAATGAGGCATTGAGGGCCAAGCTAAAATGGAAGATGTATTTGGAACCCATGGCTAGGTGATGTAGACTGCTATAATGTGAATATCTTAAGGACAACATTGATCCATGCTAAATCCTTACTACTCCTAATCCTCCTCACGGTTTACAGATTTGGAATATCCTCCTACAATGTAGATCCATTAGATTATCACCAATCACTTCTCATGGATCATAAATAATGGGAGAGGTACTTCATTTTGGGATGATTCATGGAATGTACATTCCCTTCTTGGTGAAGACCCAAGACTTCAAGAGATCAAAGAAACACTTTCAAAAGCATGGGGCCAGTGAGTAATCAACTATCTCACCCCTCCGTCATAAAATTCTATCACCTGGAAATAGAAATCCTTGATGTTGTTCAGGTGCCAGAGGATCAAAAGTAATTATTGGCATAGTTACTCATTGTGACGATTATTCACATCAACCAAAAGGATGATCATATCATATGGATGGGAGCTAGATTAGGATCCTATATGAAGCTAGGTTACAAAATACAAAATTCTCACCTTTACCGTAGTGACTGGCCTATGGAAATCTATTGGAGTCAATGGTGCCTCCCCAAAGTAGGTGCTTTTACTTGGACAGCTCTGCATAAATGAATCTTGACAGGGGAAAAATTACACAACATTGGCATCTCAAGTCCTTGGTGTGTCCTCTACAAACAAAGGGAGGAAACAACAAACCACTTGTTGTTGCAATGTGATTTCACCCAAGCCTACTAGAAGTGGCTCTTCAATTGTTTGGGCTGGTTTGGGTCTCTTCCAAATGATTTGTCTGAGCTCTTCAGAAGCTGGACTAAACTCTGGAACTCCTTTTGAGAATGGATTTGGGTCACTGCCCCTTCTTTAGTCATTTGGCATTTATGGAGAGAATGGAATGGGAGAATCCTCAGGGATGAAGAATCTTTAGTGGATTAAGTTATAAAAAGGATTAAAAATAGCATCTGTGAAATAGTTACAGTGAAGCAGAAATCCTCAAATATGAATCCCAACCCTTTCACCTCATGGGATGAGTCCATAATGAATAAATGGGGGCTTCTCAAGGCCTCACCTTTGTATTCAGCTAGGAACCCATAATCTCCCAAAAGAACTAGGCGTGAAAACATCAAATGGTTTCCACCCCCAAAAGGAAGACTTAAGTTGAATTTCGATGGGGCTACCAAAGGCAACCCCGGAATCTCTGGTGTAGGCTACATCCTAAGGGATAGTGATGGGAAGATTATAAGGGCCATGTCCCTGAAGCTAGTGTCGAGCACCAACAATGAGGCAAAGTTCCAGGCCCTTCTAGTTGGACTCTATATATGCAAAGAAATGGGTATCCCCATGCTGGATATTGAAGGTGACTCACAAATCTGCATCAACATAATCTCAAGTAATAATGTACAGAACTGGAAACTCAAGAACATCTTGGAGGCCATATGGGAAGTGCTAGGAGAGATGGAGGATTTCAAATTGGTGCACTGTTATTGAGAAGGTAACTGTATGGCGAACCAACTTGCCAACTTTTCCTGTAACCAAGACCATTATCACATGCTCACTGTTACGTCATAAAATGTCTCCCTAGGAATTTTACCTCCTAAGGTTTATCTCCCAGGTCCTTTAGATGTAATCATGCATATTCATTTTAATTCTCGATGAAGAATCCCTAAAAACCCATATCAAATGGGACCTAGGGGGCATTGTTGAACTTAAGCCTTGCCCAAATAGGACATAGGGCTTGGGCACTCGTGCCCTAGTCCTGCCCTATTTTGGCAGGGTCCTGAATTTCAATGATGATAATGTTACTATTAGAGGTATTCCTTGTTGGCATTTCAAGTTTGAATTACAAAATTAAACTGGGAACACATATATAAGCATGTTTAGGGTTTCATTTGTAAACTAGAAGATGATTATGTGCTTTGGCAAATTTATGATTTTAGAGCATTCAAGATATTCATTTTTACAGAGCAGAATATTGTTGTTGTGTTTGTGATTGCAGATTTGGCTTCATCTTCTCATGTGTTGAAGAATCTTCATCTATGTGAGAGCTACACCTTTGAGGTGATATCTATTTGTGTTTGAATCAATTATTTATCATTTGGTTTTTGCCTCTATCCTGCAAGGATACGCACTCTCTATCTAACAATGGTGTTGTCCAAGGATTGAATGTCATTCCGGGGCTTGACTGAGGCAAGCTCCTAAACATCACAACCCCCAACCCCGTTCTTTGTGATTGCATGTGACAGGTGCCAAATCTTGTGGAGTGGAGCTATAGAGGACTATGGCAGAGTGTCAGAATTACAAATCTAAGAAGAAAAGCATGACCTAGTCTTGGGTGCCTGCCCCAAAGCCCTCTTGATCTTTAGGGTAGAAAACCTCTGGAATAGTAGAAATAGGTTACAGACCAGTTCCAGGAATCTTTGCATAAAACTCTACCTTGGGCTTGGGCACCTTCTCTTTAGCCCCCAACATTTTAGGATTCAGAATCTTGAAGTCTGGTATGTATCTACTCTGAATATTACATCTCTGTCTGTGAGCATTTGTCGAGATTCATCCATTTGTTTATAATTTTGCATAATTAGGGTTTGTAGCATAATCGAGCTTAATTGAACACATAAATCAGCAAATTCCAAGTTTCCTCTTTATTCCAAGTGATAAACAACCTGTAGTTGAATCCTCTTGCAAGAGATTGTGATTCTACTCAGTTGAATGTCTTTGAATGTATGTAGTGAAAGGAGGATTTAACTACACCTTGCATTGAATTGAATTCCCCCTTTTTCCTACATATCATTTTGGTGAACCCATGTTTTTCTAAGCATTGCATCTTGCTAAGTGTTGTACTTGTTGAAATAAGTGTAGACAACTGAGAGGGGGGTGAATCAATTGTCACAAAATTTTTTATCCTTTGCTCTAATTTAAACTTCTTTACCACTTATTAATAGATGAATGATATGACCATGAAAGCATGAATCAACAACATATGAGTGGAAACAAAATCAACACACATAACACCAGGATTTTTACGTGGAAACCCAGTTAAGGGAAAAACCACGGTGGGGGTTAACCCACAAGAAATTATACTCTGTTAAAAGTATTACAAATGGGGAAGGCACATGCCTTCGGGCTCAGTACCCAGAGCTCACTACTCAAAGAGGCTTACTACCTATAGAAATGATTACAAGAAGATTATAGAATGTTTGAACTAATGAATAGCATCTACCAATGCAAAAATTTAGTTCCAGTTAAGCACAGAATATTGATCTTACACACTTCATCCTTACTCTGCCCTGTTTCACTCTTCAGTCATAATCCAAGCTTAGATATTCACCTTTGCACTTCTTTCTACCTTTTTTTGCACTTACTGCATCATCACATCACCATCGCACATCAAAACACTCAAATCCATCAGCTATATATATTTGCATCAATAAATTCAATCACATGTAGTCAGCTTCAAGAAAACTTAGAACATTTATTAAGAACTCTACTCTGTCGACTGAATCCATGCACAATCAACAATGCGGACCAAAAACTTGTGTTCTCAAATCATCAATCATGTCAACCAATACCACTGATTATCACAAATTGCTTAACCAACAACTTTTGTTCATCTGGACCAAGATCAAATACTAGGTCGGCCTATTCTTCTTCTAACTATACTGACTAACTAGAACCCAATACTCAGATGCTTATAACTTTTGAATCCTTCATCACCGAAGGCTAAATTTCTGGATTTAGATAGTCTTGACAATCCTTATCACTCCCTCAAATCCCCAGCACACTGTGATTTACCACCAGAGAGATCCGGACCAAGATACTGGACCCTGTCACATGCTCTATTTCTGACTACCCTAACTTAGACAAATCTTCACTCTAACTTCCGGTATGAACAAATTATGTAATGCGGATGTGTAAGATAGACTTAGTTTCCATCAATGAAAACACTTGTCATACGTACCAGTGTCTCTTGCCAACAATCTCCCCCTTTGGCATTGATGGCAACACTTAGTGAAAAATGACTAAGTGTCAGAACAACTCCCCCTTACTTTGTACACTTACACTTTTCACTATTCTCTAGTGCTCCCCCTTTGTTGGATTCCTCATTTTTCACTGCTCTTCACTCCCCCTTTGACATCAATGGCAAAGGATGGACTCTTTGGATGTAGCAATTCCATAATCTCACAGTCCTCCACAATGGAGTGTATATGCAATACATCTTTATAGCTAGGAGTGAATACTGTCTTGTGGTCTAGTAGTTCCAATATCTGTAATTGAGTATCAAACTTGACAAAATCTTCATACCAAAATTCACCAAAAATTTTATGTACATGGGCATATATACAAACAACCCTATGACTTATTTACATAAGTTTGAACACATCACCAAAAACATTCTTCAATAGCGCCAACTCATTGTCCGAACTCTTCTTCATGTTGTTCAAAACTGAGATGTGACCACTAAATATGAATGCTTGAGACTCTGCTTTCCACAAGTCAGTAGGATCACTTGACTTAGTAGCAACTTGGGCTTCTGTCATGGTATTGAACATTGCTTCCAACTTGAGGTAAATCAGTCCCAGGAGCTCACACATCCTTGTCTCAATGTTGTCCTTTTCCTTCATCAATTTCATTTATTTCTTTAATCAAGTTGATTGTTTGACATTCTTGGCTCATCACTGATACTGTCAGAGGACCAAAAGATTGGGATACACTTGACAGTTTTTCCTTAGACTCCTTTATTTTTATTCCAATGTCATCTATAGATTTAGGACAAGATAAACAAAATTTATATACATTCCCTCCTTTTGTAAGAGCATTTTTAATACTATTTACACTGGTATCCAACACAGTTCTATCTAATGCAATCATCCCTTTCAGAGCATCAAATCTTTTATCATTGAATTTATTTTTAACCTTGACCTCTGTAGATTTTTTAAGGGACTCAAAATGAGTACTTACAGAATTTATCAAACTCTTCAACTGATCGGAGGGGGATGCAGATGAGTCCTTCAGGAATGTTGGCATGATTTTCTCCAGAATGCCAGATGCAAGACCAAGTAGCTCACTATCTTCTATGTGAGACTTCAAAATATCTTCTCTGGCCTTGGCTTGAGCAAGAGAGGCCCACTTTATCTTTTGGATTGGTGAGAGACTGTCCAAATTGATTGGACCTTGCAACCCTTCTGCAACTAGTTTATCCTTCTCTAAAATTTCTTTCGTTGCTTCTATAGTGTCTCTTACCCAATAAGCTATTTCAGTTTTCTACTCTTTAGGGCTTGGATCTTCTCCCTTTCCAGAGTCAAACACGTTGTCTCTCTTATCAATCTTTTTCTCTTTCTCTGCTTCAGCCTTCTCTGCATCATTATCAGGGACATCCTTCTTTTCATTTACACCAGTAGAGTCTTCTATAGTCTTTTCCAAAGGATTTTGAGTATCCTCAGCAACAGCCTTTTCATCATTAGATTGATTCAGAGGAGTAGTATCAACATTATCTTCCTTTGCCACCCCTTTATCTCCTTTGTCTGACATTTCCACTTCCAGAATAGAGGAGTCATCTTTCTCATTTTGCTCCTCATTGCTCTTCAATTCTTCAACATCCGGAATGGAAGAATCAATCCTATCATCAATCTCTTCTTCAACAATGGGAAGATTATGCTTTTCAATGCTCTTAGAAGAATCTCCTGAGTTTCTTCGACTATCTTATCTGTCTCACCAAGCATGAGTTTATTCATTCTTTTCTTGCTCTTGAATTCATCTTTTACTTCTTTGAATATCATGCGCATTTGATCCAGAGAGATTTGAGGGCACAATTTGATTAGCACATGCTCCCTAAGCTCAATGTCTTTAACCTTTGCATTTTCTTTTCTCAATTCTAGAATGTCTGCAAGGCTTTTTGGGATTTTAGAGGTTATTTCAATTAAGGCCTTATTGTAGATATTTAGATATTTAACCATTGCTTCCTCCAAAACCCTCTTGTCAACATCACTGTAGTCATCATAAAATTCAGTCATTGGCCTTAAGTTCCCATCTACAGTGACTGATTTGATGATGTCATCCACAGAAAGAGTAGGCTTTTCATCATATGTTTCAGTCTTTTGCCTCTTCCTTTCCCTTTTACTTTTGGAGGGCTTCTCATTAGATACCTTGGCTGCTTTTGTACCTGAGCCTTCAACTCTTTGACCTCAACATCAGAATCAGTTTCTTCTTCATCATTTTTCATGCTTCTATATGTCCAAGAAGCCTTAGTTTTCACCCTTTTCCCTTCTTTTCTAGATGGTTTGCCTTCCAATTTCTCAAGTTTGGCAAGTTTTGGGGGAACAGGGGCAACAACAAAGCTCCTAGTAGTCCTTGATGTGGAGGAGGATTCTACCGGAGCACTTCCTTGTTTCTTATCCTACTTCTCCTTCTTAGCTTTTTCTATCCTTTCTCTATTCTGCTTCACAGCTTCCTTAGTTATGCCAATGCTTTCAGCATACATTTCTACTTACTTTTGAACTTTACTCTTGATTTCTAGTTTTCTGAGCTCAACATGCAATTTCACACTTAGCTCTTCATATGTCCCAAACCTTTCAGTTGTTGTGTCTTTTGGCTTGCTCAAAAGGTGTTGAGCATACATATCCAATACTTGCTCATCAACCTCATACCCCATGGGCATGATCCATATTGTTCTTGGTTCAATAGCTTCCATTAGACATTGATCTGTATCCACCATAAAATAGGCTGTATCCTTGTATTTTTCAACAATAGATGTAGGAATTCTCTCCCTTGAATGCATCATGTTTTGAAAATTCTTGAAGAATCCCCAAAGAGTTGTCCTTTGGGCGTTAGAGTCACCAATATTGTTCAAGTGCTCTCTTATCTATATAGCAATAGGTTTATCATTTGTCTAACACATGCTTTTCTTGTCAGGTAACTCATTCATGAAATAGAAGAACAAACATAAGACCAGTGTACCATATTTGAAGGTGTTCTTCTTATCCTTCTTTACCTTATTCAAAGTTTCCATCAGTTGGTTTTGCAACAACTCGAACAAGTCATAATTAGCATTCTCTCTCAACATCTGGTAAGCTGCATAGATAGCTATACCAGATACATAATTTTCCCTGTTGGAATGATAAATCTTGTATCCAATCACCATTGAAGCAAGTTTGACATCTGGATTAGTGATGTCATTTATTGTCATTGCCATTTTGTCAAACCTTGAATTGGTAGCATCAGTTACTATTTGATTCTTTACTGATTTCAACATTGGCAGTCCATCGGATGAGTTTAACCTTGTCACGGCCTTGATGGTATCCTTGGTGATCTTGAAAGGTTTCATTAGCCACATAAACTCATCATGCATATGGCTTAAAACATACCGGACCCATTCATCTTCATCGAAAGATGGAAACCTTATAATCTGAATGAAATGTTTATCGTGCAGTACCTTATACTCAGGTTTAAGACTGTGAATTTCATCCCTTAGATGATTCTTGAACAAATATACAAACCTTGAGTCCCCAAATTCATCTATGCTAGCATGAATATAGCCCCTAATATCTTCAACATGCAATAGACCATATGGAACATTTGAAAAGGCACCTAACGGGTTGACTTCTAACTGATTTGTGTGGATGCTTCTTGAATTTGGGTCAAGGCCTTTCAGTAATATCAACAACCAATGGTGTAGCCATTGCAAAAGATTACATGTTCAAAGGTTCACAAAAAAATACCTTTTTCTTCCATAGAATTAGGGTTATCTGATGAATTCACTGGTCACGCTTCAAATCCTTGAAATCTTAGCTTAGGTGCTCTTTTGCTCGCTCTCTTTGAATGCAAAGTGATCCAAATGATGAAAGGATGACTTTTTATGCTCCACAAAACCTAATTCTCCATTGTAATAAATGTGTTGCCCTAACTTCATTCGGTTACTCTATTTCTTGATGTAGTTTCTCATGAATCACTACGCAAATCGCCATATCCACTTCTTTTCTTCTGAAAATCCTTTCAAATGATCTGCAATAACCCAAATTATCTTCTCTCATCGTGCTAGAATTAGGTACCCACTTACTGGCTGGGGTAATTTGATTTTCAATGTACCTCCCCCTGAATCAAAGCTCCCATTTTAGTTCCCTGAGGAATTCTTAGCACTAGATTCCAATGCAGACCCATCACCATCATTTCTTATACTTTTCTTCACCCATGTCTTGTTCATTTCATTCTGGATCTCATTTACATCAACTTTGCCCTTGCCTTTGTCTTGTCTCTTCTCATCTAGTTATATGTTTACCGGACCTCTTCTTTCATTATTCCTCTTCTACAGAATCTTGCAATATGACCGGATCAGTTACAATCGAAGCACACAACATTTCTTTTCCCATTTGATTGATTTCCTCTTGATCTGTATTGATTAGCCATATGTCCAAATCTATTGCATGCAAAGCATTTTCCATTGAAATAATTGCCATTTCCTCTTTTATTAGAGTTATTCATTATCATACTTCTACATTCATTAGATCTATGACCATACCTCTTACACTTGAAGCATTGACCAAAGAAGGATGGACCACTTTGATTTACTCTGCTTCTGCACTAAGTAGCTCTATGACCAAATTTATTGCAATTGAAACAAATTCCATTGAAAGATGGATACCTTTGAGCATTAGGCTATCTTATCGGAGGTCTTCTAGGTCTGTTTCTCCCATTCCTTGATTGAGAATTTCTTTGTCTGGATCCAGAGCTTTCACTTTTCTCATACCCAAGACCATGCTTATCATCAGCCTTCTTCTGACTCTCAAGCAGCACTTCAAGTTTAGCTGAGCTTATCTTGAACTTCTCCTTGTATTCATTTGCAACTTCTAGGTCATGTTTGAGAATAACAATTTGTCTCTCAAGTTCTTCTTCATTTTCCTTGGTTTCTTATAGATTTGATTTTAAGTGGCCAATTATTCTATCCAATCTGTAGCATTCTTTTGTTCTTTCTTTCAAACTGTAATTCAGGTTTTCTTCATTTTTCTTTCTTTCCTCAATTTCCTTGGTTAGCTTCATTACTCCAGATTCCATTTCATGTTTTAGGACAACAATCTCTTTTGCCAACTTCTCACATTCCTTTGTCTTCTCCTTTAGAGCTTCATCCATGCCATTGTCTTCATTCTGATCTGCTAACTGGTGAAGTAGCTCCCTCCTCTTTTCATTGGATTTGCTCAGTTGACTTTTTAAGGTGTTAATGAAATCATCAGCATCTTGAAGGTTCTCTTTCAGTTCTTTGATTTTAGATCTGGACTAACTAAGATCTTCTAAAGCAAGTTGAAGTTTTTCATTGAGGTTGTATGATCCCATTGTAATACCTTCCCAGATCTTCCTCAAGCTGTTAAACTTCTTCGAAGGAACCTTGCTCTGATACCAATTGTTGAAATAAGGGCAGACAACTGAGAGGGGGGTGAATCAGTTGTCACAAAAACTTTTATCCTTTGCTGCAATTTAAACTTCTTTACCACTTATTAATAGATGAATGATATGACCATGAAAGCATGAATCAACAACACATGAGCAGAAACAAAATCAACACACATAACACTAGGATTTTTATGTGGAAACTCAATTAAGGGAAAAACCATGGTGGGGGTTAACCCACAAAAAATTATACTCTGTTAAAAGTATTACAAATGGGGAAGGCACATGCCTTCGGGTTCACTACCCAAAGCTCAGAGCTCAAAGAGGCTCACTGCCTATAGAAATGATTACAAGAAGATTATAGAATGTTTGAACTAATGAATAGCATCTACCAATGCAAAAAATCAGTTCTGGTTAAGCACAGAATACTGATCTTACACACTTCATCCTTACTCTACCCTGTTTCACTCTTCGGCCATAATCCAAGCTTAGATCTTCACATTCGCACTTCTTTCTACCTTTTTTCACACTTACTCCATCATCACATCACCATTGCACATCAAAACACTTGAATCCATCGGCTATATATATCTGCATCAAGAAATTCAATCAACTATAATCAGCTTCAAGAAAACTTAGAATATTTATTAAGAACTCTGCTCTATCGGCTGAATCCATGCACAATAAACAACGTGGACCAAACACTTGTGTTCTCAAATCATCAATCTTGTTGGCCAATACCACTAATTATCATAAATTGCTTAACCAACAACTTTTCTTCATCCAGACCAAGATCAAATACTACGTTGGTCTGTTCTTCTTCTGACTGTACTGACTAACTAGAACCCGATACTCATATGCTTATAACTTTTGAATCCTTCATCACTGGAGGATAAATTTTTGGATTTAGATAGTCTTGACAATCCTTATCACTCCCTCAGATCCACAACACACTATGATTTACCACCGAAGAGATCCGGACCAAGATACTGGACCCTGTCACATGCCCTGTTTCTGACTACCCGGACTTAGACAAATCTTCACTCTGACTTCCGGTATGAACAAATTATGTAATGTGGATGTGTAAGATAGACTTAGTTGCCATCAATGACAACACCTATCATGCATAGCAGTGTCTCTTTCCAACAGTACTTTAAATTTCCATTTATTTAATTCATCATTTTCATTTGAAAATCTACAAAAAAATTGAAAATTTTGAAAAAATTGGCATCTTAGGCTTGCATTTTGACATAGTTTTTGTTTTTAGTGTTGCATTCTTGTGTGCTTTTGCATTCATATCTCAAAAAATTGCATTTACACATATTCGATTTCAACAAAAACTAGCATTTTTCATTCAATCATCTTTAAAATTGCATTTGCATTGAGCATTGTAGGACTTTATAATCATTTTCAGATCTGAAATGAGTTTTTTTGCATCATAAATCTGATTCGAATTCATTCATATATCATTTTGAATATGTTCATACCTTAATTTCACATTTAGGGTTTGGAAACCTTGTATTTTCACTAGATTTTGACTTATCATCCGTCTAGATTTGCATTATAGGTGTGTTGTGAAGGATTTTTCTGCATTATTGGACTTTTATAAAGGTTATTATTTTATTCCCCTCATCAATTTCCTTACAACACCTTGTCTTTTAGTCATTTCCATTGAACAATTGTAAAAAAAAGTGAGCATTCTAGGTGTATTTCAACAAGCATATCTTGTTGCTTAGGATTGTTTTACTATCCTTTGCATCGAGTGTTGTATGCTTTTGCATGAGTCTTATAACCTTCTTCCCTAATAGAAACATCCCTCTAATAAGAAGTATTAGACTTATGGGTTCTAATCTCCTGATAGTAACATTGTAACAACATCGAGTAGTCCATTGAATAACTACTTTACAAAAGGTGAAACACAAACTTTGCAAGATATCATACTATCTACAATGGAAGAGAAAATATTTCATGATTTTAATGATACCATTGAAGTGATAACACATGTACCTGATGAGCAAATAAACAAACTTAATAAAGAACTAGCTAATTTTCAAGCGCTTGTAGAGAAAGAAAGGATAGCCGAAGAAGTTGTTCTTGTTATTCATGGTCTAAGAGAATTGATAAAAGAAGGACAAGATGGTATTAACAAAGTAATTCCAGAATGCTTCATATAGTACATGACAATATTATGCTAGTGATTGAATGTGCGAATGCTATTAATAACATGTCATCACAGGCCCATACACAAGTATCGACACCTATACCGACTACTAGAATGTCTACTTTTACATCAATAGTTCTAACTACTAATGCACATGCTTGTAGTAATGCTACCACTAGTATTAGAGTATCTAATGGGACACAAGATTATAAGGTTGTGGGATTCAACAATCAAAACCTAGCACCTAGGGTGACTTCTTATCAATCTCAACCACCTCTTCATTCCACTTACTCTCAACCACCTTCCACCTATCATTATGTCCAACCACCACTCACTTATTCCCAACCTCTGCTTGTTACTACTCATAATCAATCACCTCTACATTTTGGTTCTAATTCCTCACAACAAACTGCATCCCCTAATGATGCCCTATTGAATCAACTTCTACAAGTCATGAATGCCCTTCAACAAAAGGTGACAAGTTTTACAAATTCCTCCCAACCTAATATACCAACTTACCATGCCCGTAACCCTTTATCTATTGCAATCTTACGAGCTCAAATGCCTGATAAGTTTGAAACTCCCCACTTTGAAAAGTATAGTGGTAAAGGTGATCCTAATATGCACGTGACGGCATTCATAGCTATGTGTAGTGATTTCTTCTTTGAAGAGGATTTGTTAGCAAAACTCTTTCCACGATCCCTTAAAGATACTACTTTGGAATGGTTTTGCTCTTTACCTCCAAATTCAATACATTCATTTTCACAACTTGTTGATCAATTCTTACAACATTTTCAAGCAAACATTGGACCTCAAGTCCCCTTGATTGATTTAGTTCACTGCAAGCAAGGTTCGGAAGAGAAGTTAACTGAATTTACTAGTCGGTATCAAGCTCTTTATTCACAAATTCTATATCAAATGAATGGTGAGGATGTTCAGAAGGTATTTATTACAAATCTACAACCTAACATCTATGATAAGATCCTCTTGATGAAGTATAACTATTTTCAACATTTATGCACAGCCCTTCATGATTACCAACTCTCGTCTAGTCAATATGAAAACCAAAACTCATTGGCTCAAGTTGGTCAATCCATGGCTAGACCTTCATAGAACAAATTTAAGAGGAATAATAAGAGTTTTATCAAGGTTAATGGATAGAATTCAAATAACTTGTCACAAGTGTCCACTATCACTAATCCGAAAAGGGCATCATTTCAGTATAGACAACAACAAAGACACTTCACTCTGATATCTAACTCCTTACATTCTATCATGAATCAAGCCATGAGTAATAATCTCTTGAAGCTCCCTCTAATTAAACCATTGGATAGTAATAGGATGTAAGGACCTCACTTTGATGCTAATGCCTATTGTGACTACCATCGACAACAAGGACATGACACCAAACAATGTATGCATCTTAAACATGAAATACAAGACCTCATTGACTCAAATGTTATACAGGTATCTAGTGTGAATGATAATGGAAATAAGTTGATTGCTCCTCTGAATCAGAATTTATATATCTTTACTAATCCCTTTACTAAACATACTGATAACAACATGATGGAACAAAATACAGTAAAGCAAGAGGATGACTATCTTGATTATGATGAAATAGTTGGTATGATAGAAGTAGATAAGGAGAAGATTGAAAATTTACCTCATCCATGAAGAAATGGTATTTAAGCTGAGGTTCATCCGCCATTATCCCTTCAAGGATCAGGAGTCAACCAAAATTCATTGGAAAAACAAAATGAACGACCAAAACAAGAGATTACGACAAAAGAAAAGGATGCCATGGTAGAAGATAGTCCATTTTCACTATGAAAGACTGACTCACCAGAATAAGAAAGCAAAGGATCAAAAAAGAACAAGGTAGTTATCATCAGTAGGAAATAACAATGGTTCTCCCCCTTGCAAGCAGCAAAAGATTTCAAATATACGAGGATCTGAAAAACAAACACCGCATGAACATTCTGGAAACAAAGAACAACCTAATATGAACCACTCAAAACTTCACACAAAACTTGATGGAGCATCTCTCTAATATGCTCGCAAGTCACAAATTCTAGCATGGGTATGCCTACAGGTAAGTATTTCTAACCCTTCTCTCCATGTTGTGATCTCCTCGTGATGTGTTATGTGTTGTTTAGGCCCCCTAGGATAACCCTTGATACTCTCGAAAGGTCAAGGATATCAGGAGACCACCTTTGTTGTGACCCTTCTTCTATTTGTATCATCATTCTTCTATATTGCTCCTCTCCTCTACTTTTATTGTTGTGTGTCATGCCTTAGGGGCATAGCATTGTGGTTGGTGACCTAGGGGCACCCTCCTACATGATGACCCTAAGGCACTTGTTCTCCTCTCTCATTTTTATTGTTTACCTTCTTCTAGTGATTCTACCTAGTCGGTGAATGATGAAAAACAAGTAAAACTAATAAGGACCAAGTGTCCCTTTAGTAAGCAAAACAGAAATGGACCTAGTCCATATATGACAACGGGGTTAATATATATATATATATATATATATATATATATATATATATATATATATATATATTCGACGCTTGGCTAGTAGAATCACTCCGTGTGATATTTTGATGTTGTCTTATATTTTCTAACAAACCATAACAATACATCTATTCCATGCACTTTGTTTATCTTAAGTCTCGCCTTGATTACACTCAGTTTTGAGACTTCTGCAGTATAGCCCCATAGTTATACTCATTTTTTGAATCTGTAGTATAGCCTTGGCTCTTGATGTGAATGTGTACATGCATTTCTTTTATCATGTTATGTGGTTTCTAACCCCCTTTTATTGCAGGAAATTGTGTGTTTGTGGGAACATTTGGCAATCGTGAAGCACATGTCACCTTTGGGGACATGGGCTTTACAAAAGCTCTTGTTCCCTTGTATGTTTTCTCTCTACCTTAACGTGCTTGATATCGATACACGATATCAACCACCTTAAGGTGGGGGCATATAAGGTAAGCTGTCTGATGGTTTTGGTACTAACGAAGCATGTTTGTAAGTCCTCTCCGGAGGCGAAATGTTGTATCTCCGTGTGGGTGCACATCTTCATTCTATATTACAATCAAAAAGCCCTTTACAAAGGCAGGATATCGTATCTTTTGAGCTAGTGCATATCCTTTTATTCAAAAGCCCTCTGTGGAGGCGGGGGTGGTGTATCTCTTGAACTTGTGCACATCCTTTTATTTCAAAAATCCTCCAAGTAGGCGAGGTTGGTGTATCCTCCCTTAAGCGTGTCTTTGGCAGTTGTTGTGGCATAAGCCCAACAGTCAGGTATGCCTGTGGCGTGTTTGAGATGGTGGGAGCTTAGCAATAAGCTCCTTCCATTGCCTTGTTTTCCATTTTTAAGACATATAGTATGTCTTTGGCATGCTATACGGTGCTTGTGTCTTCCATGTGTTTTCCCCCATGTTGTAGGCTCAAGGGTGTGGTGAAATGCCCCTCCTACACTTAGGCTTTGTATGGTGTGTTTTCTCCCAAGCATAGTCTCAAGGGTGTGGTGAAATGCCCCTCCTATGCTTTGGGTTTTGTATGGTGTGTTTGTTCTCAAGTGTAGTCTTAAGGCTGTGGTGAAATGCCCCTCCTACTCTTTGAGATTTGTATGGTGTGTCTTCTCCCCATATGTAGTCTCAAGGGTGTGGTAAAATGCCCCTCCTGCATTTTGGCTTGTGTGTTGCATTTTTACTTTCCATGCATTTGCATATATATATATATATATATATATATATATATATATATATATATATATATGGAAATGAAAAGGTTCTAATATCACTATATTCATTGTGTCTTACGTGACTGCTCTTGTGTATTCATTGTGTTTTGTGTGTCTTCAATACTATCTTCTCCGTGTTTTGCGTGCCTATTATTGTCTTCATTGTGTTTGGCATGTTTGTGATGTGTTTTCTCTAATGTCTACCTAAGACTGGGGGCTAGAAATACTTCCTCAATCTTTGTATACATTAGCTCTAAGTGCCTGGCATGTTTGATGTGTTTCTTAATTGTACTTTAATGCATGTATGGGTCGTAAAATCATACATACATTAAAGTGGGGGCTAAATGTTACGTCGTAAAATGTCTCCTTAGGACTTTTACCTCCTAAGGTTTAGCTCTTAGGTCCTTTAGATGTAATCATGCATATTCATTTTAACTCCTGATGAAGAATCCCCAAAAACCCATGTCAAATGGGACCTAGGAGGCATTGTTGAAGTTAAGCCTTGCCCAAAATAGGACCCAGGGCTTGGGCGCTCGTGCCCTAGTCCTTCCCTATTTTGGTGGGGTCCCGAATTTTAATGACGACAATGTGACTGTTAGAGGTGTTCCTTATTAGCATTTCAAGTTTGAATTACGAAATTAAAGTGAGAATGCATATATAAGCATGTTTAGGGTTTCATTTGTAAACTAGAAGATGATTATGATCTTTTGGTGAATTTATGATTTTAGAGCATTCAAGATATTCATTGTTGTAGAGTAGAATATTGTTGTTGTGTTTGTGATTAGAGATTTGGCTTCATCTTCTCATGTGTTTAAGGATCTTCATATATGTGAGAGCTACATCTCTGAGGTGATATCTATTTGTGTTTGAATCAAACATTTATCATTTGGTTTTAAACTCTATCCTACAAGGATACACACTCTCTATCTAACAATGGTGTTGGAAGGCTTGAATGCCATTCCAGGGCTTGACTGAGGCAAGCTCCTAAACACCATGGCCCCCAACCCCATTCTTTGTGATTGCAGGTGACAGGTGCCAAATCTTGTGGAGTGGAGTTGTAGAGGACTATGGCAGAGTGTCGAAAATACAGATCTAAGCAAAAAAACAAGACATGGGCTTGGGCGCATGCCCCAAAGTCCTCTAGACCCTCAGGGCAGAAAACCTCTAGAACAGCAAAAATAGGTTACAGACCATTTCTGAGAATCTTTGCAAAAAACCCTACCTTGGGCTTGGGCGCATTCTCTTTAGCCCCTGGCATTTTAGGATCTGGAATCTCAAACTTTGGTATGTATCTACTTTGAATATTACATCTTTGTCTGCAAGCATTTGTCGAGATAAGTCTGTTTGTTTACAATTTTGCATATTTAGGGTTTGTGGCATAATCAGGCTTAATTGAATACATAAATCAGTAAATTCCAAATTTCCTCTTCGTTCCAAGTGACAAACAACCTATAGCTAAATCCTCTTGCAAGAGATTGTGATTCTACCCAGTTGAATGTCCTTGAATGTATGTAGTGAAAGGAGGATTTAACTACACCTTGCATTGAATTGAATTCCCCCTTTTCCTACATAACACTCACATAGGGAGAATTGGATGACTGAACACTTGAATATTGATGGCCCCATTTAGAGGACGTGATGATACAACAGTTGCACGCATTGGGATATCAAGCATAGGAAGCACAAATGGTGTCTCGGGTGCAAATGCAGAAATGAAATGCTGTCTAAGGTGGTTTAGACTATCTCCATTTGTTAGGTCTTTGTGGTGGGATGCTATTAGCCCCAAGTGACCCACTAGCAATCTAATTTCTCTATTTTGGCAATACAATGGGACCTGCCCCCTTGGCAGCAATTTACGAATCAAATATGTATATCAAATTCAATCTTGGATTGATATCAATTTCAGTTTTGATCTCAATAAATTGATATATCAATTTCAAGATTTAAATTTCAGGATTTTGATATCAAATTTGATCTTAGATTGATATCAATTTTAATTTTGATATCAATTTTAATTCTGATATCAATTGATATCAAATTTTCAATATTGATATCAATTCAACATATATAAGAATTGAAATGATATATTAATTTCAAGACTTTAATTTAAATTTTGATATCTTTCAATTTAATTAAATTAATATTACATTTTGATATCAAGGTTTTGATAATTGAACCATTTCAAATTTAGAGAACTTATATTAGTAAAATACTTGGTCAAAGTTTCAATTTAAAATTTAGTGTTTCAATATCCAATTTCAAATCTAAGATTATAATATTAGTGAAATTTAGTTAGAGTTGAACTATTTCAAATTGATAGTTTTCATTTCTATTTCAAATTTAAGGTTTTTTTATTTTGCTTCAAATTTAGTGTTTTCGTTTCAACTTATCATTAGGGTTTAGATTTAGTTTTCCATTTAATGCTTTTTAGTTTGTCATTTCTAGGGTTTTTCAGTTTGTCATTTAGAGCTTTTTAATTTGTCATTTAAGATTTAGATTTTAGTTTGTGATTTAGGGTTTCTAAGGTTTTATTTTGTGATTTAGGTTTTCTAAAATTTCAATTTATTATTTAGGGTTTACATTCTAGTTTTAAAATTAGATTTCAAATACAAATAATTTACTTCATATCTACAGAAACAACTATAAAATATTAAAAAGGCATCTAATAAAAAACTAATATTTTTTTACAAAAGTAAATGAAATTTAAAAAATACTACTATTTTTTTAATTGGTGAATGGGGTACTTTTAGTCTAGTCTTGCTTCCGGTGAGGCCACAAATGAGGGACCTCAACCCTGACATGAACACATAGCACTAATGCTAGCATGAACATTGGTCAAACCCATGAGTTATTGGCTTAGTGGGTGCTTTAAGCCGCAAGCTCATTGGCCCAATAGGGGCCCTGCGAGGAAGCAAGGCTTGCGAGCTCATTGGCCCAACAAGCTCAAAGCCCGAGAGCTCGTTGGCCCAATGGGCATTTGAACCTTGGTGGCATGGATAACAACACCATGCCTTAACCACCACATTGTGTGATGAACTGCAAAAAAACTACTAAATTTTTATAAAAATAAATTATTTTAAAAAATACTAAATTTTTATAAAAATAAATGAATTTAAAAAAAACTACTATTTTTTATAAAAACAAATAATTTAAAAAAAAAACTACTAATTAAAAAAAACAAATGATTTTTTTTAAACTACTATTTTATCTAAAAGCAAATGATTTAAAAAAAAACTACCATTTTTTTAAAAAATAAATGAATTTGTTTTTGGTAAAACTATTAATTTTTTAAAAACTAAATGAATTTTTTTATAAAACTATTAATTTAAAAAATATGAGTTTAAAAATATTAAATTTTTTTAATAAAAAATTTTAAAACAAATGATTTAAAAAAACTACCAATTTTGTTAAAAAACAAAGGAATTTATTTTATATAGCCATTAATTTTTTTAAAAAATAAATGAACTAATTAATTTTTTTTTAATAGAAAATTTATTAGTTGGGGGTCATTGGCACTAGTTGTAGGGTCACTGTTGTTTCACTCGAAATGACTAAGTTTTTTTTTCATTTATTTAAATTAATTGCGGGTGGTAAAATTACACCCGAAACCTTTTTCGATGAAAACTTTCTGCTCGAAAATTGGCAAACACAAGCACCCTGTGGGTGCCACATGGTTTCTACCAAAAACCACTCACTCTAAAAAATTTGCATGGAATCTATTCGACTAAATCTATTTATTTGGCTGAAAATGTGACACAACTCCAAACTTTTACCCATATTCATCTTTGCACTTGGTTCTCATATTTGTTTCTACTATAGACATCCCTATCTATCACCCTCATTGAAGAGTGAGGTCACTTCTACTGGGAAGATGAGTGGGGGACTGCCTAGTGTATGGTTGGAAGTAAAGTGTTAGGATGGTGCTCTCTCTCTTACAATTGGACAACCATATTGCTTGCACTCAAATGAGATGACTATGACTAATGGTCAACCCAATTATAATGAAAAGTCAAAATACGTATATAATTGATGTACATAGCATATTGGTAGGACAGTGGTCCCAATCCAAATTTGTATCTTATTTTTACTTTATTTGCAAACATGTATCATGGTGATTTATAAAATGATGTAATGCTAGCATCTTTATTATAGAATGTGAAATTTGTATGTTTATTAAAAAATAATTCAAAAATTGTAGCATTTGTGAGTTATTTTATTTCAAATTATTTATTAAATTATTATTATTTTGGGTGCCCATTACATTTCGTCCCTTCTCTTTCCCCTCTTTCTTTTCTTTTCCACTCTCCCCTTTACCTTTTGCGCTTTTTATAATCTCATGGATAAATTAAGAATAGTTTTAATTTAGAATAGACTTTCCTCATGCCCCATTGTTATTGTTATATGTTGCTATTAGACCATGTGTAATTGCAATCAAATTCAAGACATTATTTGTCCGTATGGTTCTAATTTTTTTTAAGGTAAAGAAATAGTTTTGTGTGCAACCAATTCAAAAACATTAATCAATCACTATAGCGCCCTATTAAATAGCAGGGTATTAGCCTTTGAAGCTATTCCCACATAGCCAAGACACAGTGATACCGAACCTTAGGAAGACTCCCTTTACTCTCCTTTTAAGAGAGGAAGTGTCTCTTGATTTTTCTAGAGGTTGGCATCTCTTTTGCCCAATCAATAGAATGACAATTGAAGACAATAGCTAACAAGTCAATATCTAAATTTAGCCATTTCTCAAATCACTCTTGCTTCTGTCATAGCTTCACAACTACTAAACCCTAGTTGCACACTAGGATTTTGCATTGCCTCACAACTCACCTGCCTTCCAATCTTTTATCAAGAATTGTTGACTTGATAACATGAGTTTGACCAAAGGAGAAGATCCTTGTCTAGCAAGCTCCTCAAAGATTCTTTGTCAACACTACCAAACTCTTTGTTGCAAGTCCCAACATCGAGGCGAAACACTATTTTATAGGTATGTAGGAGTTCACAAAATACCAAATCAAATGCGTTTATGTGCTCGAAAACATCAACCATGGTGCACTATCAAACCTAGATCCATTCCAAAACATATAATTAATTAAGTGACTCGACAGTTCTAAATTTTTTAAATTTTAATTATTTGAACTTTATCAAGCCACGAAGAATGCAAAGGGGATTGTTTGTTGTTGGTGTTGGAAATAAGCCACACCCGGACCGACGATGGACTGGTCCAAGAGGGGCCAGTAGCTCAGTGGTAGAGCACTCCAGCAGCATATGGAAGGTCCTAGGTTCGAGTCCTAGCTGGTCCATGTCTCAACATGGTATCAGAGCCAGGCCCAAGCTAGGAGCCCCAAGCACACGAGAGGTGTGGCTTAAGGGGGGGTGTTGGTGTTGGAAATAAGCCACACCCGGACCGACGATGGACTGGTCCAAGAGGGGCCAGTAGCTCAGTGGTAGAGCACTCCAGCAGCATATGGAAGGTCCTAGGTTCGAGTCCTAGCTGGTCCATGTCTCAACACTTGTTTCCTATCCGTACAAAGCACTGGCATTTGGCACACGAAATTTGCCCCGATTTAGGCAATTCTAATTCGAAGTGGGCATGAGAAATGAATGAGGAAGATTCTTCACGTGCAATAAAAATAAGAGTCAAAAGTTAGTATACTGCATATATTTAAATAGTATGTCCACACAGGTTCATTTCTCCCACCCCCTTTTTTTTTGGCAATTCAATTCAAAATAGGGCCATGAAAAATGTAGCACCAATGAGTTGACGAAGCTTCTATACTTTTTTTTTAATATATTGAAACAAAGCTAAAACTTCTCTACCTACTTGGAACATAGACGATCACAAATATTTTGTATAGTTTTGAAAAGAAGGATCGGCCTACTGTGTCTGCCACTTTCCAAAAAAATTATACACTTACTCATCTCCCATTTTTCGCTCCAATATTGTGTATAATTCTTGAGAAAAGCTTATACACCGACTCATCACTCTATCGCCCAATTTTCACTCTCTTTTGTACATCAAATAACATCTCCGGTTTTTTAACATTAAATAATATTCAATATTTCTTATAGTTTTTATTTAACATCGCCCGTCATATTGGTCGGTTTTTTTCTGAACGAACTGGTATGCAATATTTTTAAAATATTACAAATCAGTCAAAAGTTGTGCTTACTGATTTGAATACCTGCAGACCAAGTTATACGTGTCGACAATTGTCATAAGCTAAAGTTTTTGATAAGGACAAAGACGGGGTGAATTCACTGAATTTTAGATATTTGGCATGCATTTAAGAGTTTTATATTTAATATTCTCTTTTGTTAAATATTGTGCAAGAGAGAAGAAATAGTCATGTTAAAAGATGCCTCTAGAAGCCTCCTCCGTGAGCCTTAATATCTCATCAATACCTTTGTCCCATCTCATTAATTGATTTGATGACCAGATGTCGTCACTTGTCAAGCATTCCATGCAATCATTCTGTGTACCCCTCCACGCTGTCACCCTTCCTACTCTATCTCATGTGGATCTCACCCCTTATCGAGAGTTTATATTTACTATTGTGAGAGACATACTATCTACATAGATTTGTCCAGCTTAGTTGAATAAACATAATCAATTAATAAACAATTGATTTTGATAATAAAGTTGAAATTTGATATTTAAATGAGTAGATGGGTGATATTTAGCATTAGGATTCATCATGGATCAATGGTGTTGTTGATGATGTTTTGAATTACTTCACCACTATTATAAAATTAGTTGTATTGCTCTTATGAATGCATCGGATCCTAAACTATCACAAAAACCTTGTAGGGTTGATCTTGCCTACTATAACCCTGATCTAACACATAAGATTGATATATGTCATGCAAGAATGAACTGACAAAATATGCACCTAAACCACTGATTGCCTTTACTTCTCAATATTTGAATTTATCAAAGGAGTATCTAGAGACATAATTGAGGAGCATGCCAACTTGATAAATAAATTGGTTCTTCTAGGTCAAACCTCTTGGTGGATTGAATTAATGGTAATGAGAGATATTAAAGACAACATTCACAAACATGCAAGTGGTCTATATGATGACAATGTGGATTTGATTCATTTATTGTCCTTTAGAAAGTAAGTGCGCTCTATCAATACACCATATCAAATTATGTAAATATTGAATGTCTTTAAATACCATGGCATAGAAACATGTTGCATAAAATATCATTCTTAATCCTTTTGGTACTCTCCTTGGAATGAGTGCTCCATCAAAACTTATAAAATAACAAAAAACTATACAATGAATAGTATCTACCACTTCATCAAAATAATCACAGACAAGTTGCACTATAACTATAGATGAAAATGAATTAAGAGAAGTAAAAGTATATAAGATTATCCCTATTCAAAAATTGGTGAGAAAAATTGTTGGTGTGAATAGGTCTATTACCTATCTGGTTTCCCTTTTGGGTCCTTTTTACACAGGTAGTTAGTTAAGTCTACTTAGGGAATTTGTTTTTTGTGTCTCAAGTCATAGGATCATGAAACTTGTCACAATCGCATGTTGCCATATGTCTCACCCTTGCCTATATATACAAGGGTTCTTTATGTACATTTCATTCCATTGTATTTTATTCTATTGTACTAGTGTTGATGATATAACATTATTTATTACTTCTCTCCCTTATGGAATATTTCTTAGTGTTGCAAAATATTTCTTCTCTTGTGAAGTTTTGTTAACAAATTGAACATGGTATCAAAGCTCTAGATTTGCAATCCTCTTCTCTTTTTTTGGGAGATTTTTGTCTATTCTAAATTTGCACATAAGTGCAAATTGTTTTTTGATGGGGGTTTACAACTACAACATTAATACATTTTACAGGGGGTGCAAGGCACAATTTAAGTGCCCATTATCATTTTCCTCTCTTAGAATTTGTTGTTATCATGGTAGAAGCAAGGACTATTGAGCTCCTCACTCTGCATAATTATCATTTATGGGAACTAAAAAAATGAGACAACAACTACAATCTAAAATATTATGGCAAATGTTGGCTAAAAGGCTCTAGACTTTAGTAAAGAGTTTGAAAATTTTGCATATAGAAACAAGTTATATGAAGCCATGGGGTTAATCAGATTCCATGTATCAGACAATTTGTTGTTTCATACTATAGAGTGAACCACACTAAAAGAAGTATGTGACAAATTTGATGAATTGTTTGACACTATTACTAAGTCCCATGCATTACAACTAGAGGAAAATTTTCAACTTCACACCCTCCTAATTATTTTCCCTCAATTAAAAACTTCCTTGCTACTTAGTTCAAGTTGTTATTTTCACTATTAAAAGGTTGTTGAAAAGATAAATCTAACAAAGAATGTGTCTTCTTGATTTTGTCTAAGGTGTGTTAGGAAGGGTGTCTCAACCTTACAATTACAAAAAGTGTGATTTTTCAATTGGGTAAAAGTTCAGCGTCACACTTTTATAAAGGAAATGACCAACACAAATATATTTTTCCAAATTAAATGTTGAAAAAAGTCATATATGTTTTGAATTTTAAAATGACATAAACTAATAGAATGTAGAAATTTTAATGTAGTTTATGCTTATAATTTTTTTCAATAGATGAATTTTAACTACTGGTTGTTTTTTAAAAAAGTGACATTGATGGAACATCAAGAAAATATAGAAAAAATATTTTTTTTCTTTAATTTTTTCCCTAATTAGACAACCCAAATATTTAGTGCATGAAAAAAAAAATTGATGAATAATTAATTTTTAATAATTTTTTAAAGTCAAATTTAATCAGAACTTATAGTTTTCATGGGACGTCAACTTTGTATAATTTTTTATTCCTTTTTTATAAATACCCTTTTAGAGAAGATTCTCTCCTCTAATGCATCGTATATTTTTAAAAAAAATTAAATATATTTTAACTATTTATTTTTAATTTCTAATTAGCTTCATGTTTGATTAGAATAACCTATTTACAATATATTTTTAAAAATATAAATAAACTTAATTGAAATATGAAAAAAAAATTAGAATCTACACTCCGAGCACTACAAAAGGGTATTTGATGATTTTTATAAAGATATATTTTGATTGGAGAAATCTGTAGCAGAAGTTGAATTTTTTTGAAAATTGTTGGAAAGGGGGGTGGACTGCCACATAGACATTTTCACCCAAAATTCTTCCAGTCGATACATTTCTGCATGGTAAGGTTTCGACCAACTCTTTCTACAGGTGAATTTGTTTAGGGCAAAACCTTATTGAGTAACAACGTTTCACCTGAAACCATTATTATATATTTTTTTAAATCCATCGTCCTCTTTCAATAGTAGAAAATTTGTGAAAAGGACAACCAAGAAAAGGTTCAAAAGGACAACAAAGGGGAGGTAACTTTTTTTAATAATTATTATTATTTTTATTAATTTATAATTATTTTTTAATTAATGTATATTTTATTTTTATTAAATTAATTATTTTTCATTACATTGATTAATGTTTATTAATTAATTAATTAATTTATTAATTTTTTGATTAATCAATTAATTAATTTATTAATAATTAATTTTTATTTAGTTTATTTATGTTTGTTTATGTGTTTCCCGAGTCCATATCCACGTATGCTCTTTCCTCATGTTGTAAGATGATCTTAGAAATTAGAAACGATGTGAATTTTTATTTTTTTCTTTTTTACGGGTTTAGCGACTCAGATTTTATCACCAAGCACCGACCAAAGCTTATGTTCTGGTAGGCTATATAAATTCCAAGGAGGAGTCATCATTCCTTTGGCTAAGTGGTTGTGTGTTTTAAGTGCATCATGAAGTGAGAAGGTTTCATCCCATAAATAGCCAAGCCTTAGACAACACCCTTGCATTATAGATTTAGGCCTCATGTACCGTAAGGTATATCAGACTCCCCTAGTTGAGTCTTGTTTAAACCTAGATTAGGAAGCCATTAGCTGTTTGTAAGCTATGATGCACCAATAAGCCCCAAGAAGTTACTCACCCCATACAATCTTGGAGATGGGATAGTGGGCTACGAGTACGATCCCAATCCTTCATAGTTATCCCTTTGAAACATTGGCCCAACACTATTTACCAACAAAATTAGTATATTGGTGATCTCATAGGTTGGAAACACTCCCACCTGAGTAGTATAGGTTGTTTTAGTGTTTTCCTTGTCTCACCCTTTGTGTAAAATCTATTTACAAAACTAAAAAACCTAAACCTAAATAATATATCCATTTATATCTTCATCTATATCCCTTTAAAACTTCACATCCTACACATTTATTTAAAATTTTATCATAGTGACAAACTTTGAAAATAGCATCCTAATTGAGAAAAATAAAAAATAAAGCCATTTGGATAAAGATTTAGTGTAACTCTTTTTGTACTCCATCCTATTTTGGGTGAAGACATAAAAGTAAATAAAATAATAATATGTTCTGATCAATTGAAGACTCCTCATTTTCCAAATACTCAATTCACATAACAAGGTAGGGTTTAGTTACCTACAAAGACATATTGTTCCCCAGAACAAGTGGGGAGATGAATTTTTTATCAGTTGTGTTGGCAGGGCTCACAGTGAGAGTCCAGGGATTATAGTTGGCAATAGTTTGTTGATGAGCTCCACTATTGCCTGCAGCAGCTGATACCAAATTCCCCTTTTGCATGGCATGAAATGATCCAATTGCAATTGCATCTTCAAAGTATTTTAGGTGATATTCTACCTTTCCAAGTGAAATAGAAATGATATCCACTCCATCATGGATAGCATCATCAAATGCAACAAGAATATCTACATCCTCACATCATCCAGAAGGTGCCCAACATACCTTGTACATAGCAATCCTTGCACTAGGGACTCCTCCATGGGCATCCCCTTGCCCCACTCCAAGAAGGCCTGCATTTTTCACAACATTACCAGCTGTTGTGGATGATGTTTGTGATCCATGCCCATCACCATCTCTTTTGAAGTTCTTTTAGCAATTTCAATAAAAAAATAGCATGATTTAGAAAATGCAATAATGGTCTACATGACATTGCCATGTGATAAAAATCCATGTGATGTGGCAATGTAATAAATGCCACATTATATGCCATGTGATAAAATTTTCATGCAATGTGGTATTGTGATTAATATCCATATGATGTGGCAAAAGTGATAAATCTACATGTAGTGCAGGCATGTAATGTGATCAATATTTTTCTAAAAATAGGGAGAAGTCTCTATCTAGCACAAGTCACTATTTAAAATCTCAACAATGAAAATCATTTGTGATAATATATGCCCCCTTCCAATTGGTTGCATATTAAGTATGCAATGAAAGGGGTGAGGAAAAAATGATACATGATAATGATAAAAGCAATAAGGTGATTAACAAAGTTGTAAGCATATAAGCATGACAAAGGCATGATGCCCCTAGTCTAAGAAAATAATAAAATGGCTCTACAAGCATGACAATGAAAATTTAGCACATCAAATACAATATAGTAATTAAATTAACGATCCAAAGAAGATAATAACATGATAACGCTTATAATATCAAAGAATGATAACATCTAAAGCATGATGACATAACATGGATCATAAGACATTACATGGAATCATAAGTAGATAGATGTGATAAGTATATGATATGTCAACATAGCTTATGATAAAGATGAGGATAATTCATCTTCAAGCATCCACCTTTGGGAGAAATGTTGTTTGGCAATTTTGGATCATCTTCAAGAATTCACCATTAGCACAAGAGTTACTTCTTTGTAGGGGGATACATAGTCTCATTATTTACCTCTTATACAGGGCTATTGATTTTATATTTATGATGGATGTAGTCTTTGGGGGGTCTTGTTGAGTTCTCCTTCCATCACTTGTAAATGTTTGTTTGCATGTTTTCTCTGTTTTGGAGAGGCTTTTTCCTATGAGTTTAATTCTTTTACTCCATTTGTGAGAGATCTTTTGTACATGGGTACCTCATCAAGCGTTGTTGTCAAGACCCATATTTGCATCTTTGCATTTGTTTTGCCCTTCCTAAGTTACACTTAATGGGGCATGTTGGTGTGAATGGGGTATATTACCTAATTGGTTCCACATTAGGTCCTATTCACACTTGCATAGTTAAGTTTACTTAGGGAATTTAATATTTGTGTCTCAAGTTAGGATTAAGATGTACTTGTCATTATTCTATGTTGTCATAGGTCTCAACCTTGCCTATATAAGCAAGGGATTTCATTGTACATTATCATCTTGTATATCATGTGTATCTTGTACCATTTCTATATGCATTATTATCATTCTATGGAAGCATTACATTTGTGTTGCTTCTCTCTTGTGTGAAAGGTTGTTTTGGTTGTAGGTGATCTTGGGCCCCCTTGAGTCTATTATGTGACTCTTATACTCTCATTCTTGAAACTCCAAGTTTTTCATCATTTTTCCTTTTGTAAACCCACACTTTTACTTACCACCTTGTGTAAGTATTACACACTAAAGTTTAGATGTCTAAGTTTTAAAATTGGGGTTAAAAGGTGGTCAAAAACTTTGTTAATAGTGGCCTTAATGTTCAACAAATTTGGTTTAGAATATGGCTCTTGAGTAAAAATTTCAAAATGCAAAGTACCCTTGCTTCTATGCCTTGGTTGAGCACTCCTACTTCTAAGCCCTCTCTTTAATGACTCCTTAAATTCATCATATCCTTGCATTTGTTCTATCAACTCAGTCAAATTTTCTTCTACTCTTGTAATATGGGTGGTTAATTGCTCACACTTTCCATTTTTATTAATTGGTATACTATCTATCCTTCTTGTACTAGATTCTCAATATTCTTAGTAGTAGCCCTTTTGGTGCACTCTAGATAAGCTTCCCTAGTCTTTTTCATTCTCTTGTGGTATCTCTCTTATCTTTCTTGGGTTTGTTTCAATCTTATTTCCTCTTCAATGTGTATTTTATAAGCCATCTTAATCTTTAAAAAAAAAAAATCATTCTTTTACTATCTCCTTTTGCCATTGATGTTCTTGATTTGGGGTTTCATTAATCCTTTTATCCATCCCTAATGACTCATTTTAGACATTTCTTTAATGGTCGCATTTTTTCAAGATCCCCCTTTCTATTTGTCAACCCTAGGTGTTTAACCCCGACCAAATGTTAAATATATTCTCTCTATAAAATCTATATAAATTTCCAAAAGTCAAATACATAATTATTAAAAAAATAAAAAGAAATCGGAAATGAAATGTACGTGTTGTTGTCAATGTTAACAGCGGCCGTTCTGTACAAGTTTAACTTCTACTCGGAAAGACTTTTGGCTGGAAGCATGTCACTACATATATGATATTAAAAAGCATGGAAAATGACCCCCCCAAAAAGCTTTTGCATCATTGTAGAATGTCTTAAACAGATATAAATCAGAAGTTTAAATAAATATTCTAAAAATAATCTTTATTTTCATCTCAGATTTGCTCTTACAAAAACTTAGCTACAGCCTATATGCTGTTTACATCACTGGTAAAAGCCTGATTTCTATCTACTTCACATCTGTAAAACATCTCCGATTTTTACAACACGGACTGAGATCGTGATTTCCAACAACCAAATTGTATGCGACGAGATTGAACATTTGAATGATGATGAAGATCAAGGCAGGCCACAATTTCCTCGTCTCATCTTCGCAGTGCCCTGCTTTGCTTGGATTTTCGCCCTCCCAATAAACTGCTTTACAGTCGTTGCAATTTGCTCCAGCAGCTTTCCCTGATCCCTGAAATATACACAATAAATCTCCCCTCAAAACATTATTTGAAATATTCAGTTTCATTTAAATATTAATGTCCGTTAAGTATCCAAGAATGAGAAAACACATGAGAACAGAGCAAGAGAACAAGTAAATGGTTTGTTTTCTTCACCCTTCAAAAATATAGCCCTTGATATATGAAACCTCACAAAGCATCTTCTTCCATTCGTCAAGTAAACAGGTCTGGAACTTTCCAGTGTGCTTATGAAAGGCTCGAGCATACACACCATCTTCGTCCTTCATTCGAAGCTCCGAAGGCTGAATTCCACAAAACACAGGAATGATGGGAGCCCCTGTTTTGAAGATGAGGTGGAGCTCCTTCAAACACCAAACCGACTCTGCATAATTGGGCGAAAAAATGACAAGATGGACATATGCTGAGTGAATAACTTCTTCTATTGACTGAGGAATGTTGTCCCCAACTGGGATTGAGTTCTTGTCGAAAAAGACCTTCAATCCTTTGTTTTCAAGATTATGAAAGATGAGACTGCCCACACTTTGCTTCACATCTGGTCCTCTGTGTTAAGAAATGCATCATATCCACTTGTGGTGGTAAGCCATGAAGAATACAGAGAGCATTGCTTGTTTCCCATCTGTGCAAAACTCAAGTCTTGTTAATTCGGTACAAAATCTCACTCCTATAATGCTACACGAAATTTGCGTCATTTTAGGCAATTCTTATTCGAAGTGGGGCATGAGAAATGAACGACAAAGGTTTTCCACGTCCGAGACTACCTCCAAGGAAAGGTTAACTTTAAACTTTGGTCAATAAAAATGGACAGATATTATTATTATTTATTATAGATGAGATATAAAATTGGTCGTGAGAAATACAACACCCATAATTAATTTTGACCTCTAACTGATATTTATTTTTATTATGAATGAGATATAAAACTATATTTCTTCCTCCCACTCTTTTAAAAAAAAACAAAAATCCACGTACTCTGTCTCCCACTTCTCAAAAAAGATGATCTTTGTACTCTATTTCTCTCTTTTCACTTGAATATTCTCTACAGTTTTAGTAAAAAAACTTATCCACCAAGTAACTGGATGCAATAACATATTGCTCTATCTCCCACTTTGCACTTTCTCTTTTGGAAATGGAAATGGATGGAAATGGATCCTTTTATAGTCCACGATGTCGGGCAGCTTCAAATATGAGGCATACATACCTTACCCCCTGTAGGATTTGAACTTGTGACCTCTCTTTCAAGAGGGCAAGTTTTTCACCAACAGGCCAACAAGGGTTGTATATCAAATAACATCGCCGTTTTTTAACATTAAATAATATCCAATTTTTCTTATACAGTTTTTTTATTAACATCGTCCGTCATATTCGTGGGTTTTTTTTTTCTCAAATGAACTAACTGGTATGCAATATTTTTAAATACCTGCGGGCCAATTTATACGTGTCAACAGTTGTCATAAGCTAAAGTTTGTGATAGGGATAAAGACGGGGGGTGAGGGTGAGGGTGTGATACCTATAGTACCCGGTGGTGGGCAGTGACTCTCTCCCAACTAGTCCGCTCGGTGCCCGCTGGCTCAAGGATTTTGAATCACTTCGGTGTCAATTTGATAAACTATCAATTGAATCCATAGGTTCAATGGGCACGTTGATAACTTTAAGAAGAAATTGTAGAATTTGTTAGATATTTTTTATTACTTATTTTAATCCACTAAATTATGTTATCTCTTCTTTTTGAAATGCCATCACATTAAAGGTTGTCTTCTTTCACTTATATTAGTAAAATTCCTTTTACATTACATATTGAGATGAACAAACATAGTTGGGTTTGAGTTTGATTTTCATGAAGTCCTAATTCATTCATGGCTCTATGTTATTGAAATGAGTGAGACACTTCAAATTATTACCATGTCAATGCCCTGCCAGGTAAATAGTCCATTTTGCGCTACATATTGCCCTTATAAAACAAGCATAGTTAAGATACCTAATCTCAATTTCAAATTAGGTAGACCCGATAATGGATCAAGTTGGCAGTGACAAATATCATAATAATTATGAGGGTGGCAAGAGCATATTAATTATGCCCTGAGATGGAGGAGTTGGTAATCATAATTTATAGTCTTTCAATTGTTAACAAAAGTGAAATAACAAGGGCAGCTTAGAATTTCTAATAGAGATATTAATTAATATGATAGAATTGCAAATATACATGCATATAGTATGAAATGATATTGTTGTAGCACTAAGTGATTCTACTTTAAGACTTGCTAAAGGTATGTCATATGTTCTCCGCCCCCAGTCAAATAGTGAAAACCATCTTGTTGGGTGCATACAAGTCAAAGTATTGGGCTTTCGTAATTCTCAGGCTAGGATGATGCCTCATGTGAGTAGATGTAATCCAGAGATCCATAAAATTGTCTTGTCTTTGTTGACTAATGTATACCTTCTATAGGAAAATCAAATTTAATATATTTTTAAAAACTAATATAATATAAAAACCATATATTATATTAAATATTGAAATATATTTTTTATTTTATTGTCTATTAATATAATATATTTTAATAAATTATAGTATTAATATATTGTTATATATATTATATTATTACGTACATTACTATTTTATATTGATATAAATATATATATAACTGTAATATATTATGTAAATTATAATAATGTTATAAATTATTATATATTAATATATTATATAAATTACAATAATAATATAATTAAGAATAAATTATTAAGTTGCTTATATATTCAATTGAAAGTATTATTTTACTCAAAATTATTAATGGTAACTATGTCTATGGATCCATCTACTACACCAATTTCTACTCCCTAGCCTTTCTCTATAATACATTAGTTTCTTCTACACTCATATACATATATCCATTTTTGCTCAACCTAGTTTAACAAGATATATACCATAAGAAATGGATTTTGTCCTAATCTATAAAAATATAAGAGTAATGACACCAAAAGAAACAAGTTGAGTGCTAAGACCATACCTTTACAACATCTGTATGAAATACTGTAAGAAAAAAAACATAGTTATCTTTGTTTATCAATACAAATACCCACTATTTCATGAATCACATTTTGTTTAGATTGTTGTTTTCATTATAAAAAAATAATGATAATAAAATAAAATTTAAAAACCTAAAAACTTTAATTTAAGAAAAAAACCAAAAAATTAATTAATTTTAGTATAATTATATTAAATCATTCATCAAAATAAATCCAATTAAATGAAAATCAACATAAATATACAAATAAAATTATCAAATTTTGTATTTTAATAGCATATGCCCCCACCCATATTATTATACTTCACACACTATAAAATTCCTTGGGATTTGATTAAATTACTCCTTTTTAATGATATCAACACCCTTTAAAGTCATTTTATTTTTTAAACCATAAACATTTTTATATGAATTTTTTTTTTCTAATATATAAGAAGTGGAAGGAGTGAGTTACCTCCATGGATGCGACTTTATTTTATTTTATTTATTTAAGAATTATTTTATTTTACTTCAAAAGTATTTGAAGAGCGATTTTTATTTACTTAAGAATTATTATTTTATTTTATTTTAATTAATTAAGAGTTATTTTATATTACCTTAAAATTATTTAAGAATTATTTTATTATATTAATTTTATAATTAATAATTATAAATAAATATATTGAGAATAAATTCATAATCACCTATTCAAACCTTAATAATATTGGTAACATATTAAAACTATCAAACATGCATCCCACATATTCCATTAGTTTATGGATTGCTTAAAAGTGATCTTAAAATAATGCCACCTATGCAATATTCTCCTCCCCCAAAAAAGAAATTATTATTTAAAATAAAAATAAATATTTCATTAAAAATTTGGAAAACTTTAACTTTAAAAAATTCCATGGTAAGTTATCCAAAATATAAAACAAACTAGATCCTCTCATCATAACAAGGAATCCATTATATCATCCATTATTCCCTAGCTTAATTCTTAAATACAAATTTGTCGCTAAATGTGGCGCCTAATTTGGTGTGCAAACACTTCACATTGTCCCCCACCAAAAACCAATCCTTCCTGAAGGATTTAAATGCTCAAAGAAGAGAACAAAATTATCGAAAAGAATAGAAATGAGTAATGTCAGCGGTGATGGAAACTGAGTTATCGGATACCAAGAATGAAAAAATGGGAATAGAAGGGAAAAATGGTGAAGGAGTGGCAGTTCTTTACTAGTTTACGACTCTTTGAAAGGAAAAGTGATGCACAGTGGTTGCTATCAAATCACACAAAATACTACGACATCATCCCAATATCAATGGACACGATCTTTTTTATCGTAGTCTTTTTAATCTAGGCCCTTCGTGTATATAATTCATCATGTGCTTCTCATATAAGGAACGCTTATTACCCTAATAAATTGGTTCTTCTAGGTCAATCCCTTAGTGGATTGAAGTAATGGTGATGAGAGATATTGAAGACAACATTCACAAACATGCAAGTGGCCTATATGATGACAATGTAGATTTACTCCTTATTGTCTTTTAGAAAGTAAGTGCACTCTATCAATACACCATATCAAATTATGTAAACATTGAATGTCTTTAAATACCATGACATAGCAACATATTGTATAAAATGTGTGCTAATCAGCTTATAATGGTTGATAGAAAGGGATGGGAAAGTTGAAATCTAAAACTTGGAGTTCATTGCCTCTCTCCTTAAGATTGGACCGGGTTGATCTTGATTGTTCATAAATGAACAAGAAGGGTAGGGTGGTAATCTCAAAGTGACAGGTGAATGTATGAGAATAGATGCAACTAGGGGTGAGATAGGAAAGAATAGGTAGTGAATATATGGGTATAAGTCAAACATGAGTAAAATAGAGTTGGATAGGATCAAGGCATGAATCAAGCTTAACACAATAGTATACCATTTGTTAATATGTTCTTGCATTAAGATGTTCTCATCAAGGTGGGTACAAAACTAAATGGGAAATGGCATGGGTATATGATAAATTCACCATTATATTTTGCCCCCACTTTAATATGAGTGTGAATCTAACATGAGCATGCATTCAAAGTATATAAACATTCTCAATCATTGTGAAAAGTAAATATTCACACTCATAAAAAGTATATTGATCTTGTATAAAGTAACAAATCATCATTCTTAAATTATTTTGGTACTATCCTTGGAATGAGTGCTCCATCAAAACTTATAAAAGAGCACAAACTATACAATGAGTAGCATCTACCACTTCATCAAAATAATCACAAACTACAAATTTCTCTATAACTATCTATGAAACTGAATTAAGAGAAGTAAAGATGTAGAAGATTATCCCTATTTAGAAATTGGTGAGAAAAATCATTGGTGTGAATAGGTTTATTACCTATATGGTTTACCTTTTAGGTCCTTTTCACACCTAATTAGTTAAGTCTACTTAGGGCATTTACTTTCAATGTCTCAAGTCATGTCACTGTAATCACATGTTGTCATATGTCTCACCCTTCCCTATATATACAAGGGTTCTTTATGTACATTTCATCCATTATAGTGTGTTCTATTGTACTAGTTTTGATGATATAACATTATTTATTGCTTCTCTCCCTTGTGGAACATCTTTTGGTGTTGCAAAAGATTTCTTCTCTTGTGAAGTTCTTTCAACCAATTCAACATGGTATCAAAGCTCTAGATTTGCAAGCCTCTTCTCTTTTTTGGGAGTTTTTTGTCAATTGTAAATTTGCACATAACTACACATTATTTTTTGCTAGAG
The DNA here is from genome assembly GCA_027924645.1 of Cunninghamia lanceolata. Taxonomy (NCBI): domain Eukaryota; kingdom Viridiplantae; phylum Streptophyta; class Pinopsida; order Cupressales; family Cupressaceae; genus Cunninghamia; species Cunninghamia lanceolata. The sequence goes on from BSBN01001136.1 coordinate 7,843,973, forward strand.
GTTACAATTACAATATCAATACATTTTAGAAGGGGTGTAAGGCACAATTCAAATGCCCATTATCTTTTTCTTCTCTTGGCATTTGTTTTTATCATGGTAGAAGCTAGGACTATTGAGCTCCTCACACTGCACAATTAGCACACATGAGAACTAAAAATGAGACAACTACTACAATCTAAAAGACAATGGCAAATGCTCTCTAAAAAGCCTCTAGACTTTAGTAAACAATTTAAAAATTTTGCATATAGTCTAAACAAGCTAGATGAATCCATGGGGTTAATTGGATTACATGTATTAGATAATTTGTTGTTTCATACTATAGAGTGAACCACACTAAAAGAAGTATGGGACAAATTTGCTGAATCTTTTGATAGTTATTACTAGGTTTTGTGCATTGCAACTAGAGGTAAATTTGACTTCACACTCTCCTAATTATTTTCCCTCAATTAAAGACTTCCTTGCTAAGTTCAAGTTCTTATTGTCACTATTAAAAGGTTGTTGAGAAGTTAAATCTAACAAAGAATGTATTGTTAGGGTTAGCCGGCAGAAGATATCAATTAAATGTAAATAAAGATTAAACAGAGAAATAGAAATACACAGAAATAATAACAACGAGAGACAAGTTTTAACGTGGTTCACCCAAACTTGGGCTACATCCACCAAACAGAGAGTCCAATATTATTATCTAGTAAATCAAACTGATTACAATCAGCAATCCCTGCAACTCAATACCACTGCAAAATCCTACAATACAATCTCAAAACCCTAACCCTTAGCTGCTTTTTATCAATCTTTTTGTCGGTTACAAAATAGGGGTTTCTTATGTCGGTCAATGAAAAAATTAACTCCCGATGCATTATGAAATAATAAAAAATCGTGTGAGGTTTTGACGGCATTGCCCCCGAGCCCCCACGAGGGTGCTGCGATAGGGAACGCGCCAGGGGTACTGCCCCTGGACCCCACAAGGGGCACTGCCCCTTGACCCCGTACGAATTTGGGGGGAAACTGCGCCGATAAAAGTGGGGTAAATATAACCTTTGAGTCTGATTAGGTTCCATATAACAATAATCTCCCACTTGGAGACTGATCAGACTCCACACCATATCATCTCCCACTTGGAGACTGATCAGAACACCACTGACTCTGTAGCTCCCACTGGAAATAAGCACCCTGGACTCTACTGTTCTATTTTTGGTTGTTTTCAGTCTAGAAGACCAACTGAAGCTGAAGAGGAGCTCAGCTTCTCCCTTGTTACTACCTTTGTAAACATATCTGCTGGATTGGCATCTGTATGTATCTTTGCCAGCTGTAACTGTCCATCATCCAACACTGACCGAATGAAGTGATACCTCAATTGTATGTGTTTGGTCTTTGAATGCAAGGCAGAATTCTTTGCAAGATGTATGGCACTCTGGCTGTCCGTAAACAAATAACTGTTAACCTATTGTGTACCCAATTCAGTCATGAAAGATTGCAGCCATATCATCTCTGTACTTGCCTCTGTTGCAGCTACATATTCTGCCTCTGTGGTGGATAAAGCAACCACCTTTTGTAACCTAGAAATCCAACTCACCGCTGTTCCACCTATAGTAAAGACATAACCTGTAGTACTCCGCCTGGTATCAATATCCCCTGCCAAATCTGAGTCTACATAACCTGCTAAATCAGTATTAGAGCCCCCAAAATATAAGTGTTTATTAAATGTACCTCTCAAATATCAGAGAATCCATTTTACCGCATTCCAATGCTCTAATCCGAGATGACTCATATACCTGCTAGCGACTCCTATAGCATGTGCAATATCTGGTCTCGTGCATACCATGGCATACATTAAACTTCCTACAGCTGAAGCATAGGGTACCTTGGACATTTTCTCTTCCTCCTCTTGTGTCTTAGGACACATCTCCTTGGTCAATTTCAAATGACTAGGCAAAGGTGTGCTGATAGCTTTTGCATTCTCCATGTGGAATCTCTGCAACACCTTTTCAACATAAGCAGCCTGAGATAAAGTCAATTTTCTGGTCTTCCTATCTCTACAAATTTTTATACCAAGGATTTGTTTTGCTGCCCCCAAATCCTTCATAGCAAATGACTGTGCTAACTGCTATTTTAACTCTCTTATGTGATCCATGTTAAACCCAGCTACAAGCATGTCATCAACATATAAACATAAAATAATGTAGTTGTCATTATCCAACCTCTTAAAATAAACACAATGGTCAGAATTACACCTGTTGTAGCCTTGCTCAGCCATAAAACTGTAAAATTTTAAATACCATTGCCGAGGTGCTTGTTTCAGGCCATACAAACTCTTCTTCAATCTGCACACTAGTTTCTCCTTACCTTTGACCTCAAATCCTTGGGGTTGTTCCATATATATCTCCTCCTCCAAATCACCATGGAGAAAGGCAGTTTTAACATCTAGCTGTTCCAAATGTAAATCTTCAGCAGCCACAATACTTAAAACAGTACGAATAGAAGTCATCTTGACAACCGGAGAAAATATCTCATCAAAATCAATGCCTTTTTTCTGTGCAAATCCTTTTACAACTAACCTGGCCTTAAATCTTTTCTTACCTCCATCTTCCTCTTTCAGCCGGTAAACCCATTTATTTGGTAAAGCTTTTTTACTTGCAGGTAACTTACATAATTCCCAAGTCTAATTTTTCAGCAAGGAGTCCATTTCTTCTTGCATTGCAAGCTCCCACTGAACCTGTGTATCCACCTGCATAGCTTCATCATACCCTTCTGGTTCATCAGCATCTGTTAACAAAATAGAATACAAAGAGGGAGAAAACCTTTTAGGAGGTCTACTGATCTTTGTTGACCGTCTAACATTCACTGGAGTTTGTGGTATTTCTGGTTGCTGTTGCGGAGCATGAGGAACCACTGGAACATCATTATTTAGAGTATCATCCAGCACCACATAATCCTTTTCTTTCTTCTTATGCTACTGCAACTGATCTTTGTACAACACCTTCTCATTGAATATAACATCCCTGCTTCTCACAATTTTCTGATTTTCAAAATCCCAAAGCCTATAACCAAATTCATTAATGCCATATCCAACAAAGGTACACCTTTTTTATTTTGCATCCAGCTTGGTTCTATTTTCAGAATCTATATGTGCAAATGCTTCACAGCTGAAGGTTTTCAAAAAAGAATAACTCACCTTCTTGCCTGTCCATGCTTCCTCTGGAATACCATAGCCCAAAGGAACTGAAGGACCTCTGTTAATTAAATATACAGCAATGTTGACAGCCTCTGCCCACATGTTTAAAGGCAGCCCAGCATTCAATCTCATGGTCCTTGCACGCTCCATTATTGTCATATTCATGCGTTCAGCCACTCCATTTTCCTGTGGAGTCTCTGGAACCATTTTCTGCCTACGAATTCCATTAAAGAAACAATAATCTTCAAATTCTTTGCTGCAATACTCACTGCGATTATCAGATCTGAGACATTTTAATCTTTTACCCGTCTCATTCTCAACCAAGCTTCTCCATTTCTTAAATGTTTCAAATACATCAAATTTCTGTCTAAGGAAATAAATCCAGACCTTCCTAGTTGCATCATCTATGAATGTAACATAATACCGAGAGCTACCGAGAGAAGATACCTGAGCTGGTCCCCATACATCTGTATGCACAAGCTCTAATTTTTTATTTTTCTTTTGCTTCCCATCCTTGAGAAAATTGACTCTCTTTTGTTTTCCATACACACAGCTTTCATAGAAATCCATATTAATACATTTCAGACCTGGTAAAACTTTCTTAGAATGAAGTACCTTCATACCTTTTTCACTCATATGCCCAAGTTTGTTATGCCACAGTGTTGTCTCAGAACCTGTAGCAACTTTTCCAGTCTCTTCCTGCAAACCTATAGCAAATGTTCCTGAACCTGTTTATTTTTTCTCTGTAACAGCTAAAGTAGAAGGAACAGTATGACCTGTACAAAGATATAAGGTGCCTACTTTCACACCTTTTGCTACTACTAAGGCACCTTTTGAAACCTTCTAATTTTTATTAGTAAATGTAACAGTGCAACCTTGTTCAGTTAGCTGCCCTGCTGAAATTAAATTCCTACTGAGCCTTGGAACATGCCTTACCTCTTGTAGTAGCCAATGATTCCCATTCTACAACTTAATCTTGATTCTTCCCTTTCCAACAATCTAACAGGATTCGTTATCTCCCAAATAAACCAGCCCAAAATCCCCTTGGACATAATCAAGAAAATAACTTCTATGGGGTGTAGCATGAAATGAGGCCCCCGAATATAAAACCCATGAATCATCAGCATTATCTAGGGAAAGAATCAAAGCGTCATCTTCAGATTTACTACTTACCACATTTGCTTCCTTATTGCCTTCTTGTTTGTCTCCTTCTTTGTTCTTCCGAGACCAGCAATCTTTCTTCAGATGACCTAGTTTTCCATAGTACCAGCAATCCTTCTATCCTCTGGTTTGGGATCTTTTGTCCTTTGATTTTCCTCATGACTTCCCATGACCTCCAGAACCTTTTCCTCTCTCCTTTGATCTGCCCTTGCTTTCTACATTCAAAACACTGCCTGATTGGGATCCACCTGAGCTTTTCTTACGAATTCTCTCACTCAGAATAACACCAACAACATCATCAAATTTTAGGGTATTTGAACCAGAAACAGAGTTACTAACTGCCATTACCAAACTATCCCAGCTTTCAGGCAATGAACATAATATCAAGAGAGCTCTAACTTCATCAAATTTTACATTTACAGAAGTCAATTGACTGACAATTGTATTAAATTTATTTAAATGACCTGTCACAGATCCACCTTCAACCATTTTCAAATTAAACAACTGCTTCATGAGAAATACCTTATTAGAGGCTGAGGGTTTTTCATACAATTTAGCCAAAGCTTTCATTAGACCATCTGTTGTCTTCACTTCCATTATATTGAATGCCACCGACGATGCCAGGCATAACCGAATGGTTCCCAGTGCCTTTCTATCAAGAAGATTCCAATCCTCATCAGACATTATTGCCGGTTTCTTGGCTACTCCTTCCAACGGCCTCCATAGATCCTTTTGATAGAGGTAATCCTCCATCTACATCTTCCATAACTGATAGTTCTGCCCATTGAATTTATCAACCTTTATTTTACCCTCGTCCGCCATTGCTCCCACTCAACCGTGAGACTTTTCTGTAGACGATAATCAAACACAACCCACTCTGATACCACTTGTTAGGGTTAGCCGGCAGAAGATATCAATTAAATGCAAATAAAAATTAAATAGAGAAATGGAAATACACAGAAATAATAACAACGAGAGACAAGTTTTAACATGGTTCACCAAAACTCAGGCTACATCCACCAAATAGAGAGTCCAATATTATTATCCAGTAAATCAAACCGATTACAATTAGCAATCCCTGCAACTCAATACCGCTGCAATATGCTACAATACAATCTCAAAACCCTAACCCTTAGCCGCTTTTTATCAAGCTTTTTGTTGGTTACAAAATAGGGGTTTCTTATGTCGGTCAATGAAAAAATTAACTCCCGGTGCATTATGAAATAATAAAAAACCGTGTGAGGTTTCGAGGGCGTTGCCCCCGAGCCCCCACGTGGGCACTGCCCCTTGACCCCACCCTATATCGTGACAGGGAACGCGCCAGGGGCACTGCCCCTGGACCCCGTAAGGGGCGCTGCCCCTTGACCCCGTACGAATTTGGGGGGAAACTGCGCCGATAAAAGTGGGGTAAATATAACCTCCGAGTCTAATTAGGCTCCATATAACAACAATCTCCCACTTGGAGATTGATCAGACTCCACACCATATCATCTTCCACTTGGAGACTGATCAGAACACCTCTGACTCTGTAGCTCCCACTGGAAATAAGCACCCTGGACTGTGCTATTCTATTTTTGGTTGTTTTCAGTCTAAAAGACCAACCGAAGCTTAAGAGGAGCTCAGCTTCTCCCTTGTTACTACCTTTGTAAACATATCTGCTAGATTGGCATCTGTATGTATCTTTGCCAGCTGTAACTGTCCATCATCCAACATCGACCGAATGAAGTGATACCTCAATTGTATGTGTTTGGTCTTTGAATGCAAGGCAGAATTCTTTGCAAGATGTATGACACTCTGGCTGTCTGTAAACAAATAACTGTTAACCTATTATGTACCCAATTCAGTCATGAAAGATTGCAGCCATATCATCTCCTTGCTTACCTCTGTTGCAGCTACATATTCTGCCTCTGTGGTGGATAAAGCAACCACCTTTTGTAACCTGGAAATCCAACTCACCGTTGTTCCACCTACAGTAAAGACATAACCTGTAGTACTCCACCTAGTATCAATATCCCCTGCCAAATCTGAGTCTACATAACCTGCTAAATCAGTATTAGAGCCCCCAAAACATAAGTGTTTATTAGATGTACCTCTCAAATATCAGAGAATCTATTTTACCGCATTCCAATGCTCTAATCCGAGATGACTCATATACCTGCTAACGACTCCTACAGCATGTGTAATATCCGGTCTCGTGCATACCATGGCATACATTAAACTTCCTATAGCTGAAGCATATGGTACCTTAGACATTTTCTCTTCCTCCTCTTGTGTCTTAGGACACATCTCCTTGGTCAATTTCAAATGACTAGGCAAAGGTGTGCTGACAGCTTTTGCATTCTCCATGTGGAATCTTTGCAACACTTTTTCAACATAAGCAGCCTGAGATAGAGTCAATTTTCTGGTCTTCCTATCTCTACAAATTTTTATACCAAGGATTTGTTTTGCTGCCCCCAAATCCTTCATAGCAAATGACTATGCTAACTGTTGTTTTCACTCTCTTATGTGATCTATGTTAGACCCAGCTACAAGCATGTCATCAACATATAAACATAAAATAATGTAGTTGTCATTATCCAACCTCTTAAAATAAACACAATGGTCAGAATTACACCTGCTATAGCCTTGCTCAGCCATAAAACTGTCAAATTTTAAATACCATTGCCGAGGTGCTTGTTTCAGGCCATACAAACTCTTCTTCAATCTGCACACTAGTTTCTCCTTACCTTTGACCTCAAATCCTTGGGGTTGTTCCATATATATCTCCTCCAAATCACCATGGAGAAAGGCAGTTTTCACATCTAGCTATTCCAAATGTAAATCTTCAGTAGCCACAATACTTAAAACAGTATGAATAGAAGTCATCTTGATAACCGAAGAAAATATCTCATCAAAATCAATGCCCTTTTTCTGTGCAAATCCTTTTACAACTAACCTGGCCTTAAATCTTTTCTTACCTCCATCTTCCTCTTTCAGCCGGTAAACCCATTTATTTGGTAAAGCTTTTTTACTTGCAGGTAACTTACATAATTCCCAAGTCTAATTTTTCAACAAGGAGTCCATTTCTTCTTGCATTGCAAGCTCCCACTGAACCTGTGTATCCACCTGCATAGCTTCAACATACCCTTCTAGTTCACCAGCATCTGTTAACAAAATAGAATACAAAGAGGGAGAAAACCTTTCAGGAGGTCTACTGATCCTTGTTGACCGTCTCACATTCACTGGAGTTTGTGGTATTTCTGGTTGCTATTGCGGAGCATGAGGAACCACTGGAACATCACTATTTGGAGTATCGTCCAGCACCACATAATCCTTTTCTTTCTTCTCATGCTGCTGCAACTGATCTTTGTACAACACCTTCTCATTGAATATAACATCCCTGCTTCTCACAATTTTCTGATTTTTAAAATCCCAAAGCCTATAACCAAATTCATTAATGCCATATCCAACAAAGGTACACCTTTTTAATTTTGCATCTAGCTTGGTTCTATTTTCAGAATCTATATGTGCAAATGCTTCACAGCTGAAGGTTTTTAGAAAAGAATAACTCACCTTCTTGCCTGTCCATGCTTCCTCTGGAATACCACAGCCCAAAGGAACTAAAGGACCTCTATTAATTAAATATACAACAATGTTGACAGCCTCTGCCCACATGTTTAAAGGCAGCCCAACATGCAATCTCATGGTCCTTGCATGCTCCATTATTGTCCTATTCATGCGTTCAGCCACTCCATTTTCCTGTGGAGTCCCTGGAACCATTTTCTGCCTACGAATTCCATTAAAGGAACAAGAATCTTCAAATTCTTTGCTGCAATACTCACCACCATTATCAGATCTGAGACATTTTAATCTTTTACCCGTCTCATTTTCAACCAAGCTTCTCCATTTCTTAAATGTTTCAAATACATCAGATTTCTGTCTAAGGAAATAAATCTAGACCTTCCTAGTTGCATCATCTATGAATGTAACATAATACCGAGAGCCACCAAGAGAAGATACTTGAGCTAGTCCCCATACATCTGTATGCACAAGCTCTAATTTTTTATTTTTCTTTTGCTTTCCATCCTTGAGAAAACTGACTCTTTTTTGTTTTCCATACACACAATTTTCACAGAAATCCATATTAATACATTTCAGACCTGGTAAAACTTTCTTAGAATGAAGTACCTTCATACCTTTTTCACTCATATGCCCAAGTCTGTTATGCCACAGTGTTGTCTCAGAACCTGCAGCAACTTTTCTAGTCTCTTCCTGCAAACCTGTAGCAACTGTTCCTGAACCTGTTTGTTTTTTCTCTGTAACAGCTAAAGTAGAAGGAACAGTATGACCTGTACAAAGATATAAGGTGCCTACTTTCACACCTTTTGCTACTTCTAAGGCACCTTTTGAAACCTTCTAATTTTTATCAGTAAATGTAACAATGCAACTTTGTTCAGTTAGCTGCCCTGCTGAAATTAAATTCCTACTGAGCCTTGGAACATGCCTTACCTCTTGTAGTAGCCAATGATTCCCATTCTGCAACTTAATCTTGATTCTTTCCTTTCCAACAATTTGACAGGGTTTGTTATCTCCTAAATAAACCAGCCCAAAATCCCCTTAGACATAATCAAGAAAATAACTTCTATGGGGCGTAGCATGAAATGAGGCCCCCGAATCTAAAACCTATGAATCATCAGCATTATCTAGGGAAAGAATCAAAGCGTCATCTTCAGATTTATTACTTACCACATTTGCTTCCTTATTACCTTCTTGTTTGTCTCCTTCTTTATTCTTCCGAGACTAGCAATCTTTCTTCAGATGACCTGGTTTTCCACAGTACCAGCAAACCTTTTGTCCTCTGGTTTGGGATCTTTTGTCCTTTGATTTTCCTCGTGACTTCCCATGACCTCCAGAACCTTTTCCTCTCTCCTTTGATCTGCCCCTACTTTTTGCATTCAAAACACTGCCTGATTTGGATCCACCTGAGCTTTTCTTACGAATTTTCTCACTCAGAATAACACCAACAACATCATCAAATTTTAGGGTATTTGAACCAGAAATAGAGTTACTAACTGCCATTACCAAACTATCCCAGCTTTCAGGCAATGAACATAATATCAAGAGAGCTCTAACTTCATCAAATTTTACATTTACAGAAGTCAATTGACTGACAATCGTATTAAATTCATTTAAATGACCTGTCACAGATCCACCTTCAACCATTTTCAAATTAAACAACTGCTTCATGAGAAATACCTTATTAGAGGCTGAGGGTTTTTCATACAATTTAGCCAAAGCTTTCATTAGACCATCTATTGTCTTCACTTCCATTATATTGAATGCCACCGACGGTGCCAGGCACAACCGAATGGTTCCCAGTGCCTTTCTGTCAAGAAGATTCTAATCCTCATCAGACATTATTGCTAGTTTCTTGGCTACTCCTTCCAACGGCCTCCATAAATCCTTTTAATAGAGGTAATCCTCCATCTGCATCTTCCATAACTGATAGTTCTGCCCATTGAATTTATCAACCTTCATTTTACCCTCGTCCGCCATTGCTCCCACTCAACCGTGAGACTTTTCTGTAGACGATAATCGAAACACAACCCACTCTGATACCACTTGTTAGGGTTAGCCAGTAGAAGATATCAATTAAATGCAAATAAAGATTAAACAGAGAAATGGAAATACACATAAATAATAACAACGAGAGACAAGTTTTAACGTGGTTCACCCAAACTCGAGCTACATCCACCAAACAGAGAGTCCAATATTATTATCCAGTAAATCAAACCGATTACAATTAGCAATCCCTACAACTCAATACCACTGCAAAATGCTACAATACAATCTCAAAACCCTAACCCTTAGCCGCTTTTTATCAAGCTTTTTGTCGGTTACAAAATAGGGGTTTCTTATGTCAGTCAATGAAAAAATTAACTCCCGGTGCATTATGAAATAATAAAAAACCATGTGAGGTTTCGAGGGCGTTGCCCCCGAGCCCCCACGGGGGCGCTGCCCCTCGACCCTACCCTGTATCGCGACAGGGAACGCGCCAGGGGCACTGCCCCTGGACCCCGCAAGGGGCGCTGCTCCTTGACCCCATACGAATTTGGGGGGAAACTGCGCCGATAAAAGTGGGGTAAATATAACCTCTGAGTCTGATTAGGCTCCATATAACAACATGTATCTTCGTGATTTTGTCTAAGTTGAAGGGCCCCTTTAAGTGTTCTCCTCTACCTTCTATTCCACCATGGATGCCTTAGAAACTAATTTTAAGATGTCCACTTTTAAGTTGTTTTGTGAGCGTTTTATTAGGGAACATGCCAAGCTTATTCAATTGGATGCACCTCCTAGTTCTAAGACCCAATCATTGGTGGCTTAATCATCCAAAGGCAAAGGAAAGAATAGGCATAAGCCTAAGACATTTAATCTTTGTTAGGTCATGAGTCTCAATCCAAATTGAAATAGAATAACACTAAAAAATCCACACCTCCCTCTCATTGTTCTAAGTTTGGTGAGTCTTCCTCCAAAATAATGAATAAGATAGGGGTAAAAGCACAAGGTAGTGTCACACTTTGAGCTAAAAGAATAATTTCGATCAAGTAGGTTTAGGTCAAGTACTAGTCGGCCGAGTGGGATTCGATTGAATCGACTTGGCACCAACGTGGCATGTATTTGGCACCAATGTGGCTTCATTTATTTGGTCGAGTGGTTATGGACTGAGTCCCTTTCGATCAAATCCATTAAATATAAAAAAGCAAAAAACACAACTGTGGCAGTTAATTGTTGCATTTTCGGTCGAGTGGGTTGCGTCTGGATGCTAGTCTACTGAATACCTGGAGCCTACAAAGCCCGCATAAGACTTCATCTTGCTCTCATAACTGTGTTGCATTTTTAATTTATTATCATCATCATGTTTTGAGTTGCATTTTTCAGTTATTATGATCATGTGCATTTGTTTATTTTGTAAATTCGAATGATAAACATGTTAAGGGTTTTAATTGTTTTTGTGAAGCACTGTTTATGTGCTTGTGAACAGATATGATGTTTTAATTAAATTTTTTTAAAACCCTAGTCGAGCCATGATTATGGCACATTTTTTCACAGTAAAACACTAATAGACATCAAATTTCCATAGTCCATAATTAGGGCAGAGTAGAACACTATTTATATTGGAATGGAATTTTTTTTAAAACCCTAGCCGGGCCATGATTAGGGCAGAGTTTTCTTCACACGAAGATAGCCTCCCGCAAAAAGCTCAGAGCACCACTATTTTCCTCGGGTGCCACGTCAGAACCTGAGATTGCTGACAAAGTATGTGAAGCCTTTGTGAAAAGCAAGGCCTTCCTTACAAGAGTGCCACATTCTGGGAGGCCAACATCATGATGATATGGACCTTGGGATTTGTCCAAGCCTGCACGTCTAAGTGCTTGCTCTGGGAGCCCATCAATACCTATGGCTGAAAAATGCCTCAGCTTTAATTTATTTATTTTTCGTTTCCAGATCTAAATTTTTGTGTTATTTTTTCTTTAAATTCAAGGTTTCAATTTTCAAATTCATACAAATCTACTGCCTAATTTCATCCTATTTTTCAAAGGCAGAAAAATATTATCTGGTTGGTTTTTTTATATTTGTGGTTTCAATTATCAAATTCCTATGGATCTATAGCCAGTTCTGTCTTGTTTTTAATAAATTTATGTTATCTGAGTTCAAAATTGCCAGAGATTGTTATTTGGATAACCTTTTAGAGGTGAGGATTAGATAAATTGTCTTAGCAAGTAAGAGTTTAAGTAATTAAATGTAGAAAAAAGGTGTTCTGTTTATGCTGCCATTGCTTTATAGAAAATTGCATCTAAAACAGAGTCTTGCATTTCTTATTTTAAACTCTGTTATATTTGGAACCTGTGTACAAATATTTACATAAACATTTAGAATGACACTGTGATTCCTGGGCAATAGCAGATTGTTCTCCCATTTAAGGCAATTTTCCCAGCAGCTATTGTAGAGGAAATTTAGGTGTTAAATAAAGAAATAGGGTATTTTGTAAGTGCCACTAATGTTTAATTTGGTCTTTTCTTTTTCTCTATTATTTGATTTCAAAACTAGCCTTGATTAAATAATGAACTTCGAAATTAATAGCAAGGACCCAAACATTTGGATTACTAGGGTTTCAAGCATTTTTTCCTTTTTGACCTTTTTATTAAAAACTACAATTGTACAGAAATAAAATGATCAAAGAAAATGCGTCACACCCAAAATTGGTAACTGGGTTAGGCTTGTATCAAATAACAGAAAAAGATTCAAACCCATAATTAGCAACTGGGTTGGACTCGAGTAAAATAAAAGCAATGCTAAAATCCCATAAAACCACTTTCTATTTTTCTTCTAAAAATATGTATCTCATAGGAGTATCTAGCATTTTATAGATTTTGAATAGGCACCTCTGCTTCATAATTACTTTTATGCAGTCAACATATTAATTGTATTGTGGAGTATCTAGTAATTTATAGATTTTGAATAGGCACCTCTGCTTCATAATTACTTTTATGCAGTCAATAGATCAATCGTATTGTGGAATTTCAATATAGATAAATCCATAAATTAGTTTGATTGTTCTGGAAAGGAATGCAGTTTGAGGATTATTTCACATTTTCTTCAAGCTTGTTTTCTTAATTTTTATTAATTTTGTCATACACATGAGCATTTCAGTGATACTAGCTCTCTTTTTTTACATTAGAATTAGTATCTCTATCTTTTCTTGTCCTTCATAGTTGACTTCCTTCCAGTTGTGTTACCAAATCTAGAAATCAAACTCTTGCTACGTGAAACCAATCCTGACCATGGATATCTTCCTCTTGATGACTCATGAATCAATGAAGGTTGACCCAACACTCTAGCACCTTCTCTGACCATTTAGAAACAATATACTCATTAGCACAATCAGACTACAATCACCTTTCATCATTCCCAAAAAATGTTATGTAACTTATTGTCACATTCAATTACAAGTTGGAAATCATTAGAAACTTTGGACATCACTGAAGAATAATAGCATGAGACATATTATACAAACATAATGATTACCAAGGTAAGTCCCAATAGATGATACTCCAAGTATTTCTTGCAAAATAAAGAAAGAAAATTGATGTCCACATATGACCAAATTAGGCCACTGGAACTTAAACATCGATCCAAAAATAATAGCAGTAAAAGGGAGTGCCCAAAGTATTCCCATCTAGAAAACACTAAAAGAGAGTTTACCTTTAAAAATTATCCTAGGAAGAAAGTAAACCCTCCTATCCTTAAATATTTTACTTTTCTCAAAATATTAAGAGTATTCCAAACAAAATTCCCTTCCCAGTCATCTCTAGTCTGTCCAACAGTTCGTGCAGTTTAGGTCTATCAAATTTTAATTCGTTGATCAAATAGGTGATGATCAAGATGTTTAGCTCCACAAAGGATCATCCATGTAAAACTCATATTCAAAGTTTCAGCAAGGGACTTCCATCAATCCTGCAGCTGGAAGCTACAAAATCAATCAAAATGAGCACAAAGACTGGCAGATACATGAAAGAAGAAATGCGCATCCAAAATATACAAATCCATTAGCCCATACTCAAATAGAATAAAGAATCTGATGTGCATATGTATCATATAACAAAAATGTGCTGAACAATCAACTTTGTCACACATCATGAAATCATGAATAAGAACAAAAATGACTTGGTCCATAGTTTGACACTCTAGGATTCAAGAAAATATTTTCTCCAGGGAAAAATGCAAATGCTTTGAATAGGGACCTCTACTTCATAATTACTTTTATGCAGTCAACAGATCAATCGTATTGTGGATTTTCAATATAGATAAATCCATAAATTAGTTTGATTGTTCTGGAAAGGAATGTAGTTTGAGGATTATTTCACATTTTCTTCAAGCTTGTTTTCTTAATTTTTATTAATTTTGTCATACACATGAGCATTTCAGCGATACTGGCTCTCTTTTTTTACATTAGAACTAGTATCTCTATCTTTTCTTGTTCTTCATAGATGACAATGATTTTTTTGTTGGATCACTCCAAATTCTCAAGCTTTGTGCTTGCAATTGGAAGCACCTATTCTCTTTTCAAGAATTGTATGCTTCCCTCTGTGCATGTGTTTTTTTGTTAATACTTGTGCTTCATATCCTATATTGAATCTCTTTTGACTATGAAGTAATGTTCATTTGTTTAGCTTTGGATGTATCATGGAGTTATTTGTTGAAAGATTCCCAATAACATTAATAAAGTTAACAACATTAGAGATAGGTTAAAACATTGTTTTATGACCATTAGAAATCAATACAAAGAAAATTATGAAGTAACGTTCATTTGTTTAGCTTTGGAAGTAACGTTCATTTGTTTAGCTTTGGATGTATCATGGAGTTATCTGTTGAAAGATTCCCAATAACATTAATAAAGTTAACAGCATTAGAGATAGGTTAAAACATTGTTTTATGACCATTAGAAATCAATAGAAAGAAAATTATGCATAGCATTTGAGTGGACTTGGACCTAAGTTCATACCTTGTGGGAATATCCTTAGTAGTGTTGAATGGGGAACATAGATTCCCCCACACACTAGACTTTGTAAGTAGATATATATTTTTTAAAGTATTTTAATATGTTATCATATAAGGTTCAATATTCAGTAACTCAACATTACATGGTAGTGAAGTGAATGATTACAATAGGTTAACGGGCGTGAATGATTCTTATAAGAATCGTCCTCTTTTTTCCTTATCTTGCCTCAACAATAAGATCATGAACTACCTTAGGCCATACTCGTGTATAAGATTTTTAATTATGTAATACCTTTATATTAAATTAATCTATAGATTTTAAAAGTGAATAGTACTATAAAATATATATTTAAGTAATAGATAATGAAAGTTCTAATTACTTACAAGTGATTGTGGGTTATGATGGGATTAATAATGTGTCTAAGTATGGAATTTGGAATTTGGTATTTGGTATTGAATATTTAATGATGATCGTGAGTCAAGTTTATTTTAAATATACACTTTTAATCTATGAAATGTAAGTATAATTCCAAATTTCAATCTATGAAATGTCAATAAACATAATTGTTGGTAACTTCAATTCTCTTTATTTGATAATACATTAATTAGATTTCTTCCATTATAGTTATGAAAACCATTATATACTTGTGAAAAGTTGAATCTTGTAAATTGTCCAAGCTTATCTTTGAATCCTTTTCCTTTGCATGCAAATCTAAACTTTGTGTTTATTTAGATGATCTACATGTTGCATTTTTATATTTTTGTATGCTTAAAAGAAAAATGCTTGTACATATTTAATTTTTTTGTTTTAATTAAATGCAGATCTCTTTACATAGTTTTATCTAGATATGGCTGATGATCAGGGATCTCATCATTCCACGCAGTCTCAGTGTGAAGCTGAGGCTAGGAATAATTTTTATAATGATAGCATTTCTAGATTAGATAATGCTTTGAAATGTTTGGATCAAACTATACTAAAACCCCCAAAATTTGGCTAATAGAGATAGATTAGTTAATATTCGGTGCGAGATTAGACATATGATTGAGACAATAAAATCATACAATCCATATGATGATATTAGCACTGAGGAGTTTTATAGGTCCCTTGCTAGGACTATTACTGGCACTGAGAATATCAAAACTATTTCTGATAGAGTTTCATTACATAATGTGCATACTATGTTCCCTTTTTATACTGGGAAAGACAAAGTTAGAGGTTATACTGTTACCAGGTGTATATGTAGGAATACACACAACACTGAGAGGGGGGCTGAATCAGTGTTGTTAACAATTTTAACATTTTTTTACTCCTTTTGATTAATTTAATTTCACAATTATAGAATTCTTCAGATAGAACAAAGAAAATATGCAGAGTATCAACACAAAACTTGACACAAGAAATTTCCTGAGTGGAAAACCCTCCTGGGGTATAAAAACCACTCAACTACCTCACTAGCTTAACACAAATTTCAGATTACAACTATCTCAATACAATTTTGCCTCACGGGCATATTGTACTTCTCTGCATGTCTCACTGACATTACAACATTAGAAATTTATTGAAAAGAATAAATCAGGGGATTTCCCTGTTTCAATAATCACAATACCTTATTTCTCCCTTTTAAAAAGAATCAAATAAATGTATTTTTCCTCTGCAACACACTTCAAAAACAATTTACAATATTATAAACTCTCTGACTACAAAATTAAAAAATTAACCTTCTTTGAAAATGATTATCTTTCAAATCTTCAATCTGCTCTGTGACACTTCAACCTTGATTGCATCATCCCATCAACAAGAAATAATACTCTGCTCTTCATTCATAAAAACCTTTCAATCTAGATTGCACCATCATACCTGCAAAAATTCATCTCATAACAAAATCTCTCATCTTCTCAAAATCTCTCTCATCCTCAAAAACCCTCCTCAAAACTCTACAACTCAAAATTAACTTTTTCTCATGCTCTAAAAAACTTTTTCACACTCTTCAAGATCATCCCTTATCTGCAATGATAATACACCTACCATACAAAATCTCTCTATATACAAAATAAACTTCCATCAAACAATATCTTCAAAATCGGTTCAACTTCCAACACCATGTTTTTATTCATTTCACATTCTCTAAAAGAAAATAAAACTAAAAACAATATCATGAAGATCACATTCTTTTCATATTCTTTGTCATAGGAAACCTTCCAAATTCCACTCTGACTCTTAACAAAAATTCCAATTTGAGTGCCTCTTCATCCTCGGTGAAAAACCATGAAAATAGCAAGCTTTATTGCCTTTTGATAACACAGTAGTTGTCAAATTTAACAAGGGAAACTAACCGTTTGAGGCAACTCCAAGTTCAAACCTTATCCCTCCGATTCGCGCGGCCTGCCACATGAAGATTCAACGATGATCGTTGATTAACCTTTTCCCGCGGAGCACACCGAATAGTAACCAGTGACCGGGCACCCTAGGCAATGGGGCCGGTAGAAACTATGACCATGTAACCCTTAAGATGTCACTTAAGTGACATGAACCTACCAAGCCGGTCAACTGGCAATTATAACAAAAAAGTGCAATATTGATGACAGGCAGTATGGTTAGGAAAGATAAGTGTTGAGGACAATTTTTAAGACTAGTTAAGTGTTAAACAAACAAAATTATCACTTCAAATACTCAAAACCTCAACATATCTTTAGCACTGAATTTTAAACCATACATCATCAGATTTGCCACTGTCATGAAGCCAATTTAGATGAAGTTAATATAATGCATATTAACTTTTGTCAAATGATACAAGCCCTTGCCCTAATTCAATATTGATAATATGCAATGAATACCACTGATCAATATGACAGACTAACATAAGAGATGCCATTGATTAAGCAATTGTAATCCACTGAAATGACTAAGTCAGAACAACTTCACACAAGATCAAAACTGATGTCATTACCATGAAGACCATGTCACTGATGAAGACCATGTCACTGATGAAGACCATATCACTGATGTCATTACCATGAAGACCATGTCACTGATGTCACTACCATTTTGGCATCAATGAAAAGACAATATGCTCAACTGTGAAATGTGCTACAAAACTCCCCCTTTGTCTTTGACATTGATGGCAAAATCATTGCTTATTTCTCCCCCTTTTTGACATAAAATTGTCAAAGGCAAAAAAATACCACAACCAATAGTCCTGTTCTTGTAAATGCAATCCTCTGAAAAAAAAACTATCAAAACCAACACTCTACATCACACTGATCAAATGCACAATACTGTAATACTACCAACCAAAAAAAATATGTACAAAAACTATATACATATTATGTACAAATGAGATTCAGGACATCAAAAATGATCTAGAAGACAACTCCCCCTAAATCTAATATCTCTATAACTTACTGAAGAGAGACAAGAGACAGAACTCCCAGTCTCTGTCTCAGAGTTTCAAATGTCTCCTTTGGCAAAGGCTTTGTGAAGATGCCAGCCAATTGATCACTTGTATGCACATATTCCAAAGCAACTTCATTTTCAATCACTTTTTCCCTTAAAAAATGATATCTGATAGCAATGTGCTTAGTTCTTGAATGCATTATAGGATTCTTTGACATATTGATAGAACTTGTGTTATCACAAAGAATAGACACAGGCTTTTTAACCTCAACCTTAATATCAAGAAGTGATTGTACCATCCAAAGTACCTGTGTACAACATGATGAAGCAGCAATGTACTTAGCTTCAGCTGTAGATAGAGAAACACAATCTTGTTTCTTACTATGCCATGCAACCAATCTACCACCCAGAAAGAAAGCTGCCCCACTTGCACTTTTTCTGTCATCAGGACATCCAGCCCAATCTACATCTGTATAGGCAAGAAGTGTAAAATCATTGTGTCTAGGATACCATAATCCAAAATCAAGTGTACCCTTAATATATCTAAAGATTCTCTTAACAGCATTCAAATGTGATTGTTTAGGACAAACTTGAAATCTTGCAACCAAACAAACAGCCTGCATAATATCAGGCCTAGAAGTAGTGAGATATAAAAGACTCCCAATCATAGATCTATACAGAGGCTGTTCTACTTCAGGTGATTCATCATTTTTACTTAGCTTATGCCCTGTCTCCATAGGAGTACCCAAAGGTTTGCAATCATCCATTTGAAATCTCTTTAACATTTCTTTGGCATATTTATTTTGTGAGATAAATATTCCTTTTTCAAGCTGAGATACCTGAAGACCAAGAAAGAAAGACAATTCTCCCAACATAGACATTTCAAATTCTGACTTCATAATGTTAGGAAATGAATGACTCATATCATCATTGTTACTACCAAAAATGATATCATCAACATAAATTTCAACAACCAGAATATCCTCACCTTTGATTAAATAGTACAAATTACTGTCCACACCTCCTTTTGTGAACCCCTGTTCCTGCAGAAACTTATCCAGTCTATAATACCAAGCCCTTGGAGCTTGCTTTAAACCATATAAAGCCTTTTTCAACCTATAAACATGATCTGAATTATCTTTATTCACAAAACCTTCTGGTTGTTCCATGTAGACTTCTTCTTCAAGATCTCCATTTAGAAATGCTAATTTTACATCCATTTGGTAAACTTTGAAATTTTTATAAACTAAAAAAGCTAAAAACATTCTTATAGCTTCTAATCTAGCAACAAGAGCAAATGTTTCTTCAAAGTCAATACCTTCAATTTGTGAATACCCTTTGCAAACTAATCTAGCTTTGTTTCTAACAACTTTACCTTTATCATCAAGCTTATTCCTAAACACCCATTTAATCCAGGCTTCATCTTTGCTGGCTTCAACATAACTTTTAGGTTCCATTTCAGATATCAAGCACACATGTGCTTGATTATGTACAGCAGCAAGCTTTCTTCTAGTTACCACACCACTGTCCTTGTCCCCAATGATCAACTCATGAGGATGATCTCTTTGATATGCCTTTAAAGGAGTCTTTATCTTAACATCAACAGATTTTTTAGGATCTTCTTCCTTTTGTGAATGATGATCAACTTCATTGTCATGAATCAACTGCATACGGGGCTGCAAATCCTCACCCACCTTAACATTAGTACTTTCAATTATTCTTTTGAGCCTATTGTTAAAACACTTATATGCCTTGCTATGTGTAGAATAACCAATAAATATGCCTTCATCACATCTAGACTCAAAACCACATAAGCTATCATTATCTTTCTTGATGTAACACTTACTTCCAAAAATTTTAAAATACCCAACATTAGCTGACTTACCATACCAAAGTTCATAAGGAGTATAATTTGACTTTACCCTTAATTGAACTCTGTTCAAAGTATATACAGTTGTATGAACAGCTTCTCTCCAATAGACATTAGGCAGATTTGCATCATGTAGTAAGGTTCTTGCCATTTCTTTTACAGTCCTGTTTTTCCTTTTAGCTACCCCATTTTGCTGTGGAGTTCTAGGAGTGGAGAATTGCCTTCTTATCCCATGTTTTTCACAATACTTCTCAAATTCCTTTGAAGTGTACTCTCCTCCATTGTCTGACCTTAAACATTTTAGCTTGAAATTAGATTCCTTTTCAACCATCTTCTTAAAGATTTTGAATCTATCAAATGCCTCTGATTTATGCCTTAAGAATGTTACCCATGTCATTCTTGAAAAATCATCAATGAAAAGCATAAAATATTTTTCTCCTCCCAGAGCTTTAGTCCTTGTAGGACCACACAAATCTGAATGTACCAGTTGTAGAGGTTTTGAAGTAAAATATTCCTTAGGTTTGAAACTAACTTTAGTTTGCTTACCCAGCTGACACTCTTTGCATATAGTATTACTTGGTTTTGAAATATGAGGCATATTTCTGACATTGTGATTCCTGCTGATTCTCACAAGATTGTCAAAATTCACATGACCAAGTCTTCTATGCCACAACTAGCTTTCCTCAATTTGACCCATGAAACAGATATGGCTATCAACACTTTTAGTTTCTGAGTTATGAAGATTGTAGATGCTACCACTAGTCCTTAGACCTGTTGCAATAACTTTACCTGATTTCTTTTTGATCTCACATCCATGTGCATCAAAAACCACATTAAAACCATTATCACATATTTGACTGACACTTAACAAGTTGTGCTTCAGTCCTTCTACAAAATACACATCATGTAGTGGTGTTTCATCATCAAGAAGAATTGTACCTTTGCCTTTGATCATAATGCAATCATTATTTCCAAACACAACAGAGCCTTCATTAATGTCTTCAAACTTAACAAATTTTTATTTGTCTCCTGTCATGTGGTTGGAACAACCACTGTCAATCACCCACTGTTCCTTCTTTTTGGCATGAAAAGCAGCTTGTGCAATCATAACATCAAGGCTCTTATTGATTACCTTAGGTTTCCAAACAAGCAACTTCTTTTCAGAACTTGAAGAAGACAAACCTGTAACAATATTCCTTATAGTTTGCTACATTTGCAAAGAAGGTCTACAAAATTTGGCAATGTGCCCAAAATTTTTACAATTGTGACACTTCAAACTTCTTAAAAACATGAATGGATTCTTTGGAAATAAATGCATTTCTCTTCTGACTCCAAATCTGCATTCACTGGCTTATGTCCAAACCTGTTGCAACAAAAACAATATCCAGTAAAGTGAGCATTATACCTGAAAGTATCACTCCTGTTGTAGTTTGTTGTCCTTATGATTGATTTGCCATTTGTACTAGCCTTTTGAGAACATTGTCCCTCTTCAAATCCAAGACTTGATTTATCTTTGAATCCTTTTTGTCTATCAAGAAGATCATCAAGTTTATCACTACTTCTGCACATATCAAGTCTTCTTCTCAGATCAACAATTTCAGCTTCAAGTGTATGACATTCCTTGTCCTTGTTATTCAACTCTTTGTCTTTATCATCAATAATTCTCTTACTTTCTTCAAGAGAAAGAATTAGATCAGTAATCTGTTTCTCATAACAAGTTAATTTATCATTCATGATATCATTTTCCTTTTGAAATTGACTTCTTTGTGCAATGATTTTCTTTTTAAGTTTCTTGACTTGACTTAATGCACACATCAATTCTCCTTCAAAATCAATAACAACTTCACAACTATTTGATTGTTCCTCACATTTTTCATTTTGAACTTCATTTAGAATAGCCATAAATAAGGTCTGTGCATTTTCATCAAGAAAATCATCTGAATCACTTTCAGTCATATCAACATTTTTGATGAACAAACTTCTTTTTTTTCTGAAATTATTTTTCCTTCTAGAAACAAACTGTTTCTTTTTAAATTGCTTCTTGTTTTCATCTTCATCACTGTCTAGGTCTTTGTAAGGACACTGAGCTGCATAGTGTCCAATCTTTCCACACTCAAAACATTTGAATGGAAGCTTACCTTTGTACTTACCAACAGATCCCTTCTTCAACTTGCTTGCAAGAGATATTTCTTGATCATCATCCAATTCTTCTGAATCAGAAATCTCCTTTTCTTTTCTGACTGATTTAAAAGCAGTTTCTTTGCTTGAAGGTATGTCATTGCTAATTCTCATCTCATAAGCTGTGAAAGTGCCATGAAGTTCATCAAAGGTAACTTTGCTTAAGTCTCTTTCTTCAACTGCAGACACTTTGGATTCATATTTTGGATTTAAAGTCCTTAAGACTTTTGTAACAACTATCTTCTCTTCCAGTGTATCACCAAGTCCTCTGATAGCATTTACAATTTCTTGGACCCTTAGAAGATATTCTGCCACTTTCTCATCATCACTCATTCTGAGACTTTCAAATTTGGCTCTGTAGGATTGCAGTTTTGCTTCTTTGATTTTATCATCTCCTTGATAAATATTAGATAGTTTGTCCCATATTTCCTTGGCTGTTTTACACTCCATGATTTTGACAAGTATGTCATTGGTAAGACCACAACATAATGCTTTTTTAGCCTTAGCATTATTTTCATATGCCATTTTCTCATCAGCTGTGCTAGGAGGATTTGTAGCAGTATATGTAGTAATAATGGTAGCATACACATTATACCCCAGAGATGACAAATATGACTCCATCCTAAATTTCCAAAAAGCATAGTTAGAACCATCAAACACAGGTGCTTTATAATTTGAGTAACCTTCTTGACTTGCCATGATAAGTATTCCAGAAATATGATCTACCCAAGCTGATTAAGCTTTGACGGGTTACCAGGCTCTGATACCAATAGTAGGAATACACACAACACTGAGAGGGGGGGTGAATCAGTGTTGTTAACAATTTTAACACTTTTTTACTCCTTTTGATTAATTTAATTTCACAATTATAGAATTCTTCAGATAGAACAAAGAAAATATGCAGAGTATCAACACAAAACTTGACACAAGAAATTTCCTGAGTGGAAAACCCTCCTGGGGTATAAAAACCACTCAACTGCCTCACTGGCTTAACACAAATTTTAGATTACAACTGTCTCACTGACATTACAATTCTGCCTCACTGGCATATTATACTTCTCTGCATGTCTCACTGACATTACAACATCAGAAATTTATTGAAAAGAACAAATCAGGGGATTTCCCTGTTTCAATAATCACAATACCTTATTTCTCCCTTTTAAAAAGAATCAAATAAATGTATTTTTCCTCTGCAACACACTTCAAAAACAATTTACAATATTATAAACTCTCTGACTGCAAAATTGAAAAATTAACCTTCTCTGAAAATGATTATCTTTCAAATCTTCAATCTGCTCTGTGACACTTCAACCTTGATTGCATCATCCCATCAACAAGAAATAATACTCTGCTCTTCATTCATAAAAACCTTTCAATCTGGATTGCACCATCATACCTGCAAAAATTCATCTCATAACAAAATCTCTCATCTTCTCAAAATCTTTCTCATCCTCAAAAACCCTCCTCAAAACTCTACAACTCAAAATCAACTTTTTCTCATGCTCTGAAAAACTTTTTCACTCTTCAAGATCATCCCTTATCTGCAATGATAATACACCTGCCATACAAAATCTCTCTATATACAAAATAAACTTCCATCAAACAATATCTTCAAAATCGGTTCAACTTCCAACACCATGTTTTTATTCATTTCACATTCTCTAAAAGAAAATAAAACTAAAAACAATATCATGAAGATCACATTCTTTTCATATTCTTTGTCGTAGGAAACCTTCCAAATTCCACTCTGACTCTTACCAAAAATTCCAATTTGAGTGCCTCTTCATCCTCGGTGAAAAACCATGAAAATAGCAAGCTTTATTGCCTTTTGATAACACAGTAGTTGTCAAATTTAACAAGGGAAACTAACCGTTTGAGGCAACTCCAAGTTCAAACCTTATCCCTCTGATTTGCACGGCCCGCCACATGAAGATTCAACGATCATCGTTGATTAACCTTTTCCCGCGGAGCACACCAAATAGTAACCGGTGACCAGGCACCCTAGGCAACGGGGTCGGTAGAAACTACGACCATGTAACCCTTAAGATGTCACTTAAGTGACATGAACCTGCCAAGCCGGTCAACTGGCGATTATAAGAAAAAAGTGCAATATTGATGACAGGCAGTATGGTTAGGAAAGATAAGTGTTGAGGACAATTTTTAAGACTAGTTAAGTGTTAAACAAACACAATTATCACTTCAAATACTCAAAACCTCAACATATCTTTAGCACTGAATTTTAAACCATACATCATCAGATATGCCACTGTCATGAAGCCAATTTAGATGAAGTTAATATAATGCATATTAACTTTTGTCAAATGATACAAGCCCTTGCCCTGATTCAATATTGATAATATGCAATGAATACCATTGATCAATATGACAGACTAACATAAGAGATGCCATTGATTAAGCAATTGTAATCCACTGAAATGACTAAGTCAGAACAACTTCACACAAGATCAAAACTGATGTCATTACCATGAAGACCATGTCACTGATGAAGACCATGTCACTGATGAAGACCATATCACTGATGTCATTACCATGAAGACCATGTCACTGATGTCACTACCATTTTGGCATCAATGAAAAGACAATATGCTCAACTGTGAAATGTGCTACAGTATAGATCCGCTAGTTGGTCCATTTATATATCCTAGATTTTTGACAGCCAATCATAGATGGCCTCATAATGATGAGTTGCCACTATATTTTTGCAAACAATTATATGCTGAATTTCATTTAAGATTATCTGTGGATTACACATCTATGCCTGCACATGCTGGATAGGGCAAGGGGTGGTTTGCTAATAAACCTCAATTTAGACTTCCAAATTTATCACCGCCCGAAAATAAGAGGGCATTAGTTGGTCCAAACCTTTTGGTTCTTCCAAAATGTTTGGAATTAGCAGTAGCAGGAGATGCAACAATCACACCGACTAGATCCAGGCTTTTTGATAGGATGACCACCATTGCTACTCAAGTTGATCAGATGTCTTCTGATCGTGCAGGGAGATACTTACTACGTCCACAGATTGGCCTTCCTCCCATTGAGGCTACATCCACAAATTATGACCCCTACATTCGTGCAGATCTGCCATCCCCATCAGATGTGACCCATATGAGTGACACCATTGTATGTAATGTTGCTTCAGCTTCCATTCTTGATTTACTATCAGCATACCAGTTTATCAGTGATGAGTATGGTATTCCTTTGGATGTTGTATCAACTCATATTAGATGACATACTGGTAGACAGTCGGGTCAGGGTGAGGCAGCTTCAGAGGACCAGTAACTATAATATAGGACTCTTGCTTTCAATAGAATTCAATGCTTCTTGTAGGTTTTCAACTATTGTTTGCTTTAATGAACCTGATGACTTTTTCTTATTATCAACCCCTAACACCTCCAAAACAGGGGTCATCTCTTTCTTCCTAAATAACTTTGCAAATAACTGTGCTCTTCCAATTATAGACTTATTTTCAAAAAAATCGTCCCATATTTTTTTAGAGTGTAATTTTACTATGCTTTCAGGTACCGTATCTTCAGATGAAATATTTTTGAAAAGAGAATCCTCATCCATCTCCATCATATTTTCCATACCAAGGAAAAAATTTATATCACCACCTTCAATTTGTTTTGGTACCTGTACTCCTTGGTCATCAACAATTTCCATGGGTTGTTCTTGAGTAGATGTTCCTTCACCGACATTTGTAGTATCTC
Source organism: Cunninghamia lanceolata (assembly GCA_027924645.1). Taxonomy (NCBI): domain Eukaryota; kingdom Viridiplantae; phylum Streptophyta; class Pinopsida; order Cupressales; family Cupressaceae; genus Cunninghamia; species Cunninghamia lanceolata. The sequence goes on from BSBN01001136.1 coordinate 7,870,015, forward strand.
TTCTTCGATCATACAACATTTTTCTTGTCTTTTTATTGCCCATCACAAATTGATCAAATTTGAATTCACCTGCATGTAAAAATAACACATGTACAAAGACTTTAACCTCTATTTTTTTAAGATCTAGGTCTACATTCAATAAATCAATGGTTTTAATCAATTACACGTTTTAGAACATGGTATCTAAGAATACAACTCTACCCCTATTCAAATTAGTGGTTCTTTTTTCTCTAAATTTCTATAATTTAATAATTTAAAAAAACCCCAAAAAGTTAAAAAAGCTAAAAAAGGCATTAAAAAAACACTTTCAGATCATTGTGTTTTTTAATATGACTTTGCCCTTGTTGAAATCAGTGGTTCTTTTTTCTCCAAATTTTTATAATTTATTCATTTAAAAAAGCTTTAAAAAAAAAAAAAAACTAAAAAAGCCAAAAAAAATGCATTAAACAAACACTTTCACATCATTGTGTTTTTCAATATGACTCTTCCCTTCAAAATCCTTTTTTTTTAATTTATTGTAATTCAGTAATTACAAAACAATAAAAAAGCCACAAATTTTTTCAAAAAAATAAAAAACAAAGGAGTAGATTCGACTGAATGGGATTCAGCCTAATCCCATTAGATAGAATCCCATTTGATCAAATCTGTCTATGTGGCATCCTATTAGACAGCAAAGTCACCATTTTCTCATATTTCTCAAACTTCCAACTTCTGCTCAATATTTTTACAATCAAAGTTAATTTTTTAAAAAAAGAAAAATACCCTTTTATAGAACTCGGAGTGCTGAATGTGGAAATATATATATTTTTATATTTTGAGTAATTTTAGGATATAAATATTTAAAATAATGCAAGCAGGTTGTTCAAGTTCAAAAAGAGGCTAATTTGAAACTAAAAAAAATAGTAAAACATCATTTTAAAATTTGGCAAATATATGATGCCCTAGAAGAGACAATCCTCTTCAAAAGGGTATAATTTGTTTTTTGAAAATGAAAAAAAAACTAAACAATAGTTGACGTTAACTGAAAACTATCAAAATCAGGTAAGTTTGACTTTAAAACATTATTACGAGAAAAATATAGATCAAAAATTCTTTTTTTTTCCATGCCCTAGATAATGAAGTCACCTATTTGGGGAAAAAAAAATCAGGGGAAAATGCATTTTTTTTCTATTTGTTTATTGACGTCAACTGAACATCACTTTTTCTTCAAATTTTCAGCATTTCAAAATCTGCTCTTAAATTGATAAAAAAGAAATCAAAACAATTTTTAAAAAAATCTTAAAAATTATTCTAATAAACTTCAACAAGAGATCTACATTTTCTTAGTTTACATCATTTTGAAATTCAAAACATAAAGACCACTTTTATGTGGTCGAAGTTGAGATTTTTTTTTATGTTGGCCGATTCCTTTATAAAGTGTGACACAGGTTTGTGCTTTTACCCATTATAGATGACTTTTGCAACTTTTGTGGAATCTTGGACATGATAAATCTAGATGTAGGAAGTGATTAGAGGCTTTGGAAGAAGCCATGTAGTGGCATAATATTTCTATCTCCAAACCCTCTTCCATAGGTAAACAGTAAGCCCTTTCTACATAGGTTTTGTATGTTTCATCATCACCTAATTGGATACTTGATTTAGGTGCTTCTCACCACATGGCAAATTCACATGACCTTTTTCTACTTTCTAGGAGTAGTACTTCTTATATTATATTTGGATACTCAAGTGAATTCCATTTTTGGGATCAAGCATAGTATAGTTGGCAGATGGGTGCATCAATGTTGTTCTCTTGGTTCTAGAGATTTCTACTCACTTTCTTTCTATTTATTAGATTTGTCATTCTCATGAAGTAAAGACAACTAAGTTTAATGTAGTCATTCAAGAGCTATAAGAGTAAAATATTGTTGTTGCTTTAGGGAGTGTTAATCATCAATCTTGCTTAGTATAGGTTTGATGGTTTTAAGTCATCATTAGGATCATCCCTCATTGCACATGTAGATTCTTTGAGTAATATTTAACACAAACAATATGTTCATATAAATTACAAGTATCTTTAGGAATTGAGCACATAGGCTATGGTGATTAGTCCTCCTAGGGTTCCATGCATTGAGAAAATTTATCAGGGCTGTGTACTTGAAAAACATCATTAGGACCCTTTTCCTAAGGGTAATGCCTCACATGCTAAGGTACCCCTCAAGTTAGTTCATAGAAACCTCATGTCATTTCTGATTCCTTTTTTGAGGCCAAGTATGTTCTCACCTTTATTGATGTGTAACATACCAACTCATACAACTTGGAATTACTCACAAAATTTAATAAGAAAGTAAAAGAACATGTTCAACCATGAGTGAGATTTATATTTTTAAAACAATTGCATAATCACATAGAATTAATAATCACATAGAATTAAATGTATGTCTTTTGTGAATATTTTTCAACCTTGAAATTACAATATATTCAAAGATAAAATCATAGTGAAATCATTTCACTTTACATTTACAAATAATTTGCACTCGACAATATGAATAATTTTACATAAGTATGAAAATCATAAGTCATATCATGAAGTATACTGCATTTGGAATCTAGTACAACACATGGCCGAGCATGGCCGAACACTCCAAATTTGCAAAGTTTTCTAGTACAACCCATGTGGTCATGATGCAAGTGGCATGGTCGCCCAGTTTTGTTTCTAGAGGTTGAGGATCTCTCCTTCCAAGATGGCTCCTTGTGGGATTGAATGAAGTATTTTTGAAGGTATTTTCCATTTATTTACAAAGGGATGGAAAACATTTGAGTTGCAAAGTACAGTTGATAAAGATAGAAAAATTTGTAATGAAATTGAGGGTTTTTTCAAGTTATTGGTGTTAGAGAAATTGTATTGTAATATTTTCTAGATTCTCTTTCAAGGTCTATGAGAGGACATTGTGATATTCAAAGAATGAACCCAATGTGTAGATTTAACATTATTCCAAGTGTCTCATAAACATTCAGTGAGTTTTTGGTAATTTTGATAGATTACTCTTATCACATTTGTTGATACAAATGTTCTTCATGATTAATTGATTGTATAGATTTTAAAACATCTCTGTAATGCTATTGAAAGATATCTTTTCATGAGAATGTGTGAAACTTATGGATTGTTTATGGATTATTGAAGAATGTTTGGAATTGTGTCTTGCAATCTTCTAGTTGCTTGTTTGTTTGTGTAGAGCCTAGATTGTGCAATAGACTATCAGTTACTTTATTTGTTGCTACCTTGATTAGGTAACAAAATTTGATTACAATAGTGTCCCCTTTGATTGAGTATCCAGACTCTGCTATCCTAACTAAATATAGGCACTGATTTTCTATCTATCAACCCTCTCTTTTCCTTCACAACACTCAAACACAACAAAAACCTTAGTCTTTTAGTTTATTTGTGTTGTTTGCCCTACCTACATCCATTTCTAGATGTGCTACTACATTAGGGGTTATCAAAGAAATATTTTAGATCATGCATGGTTGTATATCTACTACTTGAAGGTGTAATACCCATGAATTCCTCAAACCAACATACAAGCTACTTAGTGACATAAACTTGGAGTTTCTTGTGCATTGGGTATGGTTTGACCCAGGGTTTTAATTCCATATTTCTATCAATCATTTTTTCTCATACACCTTAGGGAATACCCCCCTTGGTCTAGTAGAGCCAGAAGAAGAAGAAGGTCTTACCCACCTTATCATTGTTGTCTTTAGTTGCCTCGTCCTTAGTATAAGTCTATAATCCCTATCTTGAGTTTGAGACCCCTCGCACTCAATAACTAATTGGCTTTAGGTATTTGAGGAGTCTCAACTTTGAGCACCAACATTATTGGTGCCCTTGTCGGGGATGTAATATCTTGGTTTATATTTTAAAGATCTTTGCAACACAAATATTGAAGAAAGTTTGCAGCAGTCTACTGTTTGCATTTTGTTGTGCTCTGAAGTTGGCAACCTGTCAACTTATACCAATGTTATTGGCATCATTGCCAGTGATGTAATATCTTGGTTTTGATTTTGAATACCTTTGCAACATAGTCATTGAAGAAAGTTTACAACAGTCTTCTATTTGCATTTTTTTGTGTGTTGAAGTTAGTGGCATGTCAACTTAAGCCAACATTATTGGCACCATTTTCGGGAATGCAATATCTTGGTTTAGATTTTGAAGACCTTTGCAACACAATCATTGAACAAAGTTTGCATTAGTCTACTATTTGCATTTTGTTGTGTGTTGAAGTTGGTATCCTGTCAACTTACACCAACATTATTGCTGTCGTTGTCAGGGATGTAATATGTTGGTTCAAATTTTGATGCAACATAGTCATTGAAGAAAGTTTGTAGTAGTCTACTATTTGCATTTTGTTGTTTGTTGAAGTTGGCAGCCCGTCAACTTATGGGCACTGGCATCGTTGTTGAGGACAACATAAGTTATTTGTTGTTGTCTCGAGTCCTCTACTGGTAAAGAAAATTTTCTCTTCCTAAGTGAAGAGTGGTGACTCTGTTTGGATGAAACCCATCAAAAGATATAAAGAGGGAAAGAGGGAAACATTCAAGGAACTCACAACAACCTGATGATATGGAAACACACTCAGGGAGGCAGCATAGTTCCTCAAAAGCTACAAACAAAGGTATGCCTACTAGATACACTCCCCAAAGAGATGATGCTGATCCTTCTATTAGAGATGATGTACATGTTGATCAATATCCATATTCTTTAGATGATTCTAGTGCTAAAATTGGTAGATCTAGTAGAAGAAATTGTAGATATGAATTTGGCATGCCAAGAGATTCAGTAAACATGACTTAAAGCGATAGAAACATATACCAAACTTGTGGCACAATATAAAGATTTGGATGCATAAAATATTACAAACATGAGAAATGCAAGAGTAAGATCACATCCTAATTACCCTACTTCTATACATAGGACTGAATTTGAACAAGAGCTTCTTTCTATGATACAAATGCTACTACACAATTAGAAAATGAGCATAGGAATGGAGAAATTGATGAATTACACAACTATCCTTATAATATTGATTGGTCCAAGAGACCAAGGCATAATGAAAAGTAGGTTGTTCTAAGGCAAGGAAATCCAAGGGCTCAAGACAAGGATGCACATGATCCTTTGAGGAAGGATCATGTGAATGTGCAGAATGATGCATTATGTTGTGAAGCATGCTTCTTACCTCATGTTCCAACAAATTATGTTGTTGCAGCTAGGATCCTAAAGGACAAAGAGTTCCCAAATGATGAAGAGAGCCCTGAATATTATAAGGATGTTGATATAGATCAATTTGATGAGTATGAGGGAGATGAATTCTTCCAATATGACTTTAATTATTATCAAGTATAGTATGAGCTACCAGCCCATTATTTCCAACATCTCAAAGAACTCATGCAACAAAGATATGAAAGGGTAAGACCCTCAAATAAAGACATTAAAGTCCTTACTGATGCAGTTGTAATGCAAGTCTAGAGTGAGTACCAGCCTATAAATAGGCAAGTAAATCCTCGAGGTGACAGTCAAGATGCAGCAACACTGAAAGTGTCCAATACATCTGTTGATAAAGGAAAATAAAAGGCTGACACTAGTGCTAGAAAAAGTGACACCATAGATAGGAATGTGACCAAGTCTACAAAAAGATTAGGACAAAAGAAAAGATCACCTGTGCATGATGTCCCTATGTAGATGAAATATGTTCCAAAGAATAAAAACGTAAATGTCCCAATAGTCAAGGTTCAAAATCCAAAGGTGACAGATGTTGGCAACAAGCAAAATCAAGCAAAGAAGAGTCCTCATGAGGGATAGTATGCAACTAAGGAAACTGGAAATAGAAAAGATGGTTGGGTAATGCCTTTTATTCTTGATACTCATGCAATAATTGTGCCTTTGTCTACCCCTCTACCTAATTATGTTCCTATTGACATGGCCCTAAGTTTTAGCCAAATGAAAGTTCAAACAAATCCTCTGCATGATCCTACAAAAGATATAGTTTCTAGGGTAAGTGCATAGAGTTATGGGACCAAAAAGTTGTCACTTGGCTTTTTGGTCCCATGCAAGGCAAAATGCGAGTGCGCTATAATGCACTCACATTTTTCTCTATTAAAACTTAAAACAAAAAGTGAAAATCAGAAGGCCATGGCTCATTTCATCATTTCATCAAATTCAATCTTGGATTGATATCAATTCCAATTCTAATCTCAATAAATTGATACCAATTTCAAGATTTAAATTTCATGATTTTAATATCAAATTTGATCTTAGATTGATATCAATTTTAATTCTGATATCAATTGATATCAAATTTTCAATATTGATATCAATTCAACATATATAAGAATTGAAATGATATATCAATTTCAAGACTTTAATTTGAATTTGGATATCTTTCAATTTAATTAAATTAATATTACATTTTGATTTCAAGGTTTCGATAATTGAATCATTTCAAGTTTAGAGAACTTATTTTAGTAAAATACTTGGTCAAGGTTTCAATTTAAAATTTAGTGTTTCAATATCCAATTTCAAATCTAAGGTTATAATATTAGTGAAATTTAGTTAGAGTTGAACTATTTTAAATTGATAGTTTTGATTTTTATTTCAAATTTAAGGTTTTTTGTTTTGCTTCAAATATAGAGTTTTTATTTCAACTTATCATTAGGGTTTAAATTTAGTTTTCCATTTATTATTTTTTACTTTGTCATTCCTAGGGTTTTTTAGTTTGTCATTTAGAGTTTTTTAATTTGTCATTTAAGATTTAGATTTTAGTTTGTGATTCACGGTTTCTAAGGTTTTCAGTTTGTGATTTAGGGTTTCTAAAATTTCAATTTATTATTTAGGGTTTACATTCTAGTTTTAAAATTAGATTTCAAATACAAATAATTTACTTTAGATCTAAGAAACAACTACAAAATATTAAAAAGACATCTAATTTAAAAAAGCTAATATTTTTTACAAAAGCAAATGAATTTAAAAAAAACTACTTTTTTTATTGGTGAATGGGGTATTTTTAGCCTGGTCCTACTCCAGATGAGGCCATAAACAGGGGGGCCTCATCCCCAACATGAACACATAGCATTAACGCTGCCATGAACACTGGTCAAACTTGTGAGTTTGTTGGCTTAGTGAGTGCTTTAAGCCGCAAGCTCATTGGCCCAGTAGGGGCCTTGCGAGGAAGCAAGGCTTGCGAGCTCATTGACCCAACAGGCTCAACAGTGGAGGTTTGAACCTTGGTGGAATGGATAACAATGCCTTGCCTTAACCACCACATTGTGTGATGAACCGCAAAAAAACTACTAATTTTTTAAAGAAAACAAATGATTTTAAAAAAAACTACTAATTTTTATATAAACAAATGATTTTTTTAAAAAAACTATTAATTTAAAAAAACACAAATGAATTTTTTGAAAACTACTATTTTATCTAAAAACAAATGATTTTTCAAAAATAACTACAAATTTCTTTAAAACAAATGAGTTTTTTTTAGTAAAACTATTATTTTTTTATATATTAAAATTTGTACAAAAAACTTTTAAAAAATTTCTTTTTTAAAAAAGCTACCAATTTTTTTTAAATAAATGAATTTCTTTTTAAAACTATTAATTTAAAAAACATGAATTTAGAAATATTATTTTTTTAATAAAACACTTTAAAACAAATGATTTTTAAAAAAAACTACCAATTTTGTTAAAAAAGAAAGGAATTTCTTTTATATAGCTATTTTTTTTTTAAAAATAAATGAATTAAAAATATATATTTTTAATATAAAACTTACTTGTTGGGCTTCAGTGGCACTAGTTGTCGGGTCACTGTAGTTTCACTCAAAATGACCAATTTTTTTTTCATTTATTTAAATTAATTTTGGGCAGAAAAATTACACCCCAAACCTTTTTCGGTGAAAACTTTTTGCTCAAAAACTATCAAACACAGGCATCGTCTGGGTGCCACATGGTTTCTACCGAAAACCACTCACTCTATAACTTTTTGCATGGAATCTATTCGACTAAATCTATTTATTTGGCTGAAAATGTGACACAAATTCAAACTTTTACCCATATTCATATTTGCACTTGGTTGTCGTATTTGTTTCTACTATAGACATTCCTATCTATCACCCTGATTAAAGAGTGAGGTCGCTTCTACTGGGAAGATGAGTGGGGGAATACCTAGTGTTTGGTTGGAGGTAAAGTGCTAGAATGATGCTCTCTCTCCTACAATTGGAACCATATTACTTGCACTCAAATGAGATGACTATGACTAATGGTCAACCCACTTATAATGAAAAGTCAAAATATATATAATTGATGTACATAGCAGATTGGTAGGATAGCTTATATGCTGTTTACATCACTGGTAAACACCTCATTTCTATCTACTTCACGTGTAAAACATCTGAGATTTTTGCAACACGGACTGACATTGTGATATTTGTATGCGGGCAGAGATTGAATATTTGAATGATCGTGAAGATCAAGGCAGGGCGCAATTTCCTCGTCTCATATTTGCAGTGCGCTGCTTTGCTTGGAATTTCGCCCTCCCAATAAACTGCTTTACATTCGTTGCAATTTTCTCCAGCAGCTCTCCCTGATCCCTGAAATATACACATTAAATCTCCCCTCAAACATTATTTCAAATATTCAGTTTCATTTAAATATTAATGTCTGGTAAGTATCCATGAATGAGAAAACACATGAAAACAGAGCAAGAGAACAAGTAAATGGTTTGTTTTTTTCACCCTTCAAAAATATATCCCTTGATATATGAAACTTCACAGAGCATCTTCTTCCATTCCTCAAGTAATATTTAAATGAATTCCACAAAACACAGGAATGATGGGAGCCCCTGTTTTGAGGATGAGATGGAGCTCCTTCAAACACCAAACCGACTCTGCATAATTAGGCGAAAAAATGACAAGATGGACAGATGCTGAGTGAATAGCTTCTTCTATTGACTGAGGTATGTTGTACCCAACTTGAATTGAGTTCTTGTCGAAAAAGACCTTCAATCCTTTGTTTTCAAGATTATGAAAGATTAGGCTGCCTACACTTTCCTTCACATCTGCTCCTCTGTGGTTAACAAATGCGTCATATCCAGTCTTGGGGGGAAGCCATGAATAATGCACAGGGGATTGCTTGTTTCCCATCCGTACAAAGCACTGCCAAAACTCACCTCTTGTTAATGAATGAGGAAGAATTCTATTTCGAAGTGGGGCATGAGAAATGAATGAGGAAGAATTCTATTTCGAAGAGGGCATGAGAAATGAATGAGGAAGAATTTGCACGTGCAGTAAAAATAAGAGTCAAAGGTTAATTTTGACTAATAAATATAATAAAAATATTTATTCTTGTTTATTATGAATGAGATATAAAAATCTTGTTATTGATTTAATCATTAAACTGCATATATTTAAATAGTGTGTCCACACAGGTTCATTTCTCCCACCCTTTTTTTTTTGGCAATTCTAATTCAAATTAGGGCCATGAAAAATGTAGCACCAATGAGTTGACGACGCTTCTATACTCCTTTTTTATAAAACAAAGCTGAAACTTCTCTACCTACTTAGAACATAGACGATTGACGAATATTTTGTATAGTTCTGGAAAGAAGGATCCGCCTACTCTGTCTCCCACTTTCCAAAAAAATATCCACTTACTCTATCTCCCACTTTTCACTCCAATATTCTGTATACTTCTTGAGAAAAGCTTATCCACCGACTCATCACTATATCTCCCAATTTTCAGTTTCTCTTTTGTACATCAAATAACATCTCCGGGTTTTTAACATTAAATAATATTCAATTTTTTTTATACAGTTTTTTATTAACATCGCCCGTCATATTGGTGGGTTTTTTCTGAACAAACTAACTGGTACGCAATATTTTTTAAATATTAAAGATCAGTCAAAAGTTGTCCTTATTGATTTGAATACCTGTAGGCCAAGATATACCTGTCGACAGTTGTCATAAGCTAAAGATTAATTAAGGATAAAGACGGGAGGTGAATTCATTGAATTTTACGTTTTTGGCAGGCGTTTAGGAATTTTTATTACGCCGAAGGCCTGGCTTGACGGATCGACTTCAACGTCTTATATCGATGCAAGACGATGCAAATACTTGATAATATTTAAATCTTTTTCAGTTTTCTCTTAACTGAGCTTTCTATGGAAATATCGGTGCCTGTATACATGTTTAATATTCTAGGTCTTCGGAAGTTGTATATGAAAGCTTACACAGAATTGTAAATATGAGATAGTTCATATTTTGTGTAAGGTGAGATTTAGATGAGACAAAGCACGAAAAGCCGGGATGAGCTAGCCAGGATATATATCTCATTATTATTGTAATTTAAATGTTAGCAGTAGAATCCAGGGGCAAAATAGAAGGGTTAACCTTAATCAGCCGGTGCGTTGTAAACAACCGGTTGGTCCAAACCTGTACAGACTGACAGTAACGGTCGAAAACCAGTGGACGGGTCGTATGGCAGCAATGGTCCAAGGCAGTTGAGTCTAGTCGAAATCTAGTTGGAGCCGACTGGACGCCACCTCAGAAAAGCCGTCGTTTACAACACACCGGCTACTGGGTGAATAGAAGTGTCTTTGCTTTCTTTTCTTGTATTGTGTGGGGTCCAAAAGAAAATTATAAAATATAATCTACTTTGATATGTGGGTTTTTTTTTGTTTTTAACTTGCATCTCCATTATATTTTATTTTATTTTTATTTTTTCTTTTTAATTTTTTAGGTAATGTATTATTAGTATATATATATATGGAACAAATGATATGATCTTTTGTGAAGTTGGGTTCGTTTTTCTAAATAAATAAATGTGGACTTACTTAAATAGTGTTAATGGAAACTTTATATATAAAATATATAATATAATTATATTTATTATTATCCAATATAGTGTGAATTACTAAATATATTTTAAACATGATATTATACTATAAAATTGTATATTTATATATATTTGTAATTTAATTGTATATTTATTTTATATAAAAAAATCATATTAGATTTATATTTATTATTATATATTATATTCCATATAATATATATTAATACATTTTTTTTGTATTGAATGGTGTAAATTACAATGAATAAATGACAGTCATAAGAGTAGCTGTGAAAAGAGGAAAATCTAGCAACAAAAAACCAGCAAAAAATAGCATATCCGGTCTTCCATGTCTCCTACTTGAAGAAGGCTATTACACAAAGAGTTTCAGCCTAGACAAAGTTACCAACGCTTGATGAGGAAAGATGAATAATTTTGGAACCTAAAGGAATCCTTCAAACAGGCACTAAGAGGCTATAGACAAAGGTGATCATAGAGTATTTGATCAAGTGGAATAATTCTTCAATCGAAGATACTTTGTGCGAAAAGAAGATTTTGTGCAAAAAAATCCATAGTCGATTTGCATTGAGGACAATGCTTCTCTAAAGAGGGAGCAAGTTATACCCTTAACCTATTGATTGTATTGGGATATTTGTAGCGAACTTGTGGTTAGCATAACCCTTAATTAAGTTATATAATCATTTGTATAGTCATATATAAGTAGTTTGATCGGCCTGGGTGGCATCCAAGGCATAAGTATGGTATATATACGAGGTAGTGACTATTAGTTCATCATTTGATTCTAACTTATATTTCTTATTGAAGACTTTTGGAGGTTCACCTCCTTGAGTGGCTTATTATTATCAAGTATTTGCAAGTGTTCCTATTATATTTCCAAGTATTTGTTGTTGCATTCCTCTATAAGTGCGAGTTATTTCATTTCATGTTCTATCCTAGAAATACCTACTTGTAGCTCATTGTTGATCATCTCTTTTACGCATGCATCCTTGAATAAAATAACATTATTCTTTATAGTGGTCTTCTGATTCTTTGTGCTTTCTTTTAGCTCTCTTGATCTTGAGTGACTATCTCTATAGCCAAATCTTATAGACATGTCATTCATGTATATTGTATCGTGGGTCTATCTATATACATGGAATTGTTTGTAATTATCTAGTTGGAATCTCAAAGGTTGGGAAAAGCTAGAAATAGACCTCCTTCAACATAATTACTTTGGCAGGGAGTCTTCCTATTTCTCAATTTGACTCTGTTAGTAAGGAATGTAATCATTGTAGCTTAAATGAGCTTTTCCTTTTGTAAACAAGTATTTTTGAGCTCTCATATATATATATATATATATATATATATATATATATATATATATATATATATATATATATATATATATATATATATATATATATATATATATATATATATATATATATATATATATATGCAACCAATTTAGAAACATCAATCAGTCACTATAGCCCATTGTTAATAGAAGGACATCAACCTTTGAATCGATTCCCACATAGTTGATTGCAAACCTTGGTGAGACTCCCTTTAGTCTCCTTTTAAGAGAGGACTTGTGTCTCTTGATTCTTCTAGACATTGGCATCTTTTTTTCCTAATTATTAGAATTGACACTTGAAGAAGGGTTATTTTGGCTTGTGTCAAAATGATAGCTAACGGATCCATATATAGATTTAGCAGTTTCCCAAATTACTCTTGCTTTTACCATAGCTTCACAACTACTAAACCCTAGTTGTACACTAGGATTTTGCACTATCCTTTGTATCGCTTTCCAAAGATCCACGCATCACAACTCACTTGCATTCATTGTTGACTTGATAACATGAGTTTAACCAAAGGAGAAGATCATCGTCTAGCAAGCTCCTCAAAGGTTCTTTGTCAACACTACCAGTCTCTTTTTTGTAAATCCAACATCAAGGCGAAGGTCTATTTTACAAGTATGTGGGAGTTTACAAAATACCAAATTAAATCTGTTTGTGTGCTCCAAATTGATTCCATGGACCATGGTTGATTTCATGGTGCACTATCAACCCTAAATCCATTCCAAAACATGTAATAGATTAAGTGACTTGCACAATTATAAATTTTGCAGATTTTAGTTATCTCAGTTTTCTCATTCTAGATTAGACATTAGAATTCAAGTCTTTGACATTTGTCACAACATTTTCCATCTCTTTTTTTTAGAGATTCAAGGTACACATTTATTTCTATTTTCAAATTCAATATTTAATTAATGAGAGATTTTTATTCTTCCCTTCTAGTATGTTCTCTCTATAAAATATATATATATTTCTAAAAATTAAATACATAATTATAAAAAAAAACAAAAGAAATCTGAAATGAAATGTAAATGTTGTTGTCAATGTGAACAGCGGTCATTCTGTACTCGAATGTTGGCTTGAAGCATGTCCTGACATATATGGTAATAAAAAGCATGGAAAACAACCCAAAAAAATAGATTTTACATCATAGTACAATGTCTTAAACAGATATAAATCAGAGGTTTAAATAAATTATTTTTAAAAAATAATCTTTATTTTCATCTCAGATTTGCTCTTACAAAAACTTAGCTACAGCCTATATGTTGTTTCCATCGCTGGTAAACGCCTTATTAGTTCCTGCCTGGAACTATAGCGGAGGGGTTGTTCTTTACCCATTATTAAATTCACTACTGTGGGAAAATCATGAAGCATATTTTTGTGTAGGTAATATGTAGTGTAAAGTTTTGCACAGGAAATATGCTCGGAGGATAAGGGCTGGCAGGTTTGGTGAAGTCTTATTTGTCCATCTTGACGGTTGTAGTATGCTAGAAGAACTCAAGGGTTTCATGATGCAAGAGAAGGCTTGAATTTCAAGGATGCTAGAACTGTCTGGCCATTTCAGGTGTGAAGTTCGAGCTACTAATTAATGTCGTCTGATCTTGCAGTGAGGTGGCAGATTTAGGATTTCTTTGTTTTAGAATTTGACGGACAGGTGTGTGATGCGTGGAGAGGTGTGGAGTGGCGGGTAATGGGTGCTATATTAAAAAAAATGGGTCCACTTTGAGATTCTCATTTTTTGACTATTTAGTACATCCCCCAATGAAGCACAGAGCAATGTGGTCTAAATTTGCTGGAAAGAGCAGACAAACATAGATGACAAACTGCACCTGCAAATTTGCTCTCTAGAAGTTGTACAATCTCTTTGCCAAATGCAATGATTCTGGTTTCTTTTAACCTGATAGATAGACTTCCTTTTTTCTTAGACTAATTTTAGGCAAATGCTCTTGGAATTTTGACAATGACATTATTATGAATTTAATCCCTTGGTAATTCCTATTGGACAGGTCGTCAATTAATATTGTAGGTGGGTTTCTAGTTTGTAATTTCTTTTTGGAACTTTTGAAAATACGCAGCCCGGATGTTATACTGTGTATAGTTAGAGAAGGACAGAAAGCCTGGGATAGGAGGATAATACATTCACATTTTAGAGGCAATGGTTTAGGTTGTGTCCTAGAGAGCTAAGAAGAATGTGAGGCATTCAAAGGCAGAATTCAAAATTCTGTGGAGAGCAAAATGAAGCAATAGTTGCAGATTATGTTATTAGATTTTCTAATAATAAATGCCATTGGTTTTTGACCAGCTTCCTTATCAGGATACCTACCAATATATTAATATAGGCTGAGGATAATAGGGTTCAAATGATGCATGCGAGGTAATAACATGACATTGAAACAAGGAAACTGACCACTTCTATAGAATGAGAAGGCTCTTTAGCTATCAACATATTTTGAAATTTTTTAGAAGAGAGGTGATAAATCTACTCACGGTATAAATGTGACATCAGCAATGTCTAGAAGAGCAGCATCCACAAAAATATCAGATTCAAGCGATTTCTCACAATCTGGTAATGTATCTTCTTCCATTTTTCTAGATTTGAAAACCCACATGTCTTTAGGGATTGGGGATAAACAAAGTTATTAGGTTGTATCCCTATCTCTTGCATTTTATAAAAGAGTCTAAAAGCCTCATCAAATAATCCATTCTTAGCATACCCTCTAATCATGGCAGTCCACAATATAACATTTTTTTTTAAATTCTATCAAAAACAAGCTTAGCATTCTGCATGGTCAAGCACAAAAATATAGTATTATAAGTCTGGTTCACCATTATTTCAAACGAGCTGTGTGAAAGCCAATTTAGCTAAATAAGAGACACTTGTAGCAGAAAACTTGCCTTACTATCTTAACTAAGGCTAGTATACCTAACGAGTTTTGTTAGCATTGTTGTTAGTTCTATGTTGCGCTTGTTTTTTGTTGAACGTAGCAAGGCTTTGGACATTGAAATAGTAGCTTCTAAAAATAGTATCCTGGCATGTAATGTAGCAGGTGGCTGCCAAATAGATTTTCAAGGAGTTATGTGGTGATGTTTATTGTCAATAAGAACACAATAATACATAAATTCTAAACACAGCAAGGTGTCCGTGGAGCACAAATGTCTTTCCAAGGGAAGAACGTCCGAGTACAACACTGAAGGAATTTGCAAGGACTTGTTTGCTTAAAATAAAATAATGGCAGATTAAGGAATTGAATAAGAAAACAAGAGTTTGATTACATACTGATGAAACTTGATGTCATCTAGGTCAATTTATTTTCCCTTTGATGCTTTGCCTTGAGCTTCTAGTAGGATGGTTAACCTTAACCAGCCGGTGCGTTGCAAACGACCAGTTGGTCGAGATTTGTATGGCTCCCACAAATCGTAGAAACAGAGTGTATGGTAGGTCGTTTATTGGTTGGTCGAGAGGAATTATGTCGAAACAGTAATTAAGATTTGTCGACTGGTGCAGTCGACAGCCCAGCCATACAGCCAGTCATTTACAATGTACCATCTATTTACGGCTGGGCTAGTAGGACTATGTCATTAAGCCTAAGCTTGCATTCTTGCATTCCACTAAAAAAAGTGAATCAAGATACACTTGCCATGAACAGCTAGCTAAGTTTATCATCCAATTTTTCATCCATAGTGCTTGTTATGATTACAAGTAAGGAAGAATTGATAATTTACTTGATATTGTTTTTATTTTCTGCATTGTCTTGTCTGTCATAATTGTATTTGTCATAACATGGTAGATTTAGCCAATTAATGTGTTGTCCATCAGACTGCACCTGAAACTGGATTTATGTAGGTGATTAACTATACTATATTCCCACTAAGGATTTGGAATCATATATGCCATGTATAATTAATAATTTATTAGAATATTGAAGCTAGCTATACGAGAAGAGGGTTACTTGAAATCAGCTCATAATAAGATAAATTTGCACCATGAGCTATGGATTATCCTAGAAAGTTGTCTTGTATTTTATTGGTTTCTACAAGTATAGAGGGGACACAAACTGTATCAATTTGCAAACCTTACTTCATTTGAGATTGAATTCAATTCCTCTTTGCTGTTGTGAACAAACTCAACCTTGTACTCAGCTAAACATCTTGTCTTATGCCCTCTTGAGTGCCTGAGAAAGTAGAGTAATTCAAAGGAATATAACCAAGAAAATAGGAGAACGAAACACACATGAAAATGAGAGAAACATTGTCTGAGATAACTCCAAAAGAGTGAAGCCATGCTTCTTCATCTCCAGTATCTCCATTGCAAATTTACTACCTTACCGCTTCCAAAAGAGTGAAGCTGCGCTTCTTCATCTCTAGGACACACAAGAATGATATCAATATCAACAACATCCTAACACTCGGGATTGATCTGCAACATACTGTGGATGGTTTGCTTCTTAAAAAATCATTGACTGCTATCATCAACCAACTTATCTATGCAGTCTTTTCCTTATTTAAGACTTTGTTTGATTGCTCTTGTCAAACATGCATTCTTAACTTATCAGGCAAAATCGCTGCAATCTTGACAGAACCGACCTGCCAGCATCCGACAGGAACATCGCTGCAACGCAGCCTTGTTTCTATCTACTTGACATGTGCAAAACATCTGGAATTTTTGCAACAAGGGACTGACATTGTGATTTCCAACGACCAAATTGTATGCGGGCAGAGACTCTATCTCTATCTCCCGTTTTTCGCTCCAATACTCTGTATAGTTCTTGAAAAAAGCTTAGCCACCAACTCGTCACTCTATCTCCCACTTTTCACTTTCTCTTTTGCACATCAAATAACATCGTCATTTTTTAACATTAAATAATATCCATTTTTTCTTATACAGTTTTTATTAACATTGCCCTCCATATTGGTGGGTTTTTTTCTCAACGGACTAACTTGTATGCAATATTTTTAAAATATTACAAATCAGTCAAAAGTTGTGCTTACTGATTTGAATACCTACAAACCAAGTTATACGTGTCGACAATTGTCATAAGCTAAAGTTTGTGATAAGGACAAAGACGGGGTGAATTCACTAAATTTTAGATATGAGTATATATATATATATATATATATATATATATATATATATATATATATATATATATATATATATATATATATATATAAATGAGTTTTTATATTTATTTATTTATGTTTTTTGGTTAAATATACACTGTTTTAGGTCTAGGAACCGAGAAAAAAACTAGAGCCATTCCTCTGTTGCAATAAGTTTGTTTCCATTCATATTAAAAACTAACATACTGCATATTGTCATAATGTAATACAACCCTATCAACTGACTTAAGTTTATTTTCTTCTACACAACTAAACACTATTACTAGATAGTCTTAACATCACCCAAAAAAATCTACAAGGGCAGGGGCAAATTACATAGGCCCCTTCCCCACTAAATTAAGCTTACAATTTTCATTGACTTCATTGCTTTCCACAACACCACAACATATGGCTCCTCCACATCAGGTTCTACCACCACGCCCATGCAATAGTCAGTATTCTCAAGAAAGGTATCCACCAGTAGCACCACCCGCAATCCTTTAGCCAATGCTTCCACCACAATCTAAAGACACGCCTGCCTCTGATTAATACCATGTAGGCGATCCAATAGACAATCATGAAACGTGTCCATATGATTATCTGTTGGCTTTATACTCCTCTGTTATTGTCCCTGATGTTCAAACACTTGGCTTTTCATGGTTGTTCAACCTCTTGGCTTCTGATGTGATAATGATGCTCTTGGTGTTTACTCAGTGGTCTATGATGGTTTACTTGCTTTGCTCAGTTGATATCATTATACTATGGTGCTCAGTGTGCTCAGTGTGGTTCTTTCATATGGCTTGTAAGACATATTCAGCAGTTGACAGTTGACTATGTAGTTTACAGCTTTTGATCATGATTCAGTTTCCATTTGGCTTGCATGTTTGCATATTCTTGGCAAACATGATGACATTCCTTTAGACAATATGATACAATTTGTTACATCTTCTGGCAGTTTGGTATCTTCAAAAATCATGTTCATCATGATACAGTGCTTTGATCATATTGCTTGATCCTGATATGGTATCTTTGACATACATTTGATTTGGTATTTGGCACTTGACACAGTTCATTATAACACAGTACATTATGGTTTTGATCATATTAGTATTGTGCTATATTTTTTTGATGACATGCTCTCATGAGGATAGGACTTTACAAGTCTACAAAAACAAAAGCAAGTCTATAAAAACAAAGACACATTCCTTTTCTAAAGTGTTGACCTCGGTGTTCCCTAAGGCATTGGAAATAAACTCTATAGAAATAAAGACACATTCCTTTTCTAAAGTGTTGACCTCGGTGTTCCCTAAGGCATTGGAAATAAAACAAGAAATATATTCTATTTCAAGTCATAATATTTGAAAGATATATGACCTATTGAATAGGTCGTAGGAGTCTTTGAAGGTCAAAAGGCATTAAGTTGCAATGTTTTCACGGCCTCCTTTTAGGGTTAATCAGGACTACTGGTTAAGTGGATCAAAAAGCATGCAGAGTATTTTGGTCACTTCTTTTCATCATTTGTTTTCTTGACTTCGTATGCTAGGGTTTTCATTTGTATGAAGCTTTTGCAAAGATTCGAATATCATGGGGATTTGACAATGCAGCGTGCTCATTTGTTGAATGAATCCCTAACACTACTAACTGTGGAAAGAATTAAGTTTTCGAAGACATGTTTCAAACAAGTGACTTTGTTTCTTTCTAGTTTGTTTTTTGCATCAGTTTATCTGTCTTTTCCTTCAGAATGTTTAAGGATTTACTCAAGCAAGTATATTTAAAGGTTTGTGATAACTCAGTGCTTAAATATGGTCATATTGTTGACAAGGGTTTCAAAGATGAATACGGTTGTGTTTTGGTTCTTTTCTTCTGTAAAAATTGAAAACATCTCTACTGCCAAGTGTTTCTATATTCGAAGTTCTTGCATTTGATAGAAACAACATGTTAGATTTTTTCTTTTGGTTTGTGGATCTTTGAAGACAAAATGGAAGGATACCCTCCCACAAAAGGTACATTTGGGGTTTCACTCTAAAGAATTCTTTTTCTGTCAAGGGTTTTGAATATTTTTATGACTCTAATCTTTTTTGAAAAGGGCAGATTTCATGGCTGGTAGTTAACTATGTTATAGATTTTTCTTTCTCTTTCGAGGTTTGTCACATTATGAAGAGACTATTTTGTTTTCTTTTGAATCATGTCAATAATAAGGACACACATTATAGTTTTTATGTTATGGGTACTTGAAATTCTGGTACAGACAGTTATAATAGCTAAATCAATTGTCAAATGATCTCCTGTTTAGTTATACTCAAGTTCTGTATAATAAGGAAAGTTTTTGAGTATGGTTATAATTCTGGAAGTAGTTGCAATCAGTTTCATGTTTTAGTTATTTGGTTTAGTTGTACTCGGTTGAAAATCCAGTTATTACCTGAAACAATTTTATGGAAACGGTTATCTCTTCAAACTTTCTCATGAGAAGAGGAAGATATTTTGAAATGTATAAAAAGGGGCTTCGACTAGAAATTGCCTGGTTGTGTATACACCTGATATAATGTGAATGATGTAGAGTGTACAAAATTTGTACATGCATTATTGATGTTATATTAGTCTGGATCAAAGTGAAACAGAGTATCCCTCTGTATTTGTTTTTCTTCATGATTAAAGCATGTATAGAAAGGTCAAGTCGGTGAGACAAGAAATGACCTTTGCCAATGAGGCAACTGTAGCTAGTGAGGCACTTTTTTGAGTGGTTTTTATGCCCCGGAGGGTTTTCCACTCAAGACAATATCTATGTTATGGTATGTCATTGATGAGTTTGATTCTCATGTTTATTTGCTTATCATGTGTCATTTGTTTTAAAGTCATTTAATTTACTTTGGTCTATATGAACAAATACTTGTCTTATATCACTATCTGAAACAATGATACTATGCATGTTTCACAGTTAGTCTCTATGTGTTAAGATTTATGATAATGAGTCATTATTTTCAGTCCCAACATTGATTTGATGCATTCTTGACTTTGATCAATCTATTTTAGTTGTTCAAATCTTTCATGATGTCATCTATAGTCAATGGGAATTGTTTTTGTATCAAAGTTTTGAAATACAAATTTTAAGGTCACTAAGTCTTGTTAAAATTTGTATACCACTGATTCACCCCCCCTCTTAGTGGTATTGTACTCCAACAAGTGGTGTTAGAGCCAGACCCTTGTCCAGTAGGTCTAACCAACCTCAAGGTTTCTTGGTCGTGGAGTACTATGATGGGTAAGTGTAAACGAAACAGAATTCAAAAGAAAAAGACTAGTGTCAAGTCAAATGTAGTCTTGTCTCAGGAAAAGTTCTTATCAGTTGGGCCAATAAGTGATAATAAGAACAATTCTGTAGAAGAAGAGTGTGTTAGTAACCCTGAAGTAGTTGTTCTTTTTGAAGGAGAACAAGAATTTAATGATGAAGAAAGAGATTTCTTTGAGGGTGAAGAAGATTGTGGAGTTGATATTGAAGGAGAACTTCTGTGTGCCCTAGATACAATCAAATAACTTAATGAAGAAAACAGGAGACTAAAAGACCAGCTTCAACAAGAAAAAGAATCCAAGGACAAGGTATGTACAGATCTTGAAAAAGCTTCTTTAGAGTTTGAAAATGCCAGAAATCAGATTGGAGAATTAAAGAGACATGTTAATGAATCTAATAAATTGATTATTAATCTAAAAACTAAAATTGAGGAAGCAAAAAGAATAATAGATGTAAAAAATTCTGATCTTGAGGTGAAAAGAATTGAATGTTTGAGACTTGAAAGTGAAGTTGTCAATCTAAAGAATAGTCTGGATGTTGTCAAAATACAGAAGTTTATGAAAGGCAGAAATGCTTTAGATGAAATATTGAGTAGTCAAAAAAACTACAAGGATCATTTTGGCTTAGGATATGAAAAAGGGGAAAGCTCTAGTGTTAAAGATGCAGTTAAAAGGGAAATAGGTTTTACATCAGCAGATAGGAAGAGTTTCAAGGTTAGGCAGACACCTAGGCAGAAGATAGATCTGAATTATCGTTTTGCTATTTCTGATGATGACAAGAAGAAAGCAAAGGATAAAACTGCCGATATTGGGAGAAAAAGAACTAATAGTTTTTCAAGACCTTCATCTATTAGGCAATATCATTCGGTCAGGTATAACTATTCTCAGTTTCATGGTTATTGCTATGTCTATCATAAGTACGGTCATAGAGCTAGGAATTGTAGTTATTATGGTTTGTCAAATCAAAACTACAATGTTGTTTTCTATAACTGCAATAAGGTTGGGCACTTGAAAAGAGATTGTTGGATGAATGCAAGGTATGACTCTAGAAGAAACTATTCTCCTCTTGATCAAAACTATAATATGTTGTGCTATAGATGTAAAGGATTTGGTCATAAAGCAAGATTTTATAGGGAGAAGTCATCTGAAAATGGATCTCTATGGGTATGGAGAAGAAAACAAGGAAAGGAGAAGGGAGGACTTAGTCTTGTGCATGATGCACAAGGATTATCTCTCAGCATTTAAATGGCTGCATGTTTTTAGGGGGAGTGATCCAATGTTTTATTTTCTAACCCCAAGGAGTCTTAGGATGTAGTGGACTGAAATTTGATCTGAGATATTGTTTGCTCTTTATGGAAGTTTTGCATGATACTCTTTCTATGATTTTTGTTGTAGTCATTTGATGACAATATCAAGGATGTCATTATGTTTTTAATAGGACATCTTTGGAACAACATGGCAATAGTTTTGATTGTTCTTATCAGATACAATATTCAAGTTTCATTTCTGTATGCATTCTTTGAGGAGCAATCTTCAGTAACAGGGCACTTTCAATTTCAGTGAATATTTCCAATGATCTTGGTGTCTCTCCTTTGTGAGTTCTCAAACAATATTTTATGCAAGAGAGTGCCTGCATGATAATTGTAGTTTGGTGACTTAACATGTACAATGCCAAGTAGAGTGCTCAATTCCTTAAGTGTATTGAAACAGTAATTGGTGTTTGATAAAAGTGGGTGACAGTTCATATGGTGTGATTGACTGTGACAGACCTTATGATGACAAGTGACTTGGTTTCTTGTCATGCAGTGGCTTGGTATCAAAGACCTCTGAACCTCTAATGATCTTTGATGATATGGAACATTGGATGATGAATGATATGGATAGAATTGATTTTGATAAAAAGATTAAGGAAGCAATATCTTCTTCTTAGTGATCAA
Organism: Cunninghamia lanceolata; assembly: GCA_027924645.1. Taxonomy (NCBI): domain Eukaryota; kingdom Viridiplantae; phylum Streptophyta; class Pinopsida; order Cupressales; family Cupressaceae; genus Cunninghamia; species Cunninghamia lanceolata. Next base: position 7,892,546 of record BSBN01001136.1, read on the forward strand.
TAATAGAGGTCTGAATAATCTCAGTAGTTGAAGTTTTACATCCAAAGGCACAGTTAATGTGGTCTAAAATGGTCTTGATAATAGTGGATATGAATACTAATGTATATGCAATGACAGTAAGTGAACTTCTTGTCAATAATTGTGTTGACTATGTTTATGATAGCAGTAGTGTTTATTACTGCAATCTAGGTGATTTATGACTATAATCATGACAAATAAACTCTGACAATGCTAATGTTTTCTGTGATAGAGACTTAGTTGAGAATATCTTTTTATTACAGTGTTGATACACACAAAATAACTCTATTGAAAAGGCTTTGAAACAATCCAGTTTTTGAAATTGGCTGGAGCAAGTCAGATTCTGTATCCTCTATTAGAATTATTTAGAACTCTGTTAGGATTACTATCAAATGTTGTTGTTGTTAGTGCTCTGATGGACATGTTTGCAAATTGTGTCAAACTAGATAAGGCACATGCACTCAGTAACAAAATGCATGAAAAAGTTTGTAGCAGACAGTAGTATGAGTAGAAATTCAAAAGGTATAGGAGAACAATAGATGATACAGGAGATATCAAACCTCTGTATCAGATTTTTAGTCTTCTTATTCTAGAATGGTATCAGTACTCTTTGTGATGATAGTATACAGTTATACCAAGTAGGGTGGTGAGTTGGATTAGGTCATGGATGTAATCAGCTATGACAGTGATGGCATAAAGTAAAGCAAGTATGTTTTGTGATTGATTGTAATAGGCATCATCTTTATACTGTTATGAGAAGTTAATTATGGAACTTGATTTGCATGACACAATGATCTATACCTAATGCTCTTATGGAAGTGGTGATAGTTCCTTTATAGTATATTCAGTGAAGTCTTAGTGGTCTTGACAGTGAAAGACAGTACATAATACTTGACTATTATTGTATTGCATATTACTGATCCCTAATGGTTTTTCAGTATCTTATGACAGTGGCATGGTTTCTACTTGATAATTGGCATTATTTGTGACAGGCTCCTTAGTTGTTGTCTATCTTTGCTACATGTTGTTATTTCATTATGGTGCTGACATTTCGTTCTCTATTTCAGATGTTCTGGATACTTCTCATTCATAGGACAACCTTGGTATGATTGGTATGCTTTTCATTTTTGCTTATAATGCCCATTTCAGGTTTTCTGTATATTGCAGCCTTTGCATTCTTTCACTCCCTTTGCCCTGATGTCAAAAAGGAGAAGAGAGGTATTTTCCCACAATGGACAAAGGGGGAGTATTGTTGGCTTTATCCTCCTCTGTTGTTGTCCCTAATGTTCAAACACTTGGCTTTTCATGGTTGTTCAACCCCTTGGCTTCTGATGTGATAATGATGCTCTTGGTGTTTACTCAGTGGTCTATGATGGTTTACTTGATTTTCTCAGTTGATATCATTATACTATGGTGCTCAATGTGCTTAGTGTGGTTCTTTCATGTGGCTTGTAAAACATATCTAGTAGTTGATAGTTGACTATGTAGTTTATAGCTTTTGATCATGATTCAGTTTCCATTCAGCTTACATGTTTGCATATTCTTGGCAAACATGATGACATTCATTTGGACAGTCTGATACAATTTGTCACATCTTCTGGCAGTTTGGTATCTTCAAAAATCATGTTCATCATGATACAGTGCTTTGATCATATTGCTTGATCCTAATATGGTATCTTTGACATACATTTGATTTGGTATTTGGAACTTGACACAGTTCATTATAACATAGTACATTGTGATTTTGATCATATTAGTATTGTGCTATATTTTTTTGATGACATGCTCTCATGAGGATAGGACTTTACAAGTCTATAAAAATAAAGCCAAGTGTATAAAAACAAAGACACATTCCTTTTCTAAAGTGTTGACCTCGGTGTTCCCTAAGGCATTGGAAATAAAACAAGAAATATATTCTATTTCGGGTCATAATATTTGAAAGATATATGACCTATTGAATAGGTCATAGGAGTCTTTGAAGGTCAAAAGGCATTAAGTTGCAATGTTTTCACAACCTCCTTTTAGGGTTAACCAGGACTACCAGCTAAGTGGATCAAAAAGCATGTAGAGTATTTTGGTCACTTATTTTCATCATTTGGTTTCTTGACTTCGTATGCTAGGGTTTTCATTTGTTTGAAGCTTTTGCAAAGATTCGGTTATCATGGGGATTTAACAGTGTAGCATGCTCATTTGTTGACTGAATCCCTGACAATACTGACTGTGGAAAGAATTAAGTTTTTGAAGACATGTTTCAAACAGGTGACTTCGTTTCTTTCTGGTTTGTTTTTTGCATCAGTTTATCTATCTTTTGTTTCAGAATGTTTAAGGATTTACTAGAGCAAGTATATTTAAAGGTTTGTGATACATCAGTGATTAAATATGGTCATATTGTTGACAAGGGTTTCAAAGATGAACACGGCTATGTTTTAGTTCTTTTCTTTTGTAAAAATTGAAAACATCTCTACTGCCAAGGGTTTCTATATTCAAAGTTCTTGCATTTGATAGAAACATGTTAGATTTTTTCTTTCGGTCTGTGGATCTTTGAAGACAAAATGGAAGGATACCCACAAAAGGTACATTTGGGGTTTCACTCTAAAGAATTCTTTTTCTATCAAGGGTTTTGAATATTTTTATGACTCTGATCTTTTGAGAAAAGGGCAGATTTCATGGTTGGCAGTTAACTGTGTTATAGAGTTTTCTTTCTCTTTCAAGGTTTGTCACATTATGAAGAGACTATTTTGTTTTCTTTTGAATCATGTCACTAATAAAGACAAACATTATAGTTTTTCTGTTATGGGTACTTGAAATTCTGGTACAAACAGTTATAACAGCTAAATTAGTTGTCAAATGATCTCCTGTTCAGTTTTACTTGAGTTTTGTATAATAAGGAAAGTTTTTGAGTATGGTTATAATTCTAGAAGCAGTTGCAATCAGTTTCATGTTTCAGTTATTTGGTTCAGTTGTACTCGGTTGAAAATCTAGTTATTACCTAAAATAGTTTTATGAAAAAGGTTATCTCTTCAAACTTTCTCATGAGAAGAGGAAGATATTTTGAAATGTATAAAAAGGGGCTTTGAACATAAATTGTGTGGTTGTGTATACACATGCTATAATGTGAATGATGTAGAGTGTGCAAAATTTGTACATGCATTATTGATTTTATATTAGTCTGGATCAAAGCGAAACAGAGTATCCCTCTGTATTTGTTTTTCTTCATGATTAAAGCATGTATAGAAAGGTCAAGTCAGTGAGACAAGAAATGACCTTTGCCAGTGAGACAATTGTAGCCAGTGAGGCTTGAATTAATAGCCAGTGAGGCCTGTAATCAGTGAGATTCTTTTATTAAGCCAGTGAGGCACTTTTTTGAGTGGTTTTTATGCTCCGGAGGGTTTTCCACTCAGGACAATATCTGTGTTATGGTCTGTATTTGATGAGTTTGAATCTCATGTTTATTTTCTTATCATGTGTCATTTGTTTTAAAGTCATTTAATTTACTTTGGTCTATATGAACACATACTTGTCTTATATCACTATCTAAAATAATGATACTATGCATGTTTCATAGTTAGTCTCTATGTAGTAGGCATGAGTTTTCCACAGTCCATGATAATATGTGAGTGCTTCTGGATTTAACTATGTCTATTTTTGAATCAACATTTCAGATCATACTCAATGATCCATCATCAAGATGAGGAGAGTTGTAGATTGGAGAGCAGACTTGATCTATTTAAAGGACAAAAAGGTATAAAGAGGAAGGAATGCAAACCAAGGGGAGGTAGGAGGAAGACTATAGACACAAAACGAAAAAGAAACCAATCTAAAAGTCTATGCATTAGATAAAAAAAAAAGAAAACGAAAAGCCTCTCACTTACTCTCAAAATAAACAAAAATAGAAATAAAATAACCCTTGTAAAAGGAGAATCAACAATTTAAAAACAACAAATATATGAGTCAATGCCAAACTGAAAATACCTAAGGGTTAAGACATTCCAGTAAATATAAAAATATCAAAACAATAACCACAAGGCCCTAAGAAAAAGAAAAATATAAGTATGTATATAAATATAAAAATACGTAGAAAAAATAAATACCAACTGGGAACACAAAAATAACCAAACACCATGCTCAAAAGAATGAAACGAAATAAAAGAACACAATAACGAGAAAGAAGACCCAAGAAAGAAGTAAAAAAGAAAGAGGAAACTAAGATGACACCCACCAAGGCACAAACAACCTAAAAACAAGGGAACTCAACTATCAAAAAAGTAGAAAAAGGGGGAAAGAGTGACCACAAAAATCAAAAAAGAAAAGAGGACAAAGAAAACTCTATCTAATAGATCATACAAACCCCTAAATACTACAATTCAAAAAATGCAAATAAAAACCCAATATATATAAATATATAAATAAGCAAAAATTAAACGAAGAAAAGTGAAAAATAATAAAGGAAAATTCAAAAACTAATATGTGTGCCCACAAGTATATAAAATATATATAGGAGTAAGATCATCAAAAAATACTCTTTAAAAATGTGAGTATTCTTGATGATCTTACTCCTATATATTTTTATATACTTATAAGTATAAAGGTACCACAAATACTTGCAAACTGAAAGTGAGAAACCTAAGAACCACGAGAAACTTAAGGGTTGAAAATGATGGAAAGAGAACAAAAAACTAACTAGGGGAGGACAACAAAGGAGGGATCATGGGAGAGGGACAACGGTAACCAAGAGAAAGGGAAACACCTAGGAGAGAGGAGGGGGAGGACACGGGTGAGGAGAGTGTCTAGTCAACAGTTGGTGAGGACAAAGAGGAGGGAGGTAGGGACGAAGGGGGGGACAAGAAAAGAAGGGAGGGGTGGGGAATTGGGGTCGGGTGAATCACAAGGGATAGGGGTGGGATTGGAGGGAGTATAATAAAGGATGCAAGGCTTGGCTAAGCTGCCAACCTTCATCACAATTGAGATTGGAGGGATGCCTATTGATGAAGATAACTTCTTGGAGTTTTCTTTTGAAAAAACAATCTTCTTTAACCAAGACTTGGGTGTGCTCAAGCGAAATGTGGTGTTTAGTATTAAAAGAATGCTCAGCTAATGCCAATTTAGCAATGCAATCATGTCTAATATCTGCGCTATGTTCTTTCACTCTTGTGCTAATGGATCGACCTATTTCTCCAATGTAAGGAGTACCACAAGAACAAGCAATCTTATAGACCCCGGAGTTGCTTAGAATATTTCTAGGATCTTTTGTAGAAGGGATGAGATTCCTAAGGGTGTAGACGGGTTTGAAAGTACATACAAGGCCTTTCTTGTGCAGGATTTTTGAGATTTTATTAGAGAGGCCCTCTATGTAGGAGAGGCTGGCAACCCAAGCAGTGTTTGGTACTTCATGTTTGGGGTTAGGGTTAACTCAATTTTTAGCGAGGTTGAAGGCACAAGAGATGCATTTGTTTCGGTACCCATTTAGTTTGAAAACTCGGGAAAGGTGGGCAAGCTCTAGGTCAATGTGATCTTTGTCACAAATGCGATAAGCCCAAGTAGCTAGGGTCTTAATGACACCTACTTTTTGGGTAGGATGGTGGTGAGAGGACACATGAAGGTAAAGGTAAGTGTGGGTGGATTTTCTATAGACACTATGGGCAAGGGAGCCGTCCTTTTTTCTCATGATAAGGACATCCGAGAAAGGAAGTTGGTGGTCAATTTCAAGCTCTTTGGTGAATTGAATACAATCCATTAAATTGTTCAGGTGAGAGTGGAAAAGCTCTAAATTCTCAAGGCCATGAGGCCAACATATGTTGGTGTCATCAACGTATCTCTTCCACCATCTGGGTTTGAGGGGGAAGGAGTTAAGAGCTAATTCCTCAAAGTGCTCCATAAAAAGGTTCGCAACAACAAGGGATAGAGGAGATTCCATGGCGACTCCATCCGATTGTTCGTAGACCACATCTAGGAAAGTCAAGAATGTGGACCAGAGATAAAGTTTGACAAGTGAAGCTATCTCATCACTAGTTTTTCGTCTGACAAGCTCCAAAGAGTCGCATATCAGGACTTTGGTGAACAAAGACACCACATCAAAACTCACCAAGATCTCATTATCCTCAATCTTTTTGTCATGTATGAAATCGACAAAATGGGCAGTCTTTAATGAAGGTGTATGACTTGCCTATAAGTGGAGAGATCAACTTGGCAAGGAAAGAAGCTAATTTGTAAGTGGGGGAATGAGTGGTATCAACAATGGGTCTGAGAGGTATGCCAGGCTTGTGGATTTTAGGAGCCTCATAGATACACGGGGTGAGCTCCTTACTGGGAAGCAGACGCTTCTTCGTAAGGTCATCAAAAGAGGAAAGGGAAATAGCCTGCTTAACTTTTTTGATGACCTTAGAGATGGGGTTAAGGGGGAGAACATTGTAGCTCCCACTGTTGGCTAGGTGGTCGAGCATCTTGGTGATATAGTCTTGCTTATTCAAGATGATGGACGCATTCACCTTGTCCACTTTGGCAATGACAATATCCCTATTCCTCATGAGTTCTTTGAAGGCATGAAATTCATCTTTGGGAACATTCCACAAGGGATGTTTTGCATGTCTTAGAACCACTGCGCAATCCTGTCTAATCTCATCAGCAGTGGTTTTAGGAAGAGAGCGGATGGCATTTTCAATCTCAATCAAAAAATCTAATCTTCACTTTCCTAGATGTGGTCTACGAACAATCGGATGGATTCGCCATGGGATCTCCTCTATCCCCTATTGTTGCAAACCTTTTTATGGAGCACTTTGAGGAATTAGCTCTTAACTCCTTCCCTCTCAAACCCAGATGGTGGAAGTGATACGTTGATGACACCAACATTGAATTTAGAGCTTTTCCACTCTCACCTAAACAATTTAATTGATTGTATTCAATTCACCAAAGAGCTTGAAATTGACCACCAACTTCCTTTCTTGGACGTCCTTATCATGAGAAAAAAGGATGGCTCCCTTGCTCGTAGTGTCTATAGAAAATCCACCCACACTGACCTTTGCCTTCATGCATCCTCTCACCACCACCCTGCCCAAAAAGAGGGTGTCATTAAGCCCTTAGCTACTTGGGCTTATCACATTTGTGACAAAGATCACATTGACCTAGAGCTCGCCCACCTTTCCTGAGTTTTCAAACTAAATGGGTACCGAAACAAATGCATCTCTCATGCCTTCAACCTTGCTAAAGGTTGAGTTAAACCCAACCCCAAACATGAAGTACCAAACACTGCTTGGGTTGCCACCCTCCCCTACATAGAGGACCTCTCTAATAAAATCTCAAAAATCCTGCACAAGAAAGGCCTTGTATGTACTTTCAAACTTGTCTACACCCTTAGAAATCTCATCCCTTCTACCAAAGATCCCAGAAATATTCTAAGCAACTCTGGGGTCTATAAGATTGCCTGTTCTTGTGGTACTCCTTACATTGGAGAAACAGGTCGATCCATTAGCACAAGAGTGAAAGAACATAGTGTGGATATCAGACATGATTGCATTGCTAAATCGGCCTTAGCTGAGCATTCTTTCAATACTAAACACCACATTTTGCTTGAGCACACCCAAGTCTTGGTTAAGGAAGATTATTTTTTCAAAAGAAAACTCCAAGAAGCTATCTTCATCAATAGGCATCCCTCCAATCTCAATCGTGATGAAGGTTGGCAGCTTAGCCAAGCCTAGCATCCTTTATTGCACTCCCTACAATCCCACCCCTATCCCTTGTGATTCACCTGACCCCAATTCCCCACCCCTCCCTTCTTTTCTTGTCCCCCCCTTCATCCCTACCTCCCTCCTCTTTGTCCTCACCAACTATTGACTAGACACTCTCCTCACCCGTGTCCTCCCCCTCCTCTCTCCTAGGTGTTTCCCTTTCTCTTGGTTACCGTTGTCCCTCTTCCATGATCCCTCCTTTGCTATCCTCCCCTAGTTAGTTTTTCATTCTCTTTCCATTGTTTTCAACCCTTCCTCAAGTTTCTCGTGGTTCTTAGGTTTCTCGCTTTCAGTTTGCAAGTATTTGTGGTACCTTTATACTTATAAGTATATAAAAATATATAGGAGTAAGATCATCAAGAATACTCACATTTTTAACGAGTATTTTTTATGATCTTACTCCTATATATATTTTATATACTTGTGGGCACACATATTAGTTTTTGAATTTTCCTTTATTATTTTTCACTTTTCTTCGTTTAATTTTTGCTTATTTATATATTTATATATATTGGGTTTTTATTTACATTTTTTGAATTGTAGTATTTAGGGGTTTGTATGATCTATTAGATAGAGTTTTGTTTGTCTTCTTTTCTTTTTTGGTTTTTGTGGTTGCTCTTTCCCCTTTTTTCTACTTTTTTGATAGTTGAGTTCCCTTGTTTTTAGGTTGTTTGTGCCTTGGTGGGTGTCATCTTAGTTTCCTCTTTCTTTTTTACTTCTTTCTTGGGTCTTATTTCTCATTATTGTGTTCTTTTATTTTGTTTCATTCTTTTGAGCATGGTGTTTGGTTATTTTTGTGTTCCCGATTGGTATTTATTTTTTCTACATATTTTTTTATTTATATTCATACTTAACTTATATTTTTGTTTTTCTTAGGGGCTTGTGGTTATTGTTTTTTTGATATTTTTATATTTACTGGAATGTCTTAACCCTTAGGTATTTTTAGTTTGGCATTGACTCATATATTTGTTTTTAAATTGTTGATTCTCCTTTTACAAGGGTTATTTTATTTCTATTTTTGTTTAGTTTGAGATTAAGTGAAAGGCTTTTCTTTTTCTTTTTAGTTTTTATCTAGTGCATAGACTTTTAGATTGGTTTCTTTTTTGTTTTGTGTCTATAGTCTTCCTCCTACCTCCCCTTGGTTTGTGTTCCTTCCTCTTTATCCCTCTTTGTCCTTTAAATAGATCAAGTCTACTCTCCAATCTGCAACTCTCCTCATCCTGATGATGGATCATTGAGTATGATCCGAAATGTTGATTCAAAAATAGACACAATTAAATCCAAAAGCACTCACATATTATCATGGACTGTGGAAAACTCATACCTACTATTGCTGCCCTTCATGGGAGGGAAATTGTTTTCAAAGCAAAGCTTCTTGAGAAGCTGAGGATAAAACTCTCAAAGTGGATTGCAGACTTGGCCTTCTTAAAGCATTGCAGAGACCACCATATCATCCCATCCTTTGCTCAGATTCTTCATCATCTCCGAAACCAGCATAATTGTCATATTTTCAAGCGGGCTGGTCTTGCCCTACTCAGGTCTATAATCCAACATACCAGAGCTATTGTCAACCAGATCTCAACCCGATTATTCTACCTACACCTCGAATTGGCAAATTCTTTATGCTATGACCTTTGGTCTTTACTTGACACTTTATCCCATGCTAGAGCTCAGGGGATAAAATCTACATGTGAAGACAAATAAAAGCACAAATTTAGCAGATTGTTCAATAAGAAATTTTGTATCTTCCCCCTGCGATCTTCTGATGGTTCCTAGATTGCTTCACATCTTCCAGCCAACTCTTCTCATGGCTCCCTCAGCGGTTCTTCATCGAGGGTTCCCTCTCCAACATTTGACCTCAACCCACCACAGTCTCCCCCTCCCTTGCACCATCACACTTCCAGTTTCATTGGCTCTTCTGATGCCATCTTGTCAGACCTCTCTGTTCAGGGATCCCCTCTCCTCATAGTGGATCTCTCCTCTAGAAACTCACAACATGCAACCTTCTCTTCTTGTTCGATCAAATAGTCCTCGTCTCCCAACTTTGGCCCTCTCTCCATTTAGCAAAATGATTCTACCCCCGCGAACCCTCCCGCTGTGTTTTGTTGCTCGTTGGTTGTGACCTAGTCTTTAGGTCTGCATTCTCCTTGCATCTCACCGACTCACTGTTCTAGTAGCTCCCAACTGCTGGCATGCTCAGTGGCCTTACAGTAGGACTCTTCAACCATTGAGAACTCTTTTTTGAACTAGAAGGGCTCTTCAACGAGCATGAATCCTCTGGTGGAGTTCACAAATTTGATGAACTTACCAGTGTCTCCAATTCTAGCTGCCGACCATGCCACAGGTGAGTCCTCTATGATTGTTTCCCCTAATGTCTCTTTCATTAATGGTGATCTAATGCTTTCTCTAGTTACGTACCCCTCCTCTACCTTTCTCGACACACTTTCTCCTCTCCGGCCGATGCCAACTCACTCCTCGCACCCTATGCTACCTCCTAGCCCATCCAACCCTACTCTCCCTATCATTGACTCCTCTCACACCACTGCTACTAAAGATTTGTTCCTTTCCTCAAAACCATCCAGCTCCTCTATTTTATCACACGTGTCATGCCCCATACTTGTAGATCCTTCTACTTGTGTGTCTCATGTCTTATTCACGTCTCCCATTTCTACCCAACCCCCTTCCTCTCGTGTCTCCAATCCCTCTATTGTAGTTCCTCCCGCTTTATCCATTTCTAATTTAACAGATAATTTCAGGCGTGCTTCCTCTTCCAACCGTTATGCCAAGATTGAGCCCCCCGACGTCACCAAAAACTGGGAGGATAAACTTGTCATCAACCTCTCTAATCTTCCTATTAACCCTCTTGCCCTCAACTTTCTAAAAATAGGCTTGGGTTTTGTTGTTACCCCTGTTGTCTCTCAGATTTGTACCCTTACCGCAATTATAAAACTTCAGTAATCTAAAGAAACATGGGAATGATCTCGAAGTGTGGGACCTTGTGAAATGAGATTAGACCTCTGGAGAAGGCCAGCTTCCTTAACTGGTTATCACCTAAAATCTACTAGATCTTCAAAGGAAAAGGGAGAAGGAATGCTTTTAAATGAAAGATGAAACAAGAAAACTTGAAAATAAAGGGGTGATTCACTGAGTTGAATAAAAGAAACTTCATAGAACTGAGAAAATGCAAAACACAACTAGATACAACAAATAGATATACACAGATTTGGATGATTCTAGCAGAGGTAAGAAGCAAAATTCTTGAGAGGAATAAAGATGTTCACAGACAGTCACATGCAAATTTACACTAAACTAAAACTCAGTAAAAGAGGTAAGATAACTTGCATATATTCAATGGGAAGGCATAGTTATAGTAGTAGAAAACTCTGTTTGGAAATAGAAAGATTGAATACTAAAAATTTCTAACCCTATTTACATCTCAAGCTTCTGCATATATAGTTTTTTCAAATTGCCCTAAGTCGGTTACAAAAATTTGCCCCATGAGCCGTAACAGGAAAAATATCTATCCTGAAGGGATGTCCATCTGCAAGAAGCTATGGAATAAAAGATCTGGAACTAGGGTAGATGGAAGATATTTTTAGTCTTCAATGCAAGCTGTTGATCATCAATCTGCACCCATAAATGCCACAAATATCTGCATCTACATAACTCAAACTGGTCGCTAAAATGTCCAATCGACTGAGCATGCAAATCCAGATTCAAAATTTGAAAGTGAGAATATTCCCCTCAAAAGCCCACCAAATAAAAGAGGAGGCAAAAATAAGCGCTCTTACCTTTTGAAGCATGTCGAAATTCGCCAGGATGAGAAAGATATTCACGGTCAAAGCTATGGTCAAACTGCACTTGTATATCGCATTCATATGCAAACTGCTTTGTATGTATCAGGCTAACGGGGAGAAAATGAGTTGAGCCGCCAATACATATTGGTCTCGCTGATGCCCCCATATGTGCTTTTGATATATGCCTGTATGTGCAAATGTATATACATACAATCGCCAACATTCAAAACCGATCCTGACCTTAGCATCACCCTTTGTATGTATGCTTTGTATGTGTAAATGTATGTGTAAAGATACAATTACAACATACAGTCGCGGGACTTTACTTTTGTATTACCTTTTGCATGTATGCCCCTGCCACGTGTCATCACCTGATTGGTCACCAAGCTGAGCTTTGAGACCCATCGCTAAACAATGCATCCTCCTTATTAGCTGTCGGAATGACTAAAAACAAAGCGACCGATGCACTTTGTCACGCCGAAAACTATTGAATGCGACCCTTTGTATATTTGATTGTATATGCAAACATACAATCGCAAATATACATACCATATGGAGCTCAAAAGAGACTATCAATTATATTGGAATTTTGCAAGAGGTCCGGCTTGTATCTCTTCTTCTTTGTATTTTGGCATATACAATGTACTTAACATACAAACTGCGGACCCCACCCTTTGAATTTGCCAATTTGACTTCCCAGTCAGGTCTGGCTTGTATGTTTTCCCTTTGTATATCAGCCTTGTATATCGCATATACAATGCGAATATACAAGCAAAACATGCATACAAGCAGACCTCAACCTATATCAACCAGAAAGTATAATCATTTCGGGTTTGGGCTTTGCATCTCAAGATTGCATATTCCCTTGTATGTTCGATTGTAAGTGCAAACATGCAATTGTATATATATGCAATTGGTGGACCCCACCCTTTGAATCTCACCTTGCATGTGCGCTTTGTATATTTGATTGTATATGCAAACATACAATCGCATATACGAACATTTGGTGGGCCCCAACATTTGCATCTTTTGCTTGTGTATAGACTTTGCACATGCATTTTCCCCTTGTATGTTCGATTGCATGTGCGCTTTGTATATTGCCTTGTATATCACACACATGCAATATAAAAATAGAACCGCATACGTATCCCTTAGTATCACTGCCTTTATATATTGCATCGGCCATCAGGGAAACCTTTAGCTGAGTTGCTGATATGGGAAGTCTGGCCGATGACCCTTTGAAACTGCCTTGTATATCGCCGATGTATATATTCTTTGCATCTTCCCCTTGTATCTTTTCCTTTGTATGTGCAATTGTATTTATAAACATACAATGTAAACATACAAACAAAGAAACACACAATTGCATATAAAATGACTAAGTATATAAAACTGAGAAATCTCTGCGATGGAAGGCACTTGAAGACAAAAAATTTTTAGGTTTTTCTGGGTTTTCTGTAAGGATTCTCAAGGTGAGATTTTGGGATTTTTGGGCAAGGTATAAAATGAGTATTTGAAGGATTTAAGCCTTGTTGGGTTACTTTCTAGAGGATTTTCAAGGAAAATGCAAGGTGAACTATTTAACTCTGGACAGAGGAAAATAGGTCAACATTTTGGTGACTTCTATGGGATGTTTGCTTGCTAAACAATTAGACCAGTGGCCTTAAGCATCCATTGGGCATGGAGTCACACTGAGACTCAAAAATATACCTTTGACAAATAATCGTGACCCTAGTAACTCAACATATTAGCAATGAAGAACACTTGGAAGACCAAAACAAAAACCAAAAATGTTGAAAGCAACTCCCCTAACTATGCTAGATAGCACTTAGGGGAAACAAAAGGGATCTAAACTATTGTGCAGTAGCACTTATTGAAAGCAAGAAACCTAATCTACTGATTTACAAGGTAAGTCATACCTCAAAACACCTCTTTAGGTGTATCCCATTAACTGGGATAGGCAAATTTTCTTTATCCATACTTGATAACTAAAATGCATTGTGCTCCTTGCATTTAGTAATGATAAATGGGCCACTCCACATGCTGTCAAACTTGGAGTGCTTCCCTGGCCTACTTTTCAACTCATCCCATTTGAGTACCGTATCACCTTCCCTAAAGATTCTGGGAGTAGCCTTCTTATCAAAATTTCTTTTTGTCTAAAGCTGATGATATTCCATAGCTTTCATAGATTTATCTCTAATTTCTTCAAGCTCCATAAGTTGAGCATATCTGACAGCCATCGGGTCTTCTTCTTCAAACATCTCTAGCTGATTCATGATATCAAGTGTCCAACTCCACAAACACAATCAATCTTGCCTCTTTCCTATAAACTAACATGTATGGGGAGTTTCCAATAGGCTTCTTGGGAGTTATTCTATTTTCCCATAAAGAAAATTTTAGATTGGTGTGCCAGGTCCTCTGGTTGTCCTCTATTGATCTTTTGATAATCCTTATGAGATTCTTATTTGTAGATTCAGCCAAACCATTACTCTGTGGGTAATAATTTGATGAAGTGTTCAAATAGATTGCATTCTTAACAGCCCAGTAAGTTATCCTCAATCCAACAAAGGCTAAAGCATTGTTTGAGATAATTGACTCAGGCACTCCAAATCTAGATACCAAATCATGATAAAAGTTCAAAACAACATTCTCATTAGATTCCTTCAGAGCCACTGCTTCAGTCCACCTTGTGAAATAGTCTGTAGCTGTAAGTATCCAACTGTGGCCTGCACTTGATGGTGGGTTAATGGAACCTATAAAATCAATGCCCCATCTCATGAAGGGTTTCTCTACTTGAATTGGCTGCAAAAGTAAGGCTCTACTTATTTTTGCTTATATATATATATATATATATATATATATATATATATATATATATATATATATATATTGGGTTTTTATTTGCATTTTTTGAATTGTAGTATTTAGGGGTTTGTATGATCTATTAGATAGAGTTTTGTTTGTCCTCTTTTCTTTTTTGATTTTTGTGGTCGCTCTTTCCCATTTTTTCTACTTTTTTGATAGTTGAATTCCCTTGTTTTTAGGTCGTTTGTGCCTTGGTGGGTGTCGTCTTAGTTTCCTCTTTCTTTTTTACTTCTTTCTTGGGTCTTCTTTCTTGTTATTGTGTTCTTTTATTTCGTTTCATTCTTTTGAGCATGCTGTTTGGTTATTTTTATGTTCCTGGTTGGTATTTATTTTTTCTACGTATTTTTATATTTATATACATACTTAACTTATATTTTTCTTTTTCTTAGGGGCTTGTGGTTATTGTTGTTTTGATATTTTTATATTTATTGGAATGTCTTAACCCTTAGGTATTTTCAGTTTGGCATTGACTCATATATTTGTTGTTTTTAAATTGTTGATTCTCCTTTTACAAGGGTTATTTTATTTCTATTTTTGTTTAGTTTGAGAGTAAGTGAGAGGCTTTTCTTTTTCTTTTTATTTTTTATCTAGTGCATAGACTTTTAGATTGGTTTCTTTTTTGTTTTGTGTCTATAGTCTTCCTCCTACCTCCCCTTGGTTTGTGTTCCTTCCTCTTTATCCCTCTTTGTCCTTTAAATAGATCAAGTCTGCTCTCCAATTTGCAACTCTCCTCATCCTGATGATGGATTATTGAGTATGATCTGAAATGTTGATTCAAAAATAGACACAGTTAAATCTAGAAGCACTCACATATAGTCTCTATGTGTTAAGATTTATGATAATGAGTAATTATTTTAGTCCCTACATTGAGTTGATGCATTCTTGACTTTGATCAATCTGTTTTAGTTGTTCAAATCTTTCATGATGTCATCTACAGTCAATGGGAATTATTTTTGTATCAAAGTTTTGAAATACAGATTTTAAGGTCACTAAGTCTTGTTAAAATTTGTATACCACTGATTCACCCCCCCTCTTAGTGGTATTATACTCCAACATTATCCACCTCCATTACATCGTCATACAGAAGAAAAGAACTGGTCGTTATTTCCATGATGGAAGCACAGGCTAGTGACTGTGTGCCATTGAAGGCATTCCATCGACCCCTGGTGTAGCAAGGATCTAGTAAAAACTTAGCCATGGCCTCCCTCAACCTAGTTTCAAGCAATCCTTCGATGTCCTTCGTGACCCCCCACATCCTCACTCTCCATCGTCACAAACATGGATTATCAATTTCCTTCTCTACAAAAGACATGAAATCCCCTACTGCCTCCTCCCTAGACACCCTTCTTTTCTCTTCCTCTCGCTCACCACACCCGCCTGACTCTTATCCTCGTCACAAAATATCATACAACCACCAACATGCCTTTTCCCTACCATAGATGACATCGCCAACAACCACCTCAACACTCAGGCCGTTACCCAATATTCCTATTATGCAAGAGAGAAGAAATAGTCATGTTAAAAGCTGCCTCTAGAAGCCTCCTCCGTGAGCCTTAATATCTCATCAATACCTTTGTCCCATCTCATTAATTGATTTGATGACCAGACATCATCACTTGCCAAGCATTCCATGCCATCATTCTGTGTACCTCTCCACGTTGTCACTCTTACTGCTCTGTCTCATGTGGATCTCACCCCTTATCAAGAATTTATATTTACTATTGTGAGAGACATACTATCTACATAGATTTGTCTAGCTTAGTTGAATAAACTTAATCAATTAATAAACAATTAATTTCGATAATAAAGTTGAAATTTGATATTTAAATTAAAATAAATGTGCTAATTAAATGAGTAGTTGGGTGATATTTAGCTTTAGGATTCATCATGGATCAATGGTGTTGTTGATGATGTTTTGAATTACTTCACCACCACTATAAAATTAGTTGTATTGCTCTGATGAATGCATCAGATCCTAAACTATCACAAAAATCTTGTAGGGTTGATCTTGCCTACTATGACCCTGATCTAAGACATAGGATTGATATATGTCATGCAAGAATGAACTAACAGAATATGAACCTAAACCACTGGTTGCCTTCACTTCTCAATATATGAATTTATCAAATTAGTGTCTAGAGACACAATTAAGGAACATGCCAACCTGATAAATAAATTGGTTCTTCTAGGTCAAACCCCTTGGTGGATTGAATTAATGGTAATGAGAGATATTAAAGACAACATTCACAAACATGCAAGTGGTCTATATGATGACAATGTGGATTTGATTCCTTTATTGTCCTTTAGAAAGTAAGTGCACTCTATGAATACACCATATCAAATTATGTAATCATTGAATGTCTTTAAATACCATGGCATAGAAACATGTTGCATAAAATATCATTCTTAATTCTTTTGGCACTCACCTTGGAATGAGTTCTCCATCAAAACTTATAAAATAACAAAAACTATGCAATGAATAGCGTCTACCACTTCATCAAAATAATCACAAACTACAAGTTGCACTATAACTATATATGAAAATGAATTAAAAGAAGTAAAAATATATAAGATTATCCCTATTCAGAAATTGGTGAGAAAAATTGTTGGTGTGAATAGGTCTATTACCTATCCGGTTTCCTTTTTGGGTTCTTTTTACACCTAGTTAGTTAAGTCTACTTAGGGAATTTACTTTTTGTGTCTCAAGTCATAAGATCATGAAACTTGTCAAAATCACATGTTGCCATATATCTCACCCTTGCCTATATATACAAGGGTTCTTTATGTACATTTCATTCCATTGTATTGTATTCTATTGTACTAGTATTGATGATATAACATTATTTATTGCTTCTCTCCCTTATGGAAGATTTCTTAGTGTTGCAAAAGATTTCTTCTCTTGCGAAGTTTTGTTAACAAATTCAACATGGTATCAAAGCTCTAGATTTACAATCCTCTTCTCTTTTTTTGGGAGATTTTTGTCCATTGTAAATTTGCACATAAGTACACATTGTTTTTTGCTGGGGGGCTACAATCACAACATTAATACATTTTAGAGGGGGGTAAGTGCAGGAAGATGGGGGGCCAAAAAGGGGTCTTAAGTGGCCACTTTTTTTCTAAAATCAGGAAATACTGGCCTTGGATGAGAAATTGAGCATAGTTACACTCAAAATTTGGAGATGTAACCAAAACAATGTTCATAGTGCTCCGAGTCTACTTTCTAAACTACTATTTTTTTTTAAATGGCATAGATTAAGTGGTTCAACAGAGGGAGCCACATAAATTGGTGTTGTTTCTGTCAAAAAAACATAGCATAGCATGTTTTGTGGCTCCCTCAAAAAGTCAACTTTTTCTGGTATTTTTAAAATCGCTTCAATGAGAAATTAGCTAATAACATGTAGTTTATGCCTGATTTTTCTGATAATTTTTTGATGAATATTTGATTTTTTACTAATTTTCAAAGTGGACACATCCTAAAAAATAGAATTTTGGCCGTGCTACCCCTATAAATTTTGAAAACTAATTGAAAATTATTTTTTTTTAATATTTGTAGAATGGAGTCTAGTTTCTAAATATGTAATTTTTTTGAAATTTCAATGAATAGTTAATTTACAACAAAAAAAAGACCAAACAGTGGTTTTTGCCCAAAAAAGGACACACAAACAAAAGAAATTAAAGATGAAAGCCTTAACATTGTTAAAATGTGAAAAAAATCACATCGTCAAATAGCTAAGAGAAAGCCTAACATTACCCAGGTGTTCGATTTGTTCGACCTTGAAACATGTGCAAATCTGAGGGTTAGCATGAATGAAATTATGTGAAATCTTGAAGAATATGGAAAAACATGTCTGTGACTGTTCAAAAGGCACGCCAAGCCTTTGGGTTGGAAATCCAAAGCAAATCCCAAGCCTAAGTCCTGGGATTCCCAAAGCAAGAGATAACACGAGTGCGTTATAATGCACTCACATTATGTTTTACTTTGCATTTTCCTTTCTCGCAAGTCTATTGTTTGTCATGTTTGGGTTGAGGGTTTATTGATAGTGTTTAGGGTTGAGGGTTGAGGGATTAGGTTTTAGGGTTGATGGATTAGGGTTTAAGGTATAGTGTTGAGGGTTGAGGGTTGAGGGTTTAGGGATAGGGTTTAGGGTTGACAGATTAGCATTTAATGTCGAGGTTAGGGTTAGAGTGTCGAGGGTAGAGGGATTAGGGATAGGGTTTAGGGTTGAAGGTTTAAGGATTGAGGGTTGAGGCTTTAGGGATGAGGGTTTAAGGCTTAAGATATAGTGTCAAGTGTTGAGGGTGTAGGGATAGGGTTTAAGTTTTAAGGGTTAAGGGTTGAGGGATAGGGATTAGGGTTTAAGGTATAGTGTTGAGGGTTGATGGTTTAGGGATAGGGTTTAGGTTTGAGGGATTAAGGTTTAGGGTTGATGAATTAGGGTTTAATGTTGAGAGTTGAGGGTTGAGGGTTGAGGGTTGAGGTTGAGGGATAGGGTTAATGGTCAAGGGAATAGGGTTAAATAAGAGTATCGAGGGTAGAGGGATTAGGGATAGGGTTTAGGGTTAAAGGTTTAATGATTTAGGGTTGAGGCTTTAGGGATGAGGGTTAAGGGATTAGGGTTTAAGATATAGTGTCGAGTGTCGAGCATGTAGCGATAGGTTTTAGGGTTCAAGTTTTAAGGGTTAAGGGTCGAGGGATTAGAGTTAAGGGTTGAGGGATTAGGGTTTGACGTTGAGGGTTGAGTACATTGAGGTTCAAGGGTTAAGGGTCGAGGGATAGGGTTGAGGGTCGAGGGATTAGGGTTAAGGGATAGGGTTGGAGGGTTTAGGGATAAGGGATTAGGGTTTAAGATATAATATCAAGCCCGTTGAGGGTCTAGGAATAGGGATAGCGTTTAGGGTTTAGGGATGAGGGATTAGAGTTGAGGGATGACAGATGACGGATTATGGTTGAGGGATTAGGGTTTAGGGATAAGGTTTAGGATTAGGGTTTAAGGTATAGTGTTGAGGGTGTAGGGATAAGGTTTAGGGTTGAGGGATTAGAGTGAAGGGTTGAGGGATTAGGATTTGACGTTGACGGTTGAGGGTTAAGGGTTTCGGGTTTAGGGATAGGGTTGAGGGTCGAGGGATCAAAGTTAAGGGTTGAGGGATTAGGGTTTGACGTTGAGGGTTGAGGGTTGAAGTTTGAGGGTCAAGAGTTTAGGGATAGGGTTGGGGGTCAAGGGATTAGGGTTAAAGTAGAGTGTGGAGGGTGTAAGGATTAGGGATAGGGTTGGAGGGTTTAGGGATAAGGGATTAGGGTTTAAGGTATAGTATAGAGTCTGTTGAGGGTTTAGGAATAGGGATAGCATTTAGGGTTGAGGGATTAGGGATTATAGTTGAGGGATGATGGATTAGGGTTGAGGGTTGAGGGATTAGGGTTTAGGGATAAGGTTTAGGGTTGAGGGTTGAGGGATTAGGGTTTAAGGTATAGTGTTGAGGGTTGAGGGTTTAGGGATAGGGTTTAGGGTTGACAGATTAGGGTCTAGGGTTGACGGATTAACATTTAATGTCGAGGTTAGGGTTAGAGTGTCAAGGATAGAGGGATTAGGGATAGGGTTTAGGGTTGAAGGTTTAAGGATTTAGGGTTGAGGCTTTAGGGATGAGCATTTAAGGCTTAAGATATAGTGTCAAGTGTTAGGGTGTAGGGATAGGGTTTAAGTTTTAAGGGTTAAGGGTTGAGGGATAGGGATTCCGGTTTAAGGTATAGTGTTGAGGGTTGATGGTTTAGGGATAGGGTTTAGGTTTGAGGGATTAGGGTTTAGGGTTGATGAATTAGGGTTTAATGTTGAGAGTTGAGGCTTAAGGCTTGAGGCTTGAGGCTTGAGGTTGAGGGATAGGGTTAATGGTCAAGGGATTAGGGTTAAGGGATAGGGTTGGAGGGTTTAGTGATAAGGGATTAGGGTTTAAGGTATAGTATCGAGCCCGTTGAGGGTCTAGAAATAGGGATAGCATTTAGGGTTTAGGGATGAGGGATTAGAGTTGAGGGATGACGGATTAGGGTTTAGGGATTAGGGTTTAGGGATAAGGTTTAGGATTAGGGTTGAGGGATTAGGGTTTAAGGTATAGTGTTGAGGGTTGAGGGTTTAGGGATGGGGTTTAGGGTTGACAGATTAGGGTTTAGGGTTGATGGATTAGCATTTAATGTCGAGGTTAGGGTTAGAGTGTTGAGGGTAGAGGGATTAGGGATAGGGTTTAGGGTTGAAGGTTTAAGGATTTAGGGTTGAGGCTTTAGGGATGAGGGTTTAAGGCTTAAGATATAGTGTCAAGTGTTGAGGGTGTAGGGATAGGGTTTAAGTTTTAAGAGTTAAGGGTTGAGGGATAGGGATTAGGGTTTAAGGTATAGTGTTGAGGGTTGATGGTTTAGGGATAGGGTTTAAGTTTGAGGGATTAGGGTTTAGGGTTGATGAATTAGGGTTCAAGGGTCAAGGGTTTAGGGATAGGGTTGAGGGTCGAGGGATTAGGGTTAAAGTATAGTGTGGAGGGTGTAAGGATTATGGATAGGGTTGGAGGGTTTAGGGATAAGGGATTAGGGTTTAAGGTATAGTATCGAGTCTGTTGAGGTTTTAGGAATAGGGATAGCATTTAGGGTTTAGGGATGAGGGATTAGAGTTGAGGGATGACAGATTAGGGTTGAGGGTTGAGGGATTAGGGTTTAGGGATAAGGTTTAGGGTTGAGGACTGAGGGATTAGGGTTTAAGGTATAGTGTTGAGGGTTTAGGGATAGGGTTTAGGGTTGAGGGATTAGAGTGAAGGGTTAAGGGATTAGGATTTGACGTTGAGGGTTGAGGGTTTAGAGTTTAGGGTTTAGGGATAGGGTTGAGGGTCGAGGGATCAGAGTCAAGGGTTGAGGGATTAGGGTTTGACGTTGAGGGTTGAGGGTTGAGGTTCGAGGGTCAAGGGTTTAGGGATAGGGCTGAGGGTCGAGGGATTAGGGTTAAAATATAGTGTGGAGGGTGTAAGGATTAGGGATAGGGTTGGAGGGTTTAGGTATAAGGGATTAGGGTTTAAGGTATAGTATAGAGTCTATTGAGGGTTTAGGAATAGGGATAGCATTTAGGGTTTAGGGATGAGGGATTAGAGTTGAGGTATGACGGATTAGGGTTGAGGGTTGAGGGATTAGGGTTTAGGGATAAGGTTTAGGATTGAGGGATGAGGGATTAGGGTTTAAGGTATAGTGTTGAGGGTTTCTTTCATCAAATGTAGATTTATGGGTTCGATTATATTGATTGCCTCTCCAGTTTTGGGGTGTGGATGTTTTGGAATCAATCAGGAAGTCTTCAGGAGACTTTGTGGAAGTGGATTGGAAATCGCTTGACAGAACCCCTGCTATTTATGCCTGGATAAGGATTTGTCACAAACTAGAACTTCTACTTCCAAAGAAGATATGTCTTTCTTCCTCGATGGACATTTTCTATCAAGAACTTGATTATGAGGGCTTGCCCCTTCATTGTTATGCCTATCACATGGTGGAGCATCTGGCAAGCTCTTGCAGGAAACAGGAAAAGTTCTCCCTCAAAAACCTTGTGGTCATTCAAGTCTGAAGGGGAAGGTTTGGAAAGAGATGTGATCAATGCAAAGGATGTGATCAATTTATAGCAGGAAAAAACGTGAGCGTGTTATAACGCGCTCACGTTTTGTATTGCTATTGAAACGGTAAAAAAGTGTTGACCCCCTGTGATCTAGGCCCACCTGTTCTATTTTCTTACTGATTCTGCGCATGCTCTGACAAAAAAGAAGTGCTTTCATGCTATTGGGAAGTTCACATGCACTTTTGACACATTATACCACCACCTTTTCTGCTTTGCCAACTTGAGAAGGAGGAAATAACATAGTTTTCACACCAAGTTTGTTATATATCTATTCAAGTTTCAATTTTTGTAGTGTTGCAATGTTAATTGTGATTCAATTTTAGGAATTTAACATTATAGATTGGTTAATAGTATTGTTGTTAGTAATTATATTTAAGTGTTATTCAATTTAACATTGAAAAGGAAGCCAGTGGTGAAAAACTCAAATTGTTGAGGAGTTTGATGCAAGAAGAAAAAAACACTACATAATTGGGTACTCTCTCCATTCAAATCTTTATTTTTTAGGTATGTCAAGTCTTTACATTTTCCTTATTTCGGATTGAATTACTTTATCATGCTTTATCATACATGTTTAAAATAGACACATTCCCAATCAAGAAAGCAGCCTACAATCTCACATGAAGCCATGTATATTTTCTACACTTGGGCTCTTTAATAATTATGTGTAATAAAAAGACCTTAACATGCCATGATGTCAAACTATACAAGAATAAATCCTTACAACATAATAAAAATACAATCCCACTATTATCTTGTATTCATTTCTTAGGAACTAATATTGGTCTCTTTATCATGCTATAGACAAATTCTCTGTCATGCCGAGGAAATGATCAAGAATTAAACCAACACAGGAAGAGATAGAATCTAAGAATGCAAAGAAAGCAGTGGCTATGAGGGAACTTCATGATAAGAGGAAATTGGAGACGATAAATAAAGACATACCAATTGAAGAGGAACCACAACCATCACAAAGAGATATGGTATTGGCGGCACAAAAAGAACGAATGCAAAAACTTTGTGGTACGAGAGATTTGAATTCCATAGTTGGAGACATGTCCTCTACCACAAGTCAACATGTAGGGACACCATCTACCACATCTCAAGTTGAGAGTACATCATCACTCACATGTGATGAAGGAGGTACACCATCGCTCCCACCTCAACCTCAATGTATGTCATATATTCCATCTTTGATCGAAGGTATGCCATCTAACCCATCTCATTTAAATATTGATGAAATTCCTAATGTCGAGATGAATTTACCTAACTTAACACCACCTAGAATTTTGCATAGAAAGCCAAAGTATTTGATTGATATTGATGAGAATATTTTGTAGCCAATGGAAGGTAAGATTCCAAAATGCACTTGTAGAAGATATGCTAATAAGATTTGGAGATTGTTCTTTGAAAAGTTAAATGAGACTGCAAGATGTCAACTATTTGTTGAAATGATGCGAAGTATAAAGTATAGGTCTATCATGAAGATTCTTGGGTTGAGAACATCAGACGCTTCAAGTGAAAAATCTATTGTCAAGAATCTAATGAGTGTGTATGAGAGTGTGGGTAACACCTTATGCACAAAAGATAGTAATGCAACACAGCGTGTGATTACATTGACTATAGTAAGTAGTCAAATGAGGAAAGATCGTCTCTTTAGAAAGACAAGTCAACAATTGAGAATTAATAGGAAAACTTTATCAAGAGCCGTTGGAAGACACCAAAGAATTGAGGACACTAACACCAATGAATTATGGGTGTTCTTAGGGAGACTACCACGAAAAGATAAACCAATTGTTGAAGCATTAAGATCACTAATTGAAGACTTTTGGAAGAATTACACAAGGGTATCTCCAAATCAAAGGGATGTGGTAAGAAGTAGAATCGGTAGTCAGAACCATGAGCCACATCCAAAGCATTTTTTGGATGAGACTCAAACACAATTTTATGGTAAATTTCTAGAGAAGTATCCTCAAATTAAAATTTGTCAAAGATCTTTTGAAATGCTAAAAATTTTTTATGTTAAGATAAATCACACACACACTACTTGTTGTTGTAGATTACATATTGAATTTTCTAAGCATTTTGATATTTATAGGTCTATATGTTTAGATATGCATACTAACAATGATTTGCCAGGTTGTGCAATATATGCCCCACCAACATCTTCAAGAGACTTCATATCAAGAATTTTATGTGAAAGAGAGGAAGGTCAAATATTCTACAAGAAATTATGCTTGGATGGCACATGTCATCATTGCGGTGGCTTGCAACATTTGCCAATATGTGAACATATGGAAAGAACACATGCAGTTGGAAACGAACTAGTAGAGTTTGGCAAGTATAAAATAGTGGCATACAATACAAAAGATGGTAAAGAAGCAAAGAGGTGTGAATTGGTTATTGAAAAGATTCGAGTGTATCAGTTTATGCCTATATTTCATGACAGCATAGTGTATGAGTATGCAAGACATGCCCATAGAGCTCGATAGTTGGACTTGCAATTCAAGTTATGCAAGGACACATTTCTGGTTGCTAGCATTGTTTCAGTTGTCAACTTTGTAGAGAACTACAGTCTACAGCCATAGCATGAGGCGCAATCACAATATTACAACTCCACACAGGTTTCTATATTTGTGCACATCGCATTCATTCATGCGAATGATAGTACAGAGGATGACAGAAAGATCATAAGGGAGTATAATTTCTATATTAGTGATGATCGCACGCATTCTACAGAGTTCGTGCAAGGTTGCTTTCAGGTGTCCTATAATGATTTAGCTAGAAGGGGCATATCGTTCAGTCAGCATATCATATGGTCAGATAACTATGCGTCACAATTCAAGAACTCGCAGAATTTCTATTGGCTGAGTAGGAGGCATAATTTTATAGGTATTTAGCATATGTGGAAATTTTGTGAGGCTAGGCATGGAAAGGGGGAGCATGATGGTGCATGAGCATGCATCAAAAGAGTCATAGCACGAGAAGAGTTAAAGTATAAAGACAATGCAAAGTTGACATATGCAAAATTGATTATCGAGTGGTGTAATGCTTCCATGGGTCTAGGTAATGAAGGTAAGTCTTTAGTTTGTAGATTTTTTTGGTTGATAGATGATACTAACATTGCACCATATGAGGACTATTATACACTGATAGGATCAAATGAGATGCACTCTTTCAGAAGCTCAATTGTAGGTTCATGGAGTATCCATACACAAAAGATGTCATGCTTTTGTTCTACCTATACAATTCAAGTCTGGGATGAGTGCAAGCCAAAGGAGTGGGTTGAGGAATGGCAGTTAAGTTATCTTAGCCCACTTGACACGTATCGACCCTCGACAGCACTGGAACTAACACAGATGGAATCATCAGTTGACTTTGACTTCATATCAGATTTACTTCAACCAGGTAATATAGGGAACGTATATGCATCTAATTTCATCTAGTTCAACCAGGTAATGTCATCTTACTTTGTAGTGTTTTTGTAATGTTGACTAATTTCATCTAATTTGTTACACATATCAATGTAGGGAATGTATATGCAGTTATTGCATATGAAGATAATGAAGAAGGAATAGATTATTACTTACGTCGTTGTGTTGAGGCTAAAAAGAAATTGGAGGCCCCTATTACAGATGAAGAAAACATCGAATACCCTACAGGCTCAGTGGTTACTACTGGAACATGGCTTAGAAGGTACCCACATAAGAGTGTTAATAGTTTGTTGTTTCAGGACTTTGACATGCATCGAAAGATTCTTCATTACTCGAACCTTGTCGTGGCATCTAATGTTCATCTGATAAAGTATCGGGGTAGACCTTTGAACAAAATTTTGTGGAAGGTGCGTGAGTCTGACCATGAAGTAATACTTGACACAATAAAGAGTAGAGCAAACCCCGGATGGTTCATTGGATTAATTTGTAAGTATTCGCATTGATTTTGTAAAGTCATGTTACATTGAGTTGTAAGTATGCACATTAATTTGTAAGGTTTTTCTTTTTTTTATTTCCTCCTGTATTTTTACACATACACATTTTTACATCATCATGTTATGCATTTTTGGTTTCCTACTCCTGATGCGACCAAACTCATAACTCACCCTACTTCCTCTAGACACCATTTGATGATCTCTCCAACACTCTGGATCCAGGGCACCCAATCATGATGATGATCTATATACCATTCTCCCAAGGCACTCATAATGAATGAAAAGAAGACCAAGGGCACCCAAGCTTAATAGACTTATTTCTTTCAATTTTGATGATCCAAACTCTTACAAAACGAGATCCACTTTCATGCCTTTAGATCTTCCTTCACATACAGGGTGCCAAATCAAGTTTAAAAATCTACATAAGGGTGCCAAAATGGATGAAAGGAGACATGAAATGTGCCTTAGGAATCCATGCTAAGGTTTGAGCCATTAAAGTCTCTTGATATTAGGCGCTCATGATGATGAAACTTAGATCTTTTTCCTTTCCTAGGTGCTCATCTAAGATGTTTGAATGATAAGGAGCACCTCGACCTCTATAATGTACATTGGGTGCCAAAATCAAGGTGATTTTAAGTCACTTTGAGTCATTTGGGGTCAGTTTGAGTCTTTGAGTCATGTTGCAAAAAAGTGTCAATGTTGTCAAGTTGCACAAAGCAACTTTTGCATTTTTGGTGTCCTACTCCTGATGCAACCAAACTGACTATTCCAACGTGTCCGGATGGGTACATTTAGGCTAGGCATGGTCTTGTTTTTCAGCCAAATATGTCGAAACAGTCTGAGCTACATTGTATCGACGATATCCCTGAAGAGTCCAAAGTGCAAAAAGGCAGCTATCTTTGATGAGATGTTACTCAAAAACCATGTCACTTAGAAACATTCTATCTAAGGCAACGCGATCATGTAGAGTGCCTCTACAATAACCTCTCTCAATTTTTTATATCTCTGAGGCATTTGCTCATGGTGAAAGGTTTTCTGCTGCCCCAAAAATCATCAGAAGGAGGCAGTGTAAAGATGCAAAGGGGTGTAACTTTCGTCCTGCTCCTGATGCGACCAAATTGACTATTTCAACACGTCCGAATGGGTACATTTAGGCTAGGCATGGTCCTATTTTTCACCCAAACATGTTGAAACAGTTCGAGCTACATTGTACTGACGATATCCCTGAAGAGTCGGAAGTGCAAAAAGGTAGCAATCGTTGATGCGATGTTACTCGAAAACTGTGTCACTTAGAAACATTCCGTCTGAGGAAACACGATCATGTAGAATGCCTCTACAATAACCTCTCTCATTTTTTATATCTCTGAGGCATTTGCCCATGGTGAAAGGTTTTCTACTGCCCCAAAAATTGTTAGAAGGAGGCAGTGTAAAGTTGCAAAGGGTTGTATCTTTCGTCTTGCTCCTGATGCAACCAAACTGACTATTCTAACGCGTCTGAATGGGTACATTTAGGCTAGGCATGGTCTTTTTTTTCACCCAAACATGTCGAAACAGTCCAAGCTACATTGTACCGATGATATCCCTGAAGAGTCCAAAGTGCAAAAAGGTAGCAATCTTTGATGAGATGTTACTTGAAAACCGTGTTACTTAAAAAAATTTCATTTGAGGTAACGTGATCACGTAGAGTGCCTCTACAATAACCTCTCAATTTTTTATATCTTTGAGACATTTTCCTGTGGTGAAAGGTTTTCTGCTGCCCCAAAAATCGTTAGGAGGCAGTGTAAAGTTGCAAAGGGGTGTAACTTTCGTCCTACTCCTGATGTGACAAAACTAACTATTCCAACATGTCTGAATGGGTACATTTAGGCTAGGTATGGTCCGTTTTTTTACCCAAGCATGTCGAAACAGTCTGAGCTACATTGTACCGACGATATCCCTGAAGAGTCCAAAGTGCAAAAAGGCAGCAATCTTTGACGAGATGTTACTCAAAAACTGTGTCACTTAGAAACATTCCGTCTAAGGCAACGCAATCACGTAGAGTGCCTCTACAATATCCTCTCTCAGTTTTTTATATCTATGAGGCATTTACCCATGGTGAAAGGTTTTCTACTACCCCAAAAATCGTAAGAAGGAGGTAGTGTAAAGTTGCAAAAGGGTGTAACTTTCGTCCTGCTCCTGATGCGACCAAACTAACTATTCTAACACATCTAGATGGGTACATTTAGGCTAGGCATGGTCCTAATTTTCACCCAAACATGTCGAAATAGTTTGAGCTACATTGTACCGACAATATCCCTGAAGAGTCCAAAGTGCAAAAAGGCAGCAATCTTTGACAAGATGTTACTCGAAAACTATGTCACTTAGAAACATTCTATCTAAGGCAACACGATCATGTAGAGTGCCTCTACAATAACCTCTCTCAGTTTTTTAGATCTCTGAGACATTTGCTCATGGTGAAAAGTTTTCTGTTGCCCCAAAAATCGTCAGAAGGAGGCAGTGTATTAAGTCAGGATGAAATCCTATTCACTCTAGGCACCAATCTCAAGTTGCACAATCATGAATGGGCACCTAGAGCAATAAGGCACTACATCATGGTTCCAGGACCTTGAAATGGCGCCCAAGCATGTAGGAGGAATTTTCAAGGAGCCAGAATGTTTTTGAAACTCTAAGGAACTAGTCCAAAGACTCTATGGCGCCATCTTGATACCATTGAGTTAACTTTGGAACTCAAACATATTGAAACAAGGTCTAGGAAGGTAGGCACCATCTCTTACCAGTTCAACCTCTCAGATGTGCCAACATTGGAAAGACTCTTAATAAGTGCCTAAGTTTGAATTGATCTTGTGATTGAAAGTTTGGTGATGTATTGGTGCAAGATGATCTTCAGTTGAAGCAATGTAAGTTCCAGGAAGGGTTTAGAAGTTATCAACCTCTTCACTAAGTTAGGCGCACTTTACAAGCTTTCTTACCCAAGAGTTGCACCTCATTAAGACAAGGCGCATCTTAACCTCCGGGACTTTTCCAAAGAAGCACTTCACTTTATTAGCACCTTTGGACCTTGTTTTGCATTCTAAAAGAGAAGGCGCACTTTGGAGGCATTTCTAACCCAGATTGACACCTAGGTATAGTCATCTCTCTAGAGCATTACAATGT
The DNA here is from genome assembly GCA_027924645.1 of Cunninghamia lanceolata. Taxonomy (NCBI): domain Eukaryota; kingdom Viridiplantae; phylum Streptophyta; class Pinopsida; order Cupressales; family Cupressaceae; genus Cunninghamia; species Cunninghamia lanceolata. The sequence continues at coordinate 7,921,653 of BSBN01001136.1, forward strand.
GTTTTAAAATGAAGGAGGACATTTCATAAGTTGGGGAATTGATCACTAAAGACCTTGGAGTGTTTGAATTACTCTAAGCAAGAAGGCACATTTCCATGGAGTAGCATACTCTAGATAGCACCTAATTCCATCAAGGCGCAATTCCACCCTCACTTTGGTGCCTATCATCAAGAAGGGGCATTGGGCATTCCTTGAACAGTTCTGAGCGTTTGAAGTTCATGAAATCACTAAGGAATGTTGGGCACCATGTGTATCCTCAACAAGCTTAAGTTTGCGCCTAGACAAGTTGGTGCTTATTCATGTTTTAACTTCCCTCTTGAAGCGCCTAACTTGGGAAAAATTTATCTTGTTGTTAGTCAAGTGTTTGATGTGTTTTGGAGACTCCAAAAGACTTCCTCTTGGTAGGTGCTTTTCTTGGCAACTACAACCTTCAACTGGCGCCTAGATCCTGAAGAAAAACACTTGCAAGTGTGGGCACACTTTCTTTGTGATGGAGCATCAAACTGGCACCTAGAAATCATAATGCATGAAGTGAGCACCTAGGATCCTATTGGTCCAATAGGTGGTTTTGGGATCTGTGTCAAGTCATTAGATTAGGTTGCCAACTCAGAATGATTTTCATGCACTTAGACTTCAAGGCGCCAAAACTAGTAGGAAAAACCACGCTAATAAAAATTGGGTAAATTTAACCTCCGAGTCTGATTAGGCTCCATATAACAACAATATCAATATTTATATCATGTCCATTTGCTTTATGAAACAAGCAGTATGTGTCAAGTCATAGGGATAACACTATGGTCCTTACAAATTTCTCTGTGACTTTTGATAAGATTATCTACTTTCAAATTCATATTTAGGAACTCTCAAATTCTTGCCTTGACCAATTTGTTCATATTGAAAGGTATCACAAAATCATCAATGGGTTGTATGAATAAATGTATAGAGACCTTTGGAAGGTAATAGTTGGAGTTCTTATGAACATGAGACCCATGGATGGGGCTTGTGTACTAAGTTGATTTTTCATTTACACATTTGTTTGATATCCTAGATACATTGGTTAGACAGTGATGGGATGATACACTATGGGAGTCACATGATTCTGTGGTGTATAAGCTCCACTAGGTTGTTGAAGATGTGGGAAAGTGTCATTAGTAGTTTTTTGAAAAAAAAATTAGATAGGGAAGATTGAGTTGCCCCCTAGTTTTTCTCAACCCTAGTGTTGAATGGATTCGTTTGAACTTTTGGTATATCTATAATTTTGTCCTTTAGAGGTTTCTCCACACCTCTAGCCTTTAGCATCCTGATCCATTGGACTAGTGTGGCTATGAGGTTGGAAAGTGTTGCAACCTCCATCCTTTAAACTTCTCCACCTTGTTATGGGTTGTTTTGAGTATTTTCACTTGCTTTCTCTTCGAGAATATTTTCTAATGATACATGATGTGTCATAGATCATTCAACTTGATAAACAACATGGAGGGATTCTCATGCCTCCTATACTTCTTGTAAGTTTCTTTATAGATAGCTCACATCATTGTCCATCTAGGTGGTCATTTCCCTAAATATTATGATAAGATAATCCTGTTAATGAACTTTGGATTAAATGAGAATCAACATGCTTTGTCTTGACTAGAATAGTTGGGATGGACAAAAATCTATTGATTCTAGGTTGGGTTGTTAAAGGTCAAGAAGTTTTGGTGTCTAATGCCCTCTAAATCCAAATATTCAAAATCATAGTGGTTCAATAAGTTACAACACACCGATCTCACCAATGACAACCTTTGGACCACACCCGTCAGTGAGACTCCAAACATCGGTGAACTCTAATCTCATTGGCCCGATACACCAATGGATTTCGACTGTCGATGTGACCCCCTTCATCGGCGAAGCTCTCAACTGCTCTTCCGATGCACCGATGGGATTATCTTCTGATACACCGATGTCTTTGACTTTGAACCACACTCGTCGGCAAGACAGACCACTATCGGTGAAGCCTAACCAAGGTCTGTTGATACGCCGATATGACCAATTCTTGACGACGATACAAGGTTCTTTTGAAGGCAAAGGGCACCTAGGCTTATGGGGCTCAATTTGATGTATTTATTGAAAGCTCAAGGTGAATTGATGCTTATTTAAAATGCCACTTAGTCCTTCATTTTCATGCTAGGCGCCATTTCCTATTGACTTATATACTCCTCATGCTAGGGTGTCATAATGAAGTGGTTTAGACAATAGGTGCGCTTCACTTACTAGAGGCTTGTTCTCCTTCCACCTTAGGTGCACTTTTATGGTGGAATAGGTGTTAATGGGTGCCTTGTCTTAAATGAATGCTCTCTCTAAGTTGGGTGCCCTTTTGAGGCTTTATGAGTTGCAAATTGTACCTTAACCCTTCATGCTTGTTGCTCAATGTTTGAATGTTTAAGAAAGTCTCCTTTAGGCACTCATCTTAATGACTTTTTCTCAAGGCACAATCATCCTAATGACTTGGATATTCATCCTAGTGTTTAAGGATATCGGGCTACCAGACTTAGTCATTTTTAGGATCTCAAACATAAAGAATAACATGATGATTCATTTTTTTGTATTGCATATAGTTGACATTCTATGCTACTCATAAAGAATATTAATATTTTATGTTCAACATGATGATTCATTTTTTTTAAAATACAACTTTTATCTTTTAGTTCCAAAATGAGGTTTAGGTGATATTTGAATAACAAAAGCTAGCTTATTAGATCAACAAACATCCTATGTAATACAATTGGACTTTAAATATTTGAAGTAGCCATCTACAAATATCCATTCAAATGTGGATTTATAATGCAAGTATGGACGCCATCAATAAAAAAGATTTGTATTAACCAAATATTCATATAGGCATACATCAATATCTGTCGATATAAGTATAACATATATACAAAATAGCCATATAGGCTTACAAGAATGCCATATAGGCATACAATGTCAACTATATACAATACAAAATATATGTCCACAAATGCCATATAGGCATACAACAAAGGAACACAATAAAAAGTCATTCCCCTCTAGCTGGTGAAGAGAACAGATCACGGGTAGCCTTTGATCTTCTAGGGGATAGAGACGCGCATGTGGGTGGTCTACTACGAACCTGAGGGCTACTCCTCCTATTTAGTTCTTCCTGCATCTTTAGCTATTACAATAAAAAGTATAGACATTAATATATAAAAATTACATGTTATAAAAAATAAAACATTTAACAAAATAATCACTTACCGCTAACATATGATCTGTCTCCTCACTTGCCCTAGTAGTAGGAATAGGCCTTGGTGATGTCATGTCCTATAGAAACCATCTAGATAGAAATTAAACTTCAAATCAATAATCTTTTGATTTTTCAAAAATAGACAACTATAACAATGAATGTAAATTAAAATTTACTAATCTGCCTCATACCCCTATCAATGCCATGGAGCTATGAATCGCAGAGGCCACACCTTGCTCCATTGCCCTATAAACATGGGGAGGTGTCTCTTCAGCCTACATCATCTGAAAATAAAACAACATTATTCAATTACAAAAACTATAATAGTGATGCAAATCATGGCTCCTAACATACACACACGTTCATCTAAACATGGAAGTACACACAATAAAGCACACAAGTCACATACAAAAATCTAGTAAGTACAATTCATTCATTAAACTATTTATTTTATTACCTCCATAAAGCTTTGAAGTACACCACCGCTGGCAGGTGTTGCCATGAAATCTACAGTATTAACCTATTCAACATCCAAAATCAGATATTAGAATACCATTCATATAACGATGCTATTCACATGTAATATTTATAATTGTTTACTAGTTACATACCCCAACAGTAGATGATCTAGTGTAAAATGTAGGTGGAGAACCACTGAAAACTGCATCGACGCTATGACCCTGAAATTTCATTAAAATTATAAATTTAAATTAGTTAATCTTGCATTTCAAAAATGAAATTTAATAAATTAAATTCGATAAACTTGCTAATATTTACCTGAATATCAAGGCTGAAAGTCTCACTCAGGAGGGTATCTGTCATCACCATCTACTCAGCTACAGATGTAGCATGTACACCTGTGTCTTGACTATCCATGGGGTCATAACCACAGGCTGACCTGCAAGTCTGACAAGTATGGGGTGTGACCCTGCTCCTCGTACTATCTCCCAACCCACTCAGTGCTGCAAGATTGGCATGCTCTATGATGCTCTAGGTCAAGGCACTAATGGACTGAAGTGTATTGACCTCAACACTCTCCTTCACAATGGAAGGGATAGAAACATGCTCATGGGCTGGTCTGCTGATTACTTGTCTCACTACCCGTTGTGGGTCAAGACGTGCCCCTGGTCTATATTGTGCTGACTCCCCACCTCTACTCTAGAAGTCCCGCATATCAAAATAGTTTGGCACTTTATTGAGGACAAACTCGCAGTAGAGTCTGCTCAAAAAGTATTGTGGGACCTGATTATTATTGCATGGAGGATGGTCAAATACCATCCACTACCTCTGCCCAAAATTATCCCTTATCACTTGGTTGTTGCACCAATGGATAGGGAACCTCTTGCATGTAATGGATGGAGGTTGATTTGTTTGTGGGTTTGTGAAAATCAAACACAAGTCTAATTTTGTGATTTGTAATTTTTTCACATCTTGGTATGACAGCTTGTCTACATAATAATCTCTAAACTCTCTCCTCTTATCTATCCAACTAGTTATTTGCTTGCTAATTGAATCTACATCTCAGAAATTCAGAAAGCGTGGACCTATGCAAGGTTGAAGTGGAAGGATCTTTCAACCTTGCAATTATATCTTCAATTTCTTTTTTGTTGTTTTCAATTTGCCCCATTATATTTTCTTGTGTTCCAGGGGCATGTCGAGGAATGGATGGAGGAGGTTGTTCTGTAGGATTTTGTGGAGGAGGAGGAGGTGGATTAATGTTTCCTGACAATTAACGAAATTTACATAAAAAATCAACTCAAACCTACCTATTTAGAAACAAATTCAAAAAAATAAACAAATAAAACTCACTCCTTTAGCATCTCGACGTCATGGAGGCATTTTGGCGATGAATTGCAAAGATTTTTATGTTGAATTGATATCTCCAAAATGCGAGCGCGCTTCCTAGGGTTTGTAGGGCGCGGGTATATAAGAGGAAAAAGAAATGAAATGAAGTGCTTTGCTCTTTTTTTATTTATTTATAGGAAGTAATAATGCGCTCGCGTTATAACGTGGGCGCATTATGGTTTGGTTTTGACGAGACTTAGACTCGTCATTACCAAACCATAACATGAGCACATTATAGCGCGTTATGTATTGTTTTTTTTTCAAAACAATGTGGCCACTTTTTGGCCCCCCATCTTTTTGCACCTACCTAGGGGGTGTAAAGCACAATTTAAGTGCCCATTATCATTTTCCTCTCTTAGAATTTGTTGTTATCATGGTAGAAGTTAGGACTATTGATCTCCTCACTCTACACAATTATCATGTATGGGAATTAAAAATGAGACAACAACTACAATCTAAAAGATTATGACAAATGTTGGCTAAAAAGCCTCTAGAATTTAGTAAAGAGTTTGAAAATTTTGCATATAGAAACAAGTTAGATGAAGCCATGGGGTTAATTGGATTGCTTGTATCAAACAATTTGTTGTTTCATACTATAGAGTGAACCACACTGAAAGAAGTATGGGACAAATTTGATGAATTGTTTGACACTATTACTAAGTTCCATGCATTACAACTAGAAGAAAATTTGACTTCACAGTCTCCTAATTATTTTCCCTCAATTAAAGACTTCCTTGCTAAGTTCAAGTTGTTATTGTCATTGTTAAAAGGTTCATCGAAAAGATAAATCTAACAAAGAATGTGTCATCTTGATTTTGTCTAAGTTGTGTTAGGAAAGATGTCCCAACCTTACAATTACAAAAAGTGTGATTTTTTAGTTGGGTAAAAGTTCAATGTCACACTTTTATAAAGGAAACGACCAACACAAATATATTTTTTCAAATTAAACGACAAAAAAGTTATATGTATGTTCTGAATTTTAAAATGACATAAACTAATGAAATGTAGAAATTTTAAGTAGTTTATGCTTTATAATTTTTTAATTTTTTTCAAAATTAGTTGGATATTTTTTTTGTGAATTTAATAGATGAATTTTAACTACTGATTGTTTTTTTAAAAAGTGACATTGATGGGACGCCAAGAAAATATAGCAAAATTAACTTTTTTTTCTTTAATTTTTTTCCCTAATTAGACAACTCAAATATCTAGTGCATGGAAAAATAATAATTTTTGAGAATAATTAATTTTTAATAATTTTTTAAAGTCAAATTTAATTAGAACTTATAGTTTTCATGGGACATCAGCTTTGTATAATTTTTTATTCCTTTTTTACAAATACCCTTTTAGAGAAGATTCTCTCCTCTAATGCATCGTATATTTTTTAAATTTTTTAAATATATTTTACCTATTTATTTTAATTTCTAATCAACTTCATGTTTGATTAGAATAGCCTACTTACAATAAATTTAAAAAAATATAAATAAAATTAATTGAAATATGAAAAAAAAATTCTAGAACCTACATTTCAAGCACTACAAAAGGGTATTTGATGATTTTTATAAAGATATATTTTTATTGGAGAAATATGTAGCAAAAGTTGAAATTTTTGAACATTGTTGGAAAAGGGGGGTGGACTGCCACATGGGATGCCACATAGACATTTTCACCCAAAATTCTTCTAGTCGATACGTTTCTGCACGGTAAATTTTCAGCTAACTCTCTTTGGAGGTGAGTTTATTTAGGGCAAAACCTTATTAGGCAACAATGTTTCGCCTAAAACCATTATTATATATAGTTTTTTAATCCATCCTCCTCTTTCAATAGTAAAAAAATTGTTGAAAAGGACAACCAAAAAAAAGTGCAAAAGGACAACAAAGAAGAGGTTACTTTTTTTAATAATTATAATTTTTTTATTAATTTTTAATTATTTTTTAATTCATGTATATTTTATTTTTATTAATTGTATTGTAAATTTTTCATTAATTAATTAATTTATATTAAATTAATTATTTTTTATAAAATTAATTTATTTTTATTAAATTAATTAATTTTCATTAAATTGGGTTTATTAATTAATTAATTTATTAATAATTGATTTTTATTTAATTTATTTATGTTTGTTTATGTGTTTCCCGAGTCCACATCCATGTATGCTCTTTCCTCATATTGTAAGATGATCTTAGAAATAAAAAACGGTGTGAATTTTTCTTTTTTTCTTTTTTAGGGGTTTAGCGACTTGGATTTCATCACCAAGCACCAACCAAAGCTTGTGTTCTATTAGGCTATATAAATTCCAAGGAGGAGCCATCATTCCTTTGGCTAAGCAGTTGTGTATTTTAAGCACACCGTGAAGTGAGGTGGTTTCATCTCACCAATACCCATGCCTCAAACAACACCCTTGCATCACATATTTGGGCCTCATGTACCATAGTGTATATCAAAGACTCCCCTAGTTGAGCCTTTTTTAAACCTAGATTAGGAAGCCATCAACATTTTGTAACCTGTGATTCACTGATAAGCCCTAAGAAGATGCTCACCCCATACAATCTTGGAGATGGGATAGTGGGCTACGAGTACGGTCCCAATCCTCCATAGTTAGTGCTTTGAAACATTGGCTCAACACTATTTAACAACAAGATTAGTATATTGGTAATCTCATAGGTTGGAAACACTCCCACCTGAGTAGTATATGTTGTTTTTGTGTTTTCCTTGTCTCACACTTTGTGGAAAAGCTATTTACAAAACTAAAAAACCTGAACCTAAATAATATATATCCATTTATATCTTGATCTATATCCCTCTAGAACTTCACATCCTACACATTTATTTAAAATTTTATCATAGTTACAAGATTTGAAAATAGCATCCTAATTGAGAAAAATAATAAATAATAAATAAAGCCATTTGGGTAAAGATTTATTGGAACTCTTTTTGTACTCCATCTTATTTTGGGTGAAGACCTAATAGTAAATAAAAATAATAATATGTTCTAATTGATTGAAGACTCCTCATTTTCCAAATACTCAATCCACATAACAAGGTAGGGTTTAGTTACCTGCAAAGACATATTGTTCCCCAAAACAAGTGGGGAGATGAATTTCTGATTAGTGGTGCTGGCAACCATAGTGAGAGTCCAAGGATTATAGTTGACAATAGTTTGCTAATGAGGTCCACCATTGCCTGCAGTAGCTGATACCAAAATCCCCTTTTGCATGGCATGAAATGATCCAATTGTAATTGCATCTTCCAGGTGATAGCCTGCCTTTCCAAGTGAAACATAAATGATATCCACTCCATCATGGATAGCATCATCAAATGTAGCAAGAATATCCACATCCTCACATCATCTAGAATGTGCCCAACATACCTTGTACATAGCAATCCTTCCACTAGGGACTCCTCCACGGGCATCCCCTTGCCCCACTCCAAGAAGGCTTGAATTTTCACAACATTACCAATTGTTGTGGATGATGTGTATCTTGTACCATTTCTATATGCATCATTATCATTCTATGGAAGCATTGCATTTGTGTTGCTTCTCTCTTGTGTGGAAGGCTATTTTGGTTGTAGGTGATCTTTGGCCCCCTTGAGTCTATTATGTGACTCTTACACTGTCGTTCTTGAAACTCTAAGTTTTTCATCATTTTTTCCTTTGGAAACCTACATTTTTACTTACCACCTTGTGTAAGTATTACACACTAAAGTTTAGAGGTCTAAGTTCTAAAATTGGGGTTAAAAGGTGCTCAAAACATTTGTTAATAGTGGCCTTAATGTTCAACAAATTTGGTTTAGAATATGGCTCTTGAGTCAAAATTTCAAACTACAAAGCACCCTTGCTTCTATGCCTTGGTTGAGCCCTCCTACTTCTAAGCCCTCTCTTTAATGACTCCTTAAATTCATCATATCCTTGCATTTATTCTACCAACTCAATCAAATTTTCTTTTACTCTTCCAATATGGGCGGTTAATTGCTCACATGTTTCGGTATCCTTACTATCTATCTTTCTTGTACTAGATTCACAATATTCTTACTAGTAGCCCTCTTGGTGCACTCTAAATAAGCTTCCCTAGTCTTTTTCTTTCTCTTGTGGTATCTCTCCTATCTTTCTTGGGTTTGTTTCAATCTCCTTTCCTCTTCCATGTGTATTTTATAAACCATCTTAATCTTTTGCAAAAAAAAAATCATTCTTTTGCTATCTCCTTTTGCCATGAATGTTTTTGATTTGGGATTTCATTAATCCTTTTATACATCCCTAATGGCTCACTTTAGACCTTTCTTTAATAGTCACAATTTTTCAAGATCCCCTTTCTATTTGTCATATCCTAGATGGGGTTATTTAACCCCACCAAGTGTTAACACCTAGTAGTTTGTCTTCTAATATATTCTCTCTATAAAATCTATATACATTTCCAAAAGTCAAATATATAATTATTAAAAAAATAAAAAGAAATCGGAAATGAAATGTAAGTGTTGTTGTCAATGTTAACAGCGGCCGTTCTGTACATTACTTGGAAAGATTTTTGGCTGGAAGCATGTCACTACATATATGATATTAAAAAGCATGGAAAACGACCCAAAAAAAAGATTTTGCATCATTGTACAATGTCTTAAACAGATATAAATCAGAGGTTTAAATAAATATTTTAAAAATAATCTTTATTTTCATCTCAGATTTGCTCTTACAAAAACTTAGCTACAGCCTATATGCTGTTTACATCACTAGTAAACGCCTCATTTCTATCTACTTGACATGTGTAAAACATCTATGGATTTTTACAACACGGACTGAGATCGTGATTTCCAACAACCAAATTGTATGCGACGAAATTGGATATTTGAATGATGATGAAGATCAGGGCAGGGCACAATTTCCTCGTCTCATATTCGCAGTGCTCTGCTTTGCTTGGAATTTCGCCCTCCCAATAAACTGCTTTACAGTCGTTGCAATTTGCTCCAGCAGCTCTCCCTGATCCCTGAAATATACACAATAAATCTCCCCTCAAAAGTTCAGTTTCATTTAAATATTAATGTCCGTTAAGTATCCAAGAATGAGAAAACACATGAAAACAGAGCAAGAGAACAAGTAAATGGTTTTCTTTTACCCTTCAAAAATATAGCCCTTGATATATGAAACTTCACAGAGCATCTTCTTCCATTCCTCAAGTAAATAGGTCTGGAACTTTCCAGTGTGCTTATGAAAGGCTCGAGCATACACACCCTCTTCGTCCTTCATTCGAAGCTCGGAAAGCCGAATCCCATAAAACACAGGAATGATGGGAGCCCCTGTTTTGAAGATGAGGTGGAGCTCCTTCAAGCACCAAATCGACTCTGCATAATTGGGTGAAAAAATGACAAGATGGACAGATGCTGAGTGGATGGCTTCTTCTATGGACTGAGGTATGTTGTCCCCAACTCGGATTGAGTTCTTGTCAAAAAAGACCTTCAATCCTTTGTTTTCAAGATTATGAAAGATGAGGCTGCCCACAGTTTGCTTCACATCTGGTCCTCTGTGGTTAAGAAATGCGTCATATCCACTTGTGGTGGTAAGCCATGAAGAATACAGAGAGCATTGCTTGTTTACCATCTGTGCAAAACTCGAGTCTTGATAATTCGGTACAAAATCTCCCTCCTATAATGCTACACGAAATTTGCGTCGCTTTAGGCAATTCTTATTCGAAGTGGGGCATGAGAAATGAACGACGAAGGTTCTCCACGTCCGAGACTACAACAGATTCTCCAAAGAAAGGTTAACTTTAAACTTTGGTCAATAAAAATGGAAAAAATATTATTATTTTTTTATTATAGATGAGATATAAAATTGGTCGCGACTCTCGTGAGAAATACAACACCCATAAATAATTTTAACCTTTAACTGATATTTATTTTTATTATGAATGAGATATAAAACTATATTTCTTCCTCCCACTCTTTTAAAAAAAAACGAAAATCCACGTACTCCCACTTCTCAAAAAAGATGATCTCCGTACTCTATTTCCCTCTTTTCACTTGAAGATTCTCTACAGTTTTAGTTAAAAAACTTATCCACCAAGTAACTGGATGAAATAACATATTGCTCTATCTCCCACTTTGCACTTTCTCTTTTGGAAATCAAATAACATCGCCGTTTTTTAACATTAAATAATATCCAATTTTTCTTATACAGTTTTTTATCAACATCGTCCGTCATATTCGTGGGTTTTGTTTTTCTCAAATGAACTAACTGGTATGCAATATTTTTAAAATATTACAAATCAGTCCAAGTCGCCCTTATTGTTTTGAATACCTGCGGGCCAATTTATACGTGTTGACAGTCATAAGCTAAAGTTTGTGATAAGGATAAAGATGGGGCTATTCTTAAATATCATCCACTTCAACGGTCAAAGGTTAATTTGGACCAATAAAAATAGGACATATATTTACCACTTTTTGTTATGAATGAGGTGTAAAATTGCTATTGAGTGTTTGACCATTGAAGTGGATGATATTTAAGTAGAGTGGTGATGGAGTACCCAGTGGTGGGCAAACCCTCTCCCAACTTGTCCGCTCGGTCCATGTTGGCTCAAGGATTTTGAATCACTTCGGTGCCAATTTGATAAACTAGCAATTGAACCCATAGGTTCAATGGGCACGCTAATAACTTTAAGAAGAAATTGTAGAATTTGTTAGATGTTTTTATTACTTATTAATTTATAAGTTATTTGATCCACTAAATTATGTTATCTCTTCTTTTTGAAATGCCATCACATTAAAGGTTGTCTTCTTTCACTTATATTAGTAACATTCCTTTTACATTACATATTGAGATGAACAAACATAGTTGGGTTTGAGTTTGATTTTCATGAAGTCCTAATTCATTCATGGCTCTATGTTATTGAAATGAGTGAGACACGTCAAATTATTACCATGTTAATGCCCTGCTAGGTAAATAGTCCCTTTTGCACTACATATTGCCCTTATAAAACAAGCATAGTTAAGATCCCTGATTTCAATTTCAAGTCAGGTACACCCGATAATGGGTCAAGTGTTGGCAGTGACAGACATCATAATAATTATGAGGGTGGCACGAGCATATTAATTATGCCCTAAGATGGAGGAGTTGGTAATCATAATTTATAGTCTTTCAATTGTTAACAAAAGTGAAATAACAAGGGCATCTTAGAATTTCTAATAGAGATGATTAATTAATATGATAGAATTGCAAATATACATGCATATAGTATGAAATGATATTGTTGTAGCACTAAATGATTCTACTTTAAGACTTCCTAAAGGTATGTCATATGTTCTCCGCCCCCAGTCAAATAGTGAAAACCATCTTGTTGGGTGCATATAAGTGAAACTATTGGGCTTTCGTAATTTTAAGGCTAGGATGATGCCTCCTGTGAGTAGATGTAATCTTGAGATCCGTAAAATTGTCTTGTCTTTGTTGACTAATGTATACCTTCTATAGGAAAATCAAATTTAATATATTTTTTAAAATTAATATAATATAAAAACCATATATTATATTAAATATTGAATTTTTATTTTATTTTATTGTTTATTAATATAATATATTTTAATCAATTATAGTATTAATATATTATTATATATATTATATTATTACGTATATTAATATTTTATATTGATATAAATTTATATATAATTGTAATATATTATGTAAATTATAATAATGTTATAAATTATTATATATTATTATATTATATAAATTACAATAATAATATAATTAAAAATAAATTATTAAATTGCTTATATATTCAATTGAAAGTATTATTTTACTCAAAATTATTAATGGTGACTATGTCTATGGATCCATCTACTACACCAATTTCTACTCCCTTGTCTTTCTCTATAATACATTAGTTTCTTCTACACTCATATACATATATCTATTTCTGCTCAACCTAGTTTAACAAGATATATACCATAAGAAATGGATTTTGTCCTAATCTATTAAAATATAAGAGTAATGACACCAAAAGAAACAAGTTGAGTGCTAAGACCATACCTTTACAACATCTATATGGAATATTGTAAGAAAAAAAACATAGTTATCTTTGTTTATCAATACAAATACCCACTATTTCATGAATCACATTTTGTTTAGATTGTTGTTTTCATTATAATAAAATAAAATTTAAAAACGTAAAAACATTAATTTAAGAAAAAAGCAAAAAATTAATTAATTTTAGTATAATTATATTAAATCATTCATCAAAATAAATCCAATTAAATGAAAATCAACATAAATATACAAATAAAATTATCAAATTTTGTATTTTAATAGGATATGCCCCCACCCATATTATTATACTTCACACACTATAAAATTCCTTGTGATTTGATTAAATTACTCCTTTTTAATGATATTAACACCCTTTAAAGTCATTTTATTTTTTAAACCATAAACATTTTTATATGAAATAATTTTGTTCTAATAAAAAATATATAAGAAGTGGAAGGAGTGAGTTCCCTCCATAAATACGACTTTATTTTATTTTATTTACTTAAAAGTTATTTTATTTTATTTCAAAAGTATTTGAAGACTATTTTTATTTACTTAAGAATTATTATTTTATTTTATTTTAATTAGTTAAGAATTATTTTATTTTACCTTAAAATTATTTAAGAATTATTTTATTATATTAATTTTATCTTAATAATTATAAATAAATATTTTGAGAATAAATTCATAGTCACCTAAAACCTTAATAATATTGGTAACATATTAAAACTATCAATTAAGTTTTTTTCACCCTACACATGCATCCCACATATTCCATTAGTTTATGGATTACTTAAAGTGATCTTAAAACAATACCACCTATGCAATATTCTCATCCCCAAAAAACAAATTATTATTTAAAATAAAAATAAATATTTCATTAAAAATTTGGAAAACTTTAACTTCAAAAAAATTCCATGGTAAGGTATCCAAAATATAAAACAAACTAGATCCTGTCATCATAACAAGGAATCCATTATATCGTCCATTATTCCCCAACTTAATTCTTAAATCCAAATTTGTCACTAAATGTGACGCCTAAGTTGGCGTGCAAACACTTCACAATGTCCCGCACCGAAAACCAATCATTTGTGAAGGATTTAAATGCTCAGAAAAGAGGACAAAAATATCAAAAAGAACAGAAAGGAGTAAATGTCAACGGTGATGGAAACCGAGTTACCAGATACCGAGAATGAAAAAATGGGAATAGAAGGTCAAAACGGCGAAGGGGTGGCAGCTCTTTACTGGTTTACAATTACGGCTCTTTGAAAGTTTTTTTTTTAAGGAAAAGCGATGCACAGTGGTTGCTATCAAATCACACAAAATACTACAACATCATCCCAAATTCAATGGACATGATCTTTTTAATCGTAGTCCTTTTAATCTAGGCCCTTTATGTATATAATTTATCATGTGCTTTTCATATAAGGAACACTTATTACCCTAATAAATTATTTCTTCTAGGTCAATCCCTTGGTGGATTGAATTAATGGTGATGAGAGATATTGAAGACAATGTTCACAAACATGCAAGTGGCCTATATGATGACAATGTGGATTTGATTCGTTATTGTTCTTTAGAAAGTAAGTGCACTCTATCAATACACCATATCAAATTATGTAAACATTGAATGTCTTTAAATACCATGGCATAGCAACATATTGCATAAAATGTGTGCTAATCGGCTTATAATGGTTGATAGAAAGGGATGAGAAAGTTGAAACCTAAAATTTGGGGTTCATTGCCTCTCTCCTTAAGATTGGACCAGGTGGATCTTGATTGCTCAAAAATGAAGGGTAAGGTGGTAATCTCAAAGTGATAGGTGAATGTATGAGAATAGATGCAACTAGGGGTGAGATAGGAAAGAATAGGTAGTGAATATATGGGTATAAGTCAAACATGAGTAAAATAGAGTTGGATAAGGATTAGGGCATGAGTCAAGCTTAACACAATAGTATACCACTTGTCAATATGTTATTGTATTAAGATGCTCTCATCAAAGTGGGTACAAAACTGAATGGGAAATGGCATGGGTATATGATAAATTCACCATTATATTTTGCCCCCACTTTAATATGGGTGCGAATCTAACATGAGCATGCATTCAATGTATATAAACATTCCCAATCATTGTGAAAAGTAAATATTCACACTCATAAAAGTACATTGATTTTGTAGAAAGTAACAAATCATCATTCTTAAATTCTTTTGGCACTATCCTTGGAATGAGTGCTCCATCAAAACTTATAAAAGAACACAAACTATACAATGAGTAGCATCTACCACTTCATCAAAATAATCACAAACTACAAGTTGCACTATAACTATCTATGAAAATGAATTAAGAGAAGTAAAGGTGTAGAAGATTATCCCTATTTAGAAATAGGTGAGAAAAATCATTGGTGTGAATAGGTTTATTACCTATCTGGTTTACCTTTTAGGTCCTTTTCACACCTAATTAGTTAAGTCTACTTAGGGCATTTACTTTCAATGTCTCAAGTCATGTCACTGTAATCACATGTTGTCATATGTCTCACCCTTGCCTATATATACAAGGGTTCTTTATGTACATTTCATTCCATTGTATTGTATTCTATTGTACTAGTTTTGATGATATAACATTATTTATTGCTTCTCTCCCTTGTGGAAGGTTTTTTAGTGTTGCAAAAGATTTCTTCACTTGTGAAGTTCTTTTAACCAATTCAACATGGTATCAAAGCTCTATATTTGCAAGCCTCTTCTCTTTTTTCGGAGATTTTTGTCAATTGTAAATTTACACATAACTGCACATTATTTTTTGTTGGAGGTTACAATTACAATATCAATTTAAAAAGCCTCTAGACTTTAGTAAAGAATTTAAAAATTTTGCATATAGAAACAAGTTAGATGAATCCATGGGGTTAATTGGATTACATGTGTCAGATAATTTGTTGTTTCATACTATAGAGTGAACCACACTAAAAGAAGTATGGGACAAATTTGATGAATTGTTTGATAGTTATTACTAGGTTTTGTGCATTTCAACTAGAGGTAAATTTGACTTCACACTCTCCTAATTATTTTCCCTCAATTAAAGACTTCCTTGCTAAGTTCAAGTTCTTATTGTCACTGTTAAAAGGTTGTTGAAAAGATAAATCTAACAAAGAATGTATCTTCTTGATTTTGTCTAAGTTGAAGGGCCCCTTTAAGTGTTCTCCTCTACCTTCTATTCCACCATGGATGCCTTATAAACTAATTTTAAGATGTCCACTTTTGAGTTGTTTTGTGAGCATTTTATTAGGGAACATGCCAAACTTATTCAATTGGATGCACACTTCCTAGTTCTAAGACCCAATCACTAGTGGCTTAATCATCCAAAGGCAAAGGCAAGAATAGGCATAAGCCTAAGACATAATCTTTGTTAGGTCATGACTTTCCATCCAAATTGAAATAGAATAACACTAAAACATCCACACCTCCCTCTCATTCTTCTAAGTTTGGTGAGTCTTCCTCCAAAATAATGAATAAGATAGACGACTCTTGCAGCTTTTGTGGCAAGCTTGGACATGATAAATCTAGATGTAGGTAGTGGTTAGAGGCTTTGGAAGAAGCCATGTAGTGGCATAATATTTCTTTCTCCAAACCCTCTTCCATAGGTAAAGGGTAAGCCCTTTCTACATGGATTTTGTATGTTTCATTATCACTTGATTGGATACTTGATTTAGGTGCTTCTCACCACATGGCAAATTCACATGACCTTTTTCTACTTTCTAAGAGTAGTACTTCTTAGATTGTATTTGGATACTCAAGCGAATTCCATTTTTGGGATCAAGCATAATATAGTTGGCAAATGGGTGCATCAATGTTCTCTTGGTTCTAGAGATGTCTACTCACTTTCTTTCTATTTATTAGATTTGTTATTCTCGTGAAGTAAAGACAACTAAGTTTAATGTAGTCATTCAAGAGCTATAAGTGCCTAATATTGTTGATGCGTTAGGGAGTGTTGATCATTGATCTTGCTTGTATAGGTTTGATGGTTTTAAGTCATCATTAGGATCATCCCTCATTGCACATGTAGATTCTTTGAGTAATCTTTAACAAAAACAATATGGTCATATAAATTACAAGTATCTTTAGCAACTGAGCACATAGGCTATGGTGATTAGTCCTCCTAGGGTTCCATGCACTAAGGGAATTTGTCAAGGTTGTGTAGTTGACAAACATCATTAGGACCCTTTTCCTAAGGGTAAGGCCTCACATGCTAAGGCACCCCTCAAGTTAGTTCATAGCAACCTCATGTCATTTTTGATTCCTTTTTTGGGGCCAAGTATGTTCTCACCTTTATTGATGTGTAACATACCAACTCATATAACTTAGAATTACTCACAAAATTTACTAAGAAAGTAAAAAACATGTTCAGCCATGAGTGAGATTTTTTTTTTTAAAACAATTGCACAATCACATAGAATTAAATGTATACCTTTTGTGAATATTTTTCAACCTTGAAATTACAATATATTCAAAGATAAAATCATAGTGAAATCATTTCACTTTACATTTACAAATAATTTGCACTCGGAAATATGAATAATTTTACATAAGTATGAAAATCATAAGTCATGTCATGAAGTATACTACATTTGGAATCTGGTACAACACATGGTCGAGCATGGCTGAACACTCCAAATTTGCAGAGTTTTCTAGTGCAACCCATGTGGTCATGATGCGAGTGGCATGGTCGCCCAGTTTTGTTTCTAGAGGTTGAGGATCTCCTTCCAAACCAACTCCTTATGGGATTGAATGAAGTATTTTTAAGGTATTTTCCATTTATTGCAAAGGGATGGAAAACATTTGAGTTGGAAAGTAGAGCTGATAAAGGCAGAAAAAATTGTAATGAAGTCGAGGGTTTTTTCAAGTCATTGGTGTTAGAGCAATTATATTGTAATATTTTCTAGATTCTCTTTCAAGGTCTATGAGAGGACATTGTGATAGTCAAAGAATGAACCCACTGTGTAGATTTAGCATTATTCCAAGTGTCTCCATAAGCATTGAGTGAATTTTTGGTAATTTTGATAGATTACTCTTATCACATTTGTTGATACAAATGTTCTTGATGATTATTTGATTGTATGGATTTTAAAACATCTCTGTAATGCTATTGAAAGGTATCTTTTCATGAGAATGTGTGAAACTTATGGATTGTTTATGGATTATTGAAGAATGTTTGGAATTGTGTTCTGCAATCTTCTAGTTGCTTGTTTGTTTGTGTAGAACCTAGCTTGTGTAATAGACTATCACTTACTTTATTTGTTGCTATCTTGATTAGGTAACAAAATTTGATTACAATAGTGTTCCCTTTGATTGAGTATCCAGACTCTGCTGCCCTAACTAAATATAGGCACTGATTTTCTTTCTATCAACCCTCTCTTTTCCTTCACAACACTCTAACACAACAAAAACCTCAGTCTTTTACTTTATTTGTGTTGGTTGTCCTACCTACATCTATTTCTAGATGTGCTACTACATTAGGGGCTATCAAAGAAATATTTTAGATCATGCATGGTTGTATATCTACTACTTGAAGGTGTAATACCCATGAATTCCTCAAACCAACATACAAGCTACTTAGTGACATAAACTTGGAGTTTCTTGTGCATTGGGTATGGTTTGACCCAGGGTTTTAATTCCATATTTCTATCAATCATTCTCTCATGCACCTTAGGGAATACCCCCTTGGTCTAGTAGATCTAGAAGAAGAAGAAGGTCTTACCCACCTTATCATTGTTGTCCTTAGTTGCCTCATCCTTAGTATAAGTCTATAATCCTTGTCTTGATTTTGACACCCCTCACACTCAATAACTGATTGGCTTTAGGTATTTGAGGAGTCTCAACTTTGAGCACCAACATTATTGGTGCCCTTGTTAGGGATGTAATATCTTGGTTTAGATTTTGAAGACCTTTGCAACACAGTCATTGAAGAGAGTTTACAACAATCTTCTATTTGCATTTTGTTGTGTGTTGAAGTTGGTGGCATGTCAACTTAAGCCAACATTATTGGCGCCATTTTCAAGGATGCAATATCTTGCTTTAGATTTTGAAGACCTTTGTAACACAATCATTGAACAAAGTTTACAGTAGTCTACTATTTGCATTTTGTTGTGTGTTGAAGTTGGTATCCTATCAACTTATGCCAACATTATTGGTGTCGTCAGGGATGTAATATGTTGGTTCAAATTTTGATGCAACATAGCCATTGAAGAAAGTTTGTAGTAGTTTACTGTTTGCATTTTGTTGTTTGTTGAAGTTGGAAGCCCGTCAACTTATGTGCATATTATTGGCGTCGTTGTTGAGGACAAAGTAAGTTCTTTGTTCTCGTCTCGAGTCCTCTGCTGGTAAAGAAAATTTTCTCTACCCAAGTGAAGAGTGGTGACTCTATTTGGTTGAAACCCATCAAAAGGTATAAAGATGGAAAGAGGGAAACATTCAAGGAACTCACAACAACCTGATGATATGGAAACACACTCAAGGAGGCAGTGTAGTACCTCGAAAGCTACAAACAAAGGTATGCCTACTAGATACACTCCCCAAAGAGATGATGTTGGTCCTTCTATTAGAGATGATGTACATGTTGATCAGTATCCATATTCTTTAGGTGATTCTAGTGATAAAATTGGTAGATCTAGTAGAAGAAATTGTAGATATGAATTTGGCATGCCAAGAGATTTAGTAAACATGACTTAAAGGGATAGAAACATATACCAAGTGGCAAAATATAAAGATTTGGATGCATAAAATCTTACAAACATGAAAAATGCAAGAGTAGGATCACATCCTAATTCCCCTACCTCTGTACATAGGACTAAACTTGAACAAGATGCTTCTTTCTATGATGCAAATGCTACTACACAATTAGAAAATGAGCATAGGAATGGAGCAATTGATGAAAGGTTGGATATACTTGATCACCTTAAAAAAAGATAGAGGGAACTGCAAGATCAAAATGATTTGCAATAAGCTTAGCTTACACAAAATGCTCAATAGCAAAATCAACCTCAACATCATAATGTTCCTATTCAACCTACAGTAAATCATCAACCTAATTAGTAGAAACATAACCAATAGGATGTAAGAGCCCCTAACAAGTGGCCTGCTCAAAGATTCCCACCACCTATGCATCCCTTGGGAATGGAAAGATATAGACAGTTTGAATTTTATGGCATTCCAAATTACCCTAAATCAATATCGAATGAAATCAGGGGTAAGGTCCCTAAATTTTAAGGTAATAATGTTGTCACTGGTGAAGAACACCTCAGGAGATTCATTAATGTGACTGATGAGTATGAAATTGAAGATGAGGATGTCATGATAAAGTTTTTTGTCTATTCATTAGCGGAAATTGAAAAAGAATGGTACACAAGTCTTCTGGACAATAGCATTGACTCATGGGATGAATTCATGAGAGTTTTAGGTTATAGTATGGAGATAGGATTGATCCCAAATTTGCAACCCATGAGTTTACAACAATAAAAAGGTATAAATGAGACTGTTGTTGAATTCAATAGTAAGTTTTTCATGACAGGTAAGTGCAAGAAGATGGGGGGCCAAAAAGGGGTCTTAAGTGGCCACTTTTTTTCTGAAATCAGGAAATACTAGCCTTGGATGAGAAATTGAGCATAGTTACACTCAAAATTTGGAGATGTAACCAAAACAATATTTGTAGTGCTCCGAGTCTACTTTCTAAACTAATATTTTTTTTTGAAAATGGCATAGATTAAGGGGTTCAAAAGAGGGAGCCACAGAAATTGGTGTTGTTTCTATCAAAAACACATAACATAGCATGTTTTGTGGCTCCCTCAAAAGGTCAACTTTTTTTTGGTATTTTTAAAATCGCTTCAAAGAGAAATTAGCTAATAGCATGTAGTTTATGTCCAATTTTTTTGATAATTTTTTGATGAATATTTGATTTTTTAGTAATTTTCAAAGTGAACACATCCTAAAAAATAGAATTTTGGCCGTGCTACCCCTATAAATTTTAAAAACTAATTGAAAATTATTTTTTTCTTTTTTTAATATTTGTAGAATGGAGTCTAGTTTCTAAATATGTGATTTTTTTTAAATTTCAATGAATAGTTAATTTACAATGAAAAAAAGACCAATCAGTGGTTTTTGCCCAAAAACAGACACACAAACAAAAGAAATTAAAGATGAAAGGCTTAACATTGTTCAAATGTGAAAAAAATCACATCGTCAAATAGCTAAGAGAAAGCCTAACATTACCCAGGTGTTTGATTTGTTCGACGTTGAAACATGTGCAAATCTGAGGGTTAGCACGAATGAAATTATGTGAAATCTTGAAGAATCTAGAAAAACACGTCTGTGACTGTTCAAAAGGCACTCCAAGCCTTTGGGTTGGAAATCCAAAGAAAATCCCAAGCCCAAGGATTGGGATTCCCAAAGCAAGACATAATGCGAGTGCATTATAACGCGCTCGCGTTATGGTTTGCTTTGCATTTTTCCTTTTCCGCAAGTCTGTTGTTTGTCATGTTTGACATAACACGAGCACGTTATAATGCGCTCGCATTATGTTCCCCTTAAATTTTTTTATGTTCAAGGCTATTAATCATGTATGTATGTATGTATGCCTATATGTATGTATGTATGTTTCTATGTATGCCAATATGTATGTATGTATGTATGTATGCCTATATGTATGCATGTATAGTGTCGAGGGCAGAGGAGGGTAGAGATGGGAGTGAGCCAGATAGGGGAGGAGAGGGGTGGATAAGGATTAAGTGATTAAGGTTTAAGGTTGAGGGTTGAGCATTTAGGGATAGGATTTAGAGTTTAGGGATAAGGGATTAGAGTTTAGGACCTTGAGGGATTAGGGTTTAGGGTTGAGGCTTTAGGGATAGCGTTTAGGGTTAAGGGTCGAGGGATTAGGTTTAAGGTAGAGTGTTGAGGGTAGAGGGATTAGGGATTAGGGTTTAAGGTTGAGGCTTTAGGGATAGCGTTTAGAGTTAAGGGTCAAGGGATTAGGTTTAAGGTAGAGTGTCAAGGGTAGAGGGATTAGGGATAGGGTTTAGGGTTGAAGGTTTAATGATTTAGGGTTGAGGCTTTAGGGATGAGGGTTAAGGGATCAAGGTTTAAGATATAGTGTTGAGTGTCGAGCATGTAGGGATAGGTTTTAGGGTTCAAGTTTTAAGGGTTAAGGGTCGAGGGATCAGAGTTAAGGGTTGAGGGATTAGGGTTTGACATTGAGGGTTGAGTACATTGAGGTTCAAGGGTTAAGGGTTTCAGGATAGGGTTGAGGGTCAAGGGATTAGGGTTAAGGGAAAGGGTTGGAGGGTTTAAGGATAAGGGATTAGGGTTTAAGGTATAGTATCGATCCCGTTGAGGGTCTAGGAGTAGGGATAGCATTTAGGGTTTAGGGATGAGAGATTAGAGTTGAGGGATGACGGATGACAGATTAGGGTTGAGGGATTAGGGTTTAGGGATAAAGTTTAGGGTTAGGGTTGAGGGATTAGGGTTTTGAGGTATAGTGTTGAGGGTTTAGGGATAGGGTTTAGGGTTGAGGGATTAGGATTTGACGTTGAGGGTTGAGGGTTTAGGGTTTAGGGTTTAGGGATAGGGTTGAGGGTCGAGGGATCAGAGTTAAGGGTTTAATGTTGAGAGTTGAGGGTTGAGGATTGAGGCTTGAGGCTTGAGGTTGAGGGATAGGGTTAATGGTCAAGGGATTAGGGTTAAATAAGAGTGTCGAGGGTAGAGGGATTAGGGTTTAAGGTATAGTATCGAGTCTATTGAGGGTTTAGGAATAGGGATAGCATTTAGGGTTTAGGGATGAGGGATTAGAGTTGAGGGATGACAGATTAGGGTTGAGGGTTGAGGGATTAGGGTTTAGGGATAAGGCTTAGGGTTGAGGGATTAGGGTATAAGGTATAGTGTCAAGAGGGTTTAGGGATAGGGTTTAGGGTTGAGGGATTAGAGTGAAGGGTTGAGGGATTAGGATTTAACTTTGAGGGTTGAGGATTTAGGGTTTAGGGTTTAGGGACAGGGTTGAGGGTCGAGGGATCAGAGTTAAGGGTTTAATGTTGAGAGTTGAGGCTTGAGGCTTGAGGCTTGAGGCTTGAGGTTGAGGGATAGGGTTAATGGTCAAGGGATTAGGGTTAAATAAGAGTGTCGAGGGTAGAGGGATTAAGGTTTAAGGTATAGTATCGAGTCTGTTGAGGGTTTAGGAATAGGGATAGCATTTAGGGTTTAGGGATGAGGGATTAGAGTTGAGGGATGACGGATTAGGGTTGAGGGTTGAGGGATTGGGTTTTAGGGATAAGGTTTAGGGTTGAGGGTTGAGGTATTAGGGTTTAAGATATAGTGTTGAGGGTTGAGGGTTTAGGGATAGGGTTTAGGGTTGACAAATTAGGGTTTAGGGTTGACGGATTAGCATTTAATGTCAAGGTTAGGGTTAGAGTGTCGAGTGTAGAGGGATTAGGGATAGGGTTTAGGGTTGAAGGTTTAAGGATTGAGGGTTGAGGCTTTAGGGATGAGGGTTTAAGGCTTAAGATATAGTGTCAAGTGTTGAGGGTGTAGGGATAGGGTTTAAATTTTAAGGGTTGAGGGTTGAGGGATAGGGATTAGGGTTTAAGGTATAGTGTTGAGGGTTGATGGTTTAGGGATAGGGTTTAGGTTTGAGGGATTAGGGTTTAGGGTTGATGAATTAGGGTTTAGTGTTGAGAGTTGAGGGTTGAGGGTTGAGGCTTGAGGGTTGAGGTTGAGGGATAGGGTTAATTGTCAAGGGATTAGGGTTAAATAAGAGTGTCAAGGGTAGAGGGATTAGGATTTAAGGTATAGTATCGAGTCTGTTGAGGGTTTAAGAATAGGGATAGCATTTAGGGTTTAGGGATGAGGGATTAGAGTTGAGGGATGATGGATTAGGGTTGAGGGTTGAGGGATTAGGGTTTAAGGTATAGTGTTGAGGGTTTAGGGATAGGGTTTAGGGTTGAGGGATTAGAGTGAAGGGTTGAGGGATTAGGATTTGACGTTGAGGGTTGAGGGTTTAGGGTTTAGGGTTTAGGGATAGGGTTGAGGGTTGAGGGATCAGAGTTAAGGGTTTAATGTTGAGAGTTGAGGGTTGAGGCTTGAGGCTTGAGGGTTGAGGTTGAGGGATAGGGTTAATGGTTAAGGGATTAGGGTTAAATAAGAGTGTCGAGGATAAGGGATTAGGTTTTAAGGTATAGTATCGAGTCTGTTGAGGGTTTAGGAATAGGGATATCATTTAGGGTTTAGGGATGAGGGATTAGAGTTGAGGGGTGATGGATTAGGGTTGAGGGTTGAGGAATTAGGGTTTAGGGATAAGGTTTAGGGTTGAGGGTTGAGGGATTAGGGTTTAAGGTATAGTGTTGAGGGTTGAGGGTTTAGGGATAGGGTTTAGGGTTGACGGATTAGGGTTTAGGGTTGACAGATTAGCATTTAATGTCGAGGTTAGGGTTAGAGTGTCAAGGGTAGAGGGCTTAGGGATAGGGTTTAGGGTTGAAGGTTTAAGGATTGAGGGTTGAGGCTTTAGGGATGAGGGTTTAAGGCTTAAGATATAGTGTCAAGTGTTGAGGGTGTAGGGATAGGGTTTAAGTTTTAAGGGTTAAGGGTTGAGGGATAGGGATTAGGGTTTAAGCTATAGTATTAAGGGTTGATGGTTTAGGGATAGGGTTTAGGTTTGAGGGATTAGGGTTTAGGGTTGATGAATTAGGGTTTAATGTTGAGAGTTGAGGGTTGAGGGTTGAGGTTGAGGGATAGGGTTAAAGGTCAAGGGATTAGGGTTAAATAAGAGTGTCGAGGGTAGAGAGATTAGGGTTTAAGGTATAGTATCGAGCCCATTGAGGGTCTAGGAATAGGGATAGCATTTAGGGTTTAGGGATGAGGGATTAGAGTTGAGGGATGACGGATTAGGGTTGAGGGTTGAGGGATTAGGGTTTAATGTTGAGAGTTGAGGGTTGAGGGTTGAGGGTTGAGGTTGAGGGATAGGGTTAATGGTCAAGGGATTAGGGTTAAATAAGAGTGTCGAGGGTAGAGGGATTAGGGTTTAAGGTATAGTATCGAGCCCGTTGAGGGTCTAGAAATAGGGATAGCATTTAGGGTTTAGGGATGAGGGATTAGAGTTGACGGATGACGGATTTGACATTGAGGGTTGAGGGTTTAGGGTTTAGGGTTTAGGGATAGGGTTGAGGGTTTAGGGTTTAGGGTTTAGGGACAGGGTTGAGGGTCGAGGGATCAGAGTTAAGGGTTGAGGGATTAGGGTTTGATGTTGAGGGTTGAGGGTTGAGGGTTGAGGGTCGAGGGATTAGGGTTAAAGTAGAGTGTAGAGGGTATAAGGATTAGGGATAGGGTTGGAGGGTTTAGGGATAAGGGATTAGGTTTTAAGGTATAGTATCGAGTATGTTGAGGGTTTAGGAATAGGGATAGCATTTAGGATTTAGGGATGAGGGATTAGAGTTGAGGGATGACGGATTAGGGTTGAGGGTTGAGGGATTAGGGTTTAGGGTTGAGGGATTAGAGTGAAGGGATGAGGGATTAAGATTTGACATTGAGGGTTGAGGGTTTAGGGTTTAGGGATGAGGGATTAGAGTTGAGGGATGATAGATTAGGGTTGAGGGTTGAAGGATTAGGGTTTAGGGATAAGGTTTAGGGTTGATGGCTTTGGGATTAGGCTTTAAGGTTTAGTGTCGAGGGTTGAGGGTTTAGGGTGGATAGATTAGGGTTTAGGGTTGACGGATTAGCATTTAATGTCAAGGTTAGGGTTAGAGTGTCAAGGGTAGAGGGATTAGGGATAGGGTTTAGGGTTGAAGGTTTAAGGATTGAGGGTTGAGGCTTTAGGGATGAGGGTTTAAGGCTTAAGATATAGTGTCAAGTGTTGAGGGTGTAGGGATAGGGTTTAAGTTTTAAGGGTTAACCCCTGCTATTTATGCTTGGATAAGGATTCGTCACAAACTAGAACTTCTGCTTCCAAAGAAGATCTATCTTTCATCCTCGATGGGCATTTTCTATCAAGAACTTGATTATGAGGGCTTGCCCCTTCATTGTTATGCCTATCATATGGCGGAGCATCTGGCAAGCTCTTGCAGGAAACAGGAAAAGTTCTCCCTCAAAAACTTTGTGGTCATTCAAGTCTGAAGGGGAAGGTTTGGAAAGAGATGTGATTAATGCAAAGGATGTGATCAATCTATAGCAGGAAAAAAGATGAGCGCGTTATAACGTGCTCGTGTTTTGTCTTGCTATTGAAATGGTAAAAAAGTGTTGACCCCTGTGATCTAGGCCCACATGCTCTATTTTCTTACTAATTCTGCACGTGCTCCAACAAAAAAGAAGTGATTTCATGCTATTGGAAATTTCACATGCACATTTGACACATTGTACCACGTTTGCATGATCTTTCCACCACCTTTTCTGCTTTGCCAACTTGAGGAGGAAATAACATAGTTTTCACACCAAGTTTGATATATATATCTATTCAAGTTTTAATTTTTGTAGTGTTACAATGTTAATTGTGATTCAATTTTAGGAATTTAACATTATAGATTGGTTAATAGTATTGTTGTTAGTAATTATATTTGAGTGTTATTCAATTTAACATTGAAAAGGAAGCAAGTGGTGAAAAACTCAAATTGTTGAGGAGTTTGATGCAAGAAGATAAAAACACTACATAATTGGGTACTCTTTCCATTCAAATTTTCATTTTTTAGGTATGTCAAGTCTTTACATGCATGTTCTTTACATTTTCCTTATTTCAAATTGAATTACTTTATCATGCTTTATCATACATGTTTAAAATAGACACATTCCCAATCAAGAAAGTAGCCTACAATCTCACATGATGCCATGTATATTTTCTACACTTGGGCTCTTTAATAATTATGTGTAATAAACAAACCTTAACATACCATGATGTCAAACTATACAAGAATAAATCCTTACAACATAAAAAAAATACAATCCCACTATTATCTTGTATTCATTTCTTTGGAACTAATATTGGTCTCTTTATCATGCTACAGACAAATTCTCCGTCATGCTGAGGAAACGATCAAGAATTAAACCAACACAGGAAGAGATAGAAGCTAAGAATGTAAAGAAAGTAGTGGCTATGAGGGAACTTCATGAGAAGAGGAAATTGGACACGATAAATGAAGACACACCAATTGAAGAGGAACCACAACCATCACAAAGAGATATGGTATTGGTAGCACAAAGAGAATGAATGCAAAAACTTCGTGGTACGAGAGATTTGAATACCATAGTTGGAGACACGTCCTCTACCACAAGTCAACATGTAGGGACACCATCTACCACATCTCAAGTTGAGAGTACATCATCACTCACATGTGATGAAGGAGGTACGCCATTGTTCCCACCTCAACCTCAAGGTATGTCATCTATTCCATCTTCAATCAAAGGTATGCCATCTAACCCATCTCATTTAAATATTGATGAAATTCCTAATGTTGAGATGAATTTACCTAACTTAACACCACCTAGAATTTTGCATAGAAAGCTAAAGTATTTGATTGATATTGATGAGAATATTTTGTAGCCAATGGAAGGTAAGATTCCAAAATGCACTTGTAGAAGATATGCTAATAAGATTTGGAGATTGTTCTTTGAAAAGTTAAATGAGACTGCAAGATGTCAACTATTCATTGAAATGATGCGAAGTATAAAGTATAGGTCTATCATGAAGATTCTTGGGTTGATAACATCAGAGGCTTCAAGTGAAAAATCTATTGTCAAGAATCTAATGAGTGTGTATGAGAGTGTGGGTAACACCTCACGCACAAAAGATAGTAATGCAACACGGCATGTGATTACATCAACTATAGTAAGTAGTCAAACGAGGAAAGCTCATCTCATTAGAAAGACAAGTCAAGAATTGAGATATAATAGGAAAACTTTATCAAGAGCCATTGGAAGATGCCAAAGAATTGAGGACACCAATGCCAATGAATTATGGACATTCTCAGGGAGACTACCACGAAAAGATAAACCAATTGCTGAAGCATTGAGATCACTAATTGAAGACTGTTGGAAGAATTACACAAGGGTATCTCCGAATCAAAGGGATGTGGTAAGAAGGAGAATCGGTAGTCAGAACCGCGAGCCACATCCAAAGCATTTTTTGAATGAGACTCAAACACATTTTTATGGTAAATTTCTAGAGAAGTATCCTCAAATTAAAATTTGTCAAAGATATTTTGAAATGCTAAAACCTTTCTATGTTAAGATAAATCACACATGCACTACTTGTTGTTGTAGATTACATATTGAATTTTCTAACCATTTTGATGCTTATAGGTCTATATGTTTAGATATGCATACTAACAATGATTTGCAGGGTTGTGCCATATGTGCCCCACCAACATCTTCAAGAGACTTCATATCAAGAATGTTATGTGAAAGAGAGGAAGGTCAAATATTCTACAAGAAATTATGCTTGGATGGCACATGTCATTGTTGTGGTGGCTTGCAACATTTGCCAATATGTGAACATATGGAAAGAACACATGCAGTTGGAAATGAACTAGTAGAGTTTGGCAAATATAAAATAGTGGCATACAATACAAAAGATGGTAAAGAAGCAAAGAGGTGTGAATTAGTTATTGAAAAGATTCCAGTGTATCAGTTTATGCCTATATTTCATGACAACATAGTGTATGAGTATGCAAGACATGCCCATAGAGCTCGATGGTTGGACTTGCAATTCAAGTTATGCAAGGACACATTTTCAGTTGGTAGCATTGTTTCAGTCATCGACTTTGCAAAGAACTACAGTCTACAGCCACAGCGTGAGGTGTAATCACAATATTACAACTCCACACAGGTTTCTATATTTGTGCACATCGCATTCATTCATGCGAATGATAGTATAGAGGATGACAGAAAGATCATAAGGGAGTATAATTTCTATATTAGTGATGATCGCATGCATTCTACGGAGTTCGTGCAAGGTTGCTTTTAGGTGTTCTACAATGATTTGGCTAGAAGGGGCATATCATTCAGTTAGCATATCATATGGTTGGATAACTGTGTGTCACAATTCAAGAACTCACAGAATTTCTATTGGCTGAGTAGGAGGCATAATTTTACAGGTATTCAACATATGTGAAACTTTTGTGAGACCAGGCATGGAAAGGGGGAGCATGATGGTGCAGGAGCATGTATCAAAAGAGCCATAGCACGAGAAGAGTTAAAGTATAAAGACAATGCAAAGTTGATAGATGCAAAATCGATTGTCGAGTGGTGTAATGCTTCCATGGGTCCAGGTAATGAAGGTAAGTCTTTAGTTCGTAGATTTTTTTGGTTGATAGATGATACTAACATTGCACCATATGAGGACTGTTATACACTGACAGGGTCAAATGAGATGCACTCTTTCATAAGCTCAATTGCAGGTTCATGGAGTATCCATACACGAAAGATGTCATGATTTTGTTCTTCCTGTACAATTCAAGTCTGGGATGAGTGCGAGTCAAAGGAGTGGGTTGACGAATGGCAGTTAAGTTATCTTAGCCCACTTGACACGTATCGACCCCCGACGGCACTGGAACTAACACAGATGGAATCATCAGTTGACTTTGACCACATATCAGATTTAGTTCAACCAAGTAATATAGGGCATGAATATGCATCTAATTTCATCTAGTTCAACTAGGTAATGTCATCTTACTTTGTAGTGTTTTTGTAATGTTGACTAATTTCATCTAATTTGCTACACATATCAATGTAGGGCACGTATATGCAGTTATTGCAGATGAAGATAATGAAGAGGGAATAGATTATTACTTATGTCATTGTGCTGAGGCCAAAAAGAAATTGGAGGCCCTTGTTACAGATGGAGAAAACATCGAATGCCCTACAGGCTCAGTGGTTATTACTGGAACATGGCTTAGAAGGTACCCACATAAGAGTATTAATTTTTGGCTATTTCAAGACTTTGACATGCATCAGAAGATTCTTCATTACTCAAACCTTCTCGTGGCATCCAATGTTCATTTGATAAAGTATCGGGGTAGACCTTTGAACAAAATCTTGTGGAAGGTGCGTGAGTCTAACCATGAAGCAATACTTGACACAATAAAGAGTAGAGCAGACCTAGATGGTTTATTGGATTAATTTGTAAGTATTCACATTGATTTTGTAAAGTCATGTTACATTGAGTTGTAAGTATGCACATTAATTTGTAAGGTTTGTCTTTTTTATATTTCCTCCTGCATTTTTACACATATACACATTTTTACATCATCATGTTATGCATTTTTGGTGTCCTGCTCCTGATGCGACCAAACTCATAACTCACCCTACTTCCTCTAGACACCATTTGATGATCTCTCCAACACTCTGGATCCAGGGTGCCCAATCATGATGATGACTTATATACCATTCTCCCAAGGCACTCATAATGAATGAAAAGAAGACCAAGGGTGCCCAAGCTTAATAGACTTATTTCTTTCAATTTTGATGATCCAAACTCTTACAAAACGACATCCACTTTCATGTCTTTAGATCTTCCTTCACATACAGGGCACCAAATCAAGTTGAAAAATCTACATAAGGGTGCCAAAATAGATGAAAGGAGATATGAAATGCACCTTAGGACTCCATGCTAAGGTTTGAGCCATTAAAGTCTCTTGATATTAGGCGCTCATGATGATGAAACTTAGAGATTTTTCCTTTCCTATGCGCTCATCTAAGATGTTTGAATGATAAGAAGTGCCTTGACCTCTATAATGTACATTGGGCACCAAAATAAAGGTGATTTTAAGTCACTTTGAGTCATTTGGGGTCAGTTTGAGTCTTTGAGTCATGTTGCAAAAAAGTGTCAATGTTGTCAAGTTACACAAAGCAACGTTTGCCTTTTTAGTATCCTGCTCCTGATGTGACCAAACTGACTGTTCCAACACATCTAGATAGGTACATTTACGCTAGGCATAGTCCTATTTTTCACCCAAACATGTCAAAACAATCCAAGCTACATTGTACTGACGATATCCCTGAAGAGTCCAAATTACAAAAAGGCAGCAATCTTTGATGAGATGTTACTCAAAAATTGTGTCACTTAGAAGCATTCTGTCTAAGGTAACATGATCACATAGAGTACCTCTACAATAACCTCTCTCAGTTTTTTATATCTCTGAGATATTTGCCCGTGGTGAAAGGTTTTCTGCTGCCCCAAAAATTATCAGAAGGAGGCAGTGTAAAGTTGCAAAGGGGTGTAACTTTCATCCTACTCCTGATGCGACCAAACTGACTATTCCAATGTGTCTGGATGGGTACATTTATGCTAGCCATGGTCCTTTTTTCACCCAAACATGTCGAAACAGTCCGAGCTAAATTGTACCCACGATATCCCTAAAGAGTCCAAAGTGCAAAAAGGTAGCAATCTTTAATGAGATGTTACTCAAAAACCATGTCACTTAGAAACATTTTGTCTAAGGTAACATGATCACATAGAGTGCCTCTACAATAACCTCTCTCGATTTTTTATATCTCTGAGATATTTACCCGTGGTGAAAGGTTTTTTACTGCCCCAAAAATCGTTAGGAGGCAGTGTAAAGTTGCAAAGGGGTGTAACTTTTGCCCTGCTCCTGATGCAACCAAACTGACTGTTCCAACGCATCCGGATGGGTACATTTATGCTAGGCATGGTCCTATTTTTCACCTAAACATGTCGAAACAGTCCGAGCTAGATTGTACCCACGATATCCCTAAAGAGTCCAAAGTGTAAAAAGACAACAATCTTTGATGAGATGTTACTTAAAAAATGTGTCACTTAGAAACATTTCGTCTGAGGCAACGCGATCATGTAGAGTGTCTCTGCAATAACCTCTCTCAGTATTTTATATCTTTGAGGCATTTGCCGTGGTGAAAGGTTTTCTTCTGCCCCAAAAATCGTCAGAAGGAGGCAGTGTAAAGTTGCAAAGGGGTGTAACTTTTGTCCTACTCCTGATGCAACCAAACTGATTGTTCCAATGCATCTGGATGGGTACATTTACTCTAGGCATGGTCCTATTTTTCACCCAAACATGTCGAAACAGTCTGAGCTACATTATACCGACAATATCTCTGAAGAGTCCAAAGTGCAAAAAGGCAACAATCTTTGACGAGATGTTACTCGAAAACTGTGTCACTTAGAAACATTCCATCTAAGGCAACGTGATCAGGTAGAGTGCCTCTACAATAACCTCTCTCACTTTTTATATCTCTGAGACATTTTCCTGTGGTGAAAAGTTTTTTGCTACCCCAAAAATTGTCAGAAGGAGGCAGTGTATTAAGTCAGGATGAAAGCCTATTCACTCTAGGTGCCAATCTCAAGTTGCACAATCATGAATGGGCGCCTAGAGCAATAAGGTGCTACATAATGGTTCTAGGACCTTGAAATGGCACCCAAGCATGTAGGAGGAATTTTCAAGGAGCCAGAATGTTTTTGAAACTCTAAGGAACTAGTCCAAAGACTCTATGGCACCATCTTGATACCATTGAGTCAACTTTGGAACTCAAACATATTGAAACAAGGTCTAGGAATCTAGGCACCATCTCTTGCCAGTTCAACCTCTCAGATGCGCCAACATTGGAAAGACTCTTAATGAGCGCCTAAGTTTGAATTGATCTTGTGATTGAAAGTTTGGTGATGTATTAGTGCGAGATGATCTTCAGTTGAAGCAATCTAAGTTTTAGGAAGGGTTTAGAAGTTATCAACCTCTTCACTAAGTTAGGTGTACTTTACAAGCTTTCATACCCAAGAGTTGCACCTCATTAAGACAAGGCGCATCTTAACCTCCAAGACTTTTCCAAAGAAGCGCTTCAGTTTATTAGCACCTTTGGACCTTGTTTTGCATTCTGAAAGAGAAGGCGCACTTTGGAGGCATTTCTAACCCAGATTGATGCCTAGGTATAGTCATCTCTCTCGAGCATTACAATGTGTTTCAAAATGAAGGAGGACATTTCATACGTTGGGAAATTGATCACTGAAGACCTTGGAGTGTTTGAATTACTCTAATCAAGAAGGCACATTTCCATGGAGTAGCATACTCTAGATAGCGCCTAATGCCATCAAGGTGCAATTCCACCCTCAATTTGGTGCCTATCATCAAGAAGGGGCATTGGGCATTCCTTGAATAGTTCTAAGCATTTCAAGTTCATGAAATCACCAAGGAATGTTGGGTGCCATGTGTATCCTCAACAAGCTTGAGTTTTTACCTAGATAATTTGGCGCTTATTCATGTTTTAACTTCCCTCTTGAAGCACCTAACTTGGGAAAAAGTTATCTTGTTGTTAGTCAAGTGTTTGATGTGTTTTGGAGACTCTAAAAGACTTCCTCTTGCTAGGCGCTCTTCTTGGCAACTACAACCTTCAACTGGTGCCTAGATCTTGAAGAAAAACACTTAGACTTCAATTTTTATGCACTTAGACTTCAAGGCACCAAAACTAGTAGGAAAATATTTGGGGAGAAACCACGCTGATAAAAGTTGGGTAAATTTAACCTCCGAGTCTGATTAGGCTCCTATAACAACAATATTTATATCATGTCCCTTTGCTTTATAAAACAAGCAGTATGTGTCAAGTCATAGGGATAACACTTTGGTCCTTAGAAATTTCTCTGTGACTTTTGATAAGATTATCTACTATTATGTGGATGCTTGATAGTATTATCCTGATCCATTGGTCTAGTGTGGCTATGAGGTCAGAAAGTGTTGCAACCTCCATCCTTTAAACTTCTCCACCTTGTTATGGGTTTTTTTGAGTATTTTCACTTGCTTTCTCTTCGAGAATATTTTCTAATGATACATGATGTGTCATAGATAATTCAACTTGATAAACAACATGGAGGGATTCTCATGCCTCCTATACTTCTTGCAAGTTTCTTTATAGATAGATCACATCATTGTCCATCTAGGTGGTCAATTCCCTAAATATTACGATAAGATAATCCTATTAATGAACTTTGGATTGAATGAGAATCAACATGCTTTGTCTTGACTAGAATAGTTGGGATGGACAAAAATCTATTGATTCTAGGTTGGGTTGTTAAATGTCAAGAAGTTTTGGTGTCTAATGCCCTCTAAATCTAAATATTCAAAATCATAGTGGTTCAATAAGTTACAACAAATAGTCAGGTAGACAATAGACTATAAGGAACAAGGACTACACATGAATCCAAAACAACACCAATCAATAAGGACATCACAAGTAACTCAACATTACTTCCAGAGGCATTCACAAAAATAAAGGGGAGAACACAACGAGAGAATGTTAGAGTGTCTAATGTAGAGCACATAGTGGAAGCATAGAATTATCAACTTTTGAACCTTTGAACTCACTATTGGCGAGACAACATACCATCGGCGAGCTTAAAATTTCATCGGCCAATAGGCCAATGCCACCATGACTCCATTTGATTTCACTTCTGACAAACATCCCATCATTGACTCTTATCAGTCAGACAGACCACTATCAGTGACTTTATATCCTTTTACACTGATGTCTTTGTCACTCCAATACGAGACTCTAAGTCCCTCGCCTATCGGTAGGACTTAATACCATCAGCACACTAAAAAACTCTTCTACTGACACACCGATCTCACAAATGACAACCTTTGGACCACACTCATCGGTGAGACTCCAAACATCGGTGAACTCTAATCTCATTGGGCCAATACATCGATGGATTTTGACTGTCGGTGTGACCCCCTTCATCGGTAAATCTCTCAACTGCTCTTTCGATGCACAGATGGGATTATCTTCTGATACACCGATGTCTTCGACTTTGAACTACACTCGTCGACAAGATAGACCACTATCGGAAAAGCCTAACCAAGGTCTACCGATACGCCGATATGACCAATTCTTGATGTCAAAACAAGGTTCTTTTGTAGGCAAAGGGTGCCTAGGCTTATGGGGCTCAATTTGATGTATTTATTGAAAGCACAAGGTGAATTGATGCTTATTGAAAATGCCACTTAGTCCTTCATTTGCACTATAGGCACCATTTCCTATTGACTTATATACTCCTCCTCATGCTAGGGTGCCATCATGAAGTGGTTTAGACAATAGGTGCACTTCACTTACTAGAGGCTTGTTCTCCTTCCACCTTAGGCACACTTTTATGGTTGAACAGGTGTCAATGGGTGCCTTGTCTTAAATCAATTCTCTCTCTATGTTGGGCGCCCTTTTGAGGCTTTATGAGTTGCAAATTGCGCCTTAACCCTTCATGCTTGTTGCTCAATGTTTGAATGTTTAAGAAAGTCTCCTTTAGGCACTCATCTTAATGACTTTTTCTCAAGGCGCAATCATCCTAATGACTTGGATATTCATCCTAGTGTTTCAGGATATTAGGCTACCAGACTTAGTCATTTTCAAGATCTCAAACATAAAGAATAACATGATGATTCATTTTTTTGTATTGCATATAGTTGACATTCTATGCTACTCATAAAGAATATTAATATTTTCTGTTCAACATGATGATTCTTTTTTTTTTTTAAATACAACTTTTATCTTTTAGTTCCAAAATGAGGTTTAGGTGATACTTGAATAACAATAGCTAGCTTATTGGATCAACAAACATCCTATGTAATACAATTGGACTTTAAATATTTGAAGTAGCCATCTACAAATATCCATTCAAATGTGGATTTATAATGCAAGTATGGACGTCATCAATAAAAAAGATTTGTATTAACCAAATATCCATATAGGCATACATCAATATCTGTCGATATAAGTATAACATATATACAAAATAGCCATATAAGCTTACAAGAATGCCATATAGGCATACAATGTCAGCTATATACAATACAAAATATATGTCCACAAATGCCATATAGGCATATAAAAAAGGAACACAATAAAAAGTCATTCCCCTCTGGCTAGTGAAGAGAATAGATCACAGGCATCCTTTGATCTTCTAGGGGATGGAGACGTGCATGTGGGTGGTCTACTATGAACCCGAGGGCTGCTCCTCCTATTTAGTTCTTCCTGCATCTTTACCTATTACAATAAAAAGTATAGACATTAATATATAGAAATTACATGTTATAAAAAATTAAACATTTAACAAAATAATCACTTACCGCTAACATATAATCTGTCTCCTCACTTGCCTCAGTAGCAGGAATAGGCCGTGGTGATGTTATGTCCTATAGAAACCATCCAGATAGAAATTAAACTTCAAATCAATAATCTTTTGATTTTTCAAAAATAGACAACTATAACAATGAATGTAAATTAAAATTTACTAATCTGCCTCATACCCCTATCAATGCCATAGAGCTATGAATCGCAGAGGCCACACCCTACTCCATTGCCCTATGAAAATGGGGAGGTGTCTTCGCAGCCTGCATCATTTGGAAATAAAACAACATTATTCAATTATGAAAACTATAAGAGTGATGCAAATCATGGCTCCTAACATACACACATGTTCATCTAAACATGGAAGTACACACAATAAAGCACACAAGTCACATAAAAAAATCTAGTAAGTACAATTCATTCATTAAACTATTTATTTTATTACCTCTGTAAAGCTTCGAAGTCCACCACTGCTGGCAGGTGTTGCCGTGAAATCTACAGTATTAACCTATTCAACATCCAAAAATCATATATTAGAATACCATTCATATAACGATGCTATTCACATGTAATATTTATAATTGTTTACTAGTTACATACCTTGATAGTAGATGATCTAGTGTAAAATGCAGGTGGAGAACCACTGAAAACTGCATTGACGCTATGACCCTAAAATTTCATTAAAATCATCAATTTAAATTAGTTAATCTTACATTTCAAAAATGAAATTTAATAAATTAAATTCAGTAAACTTGCTAATATTTATCTAAGTATCAAGGCTGAAAGTCTCACTCAGGAGGGTATCTGTCATCACCATCTGCTCAGCTGCAGATGTAGCCTGTGCACCTGCGTCCTGACTATCCATGGGGTTATAACCACAAGCTGACCCGCAAGTCTGACAAGTATGGGGTGGGACCCTGCTCCTCGCACTATCTCCCAACCCACTCTGTGTTGCAGGACTGGCATGCTCTATGATGCTCTGGGTCAAGACACTAATGGACTGAAGTGTATCAACCTCAACACTCTCCTTCACAATGGAAGGGATAGAAACATGCTCATGGGCTGGTCTGCTGATTACTCGTCTCACTACCTGCTATGGGTAAAGACATGCCCCTGGTCTATCTTGTGCTGACCCCCCACCTCTACCTTGGAAGTCCTGCATATCAAAATAGTTTGGCACTTTATTGAGGACAAACTCGCAGTAGAGTTTCCTCAAAAAGTATTGCGAGACCTCATTATTATTGCATGGAGGATGGTCAAAAACCATCCACCATCTCTGCCCAAAATTGTCCCTTATCACTTGGTTGTTGCACCAATGGATAGGGAACCTCTTACATGTAATGGGTGGAGGTTGATTTGTTTGTGGGTTTGTGAAAATGGAACACAAGTCTAATTTTGTGATTTGTAATTTTTTCACATCTTGGTATGACAGCTTGTCTACATAATAATCTCTAAACTCTCTCCTCTTATCCATCCAACTAGTTTTTTGCTTGCTAATTGAATCTACATTTGATAACATAGATTCAAGAGATTCAGCAAATGTGGACCTATGCAAGGTTGAAGTGGAAGGATCTTTCAACCTTGCAATTAAATCTTCAATTTCTTTTTTGTTGTTTTCAATTTGCCCCATTATATTTTCTTGTGTTCCAGGGGCATGTCAAGAAATGGATGGAGGAGGTTATTGTTCTATAGGTATTTCCTCCTTAGGATTTTGTGGATTTTGAGGAGGAGGAGGAGGTGCATTAACATTTCCTGACAATTAATGAAATATACATAAAAAATCAACTAAAACCTAACTATTTAGAAACAAATTCAAACAAAAAAACAAATATAACTCACTCCTTTGGCATGCTCGATGTCGTGGAGGCATTTTGGCGACGAATTGATAAGGTTTTTGTGTTGAATAGAGTTTTGTAAAACACGAGCGTGCTTTCTAGGGTTTGCAGGCCATGGGCATAGAGGAGAAGAAAGAAATGAAATGACATTAGAAACCTTTTTTTTTATAGCAAGTCATAACGCGAGCGCGTTATGACTTAATTTTTTTTGAAATTAATTTGGCCACTTTTTGGCCCCCCATCTTTTTTCACTTACCCTGACAACGAGAAAAGTGCCTCCCAATTGGAGACCAAATGAATCCATGTGCTTGGTTCTTTATTGTGGAGCATTTGATGCAAAATTAGGATATTGCCTTCACGATAAAAACCCTCAAACCGTAAGAGAGGCTTATATCATGGAAATCAATATAGAAAGTAAGACGAGGGCATCTAGAAAACATGTTAAAAGATCTGATGTGAAGACTCTAAGGCCACATGCAATAACTTCAAGCAAGCCCCTTACTATTGAAGACAAGTTAGATAAACTGATGGGAGCAATGAAATATTTGTGTCACTAGGTGGCAAGAAATGAAAAGGCTTTGCCTTCTAATAATGTTGCTACTCACTTCGATGAGGGGTAGAGGTTACACAACTATCCTTATAATACTGATTGGTCTAAGAGACCAGGGCATAATGAAAAGTAGGTTGTTCTAAGGAAAGGAAATCCAAGGGCTCAAGACAAGGATGCACATGATCCTTTGAGGAAGGATCATATGAATGTGCAGAATGATGCATTATGGTATGAAGCATGCTTCTTATCCCAGGATCCAACAAATTATGTTGTTACAACTAGGATCCTAAAGGACAAAGAGTTCCCAAATGATGAAGGGAGCCTTGAATATTATGAGGATGTTGATATAGATCAATTTGATGAGTATGAGGGAGATGAATTCTTCCAATTTGACTTTAATTATCATCAAGTACAGTATGAGCTACCAGCCCATTATTTCCAACATCTCAAAGAACTCATGCAACAAATCTATGAAAGGGTAAGACCCTCAAATGAAGACATTAAGGTCCTTACTGGTGTAGTTGTAATGTAAATCTAGAGTGAGTACTAGCTTAGAAATAGGTAAGTAAATCATCGAGGTGATGGTCAAGATGCAACAACACTGAAAGTGTACAATACATCTATTGGTAAAGGAAAACAAAAGGCTGACACTGGTGCTAGAAAAAGTGACACCACAGATAGGAATGTGACCAAGTCTACAAAGAGATTAGGACAAAAGAAAAGATCACCTATGCATGATGTCCCTATGTAGATGAAATATGTTCCAAATAATAAAAATGTAAACATACCAATAGTTAAGGTTCAAAATCCAAAGGTGACAAATGTTGGCAACAAGCAAAATCAAGCAAAGAAGAGTCCTCATGAGGGACAAAATGGAACTAAAGAAACTAGAAATAGAAAAGATGTTGGATAATGCCTTTTATTCCTAATACTCATGCAACAATTATGCCATTGTCTACCCCTCTACCTAATTATGTTCCTATTGACATGGCCCTAAGTTTTAGCCAAATGAAAGTTTTAGTTCCATTCTCTAAGATGCTTAGAATCCCTTAACATAAGAATAGGGCCCTACAATATGTCATGGCTCCAACCATATTTGAAAACCAAACAAATCCTCTGGATGATCCTACAAAAGATATAGTTTCTAGGGTAAGTGCATAGAGTTGTGGGACCAAAAAGTTGCCACTTGGCTTTTTGGTCCCATGAAAGGCAAAATGTGAGTGCGCTATAACACACTCACATTTTGCTCTATCAAAACTTAAAACAAGAAGTGAAAATCAGAAGGTCACGGCTCATTTCATCCTTTGGCAAGAAAAAAATAGGTTTTAGAGCATGAGCACGTTAGAAGGAGGATCCAAACAATTTCTAAGTGGAATTGACCATTTCACCATGCCACCTTGCTAATCCCACTCCCAAGGATGTCGTGAATGAAATGTAGAGGGTGTAGTAGCTGAAGAAGGTAGGGTTTGATTGATTTTTGTGAATTTGAAAAGAAATTTTTACTTTGGCAATGTTTGATTGGTTTTTTATGTTGAATTTTATAGTCAATGAGGCACCACAAGACACTAATCCAGTAGAGGAGACTCAAAACAACCCCAAAAACCCTCAAAACA
This sequence comes from Cunninghamia lanceolata, assembly GCA_027924645.1. Classification (NCBI taxonomy): domain Eukaryota; kingdom Viridiplantae; phylum Streptophyta; class Pinopsida; order Cupressales; family Cupressaceae; genus Cunninghamia; species Cunninghamia lanceolata. Next base: position 7,961,833 of record BSBN01001136.1, read on the forward strand.
CCCCAACTTCATGTCCTCACCATGAAAGAGACACACAATAAAACTATTTAGGGAAAATTGAAGAAAACAAAAAACATCTTGAAACCCTAATTGAAATGTTAAATAGTCCAAGTGCAAGCATTGATCATAGGAGAGCCCTTGCCAGGTCATTAGAGGTGATTGTCATTGAATTGGTGACAAACCAAATCACTGAATGGAATGACTATAGGGAGAGGTGTCAGCAATACTATGCTAACAAATTGTCTTGCAAACAAGTGAAAGACAAAAAAATTACAAAATTTGCATTATGTTCACATTTTATCAATTCTAAAACTGGGCAAACACTAGAAGAGACTTGCAAACGCTTCTCGATTCATTGGTGTGTGAACCAAGATATATCCCAAAACTTTTGGGATAGATGGTACATGGGATTTGATGAGCATCCTTGTAATAAAAATGAGGTGCCACAATATTTCTTGAGGAAACTCCATTGTGAGTTTATCCTGAAAGAGATTCCTAATTACTTCAACATTAGAGAGTTCTAGGGTAGAGGTGTTGGCTCTACCCAAGATAGAGAGGAGGCACAATGATACCAAAACCACGTACCTAGACCCCTGATGAGGCCAACATGTGTCTCACTCCCTTCGACTTTGAAGGAGAGTGTTGAGATGGAGACACTACATTCATTGAGTTCTCTCATGTTGTCTCTAGCATAGCATGGTGATGATATCACCCAGGATGATGAGGGTGAGAGAAACATGCATCATTTATCCCCACATCTTTACAATTCATGTGGGAACTTGTGCAATAATGGGACACAGGACTCTTGGCAGGATGCTACAATGTAGGCATAGAAGCCAATAATGGACACATCCATATTGGACAATATTGTTCTCACAGATGATGTCTTACAGCGTACATTTGGTATTGACTCCTAGGTAATTTTTTACAAGGTTCATCTTGATTTAATATATTTGTATTTGAAATTTGTAATTAATTTTATATGACTATATATATTATAAGTCAAAATTAATGTATGTAATTGTCCGTGCTATGAAATTCTAGGGTCAGAGTCTTCATCCTACCTCTATTAGCCATCCAGTGGTGGGTTATGAGAGGAGGTCGAGTTAGCAGGTATGTAATTTATCACATGATCGTAAATACAGTACATATATCAATGGTAATCTTATTTATTGACAATTTGATAATTTCAACAGGGAGCTTTACCAGCACCTCCACGATTTCCTTGGTCCCCTAGATGCAGAACCACTTTTACGGAGGTAAATTTAACCATTTGTAACCATTTGCATTTAAATAATATTATGTATCTATTTTGGTCAAATAACTGTGAACTCTATTTTCATATGTTGAATATGGAGACTCCTCATCTTCGTTAGTCAGTGGAGGCAAGCATTGCTACTACTGTGTTATCTGCAAATCCTTTGACTAAGGTATCATCCAGTAAAATGCAAATGTCATTTTTTGATTTCTTGTTTTATCTCATGTCATTTGATGTACATAAATGATATTTATGTTTAGTCAATTTTGCATCTTGATGCTTCTCATAGGAGGTCACAACTCCAACCCGTCCAGCTATGAACTAAGAGAGAGAAAAGATGATGGAGAGGGATCATTAGTTAACAGTAAGTGATCAATTACATATGCGATGTTATATATTTCATGTTTTCTATATTAATGTGTATAATGTTTGATTATATTAATAGGTGGAGCTGCAAAAATCTCTATCAAGGAGGTGTAGTCAATGGGAGAGAGAGGATGAGTCACTTATTGATTCTCCATCTTCATGACCAAGCAAGGGCCGCCAATTATTTGATAGAAATTCATAGGAAACTAGATTTTGGGACATTTTTTGTATGCCTAGATGGCTTTGTATACATACTTTTGTATGTTACCGATGTATAACTTTGTATATGCCTGTATGGCTTTATTTGTAAATACCTATATGGATTTATATATAGACTAGATGTTATGTTCATGACAGTATGTATATGATAGTTTACATTAAATATTTAATATGATGATCAATTATCATTATAGGAATTTGGTTTTACACATGCCAATTGCATTTGCTTGAAAGTTTATAAATCCTTTTCAAATAATCCATTTTGTGCATATCTTGCAATCATTTCATTCCATGAGACTGTGCATTTCTTTGTGGCATCATGTTAAATAGTTCACACACCTTGTCTATGCTTCCACACTTTGCATACATGTCTACAAGGACAGCTGCAAATACATGTGACAAAATTGCTATATCCTTTATGCTTTGATGGTTGTCTACACCTTGTTTTGTATATGCCATTTTAGCATAGGCAAGGAGGATGTTGGATAAGGTTGTGGAATTTGGTTTTAGAAGTGTTTTTTGTTGTCAAAGGCAAAACTGATTATCACTAATCATAATAACAATATCATAATATATCAGGATATTTTAAACATATATGCTTCTATGGTCCATACCCTATTCCAAATATCCTAATTTGGTACAGGTAGGGAGGATGATTCAAAGGTTATGGAATTTGGTTAAATTACATGTGCCAATTGCATTTTCTTGAACATTTATAAAGCCTTTTGAAAAATCCATTTTTTGTATATCGTGCAATCATTGCATTCCATGAGATGACATCTCTTTGAGGTGTCATGCCAAACTATTCACATGCCTTGTCTACGCTTCCACACTTTGCATACATGTCTACAAGGGCAGTTGCAAATACATGAGACAAAATTCCTATATCCTTTATGATTTGATAGTTGTCTATACCCTATTCTGAAGATCCCATTTTGGCATAGGCAAGGAGGATGGTGGATAAGGTTGTGAAATTTAGATTTACATCCACCAATTGCATTTGCTTGAAAGTTTCTAAAGCCTTCTTGAAAAAATCCATATTGTGCATATCTTGCAATCATTGCATTCCATGAGACAACATTTCTTTGAGGTATCATGTCAAATAATTTATGTGCCTTGTCCATGCTTCCACACTTTGCATACATGTATCCTAGGGTAGCTAGAACTACAACATCTGTCAAAATTCCTTTATCCTTTATGCTTTGATGGATGTCCATACCCTGTTCCGAAGATCCCATATGGGCATAGACAAGGAGGATGCTGGCTAAGATTGTGGAAGTTGGCTTTACACCCACCAATTGCATTTTATTAAAAGTTTCTAAATCCTTTTCATCAAATCTATTTTGTGCATATCCTGCAAACATTGCATTCCATGAGATGGCATCACTTTGAGGTGTTCTGCCAAATAGTTCATGTGCCTTGTCTATGCTTCCACATTTTGCATTCATGTCTCTGAGGGTAGTTACAACTACAATATATGACAAAATTCTTATATCCTTCATGCTTTGATGAATGTCCATACCATGTTCCAAAGATCTCATTTTTATACAGGCAGGGAGGGTGTTGGAAAAGGTTGAGGAATTTGTCTTTACACCCACCAATTGCATTTTCTTGAAAGTTTCTAAATCCTTTTCAACAAATCCATTTTGTGCATATCCTACAATCATTGGATTCCATGAGATGGCATCTCTTTGACGTGTTCTGTCGAACAAGTCATATGCCTTATCTATGCTTCCACACTTTGCATTCATGTCTCTGAGGGTAGTTACAACTACAACATATGACAAAATTCCTATATCCTTCATGATTTGATGGATGTCCATATCCTGTTCCTAAGATCTCATTTTGGCACAGGCAGGGAGGGTGCTGGCAAAGGTTGAGGAATTTGGCTTTACACCTACCAATTGCATTTGCTTGAAAGTTTCTAAAGCATTTTTAACAAATCCATTTTGTGCATATCCTACAATAATTGCATTATATTTTATGGACATTCATTGGGCTAAGTGTTGCTATATTACCTTTTGTGATTCACTATCACTATGTTTCCAATTTGATCAATTGTTGTAGGTTTGAAACTTGGTTGAGTAATTGATTGTCTTTGACAATTTTGTTATGGTTAAGTTCTTTATTTATTTATTTTTTTACTTCAATTCTTGATTGTCTCAATGTAATCACTATGAAATTTTGATTCACCTTGATGCTTCATTTATTTTTTATGTTAAGGTTTAAGGAATATGACATGTTTTGAGCTCCTACACATGTGACATCATAATGATTATTTCTTAGCTAGTTGTCTTATCTCTGAAATTAAATTTATGCTATGTTGTCAACATCTACTTAGGGGAGCAACCTATCCTAAGTCTAGGGATTATAGATTATGTGAGTTAAAACCTATGTTAATCCTATACAGAGGAATAGTCAGGGCATCCAGACATAGTTTTTTACAAGTTTAAGTAGTGAAAGAATAATGTGTTAAGAATGAGCATGTCCTTAGAAAGGGGTCCCTCTCATATGCATGATCTATGGTTTGGTCATGGTACAATGCACTATATTCTTAGGGTCTCAATTAGTTGACTATATGATTTGTCTTTTGATGGTGTTGCATTTTTCATAAGAATCTAATCCTTTTCTTTGGTTTTGTGGCTTGGGTGAAAGATGGAGTATTGAGGAGAATGAATCTAATACTTGATGGTCAACAGACCATTCATCAAATCTTGATGGAATTCCCCTCTATATTTTTTTTTTAAATTCACATCAAGATGCTAATAATGGGCATCAAGGGATTAGAATTAAAGAATTTGGGATGTTGTTACTATTCATGTCACCTGTGATTGTCTTGTATCTACATCATTGTTCCCCTTATAACTCTTCATTCAAGATTTATAAAGACACCTATACCATCCATATAAGACTACCCAAACAATGATAATTGTAGCATATTTTGTGCTTTGATTTCCATTAGGGCAAAGATGATGAAAGGAAGCAAGGTACGTGGAAACGCTTCCTACACTGATCTAATAAGGGGAGATGTATGCAAATTATTTTTAATCCTTACAATTGTAGAAATTTTAAAAATATAATAGAGGTATTACAGTAGCAAACACAAACACAAGAGAGCATGTGACACAAGATATATCGTGGGGAAAACCTTTTCAAGTGAAAAACCCCACTCTAAAACCTGCATAATGTATTATCAAAATAATAACAATTTACAATATGCAATGCAAGTTCTTCCAAGAGTCTTCAAATATCATTTCTGGAGTGATTCTAGTAGCATAACAGTACCCGTACATCAACTATGCAAACTACAACTCCAAACTCCACATTATATAGAGATACAAGGCATAAACGAGAAGCTTCTAGAGATGGGTGTCCATCTTGGCCACATGGCTATTTTCCAACATCCAAGGACACTTGTCCAACATGAATATACCTTTCTTACATCTATCATAACATGGCATATTTGACTTCCCAAGATGGAGTGCTCCAAGGCTAAAAATAGACTATGATAGATGCTCTTACACATCTTACAGCTGTCATAAATCTGCCCAACATAACAACCTTAAATGTTGTAAGAGAATCTGTCATACATGACTAAAAATAGCATATTCCTCTTACAACATGTCATAGCCCAACTTGGGCGCCCAAAGATGCCTTTCTCTCATGCAAAGATATTCTCTAACACTTGTCCCCACTTGTCATAGGAATCTCTATACTTGGCTCTTATGTGTCATAGATTCTGTCATATGGAATATCCTCTTCCACATACCAAAATATGCCAACACATGGCATATTAGTGCCACCTCAAATGGGACGCCCAAATCCATGTGAGTTTGACTTGACCATCCAAGTCACATTCCAAGTAGGATGACATGTCACAATGCCACCTCAACTAAGTGACCAAACTGAATGTGCAAGTAAATACAAAATTAGGCAATAAATAAATACACAATTAAATAAACAATGCTAGGAATTTGCAAAGGTTGAGACATCTTAATTCGCAACATTCTCCCACTTTTCAAACACCTTGTAAGAGCCAAAAGAATGACAAGATTTAACTGCTAGGGGCCAAGAGGCCCATAGACTCCGAACACCATCTGAACTTCTCTGTGCCCACTGATTTCATCAATGCATTTGAAACATTTTTCAAAGTGTCTACCTTCTCCAATATCACCTTCCCATCTTCTACCATATCTGGAACAAAATGAAATTGAACATCTATATGCTTTGTTCTGGCATGGAAAGTAGGATTCTTTGCTAGGAAAATCACACTCTGACTGTCACAACAGATAGCAATCTATCTTGCATCAACACCAATATCTGAACATAGCCTCTTAAACCAAATGGCTTCTTTACAAGCATGAGTTGCTGCCATGTACTGTGCTTTTGTCATGGACAAAGCAACCATAGGTTATCACTTACTCATCCAACTAATAGCACCACCAAGCATGGTAAACACATAAGCACTGGTGGATCTCTTGTTGTCAATGTCCCCTGCCTAATAAGAATCTACAAATCCATGAATACTTACAAAATACAGAGGTCATGTAGGATGACCATGATAACATAGGGAATAATAAGAAGTACCCCTCAAATATCTAAACACTATCTTCACCGCATCCCAATGTACCCATCTAGGATTAGCCATAAATGGACTAAGGACTCCCATTACTTGGGAAATGTCTAGTCCTGTATAGACCATAGCATACATCAAGCTGTCAAATGCACTAGCATAAGGCACTCTGCTCATATCCTCCATCTCAGAAAGAGACTTTGGACAATCATTAATAGATAACTTTGTCCCCAATGAAATAGGAACACATAATGGTCTACAATCTGCCATGCTAAATCACTCCAACATGGTCTTCACATACTTACTCTGGCTTAACCAAAGTTTTCTATTTGCTAGATGTCTCTTCTGATCTCCATCCATAGAATGTACCTAGCTTCCCCTAAGTTTTTCATCTTAAATTGTGCTGACAACTGAGACTTCAAATCAGAAATCATATTCTTACCATTCCCAATTAGCAACATATCAATATAGAGTGCAATAATGAGAATACAATCATTGTCAAACTTGTAATACACATAATGATCTGATTTTGATCTCAAAAATCCAATGGACAACACAAAGGCATCAAACTTCAAGTACCACATCCTAGGAGATTGCTTCAAACCATACAAAAACTTTTTTAACTTACAAACCAAATTTTATTTACCTTTCACCACATAGTGCTCAGGCTTTGACATATAAATTTTTTCCTCCAAGTCACCATGAAGGAAAGCTGTCTTCACATCCATTTGTTCCACTTCTAAGTCATAAGTTGTTGCAAGAGATAACAGGAAGGTCTAATAGATGTCAGCTTTACAATGGGAGAGAAAATCTCACCATAATCAATCCCCTCCACTTGTGAATACCCCTTCGCAACCAATCTAGCCTTATATTTCTCAACACTGCCATCTATACCAAATTTCTTCTTGAACACCCATTTACATCCAATAGGCTTTCGTCCATAAGGCAAAGGCACTAAGTCCCATGTTTTATTCTTTTCCAAAGAAGCCATCTCATCTTCCATGGCCTCCTTCCAGGAACTTGCATCTTTCATGTCCACGGCCTCTTTCATAGTTCTAGGCTCATCAATGTTAGAAATCAAGGTAAAAGCACAACTAGAATCAAGAAATGAATAACCAAACCTGTCAAGTTGCTTCATGTTTTGTGTAGACCTCCTTAAAGGCTGAGTTTGAGGTTCTTCTTCTTCTAAACTTTCAGAGCTGCTAGAGCTCTCCTCCTCATCAGGTCCAATAGGGTCTTTCAGATAAGTCTTCTCAGGGTTAGTAGGAAACTGAACCACATCCTCTTTCTTTTCTTTTTCTTGTAGCTGTAAAACAATAGGAGAAGGTTTTACCTCTTTGAAGATAACAATTCTTCTATACAAGACTTTTTCAGCCACATATCTATACATGAAGAATAAAAGCATACCATCCACCGCATATGAATACTCCATAAATTTTAGATTTCTCATCAATTCAACAAATAGTTGACATCTTCTAATTTCATTTAAGTTCTCAAAGAATGATTTCCAAATATTATTGGCATACCTTTGGCAAGTACACTTGGGAATCTTATCTTGCATGGGCTTCAAAACATTATCATTGATATCAATTAGAAACATAGGCTTTCTATGCAAAATTCTAGGAGACATTTTCAATGGTAAAGTTGACTCCGTATTAGGAATTTCTTCTATATTTACTTGAGATGGGATAGATGGTGTACCTTCAATTGGAGATCGAAAAGATGAAAATCCTTGAAGTTGAGATGGAGAATATGGTGTACCTTCAACTTGACATGTGAATGATGGCGTGACTCCAACTTCAGAAGAGAATGAAGATGTGCCTCCAACATGAGAAGAGAATGAAGATGTACCTTCAACTTGACTTGTGAAAGATGGAGTGCCTCTAATTTGAGAAGAGAATGATGGTGTACCTTCAACTTGACCTGTGAAAGATGGAGTGCCTCCAACTTCAAGATTCAATTTCCTCATTGAATAGAGATTTTGCATTCGTTGCCTTTGTGTCACCAATTCCATCCCTATCTTAGCTTGATTAGATGATTCATGTTCCTCTTGAATTGGTGGAATGTCTTCTTCTATGGTTGAAAATTTCCTACTTTTGTGAAGACACCTCATTCTTTCTCTTTTCTTTTCATTCTCAGCTTCACACTCTTCTAGAGTTAGAGTCTTTGCTCATTTCCTCGGCATGATGTTGATTTCTATATACATCATGAATAAGACAAATAAATTAGTCCATCTTGGTACGATAGAGTAAAGTAATCTCATACACAAATCTCAAAATATAATCATATAATTAAAGTGAATAAATGATTATAATTCTAAAAATTTATAGTTTCCTAGGGTGGTCCAACCTGAAACATAAGATCACACACATGTCATATACTAACGATCTTTTACAAATCAAGATTAAGCTAGGATAACATTCAAATTACAAGGCAAGATGACATATATCGTACCATTCTTGTACTTCAAGGAGTAACTAACATTCATCATTCAGATGATATTAAAGAATGTATCATAACAATGCAAAGGAACATTTCCAACACTTAAAATGTCTTTTATATCTCTCTATAAATAGAAATCAACTTTTCCATACTAAGTTTTTAGCATTACATCAATGGCCAAGATATGGTCAACATTTACAAATGGTGGTAGGCACAATCTCTAGGTTAAGTTCACATTTTCTTAACATATCTTCTCAGGCATTTTGCTTGATCTTGTCTTAGGTTCTCTTTTAGTAGTTTCTTCCTCTTTCATATTTTTGTCAAGCTAGTGTATGTAGAGCAACCTCCTACTAGCTAGCAAAAAATTGAGATAAACGAAAATTGAAACATAAAGATTTTAATCAAGATCAATGAAATATCTAAAAACATGACAAGTTAGATTTTAAAGATGCAACATATTCATTCCTATTTAGGACAAATCCCTTCTCTAATTCCTCTCCCATTCCTAGTCAAATTGGTTGTGAAATTATAATCAAGTGTCAAATTTAGTCTTTTTGTAGCTTCACCAAATTTGGTGTCCTTCTTTTAATCTTGGCTACTACTTCATGATGCATGACTCTTTCATTAAATCATGAAAAGGTTATGCACCCACTGATATCAATACTCTATCTTCCTTAACTATCTAATAACTCCTTGACAAGTCACTATCTATTCAAGACAACCTCATTGTGATTATAATTGTCCTAATAACTATGTCAATGACATGTATGGTTATCTTTTAGTTGACAGCAATCTTCCCTACCATATGAATATCCTTTCAATACCACCTAGATATGTTTATATAGTATCATGGATATCTTTTTGCATGGATTTGAGATTAATTGACTTGTCATTTAGTCTTGATTGTCACCTTGTGTATCAGTTGCTATCCTACCCAGGGGTGAGAGGTCATAACTATTCCTAGGGTTGCATGATAACTATTGTGGTATAATGTAGTCTTTAGGCTAATATGATAGTTCTTCCAAGTGAGTATGCTGAAGTGGCAATCCTTAGCTTGATTTTAGCATGATGATAATTCATTGACTAACATGATTTACCTTAGTATCCTTAGATTAATTACTTAGGTTAGTGTTTGAATCAGTATAATAGCAACATGTGATTGCACATCTACTCCATAGTGAAAGTGTTTCCATGGCCTTGCTCTAGTTTAGGATTATCCTTGAATGTTGATAAGACTCCCTTCATAAATATAGACCAATACTATCTTGATGATTTCCTTCCCATGGTGATATGGCTTGTTGTCATAGATTGTTATGATAGACATCAGATTTCCATAGTCCATAATGAATGTAGATAAGTGCTTCAATATTTAACTGTGTGTGATTTTTTCCTCAATATTTCAGATCATACTCCATGATCCATCATCAGGAGAATAAAGAGCAAGAGAAGAGAAAAGTAAGATAATTTGCAAAACAAGGATGCTAAATAGTGGAGGGGGTGAGAAACCAAAAGATTACAAGGAGGACAATTCAAAAAAGTAAACTCTTATCCAAGTGAGTAGACAACCAAGCATGTACTCACTACAACCTAAAACATAAAACAAAAAGCAAAGGAGAAAGACCTAAGATAACAAAGAATAAAAACTGAGAAGTGATGTAATAAATGAAACATAAAAATAAGTGAGGCACCAATGCAAAGAAGAAAAAAGCCACAAGGAAAAATTAATGACCAGGAAAATAAAAACAAACGAAACAAAATTAAATGAAAGGACAAGTTTACAAAATGAGTATCAATAAACCACAAGAACATCAAGGCATACATTCAAACAAGAAAATAAGAATAAATAAAAGAGTCAAATATATATACCTACATAGAAAAACAAGAATGCATACGAATATAAAATTAAGTTTAAATATAAGTAAATAAATAATATTATATGTAAATATGTTGAAAAATATATAAGGATAGATAAAAGTAAAATATATCTAGATAAGTATAAATAAATATGTATGTTTTTTTTATTCATAATAGTATTGATTTATATTGATTAAAGCCAAAAAAAATACATTTCTGCCATCTTGAGTGGCATAGTCTTTATGGAAGCTATGACTTTTGTAGCCTATCTTCTATTAACCCAAACCAAAATTGGCCATGTAGGACCAGACACCAACTAGTAGATATACGGTGGTCACGTAGGACCCCAGGGCTATCGCCAGACTAAAATCAGAAGCTGTTACTAACCCTAACATTATTATTAACATCAAAAAAGAAATTGGAGACAACCATTACAGACCTTAGGCTTATGTCTCATACTTATGGATTTTCAGGTTAAACTCCTCTACCTAGTCAAAGCCCTGTGCATCGATCAACTGAAACAATTTAAGTAGGTAATTGGCCCCTACTTGCACATTATGCATGTTCCACACTAGCTCTGCACACCTCAAATCTAGAATAAATAGATAGTATTTCACCACACCACCCAAGGACTGCAGAAGATGGACATCATTTGGCCTTGGAAGTCCTGCATCGATGGTAGCAATTTCTAGGGTTTTTGCTAGCCCTTTAAGAACTTCAGGGATGAATAGCCTTCAGGTGATAGTGTTAACCCAGGTCTTGGTAATGTTGAGGTCAAGAAGTGATGCCACAAACCTGGAACTCAGGTCTATGTCAACCCTGTAATGCTCACCTTCCTCGATGAATCTTTTTCCCAACACCATTTTTACAGCCCCTATCACCAAATCATCATTCTACCTTAGAATCCTCTTCATCCACAGGTCGGTGATCTCGCCTAAGAATGCCATTTTCCTCCTTGAACTGACTAGATGAATGGGGGTGTCCATACCCCCACACCTAATACTCTTTGCAGGGAAATGCAAAATAACCTTGGCTTTTTTGTTCATACTCAGCAAATTACATGTGAGGCTTATGTCATCAGAAGAGGCTGGGGGCGCTATAAGCATTGCACCCCATGATGTTGAAATCCTTCTGTTCTGAAAGGGAGATATCTCTCATCATCTGCATAATGATCTCATGCTTGGAGATCTCACCGCTATGTGTTCGCTCGTTTTACCAACTCTAACACTAGGCAGTCTTGGCAGATTTAATACAAACTCATTGCATATTTAATGCAGACTCATTAGCCGTATCTCCCTTCCTCGCTTCTGCCATGACCTTTCCACCACCGCAAGGGTGGAAAGGCACCCACCCTTTTGCCCTCATCATTCAAAGGATTTAGGATTTTACCTCCCGCTAGGATCAAAGACTTCCTTCAAAGAAATGCCATCTACCCCTAAGTTTGAGAGATAATCAGCATCATAATTACCCTCCCTAAAGATGTGATTGAAGGTAACTCTTTTAAAGTTGTCCAAAAGATTTAGCGTCAGGTCAAGTTTTGCCCCAAGTTTTCAATTTATCATTCTTCTTGTCCTTAGTCCATTGATGACCAAGAGGGAGTCTCCTTCCATTGCTAAATTTTTGATCTTTAATTCCTTGTAGAGTCTTAGCCCTAGAATAAGTGTCTGCAGCTCTGCCTCATTATTAGTTCCAAGAGGAAGGGTTTCTGCTAGTTTCCCCATAGTCATGTTGTTCCAATATCTCACAAGGCAACCAGCCCCAGATGCACCCAGATTACCTCTGGCTACACCATCAAAGTTCACTTTATACCATCCAGTTTCTAGAGGTTCCCATTGCACTTGTTTCCTAGCTTCCTGAGTTTTGGTGCCCCCTTCACCATAGAAGGGTATGATCTTCAGGCCATGCCAATTTCTATACATCTCTGCATCCCAAGAAGTGAACTACAAATTCTTGGGACCCAATTCTTTAAGCCTTGAGTTCACTACCTCTACCATATTTGCCTCAACTTTACTCAAAAAGTATTGCAACGACTTTTCTTTATCCTAGAAGATCCTCCTATTGCATTCCTTCCATACTTCCCATAATAAGATTGAGGGGCAGGAGAGCCATAGGCCTCCAAATACTGCCTTTTGATGTAAGACCAGCCAAGCCAATAGCCATTCTAATAGCCTTCTAGGAGGGGCTGATTTGAACCACTGTACTTGTTGCATAGCCATTGCCAACACAAGGAGGTGTAGGGGCAGTGCAGAAAGAGATGATTCCCATCCTCTTCCACAAATTTTTACAGAGAGCATCTGGAGGGTCCCGCATAGCCTATTTTCACAAATCTATCAGTTGTGAGCACTCTTCCTTGAGAGGCTACCTAGGTGAATATACCAGCTTTAGGCAGACACTGCTTATTCCAGCAGAGGTTAGTTGGTAGACTAGTATCTCCAATGTCTGTTCTTGCCAAACAACCATAGCCATCTTTTACATTATACTGCCCAGAGGGGGAGGCAGTCCACCTTAGGAAGATACCATATCAAAGTAAGTCATTTCTGAGTCTCCTCGATAATAGGACCACTAAACAGGGCTAACTGGAATAGGGTTAGAGAAACCCTAATATCGGCAGGACCATACCATATCGAAGTAAGTCATTTCTAAGTCTCCTTGATCTACCGATGAGGTGGGTCTAGAAGATTTTTTACACACTGAGATTAGAAGATATAAAGTGTATCAAATAAAATATTGGGCAAACTTTGACATATCGATGGGAGTGATTTTAGAGTCTCTCTGATAGAATGAAATGAATGAAAAGGTGAAAAGGGATTAAATAAAAACTTCATTATAATTATGATGTGGAATATACAACACTTTCATGAAGGAATTAAAGGTTGGACAATTATTTGGTAAAATATAAATGAGAAATGTGCCAACAAAGGAGTAAAGATTAAAATATTGCAAAATACTTTATTTGCACAAGAAAGCTATTGGGAGGAAGAATAAAAATTTGGTCCCTCTGAAAAATGGAAAAGCCTAAGAAGTGAAAATTTATTAAAATAATCATGGTGGGCGAGTGAAATATTATTTTAGGGAATGAAGTTTTTCATGTGGAGTGAAATTATAAACTATTTCACTTAGAAGTAACACATTTTCACCGAAGTGATTAAATAAGTGTCAATGCCTTGGAGAAGAGTTTATTTTGGGTGAAAGTACAAATGTGAAGTTGCCAAAAAAAGGAAGATTACTATTATAATAATTTTCACGAAGTATGAAGATCAAAGAGATTAAAATTAAAATATTTTAATCTGTTGAAGATAATTGAAGAGCTGCTCCGTACATATACCAAGGGTCATAACCCTAAAAATACACAACGTATATATGAAGGACAAAATCGAAGGAAATAAAGAATCAGTAGAAGTGGTAGAATTAAAATAGGACATGAAAACACTTATGATATTATTGTAAAATCTATTTGAAGTAGAATCAATGGAGAAGATTGCTCAAATTTGCTGATTCACTTTCAGTGTTTAACTGTTGTGTCAAAATTAAATCTTATATATTATTGTGATGTCTCCAAAGTGGTTTTCCCTTATTATTCAAATTAATACAATTTGTCAAGACACATTTGTTGTTGTTGTGTGATTTTCTTGATTGGTTTCTGTCTAGAGTGAATTAAAATCCTTTCAAGTAATTTGTTTTAATTGGTTCCTTCCCAGGATTAAAATCCATTTAAATTGATTATTTTGATTGGTTTCCCTCAAGTCAAGAATTAAATGTCCTTTCATAACATCACAGTAATTTGGGAAAATAGCACTAGGATTAGTAAGAATAGTAGAGTGACTAACAAAATTTGCATGTTTGTACAAGATACAAACATTCAAAGTGCCCAACAAGTTAGAGTTAAACCAAGAAGCAGAATCACCCTTCTTACACATCTGACTCCATCAATCCATCATACAAATTTGACCCCATTTACCCAATAGACTTAGGCACTGGTCACAACCATTTTATAACAATCTTTTACATTTCACAACTTTATTCACACATTCAAAAAGCTCACATTTTAGGAGTAGAAACTATTCACAACCTTATACCTACTTCACACCCATATGCCATTGTGAAAGTCATACAAGTCTGCATTAATAGTCAAGGTATACCCACCTAGGTCTGGTAGAGCCTGAAGTGAAGGGGGTTTTAATCATATTTCCCTCGTGTCATTAGCCAAAAGAGTTAAGAGAGCTTGGCAACCTCTTAGGGTTTGAAACCTGCATTTTTGAGACCTAACAGAATTGGCGACTCCGCTAGGGAGTAATTCAGAATCTTGGTTAAAGATCATCTCATTATAGAGTCAGTTAAGTTTTGAATTCGAATACATATTGGTAACTCTACTGGTAAGAAGGACCTGGAAAGATGAAATCATTCCTCTTTTGACAAGAGGTGGTGACTCTAAAAAGGAACTTAATGAAGAATGCAAAGGACATCTCAAAACTACAATATTTCTAGTCAGAAATAAAAATCACAAGCTGAAGCATGGATAACGATTTTTCTTTTCCCTATAAACATTACAATTGAGAATCTTGTCAATGAAAGCAGTGCACATCATACACAGTAGGACATTTTTATACCACAAGTCCCAAATCAAATAAATGCTTATCCTATCTCACCTAGTCAAAGATTTGTAGGCTACCAACATCATGAATATAATCAATATGCTGAATATTATCAATATCAAGCCCCTCATCAAAATAGTTAGCAACATCAACCAGGTCCACAGAGAAGAGTGCTTATCTGAGACATTGATAAACCATTTAACTTCAATAATATCCAAGGCTACCCAAATCATTATCCCATTGAGCACATAAAACATATGCCTACATTTCATGGAGAAGGACATGAATCGGCTCATAGGCATGTACAACTATTTTGGGATTTTATTGAGGACTTTCATATTTATCTAGAAGATGTCATTATGAAATGCTTTGCAAGATCATTGAGGGATTATGCAAGAGAATGGTGTAAAAGCTTACCCGTGCAAAGTGTATCTTCATGGGAAGATTTCAAGAGGCTATTTCTAAGTTAGTTTGATGACAATTATGAGGATTTTAAGCAAGATTTGGAGCCTCAGTATATTCCAACAAACAATGAAATGACATATGATGAAAGCAGTCTGCAAAATGTAAATACTCTTATTGTCCCAACCCACCCACCTCAATATCTAAATCAATAGTTTGAGGAAGAGGACAAGTATGCACATATTCAAGAGAGAAGTCAAAATCCCATCAGGAAAAAATATTACATACCTCCCTTAGATGCATTCTTTGACCTAAGGAGACATGAAGGAGAATCTGTATATGCTTTGTTTAGTAGAATGATGGATATCTATATGCACATACCTTTTAATCATAGGCCTGATGAATCCATATGCATTAGGATGTTCATGTTAGCTTATGAACCTACATCAATTTATTGGCCCGAGTCATTAAAACCAGTTACTTTTGACCAAGTGAATGAAGTGATTGGTATCATAGATAAGAAAAGACATGAGGATGCTATCAATGTTGAATTTAATAGTGATATCATTGATAAATATGGAAAAAATGATCAAACAATGCAGTCAATGGAGGAGACATGTGCAAGTGAAATTTTCAGTGATAATATTTCATATTTAAATGATGATGAAATTGTTGAAGACCAAATCTCCACCTGGGATGAGGATTGTAGTATTGAAGATTTTGTTGGGGATACACCTCCTGAGGAATACATCAGTAATGAGTCAGATGATATAGAGGTGCAGCCATATATGCATTATCATAGGATTGAGAATAATGAATTAGAAGCTAAAACAAAATGGGACAGTATGCCATGCAACAATGAAGAGGGCAATGATTGCAATCAATTTATAGAGGATGGGTATGTAAGTGAAAATGTTTGTTATGACAACCCTATGGATTTTGACTTGCAACTAAGTAGTGCTTACAAAGGTTATGAGGAAGAGACAATGGAAGATATGGAAGAGGAAGTATGTTCCCTTAGCACTGAGCAAGTTTCAGACTTATTGACCATTGGTTATCAGAAGTATACACACAAGAATGATGCTGAAATTTCATGTCCAACATACATTTGCTTTGACGATGAAGGAACTTTGTGTGGTAATAATGAAGGTACTCTTGAAGTCGATCAAAATCTCATGTTTATCTCTGTCCAAGAAGAGGCATGTAAATCAGAAGTAGAGGTCTTTAGCCCATGTAAGACTGATAATGACTCACACATCATGGATAATGTATGTCCAAATGTGCATATTGATGAATGTATGGATTAGAGGTGGATAATAACAAATGGTGATATGAAAGATAATGAAAGTATTTTAGATTAGGCTATCTCAACACATATTAATATGGTAGAATTTTCAAACCCATGTGAGAAGCATTCATATAATGGAATGGGTGATTATGATTGCCTTATATTAAGAAGTTGTTTCCCTACTTTACATCAATGGCCATATGATAATTTTAGATTTTCTATGTGAACATATGATGAATCAGACCTAATGATCTACGTTATGTGGTGGACTATAAACATTTTCAGTTTTCAGTTCAGCTAAGAGATCATTCTATGATACATGACAGTGACTACAATGATGATTGCATAAATTTCTTCAAGTGGAGTTCAATAAAATCAGACCAAAACAAGGTATATGATAGAGGAAAATATAAACCTTTCTTTTTCTAGTGGCATTGAGCCATCAGTTATGGTGTGGTTTCAGACCATATCAGTTTAGGGCAGAAGTGACGTTAAGACTATATTGCCCAATGGAGTAGGCACTCAGTCTGCTCTTTAGAGATCTGGGATCTTGCTATGCCCACAAGGGGCTTACATCCCCAAGCAAGACCCACTATTGGAATCTTCAATTTCTTGCAAAAATTTGAAGGTCCCATGATGAGAAAATTAATTTCAACACCCAGAAATGCACCTTAAAAATGCCTCAGGAGCCTACTTTGGAGAACTATAACTTAAAACCTATTCAATTCCATGACAAACCACTTTGCAAGCATGTTTATCTACCATATGTGAGTGTGTCCACCTGATTTCAGCTTCTTATGATCTGATTTGACGAAGTTTTAAAGTGTCAAGTTGAAAGATTCTGAGAGATTTTGTTGTCTGCACATTATGAAATCTACTAGAGGCCAGCTTTGGAGGTAAATATTTATCAATTGGAAGATTTTCATGGAAAACCAATTAGTGTTCTAAATTTCCCCCATGATAATGTGCTCCCATGTCATTTTTCAAGACCCCAACGTATCATTTGATATTTTTTCAAAACCAAAAGCAAATGGGTTTTACACAATTTTGACATCTACACTTCTAGAAAGTTGTCACAGAGGTCAACTTTGGTGCCTGATATTTTATGAAGGAGATGGATTAATGAGGAAACTTCTTGCACACATACTCATTAGACCTAGATGAGCTAATCCCCCAAGTGGCAAGCCCCCAGGATGAGATTTGATATTTTTTCAAAATGGCAAGTTGGTGAGCCTTAGTCAGTTTTAAACAAGTACAGTTGCAGAAAAAGCTAAGTGGGCTATTTTGGATGTGAATATCTTGCACATCATGATGTATTTTGTCTAACCTTTTGTTGCACTAAATTCTTGGGTCAAAAGTCTGCATGCCTATAATCATTCCAGGAGATGATTTGACCAGCTTTCCAGGACGATTCCAAAGGCTACTTGGCCTACTTTGCTCACAGTAAAAAATGCCTGAAAGTGGATTATGATGATTACCCAGTTCATTTTTTTACCTCAGATACATATTGAAGCAATGTCATAACAAATCAAGATGAAAACTTGTTTCAAAACGAAAAAAAATTTAGTCGGGCCCATAATGAGACCCGGCATACTGCACACAATTATGAAGTTTTAAGGCCAAGAAGACACCCAAATTTTAAATATGATGGAGCCAATCAAATGAGACATTCAATGTATACCTAAGGTCCATTCCTCTCTTCTTCATAAACTAGAATCCAAATTAGGGACTAATATGAACTCCAAAGGCGAAATGTATTTTAATCCCAACATCACTGTTAAGGAAAATGATGATGTCCTCTCATTAGAAGAAAGGTTTCAATATGGAACAGGCATAAATCTTACTCCACCTATAGTTTCAATTATAAGGGAAGCAAACACTCTAGCAAAGTGCATATTTACAAAGTATCATCAGGTGATATGGAATAAAATACACATACTTTAGAAGCATGATCAACTTATGTCAGAGATACATTGGTTATAAGATCAAATAAGATGGTTACTATGTCACATGATAGAAATTTATATGTTTGGAGTTTAAAGGGTGTGGAATGGGAAGGTCTGGGGTTTGGGATTGTAGTCACCATGACTTAGTTCTGAGTAATGAGCTGCAGATAGACTTAGTGATTGAACCACCCAAGTGGGAGTCATAAAACTTGACAAAGAAACTTGTAAAACCACCCATTTAGTGTTATCCTAAAATTTTCAATAATTTCATCCTTGAAGCTGACATACTTTTTTGTAACTAAATTTAATCAAATGAAAAAGATTTATAAAGGAAGCTATTATGGTTCTAAAAATATAATATACGCCTCATAATAATTATAATAGGTAATTATTATTAATTTTCTACATACACTATGTCTAATTTCCTGATATATATACATATTGAAAAATATCCTTAACTTTCAACATATTAATCCTTTTTAAAATCCAAAAGATGTGTCACATTCTACGATTTATTAGGTATACATTAAAATTTAAATTTTTTGAGTTTCATATATTTTTGACCAAGTTAGGCTGGTTGGAAAATTAATTTTTAATACTTTAAAAAATTCACAGTAAAAAATTTATAAATAATTATTTATTTACTTAAAAAATTCAAAATATTATGTGTCACATCCACTCATGTGTCCTTTACTTAAATCCAAATCATAGAGGAAAAATATTATTTTTTTCTCATACTTAGATTCGCTGGAATGACACCTACTTTTTATGTTTTTCTAAAAAATTTAGTAGTGCTTCATTGAAATATCTAATTTTCACCAAACTATTTTTAAAATTTTCAAAAAAAAGTAGTAGCCCATAAACTACATTCAATTTATTACAACTTTTATTACTACCTTATTTATAGATTGTGTAGATAACTCATTTAATTTTGACATGAAGTTACTTAAGTTTGTTTTTCATATTTACATTGCCACTTAGGGGTAGTGTTTGGCCCATTACGATCTTGCACTCACCCGATTTTATTTTCCATATACATAATGTTCGCAAAAGTCAAACTTAAGATTACAATCATTTAACCCCTCGACAAGGTCTTTATTTTTCAGGGCTCTAAGACCCTTCTCACCAATGTGACCAAGTCTCTCATGCCACAACATTGTCTTCTCAGTAGGGAGTTTCATTTCCAAAACATGAGCACCCTTAGGTATCCAAAATGCACTACCATCAAAAGTTGAAGCAACACATTTCTTCGTTGCTAGTTCTAATGGTGAGGATGAAGTGACTGAAGCTCTTTTCTTTGAATCAGAAGAACTATTGCACTGAGTAGTGCATGCATCCATCTGAAACAGAGTACCTCTCTGAGTACCCTTAGAAAGCACCATAGATCCTCTTGTCATCTTACGTCCTGCATTCGAGAAGACAACCTACACACCTACATCTTTCAATTTACTTACAGAGAGAAAGTTTCATGCTAATCTGGGAATGTGCATAACCCCATTGATCCCCTTCACTCATCCATCAAGGAATCGGATCAAGACTCTTCCACAACCAATTATTTTCAGGTAAGAGTCATTACCCAAGTACACCTTCCCACCGTCAAACTCTTCATACTTTCTGAACCAACCTCGATGTGAGGTCATGTGGAAGGAAGCACCAGAGTCAATCAGCCACACATCATCTGATGCATGGGTGGCCAAGGTAGTAATAAAAGCATCACCATCATCATGAGATTTGTTAGAGTCTGAATCAGAGGTGTTCTTCTTCTCCTCCTTGCACTCCTTTTGGAAGTCCCCAATTTTTCCACAGTTCCAACATAGTGCCTTGGACTTTCCAAGAGATTTGGATCTCCCACATGATTTGGATTTTCCCTTTTTAGCTTTCTTGTCCTTCTTTTTCCCTTTCTCCTTGGGTCTACCACAAAATGCAAGAGCCTCCTTAGCCGACTTAGAAGACTTTCTCCACATTTCTTCAGATAATAGCGAAGACACCACTTCATCCATCTTGAAGGTGGTTGTTCTCCCAATGGCCATGACAAGGTGGTCCCATGAATCTGGCAAAGAATAAAGCAAGGTCATACAACGATCCTCCTCCTCCATATTCACACCAATAGATGTCAACTGTGCAACTAGCATGTTAAAAGAATTCAGGTGATTTACAATTGAACCTCCATCTTCCATCCTTAGAGAATAAAGCTTCTTCTGTAGGAATAACTTGTTTACCATAGATTTAGCCTAAAAAATATCACCAAGTTTCTTCCACAGTTCCTTCATGGTCTTCTCCTCATGAACATTCAACGGGATGGAATCAACTAAATAGAGTCTCACAAGACCCTTAGCTTTATGATCTTTAAGATCCCAATTTGCATGTGCCATTGCCATTGGTTTTGTACTAGAAATTGTTTCCCATAGGTCTCTATCAACAAGCATGTCTTCCATTTTGAGTTTCCACAACTTGAAATTGCTGCCATTAAACTTTTCCAAATCTATTCTTCTAGATGTGCCTACCATCTCCTTCTTGCAACAGGATTGTAGAATAATCTGCACAGACTCCCACTCAATTGAAGATCAGTACAAAAAACCCCTACCCAACAACTAGGATCAAAGGTGATCAAGCTCTCATACCAATTGAAAGGAAGTAAGATACACAGAAACCTACACCAATCTAATAAGGGGAGATGTATGCAAGTTATTTTTAATCCTTACAATTGTAGCAATCTTAAACATATAATAGAGATATTACAGCAACAAACACAAACACAAGAGAGCATGTGACACAAGATATATCGTGGAGAAAACCATTTCAGGTGAAAAACCCCACACTCTAAAAACTGCACAATGTATTATCAAAACAATAACAGTTTATAATACACTTGCAATGCAAGTTCTTCCAAGAGTCTTCAATTGTCGTTTCTGGAGTGATTCCAACAGCATAACAGTACCTGTACATCAACTATGCAAACTACAACTCCAAACTCCACATTATATAGAGATACAAGGAATAAACGGGAAGCTTCTAGAGATGGGTGTCCATCTTGGCCACATGGCCATTTTCTAACACCCAAGGACACTTGTCCAACATGAATTTACCTTTCTTACATCTGTCATAACATGGTAGATTTGACTTCCCAAGATCAAAAGGCTAAAAATAGACTATGACAGGTGCTCTTACGCATCTTACAACTGTCATAAATCTGTCCAACATAACAACCTTAAATGTTGTAAGAGAATCTGTCATACATGACTAAAAATAGTATATTCCTCTTACAACATGTCATAAGCCCAACTTGGGCACCCAAAGATGCCTTTCTCTCATGCAAAGATACTCTCTGACACTTGTCGCACTTGTCATAGGAATCTCTATACTTGGCTCTTACGTGTCATAGATTCTGTCATATGGAATATCTTCTTGCACATACCACAAGATGCTAACACATGGCATATTAGTGCCACCTCAAATGGGACGCCCAAATCCATGTGAGTTTGACTTGACCATCCAAGTCACATTCCAAGTAGGATGACATGTCACAATGCCACCTCAACCAAGTGACCAAATTGAATGTGCAAGTGAATACAAAATTAGGCAATAAATAAATACACAATTAAATAAACAATGCTAGGAATTTGCAAAGGTTGAGACACCTTAATTCCCAATAGATGAAATTAGTGTCTCTTCATAAGTTAACGGTGCTATGGTGAAATACCATGAATTACTCTTAGGGAGAAAAGGGGGTAGTGGTTACCCTACAAATCCTCACATGCCATAACCATGTTATGAAACTTTTCACTATCACTATGTCATAGTTAGTGATCATGTTATGAAAGAAGAAAGTGCTAAGTAGTTTACTATTAGCATGATAAAATCATACAACTCATCTTTAGATCAATCTTTATGCTACATGATTGTCCTAGGTGACAGATAAAAGGATGCACTATTATGAGGATTTGTATGGGACTATCTCAAATTTATGAAACTCAATGTGTTTAGGACTGTCATACCTTTGGATCACTGAGGTATTGTATTGTTTGAATCATGACAGATGGTGGATGAGTATGTCTCCATAAATTCATCTAAGGTAAAAGAAATTTAAGGTGGGCACCTTAGTGTTGTCCTATTATAAAATGCAAGGAGGAATGTTATGCATTCACAATACCCTAGGTCGGTTATATAGAGTTTTGCATGTTTTTTTGTCCTATAATGATTGAGTTTTGCATTTTTCCAATAGATTACCATACTATTCCTAGGTTATTCTGCTCTTTATAATTTATTCCTAACTTTTGGCTTAACATTTTAAAACATAATAAGATGGGATTGAATGAAGAAGAGTTGATGTATGAGTAAGACAAGATGTTAATAATTTCAAATACTATCATGAAGACTAAAACCTAGTTAACAGTCTACTAGGACAGCCATAATGTTAAATATTGTCACTTTTGTGAACTTGTGACTATCATAGGAAATTGGTACTCTGTCAAGACTAGAATAGTGGTGTCACTAAAATGTTAGTTATGGTCATAATATTATCCTCACAAATTGCCAAGTATCCAGTACTCAAATCTAAATGGAGAAGTTATGAGGAGGTTAGGGTATATAAAAATATAAGTCACACATGTATGAGCAGGTATATATAGAGCTACAAGAAACATTTCAGAGGTTGGTGATGTAGGAGCATCCCTAGTTCAAGAGAAATCTTGCATCAACCAAAAATATTTGCATTTTATTTTGCTTGCAGTTCAGTTTGTTTCTTTTCATTTTCCAGTTCAATTCAAGCAGTTCAGTCAGTAGCAGTTTCTGTATTTTGGTCCCCATTCTACCGTAGTTGCATTTCAGACCTTACGGAGCTAGACTTAGTATCTAGAGACATTCATGCACAACATATCTAAATCTAAGAGCATTTAGATCAAGTATCATAAAGTTATCGTTATCAAAAGGTCGACTGTTTTCTCAGAATAGAGCATCCTGACAATTTTGGACAATCGGCTAGAGGAGAAGACATGTGGAGCATTTCACAACCTTTGAAGCTTAATGACACATCATTCCATGTTGTTTGGTTCGTGGCTGACCTTCCCTGAGACTTGCACATCATTCCATTCATTTGTGGTGGAGTTCTACTCATTTAGGGCCGACCTATCCATGTACACACGTTACAGCTCTTCATTAGAGTTTGTGATCTTCCTTGGCCGACACGGAGGAATCTTGTGATCCGGAGATGATATATAAGGATGTAATAGATCCGTAGGAAAGCAGTTAGCATAGTGATTCACATAGAAATAGTTGATAGTTTAGATTTTTATGAAGGACCTTCAAAGCTATATCTTGTGCATATTTTGATATTTTGTAATCAGGCCTGTGAGCCATAATTGTAAGCCTGCATGTTGCCGATCAACCTCTATTTGAATTCTATGATATACTAAATGACTGAATCTATATTTGTTCCATATCTTTGAGTTGTTTCCATTGTGTTTACTCTAGTTGCACGGTCTGGACTGTTCATTCTGTGAACCCTCCTACCATGACTGCACCAGTTGGTCACACGTGTAAGTGTCATTTTTGAATAAGCCCTATGCTATTTGGCCTAAAGTGACCCTATTTTAGTGTATTTTTGAGAATTCTTGCATTGGGTGAGTGATTTCTGCAAGGGAAGTGTTTATAAATGTTATATATGCCTATTTACACCTTCCCTATCAATCTCAAGGTTTAAATCCATGTGCAATTCTCTGTTGTTACATTACAGTCCCCAAAATAGGCCTAATTTGACTGTAACAACCCAGTTTTTTCCTATTTCGTACAAAAAAACCCTCTCATTTTCCCATATGTTTTACAAGGACCAAAATTGTATCCAAATCAGGTCTCATATCTCCATTATCATGTGTATGAAGGAAGTTATGACAAGAAAGGTCTTTGAGAAGGGCTACAAACTCCTAGGCCACTTACAAGGCAAGTACATGTTATACTGATCACAGAGATCTGCCCATGCATGGAAAAGGTTGGTATAGTGAATTTAAGCATACTTGAGTGTTTTTAAACCATGTGAATCTCTATAAGTCTTCCAATCAAGATTTGGTCTTGTTTTAAGCCTATAGTGAAGCTAGTGTGAGCTAGTGAGAACTTGAATTGCTTAGTTCATTGCATGAACATATCAAGTTGAGGTCATATGATGTAGTGTAGATCTCTAGAAAAGATCTATGTCATGAATTATAGGATTCATGTGAATAGACAAGGCATGATAGGTTGCAAGCAAGTGTTCAAGGTAAAGAGCCAAGTTGATGTGAGTATGGCTGAGCTAGGATGACATCACTTCTCTATGCTTCCACACTTTACATATATCCTAGGGTAGTTACAACTACATCATCTATCAAAATTCCTTTATCCTTTATGCTTTGATGGATGCCCATACCCTGTTTTGAAGATCCCATATGGGCATAGACAAGGAGGATGTTGGCTAAGGTTATGGAATTTCATTTTACATGTGCCAATTACATTTTCTTGAAAGTTTATATATCCCTTAGTTTCTCATGCTAATGGATAAACTATGTTTTCATCTTATAACGGATAATGGATGTGTTCTTTGTACAATTTTCAAGAAATGTGAGGGCTGAAGTTACATTGCCTCATAAACTTTACCTTCTTGTCCTTCATTACCTTCAAGTAGACTTGTTTCCTCACACTCACTAGTTAGCAAGTGAAGTTAGCTACAATTCAAAATAGACATTATGTAAATACATGTAATAACAACTCTCTTATAGATCTTCTGCAAATTTCCCATTAACTAAGTTGACTATGCATTTGTCTTTCTCTCGTAAAACAAGGAAGATAGTAAGAGAGAGAGACACACACATTTGGCATGATTCGCATATCCTCATTTCACCTTTCTGCATTTGCTTTACACCTGCCACTTTGCATACATGTCTATCAGGGCAATTGCAACTACAACATCTGACAAAATTCCCATATCCTTTATGCTTTGATGGATGTAATTAGAACACATTCCATACCTCTTGGGGTTAAATTGATTGTACCAATGCATCAGGGTGGGTGGATGAATGCTAGGGGGGCTATCTTTTCAGTGGCGAAGCCTCCTGGTCATTATCGGCTACATCAAACATAGACAATCTCTCAAGAACCCTAAGACAAAAAGGTGTCAAACTTTGGACTAGTTTTTCCGTCAAACTATGACACCTAGGAACATCTTCTTTGCATGTATAGGTGGATGTTAAGTCCACCTACAAATACCTACCTCAATTTTTTTAAAATCAATTTCATTTGCCTATGGTGGCAAGGAATACATTGTTCCAAAATGCTTTAGTTTCATACAGTGAAAAGGTGCTAAGAGTGAGATTTTGCATTCCACAGCTCATGGGGCTGAAGCGACAGCGCTAACGCGTTGGGAGTGGATGGGTAAATGCTAAGGGAGGTCTCATTTCATGTGCCAAGTGTCACAGTCATTCTAGGCAGCAGACTACCGACAAAGTCACTTAAGATCCCTAAGAGCAAAGAATTGTCAAACTTTGATGGAGCAGTTCTCAGAATTCATGGCAGTTGGGAATGTTTTGTTTAGACCTATAGGTGCACATGGGGTCCTTCCACAATAACCTCTCTTGGTTTGGTCAACTCCAATCCATTTGATTGTACTGAAATCAAATGCATTCTTGCAAAATGCTTCAATTTCATGCAGTGGAGAGGTGCTTGGAGTGATATTTTGCATTCCACAGCTTGTGGGTCCAAACTAATAGTGCCAATGCATTAGGATGGGTGGGTAAATGCTAGGGGAGGTCTTGTTTCATGTACCAAGTGTCTGAGTCATTCAAGGCAATAGGCTACCAGCAAAGTCACCTAAGATCCTAAGAGCAAAAAATTGTCAAACTTTGATAGAGCAGTTCTTAGAATTCGTGGTATCTAGGAATGTTTTAATAGACCTATAGTTCCACATGGGGTCCTTCCACAATAACCTCTCTCAGTTTTGGTCAACTCTAATCCATTTGACCATGCCAAAATCAAATGCATTCTTGCAAAATGCTTTAGTTTCATACAGTACAACCTTTCTGGGAGCCATATTTTTTATTCTTCTCATCGTGGGGCTGAACCGATAGTGCCAACACATTAGGGTGGGCAGGTAAATGCTAGGGGAGGTCTCATTTTGTGTGCCAAGTGTCACAATCATTTGGGACAACAGGCTATCGACAAAGTCACTTAAGATCCCTAAGAGCAAAAAAATACCAAACTTTGATGGAGTAGTTCTTAGAATTCATGGCAGTTAGGATGTTCTGTTTGGACCTACAAGTGTACGTGGGGTCTGTCCACAATAACCTCTCTCAGTTTTGGTCAACTCTAACCCGTTTGACCATGCTAAAATCAAATGTATTCTTGCAAAATGCTTTAGTCTCATGTAGTGGAAAGGTGCTAGGAGTGACATTTTGCATTCACTAGGTTGTGGGGCCGAACTGACTATGCCAACATGCTAGGGTGGGTGGGTAAATGCTAGGGGAGGTCTCATTCCATGTACCAAGTGTCCCAGTTGTTCAGGACATCACACTATCAGCAAAGTCACTTAAGATCCTAAGACCAAAAAACTTCCAAACTTTGACGGAGCAGTTTTCAGAAGTCGTGGCAGCTAGGAATGTTCAAGTGTCTCATTCATTCTGGCCTACAAGCTACTAGCAAAGTCGAAAGGTGCTAGGAGTGAAATTTTTCATTCCATAGGTCATGGAGTTGAATCGACTACGCCAACACATCGAGATGGGTGGGTAAATGCTAGGGGAGGTCTCGTTTCATCTGCCAAGTGTCTCAGTCTTTCCAAGATGCAAGCTACCAGCAAAGTTAAAAGGTGTAAGGAGTGAAATTTTGCATTCCACGGGTTGTAGGGCTAAACCAACTATGCTAATGTGTTAGGGTGGGCAAGTAAATACTAGGGGAGGTCTCATTTCATGCGCCAAGTGTCTCAGTCATTTAGGACAATAGGCTACCAGCAAAGTCACTTAAGATCCCTAAGAGTAAAAAACTACCAAACTTTGATCGAGTAGTTCTCAGAATTTGTGGCAGTTGGGAATGTTCCATTTGACCGTGCTAAAATCAAATGCATTCTTACAAAATGCTTCAGTTTCATGCAACACAACCTTACTAGGTGCCATATTTTTCATTCTTCTCATCGTGGGGTCAAACTAACTATGCCAATGTGCCAGGGTGGGTGGGTAAATTCTAGGGGAGGTCTTATTTTATGTGCCAAGTGTCCCAGTCATTCTGGGTTGTAAGCTACTGACAAAGTCACTTTGTCGATAACTCACAACCCAGAATGACTGGGACAATTGGCACACAAAATGAGACCTCCCCTAGCATAAACCTACCCACCTTGATGTGTTGGCAAGGTCAATTTGGCCCCATGACTTGTGGAATGCAAAATTTCACTCCTAGCAGCTTTCAACTTTATCGGTAGCTTGCAATGTGGAATGACTGAGACAATTGGCACATGAAATGAGACCTCCCCTAGCATTTACCCACCCACCCCAACATGTTGGCATAGTCAATTTGGCCCCATGACTTGTGGAATGCAAAATTTTAATCCTAGCACCTTTCAACTTTGCTGGTAGCTTGCAGCCCAGAACGACTGAGACATTGGCTACATGAAACAAGACCTCCCCTAGTGTTTACCCACCCACCATGACGTATTGGTGCAGTCAGTTCAGTCCCATGACCTATGGAATGTAAAATTTCACTCCTACAACATTTCAACTTTGCTGGTAGCTTGCAGCCCAAAATGACTGAAACACTTGGCACATAAAACAAGACCTCCCATAGCATTTACCCAACCACCCTGATGTGTTGACACAATCAGTTCGACCCCATGACCTATGGAATACAAAATTTCACTCCTAGAACCTTTCAACTTTGTTGGTAGCTTGTAGCCCTGAACAACTGAGACAATTGGCGCATGAAATAAGACCTCCTCTAGCATTTACCCACCCACCTTGATGTGTTGGTGCAGTTGGTTTGACTCCATGACCTATGGAATGAAAAATTTCACTCCTAGCACCTTTCAACTTTACTAGTGACTAGTGCCTTGCATCCTGCAATGACTAAGACACTTGGTGCATAAAATGAGACCTCCCATAGTATTTACCTGCCCACCCCGACACATTGGCATAGTCAGTTCAGTCCCACAACCTATGGAATACAAAAATTCACTTCTAGCACCTTTCGACTTTGTAGGTAGCTTGTAGCCTAGAGCGACTGAGACACTTGGTGCATGAAACAAGACATCCCCTAACATTTACCCACCCACCCCAATGTGTTTGTGTAGTCAGTTCGGCCCCATGACCTATGGAATGCAAAATTTCACTCCTAGCACCTTTCAACTTTGTTGGTAGTTTGCAGTCTGAAACCACTAAGACACTTGGCACATGAAACGAGACCTCCCCTAGCATTTACTCACTCACCCCAACATTTTGGCATAGTCGATTTGCCCCCATGACCTATGGAATGCAAACTGTCACTCCTAGCACATTTCCACTACATGAAACTAAAGCATTTTGCAAGAATGCATTTGATTTTGGCAAGGTCAAACGGATTGGAGTTGACCAAAACTGAGAGAGGTTGTTGTGGACAGACCCCACGTACACCTATAGGTCCAAATAAAACATTCCTAGCTACCATGAATTTTGAGAACTACTCTATCAAAGTTTGGCAATTTTTTGCTCTTAGGGATCTTAAGTGACTTTGTTGGTAGCCTGTTGTCCCAAATGACTGCAACACTTGGCACACGAAACAAGACCTCCCCTAGCATTTACCCACCCACCCCAACACTTTGGCACTGTCAGTTTGGCCCCATGACAAATAGAACAAAAAATATGGCTCATGGCAAGGTTGTGTTGTATGAAACTGAAGCATTTTGCAAGAATGCATTTGATTTTGGCACGGTCAAACAAACTGGAGTTGACCAAAACTAAGAGATGTTACTGTGGATTGACCCCACATGCACTTGTAGGTCCAAACAAAACAATCCCAGCTACCATGAATTCTGTGAACTGCTCCGTCAAAGTTTGACAGTTTTTTGCTCTTAGGATCTTAAGTGACTTTGTCAATAGCCTACTACCCCAAATGACTGTAGACACTTGGCACACAAAATAGGACCTCCTCTAGCATTTACCCATCCACCCCAATGCATTGGCATAGTTAGTTTGGCCCCACGATCTGTGGAATACAAAATTTCATTCTGAGCACCTTTCCACTGCATGAAACTAAAGCATTTTGCAAGAATGCATTTGATTTCAGGACGGTCAAACGGATTGGATTTGATCAAAACTGAGAGAGGTTATTATGTACAGAACCCACATGCACCTATAGGTCCAAACAAAACATTCCCAGCTGCCACGAATTCTGAGAAATGTTCTATCAAAATTTGGTAGGTTTTTGCTCTTAGGGATCTTAAGTGACTTTGTAGGTAACCTGTTGCCCTGAACGACTGGGGCACTTAGTGCACAAAACTAGACCTCCCCTATCATTTACCCAACCACCCTAATGCATTGGTACTATCAGTTCGGCCCCACAAGCTATGGGATGCAAAATGTCACTCCTAGCACCTTTCCACTACATGAAACTGAAGCATTTTGGAAGAATGCATTTGATTTTAGCACGGTCAAACATATTGGAGTTGACCAAAACTGAGAGAGGTTATTGTGGATGGACCCCACGTGCACCTGTAGGTCTAACCAGAACATTCACAGCTGCTACAAATTTTGAGAACTTCTTCGTCAAAGTTTGGTAGTTTTTTGTTCTTAGGATCTTAAGTGACTTTGTCGGTAGCTTGCCACCTCGAATATTGACTGCGACACTTGGCACATGAAACTAGACCTCCCTGAGAATTTACCCACCCACCTCGACATATTGGCGGTGTTGGTTCAGCCCCATGAGCTGTGGAATGCAAAATGTCACTCCTAGCACCTTTCCACTGCATGAAACTGAGGCATTCTTGAATAATGTGTTCCTTGCTACCATAGGCAAATGAAATTGATTTACAAAAGCCGAGGTAGGTTTTTGTAGGTGGACCTGAAGTCCACCTGTACATGCAAAGAAGATGTTCCTAGGTGTCATGGTTTGATAGAACAGTCGGTCTAAAGTTTGACACCTTTTCTGTCTTAGGGCTCTTAAGAGACTATCTCCATCCAATGTAGCCAAGAATGACCAGGAGGCTTCACCACCAAAAAGACATCTTCCCTAGCATTTACCTGCCCACCCGAATGCGTTGGAGCCATCCATTTGGCACCAGGAGATGTCAAATGTAAAAATTTAGTCCTAATAGCTTTCTAGTAGATGAAAATTTAGTACTATAAAGGTGTTCTCACTTGATCCAATGTGTTGTAGGGCATCAATTAAGGCTGCCCTTACCATTGCTATCAATTGTTAGCACCAAATGTGAAGAAACAAATAAGTGTTTGTCATTAAAACTCATAGTAACATCATTAAAACTCATTATGAAATAGTAACTTAAGGACATATCACCGTAAAATAATCATGAAAACCTTACTTTCCTTCCAAAGGCAACTTCATAAGGATTATCCCCTCCTCCATCATACTCAAATTCTGCATGCAAATGCAATTGCACTATTTAGCTAAAATGAGTACACCAATTAACTCTATAATGAAACGAAGCTAATCAACCAGGACCAAGGAGCACATATAAGAAGGTAATATAGGTTTCAAAAATATAGAAGGTGAAATGAGGATAGCAAAGAAAAATAACATACCTTTATGTCATTTCGCTGATTCAATCTAATGAACCATCTGGGTCTGCTTTACTCTTTACTGTGTCAAGTATTGCCTTGTGGTCAAACTCACAAACCTTCCACAAGGTCATGTTCAATGGTCTACCCCCATATTTGATCAAATGAACGTTTGATGGCACAACAAGGTTAGAATAATGAAGAATCTTCCTATGTGTGTCAAAGTCCTCGAACAACCACACATTAGACTTCTTCACTAGATACCTTCTAAGCCAAGTTCTAGTAATAACCATTGATCCTATAGGTTACTCAATTTTTTCTCCATCTATAACAGGGGCATCTAATTTGTTTTTTTCCTCAACACAACGACACAAATAATAATATGTTCCTTCTTCATTGTCTTCAACTGCAATAACTACATAAACATGCCCTGCATTGATATGTGCATTTAATTTGACCAATATAGTCAACAATACAAAAAAACTACAAAATAAGATGGAATATTGAATTTTATTAAATTTGAATGCTGATAATACCTAGTTGAACTAGATCTGAAACATGGCCAAAGTCAACTGATGATTCAATCTTTGTGAGTTGTAGTGTTGCCAGGAGTTGATGCGTGTCAACCGGGCTTAGGCTTCTTGTAGACCACTCATCAACCCACTCCTTTGACTCACAATCATACCAAGCTTGATCTGTACATGAATAATAAAAGCATACCATCCACTGCATATGAATACTCCATAAATTTTAGATTTCTCATTAATTCAACAAATAGTTGACATCTTCTGATTTCATTTAAGTTCTTAAAGAATGATTTCCAAATCTTATTGGCATACCTTTGGCAAGTATGCTTGGGAATCTTACCTTGCATGGGCTTCAAAACATTCTCATCGATATCAATTAGAAACTTAGGATTTTTATGCAAAATTCTAGGAGGCATTTTCAACGGTAAAGTTGACTCGGTATTAGGAATTTCTTCAATATTTACTTGAGATGGGATAGATATCATACCTTCAATTGGAGATGGAAAAGATGAAAATCCTTGAAGTTAAGATGGAGAATATGGTGTACCTTCAACTTGACATGTGAATGATGGCATGACTCCAACTTGAGAAGAGAATGAAGATGTACCTCCAACTTGAGAAGAGAATGAAGATGTACCTTCAAATTGACATGTGAAAGATGGAGTGCCTCCAATTTGAGAAGAGAATGATGGTGTACCTTCAACTTGACCTCTAAAAGATGGAGTGCCTCCAACTTCAAGATTCAATTTCCTCGTTGAACAGAGGTTTTGCATTCATTGCCTTTGTGTCACCAATTCCATCCCTCTCTTAGCTTGATTAGATGATTCATGTTCCTCTTGAATTGGTGGAATGTCTTCTTCTATGGTTGACAATTTCCTACTTTTGTGAAGTCACCTCATTCTTTCTCTTTTCTTTTCATTCTCAGCTTCACACTCTTATAGAGTTAGAGTCTTTTCTCATTTGCTTGGCATGATGTTGATTTCTATATACATTATGAATAAGACATAGATAAATTAGTCCATCTTCGTACAATAGAGTAAAATAATCTCATACACAAATCTCAAAATATAATCATATAATTAAAGTGAATAAATGATTATAATTCTAAAAATTTATAGTTTCCTAGGGTGGTCCAACCCGAAACATAAAGATCACACACATGTCAT
Organism: Cunninghamia lanceolata; assembly: GCA_027924645.1. NCBI lineage: Eukaryota > Viridiplantae > Streptophyta > Pinopsida > Cupressales > Cupressaceae > Cunninghamia > Cunninghamia lanceolata. The sequence continues at coordinate 7,995,176 of BSBN01001136.1, forward strand.
ATACTATCAATCTTTTACAAATCAAGATTAAGCTAGGATAACATTCAAATTACAAGGCAAGATGACATATATCATACCATCTTGTACTTCAAGGAGTAACTAACATTCATCATTCAAATGATATTAAAGAATGTATCATAGCAATGCAAAGGAACTCTTCCAACACTTACAATGTCTTTTATATCTCTCTATATATAGAAATCAACTTTTCCATACTAAGTTTTTAGCATTACATCAATGGCCAAGGTATGGTCAACATTTACAAATGGTGGTAGGCACAATCTCTAGGTTAATTTCACATTTTCTTAACATATCTTCTCAGACATTTTTCTTGATCTTGTCTTAGGTTCTCTTTTAGTACTTTCTTCCCCTATCATATTTTTGTCAAGCTAGTGTATCTAGAGCAACCTCCTACTAGCTAGCAAAAAATTGAGATAAACGAAAAATGAAACATAAAGATTTTAATCAAGATCAATGAAATATCTGAAAACATGAAAAGTTAGATTTTAAAGATGCAACATATTCATTCCTATTTAGGACAAATCCCTTCTCTAATCCCTCTCCCATTCCTAGTCAAATTGGTTGTGAAATTATAATCAAGTGTCAAATTTAGTCTTTTTGTAGCTTCACCAAATTTGTTGTCCTTCTTTTGATCTTGACTGCTACTTCATAATGCATGACTCTTTCATTAAATCATGAAAAGGCTATGCACCCACCAATATTAATACTCTATCTTCCTTAACTATCTAATAACTCCTTGACAAGTCACTATCTATTCAAGACAACCTCATTGTGATTATAATTGTCCTAATAACTATGCCAATGACATGTATGGTTATCTTTTAGTTGACGGCAATCTTCCCTACCATATGAATATCCTTTCAAGACCACCTAGATATGTTTATATAGTATCATGGATATCTTTTTACATGGATTTGAGATTAATTGACTAAATTGCCACCTTGTGTATCAGTTGCTATCCTACCCATGGGTGAGAGGTCATAACTATTCCTAGGGTTGCATGATAGCCATTGCAGTATAATTTAGTCTTTAGGCTGATATGATAGTTCTTCCAAGTGAGTATGCTCAAGTGACAATCCTTAGCTTAATTTTAGCATGATGATAATTCATTAACTAACATGATTTACCTTAGTATCCTTAGATTAATTGCATAGGTTGGTGTTTGAATCAGGATAATAGCAACATGTGATTGCACATCTACTCCACAGTGAAAGTATTTCCATGGCCTTGCTCTAGTTTAGGATTATCCTTGAATGTTGATAAGACTCCCTTCATAAATATATACCAATACTATCTTGATGGTTTTCTTCCCATGGTGATATGGCTTGTCATAGATTGTTATGATAGACATCAGATTTTGACAGTCCATAATGAATGTAGATAAGTGCTTTAGGATTCAACTATGTGTGAGTTTTTTCCTCAACGTTTTGGATCATACTCCATGATCCATCATTGGGAGAATAAAGAGCAAGAGAAGAGAAAAGTAAGGTAATTTGCAGAACAAGGATGCTAAATAGTGGAGGGGGTGGTGCGGAAACCAAAAGATTACAACGAGGACAATTCAGAAAAGTAAACTCTTACACAAGTGAGTAAACAAGCAAGCATGTACTCACTACAACCTAAAACATAAAACAAAAAGAAAAGGAGAAAGACCCGAGAAAACAAAGAATAAAAACTGAGAAGTGATGTAATAAATGAAACATAAAAATAAGTGAGGCACCAACGCAAAGAAGAAAGAAGCCACAAGGAAAAATTAATGACCAGGAAAATAAAAACAAATGAAACAAAATTAAATGAAAGGACAAGTTTACAAAACGAGTATCAATAAACCACAAGAACATAAAGGCATATGTTCAAACAAGAAAATAAGAATAAATAAAAGAGTCAAATATATATACCTACATAGAAAAACAAGAATGCATACGAATATAAAATTAAGTTTAAATATAAATAAATAAATAATATTGTATGTAAATACATTGAAAAAATATATAAGGATAGATAAAAGTAAAATATATCTAGATAAGTATAAATAAATATGTATGTTTTTTTTTAATTCATAATAGTATTGATTTATATTGATTAATGCCAAAAAGATACATTTCTCCCATCCTGAGTGGCATAGTCTTTAGGGAAGCTATGACTTTTGAAGCCTATCTTCTATTAACCCAAACCAAAATTGGCCACACGAGACTAGACACCAACCAGTAGATATATGGTGGTCATGCACGACCCCGGGGCTATTACTAGACTGAAACTAGAAGCTGTTACTAACCCTAACACAGCAGCCTTCAAACTATACTAACATAATTATTAACATAAAAAAATAAATTAGAGACAACCATTACAAACCTTAGGCTTCTGTCTCATACTTATGGAGTTTCAAGTTAAACTCCTCTACCCAGTCAAAGCCCTATGCATCGATCAGCTGAAATAGTTTGAGCATGTAATTGGCCCCTACCCATGCATTTTACCTGTGCCACACTAGTTCTGCACACCTCAAATCTAGAATAAATGGATAGTATTTCACCACACTACCCGGGGACTGCAGAAGATGGACATCTTTTAGCCTTGGAAGTCCTACACCGAAGGTAGCAATTTCTAGGATTTTGCCAGCCCTTCGAGAACTTCAGGGATGAATAGCCTTCGAGTGATAGTGTTAACCTAGGTCTTGGAAATGTTGAGGTCAAGAAGTGATGCCACAAACCTAGACCTCAGGTCTATGTCAACCATGTAACACTCACCTTCTTGAATGAAGCTTTTTTCCCAGCACCATTTTTATGGCCCCTATTACCAAAGCATCATTCTGCCTTAGAATTCTCTTCAGCTGCAAGTCGGTAATCCTGCCTAAGAATACCATTTGCCTCCTTGAACTGACCAAATGAATGGGGGTGTCCATACCCCTGCACCTTATACTCTCTGCAGGGAAATGCAAAATAACCTTGGCTTTTTCATTCATACTCAGTAAATTGCATGTGAGGCTTATGTCATCAAAAGAGGCTAAGGGTGCTATAAGCACTGTACCCCATGATGTCAAAGTCCTTCTATTCTGACAGGGAGATATCTCCCATCATCCACATAATGATCTCATGCCTGGAAATCTCACTGCTATGTGTTCGCTCGTGTTGCCAACTCTAACACCAGGCAATCTTGGCAGATTTAATACAAACTCATGATTGCATAGTTAATACAGACTCATCAACCGTATCTCCCTTCCACGCTTCTACCATTACCTTTCCACCACCGCAAGGGTGGAAAGGTGCCCACCCTTCAGCCCTCATCATTCAAAGGATTTAGGATTTCACCTCCCGCCAAGATTAAATACTTCTTTCAAAGAAATGCCATCCACCCCTGAGTTTGAGAGATAATCAACATCATAATTACCCTCCCTAAAGATGTGATTGAAGGTAACTCTTTTGAAACTGTCCAAAAGATTTAGTGCCATGTCAAGTTTTGCCCCAAGTTTCCAATTTATCATTCTTCTTGTCCTCAGTCCATTAATGACCAAGAGGGAGTCTCCTTCCACTGCTAAAATTCTAATCTTTAATTCCTTATAGAGTCTTAGCCCTAGAATAAGTGCATGTAGCTATGCCTCATTATTAGTTCCAAGAGGAAGCATTTCTGCTATTTTCCCCACAGTCATGTCATTCCAATCTCTCACAAGGCAACCAGCCCCAGATGCACGTAGATTACCCCTCGCTGCACCATCAAAGTTCAGTTTATACCATCCAGTTTCTGGAGGTTCCCATTGCACTCGTTTCCTAGCTTCCTGAGTTTTGGTGCCCCCTTTACCATAGAAAGGTATGATCTTCAAGCCATGCCAATTTCTATACATCTCTGCATCCCAAGAAGTGAATTATAAGTTCTTGGGACCCAATTCTTCAAGCCTTGAGTTTACTACCTCTACCATATTTGCCTCAACTTTATTCAAAAAGGATTGCAATGACATTTCTTTATCCTGGAAGATCTTCCTATTACGTTCCTTCCATACTTCCTATAATAAGATTGAAGGGTAGGAGAGCCATAGGCCTCTAAATACCACCTTTTTATGTAAGACCAACCAAGCCAACAACCATTCTACTAGCCTGCCAGGAGGGGCTGATTTCCACTGTAACTTGTTGCATAGCCATTGCCAACACAGGGAGGTGTAGGGGAAGTGTAGAAAGAGATGATTCCCATCCTCTTCCATAGATTTGTACAAAGAGCATCTTGAGGGTCTCGCATAGCCCATTTTCACAAATCTATCAGTTGTGAGCACTCCTCCTTGAGAGGCTTCCCAGGTGAATATACCAACTTTAGGAAGACACTACTTATTCCAGTAGAGTTTAGTTGGTGGACTAGTATCTCCAATGTTTGTTCTAGCCAAACAACCATAGCCATCTTTTACATTATACTACCCAGAGGGAGAGGTAGTCCACCTTAGGACATCTTGTCCCTACCTAATGCACACAGGATGCTGGCTTAGAACATTTTCAAAGGATTCTCTTTCTCTATCATTCAATCTAAGATTTATGGCACTTTTCCACTTGGGGAAACTAACCCCTTCCTCTTCAGAAAATGCAAGATAGTCTCTCACTTTATCCCCCCAAACTTGTTTTGTGCAGAGCATAACTATTGCCCGATCTTGATTACCAGCTAGGATTGGATGACCGTCCCAAGAGTCTTCCGAGAAGAGCTTTTTCCTCTCGTCTCTTATTTCCCAAGTCAAATACCTAGCTATAATATCAAGGTTATTCTTTATGAAATTCTAGGTTCTAGATCCCTTTTCCAATGTTCTGGAAGTGAATATACTATTCTTTTCTTCATCCAAATATTTGGCTTTGATGACTCTTACCCACTTGAGTTCAGGCTTTGCATGTATTAGCCAAACTAGTTTTGCCCCCAAAGCTCTATTTTGAAGAATCATATTGTATTCTTTAGCCCTGTCCCCTCTGATACCTTCCGTTCGCAGACATGTTTCCATTTTATCAGTGGATATTTGAATTGGTCTAAGTTTCATTACCAGAAGAAGGTTTTCAGTTTTTGGTTCAGTTCCTTATTGGCTGAGCTTGATAGCGATAGACAAGACATCATATAAATAGGAATAACTGCAATTACTGCTTTGAGCATGGTTAGCCTGCCTGCCCATGAAAGCCATTTTCTCTTCTAAGAGGCCATCTTGTCCTTCACCCTCTCTATCAAAGGATCCCAAGATCTCCTAGGATGAATTCCTCAAACTAGAAGAAGTCCCAAATATTTACAAGGAAGATTTCCTTTTCTGAAGCAAAGGATTCTCAAGATTATGTCCTCTCTCCCAAGGGAGGAGTTGAAGAAGAACACCTCAGACTTCTCTTTACTTACCTCCTAACCTGAAGCTCTTGAGTACTGATCCAAAACAAGTTTAAAATTCCTCGCTTCCCCTTCATTTGTTGTTCCCAAAAGCATCATGTCATTTGCAAACTATTGGTGGGTGATTTCTGGCATGCTACGTGTGATTTGGATGCCTACAATTTGACCCTCCTGTCCTACTTTGGAACATGCTCTACCAAGAGCTTCAACCATGATAATAAAAAGAAGGGGTGTTAATGGGTCCCCTTGTGAGAGCCCCCGAGATGCTCCAAAGAACCCCTCCATTGAACTATTGATAAGGACCAAATACCTTGGGCATGCTATCCATTCAAAAATCCAATTGAGCCAGGACAACTTAAATCCAAAGGCCTCCAAAACTTTAAACAAGAACCTCCAACTGACCTTGTCATAATATTTCCTTATGTCAAGCTTAATCAACATTGAGGACTTTCTTATTTTTTGAATTGAGTGTATTTCTTCCTGAGAAATGATCACACCATCCAATATGGATCTCCCTAGCACAAAGCCTGTCTACTCTTCTACAATGATATCTGGCAAGATCCTCTTGATTCTGTTAGCCACTGTTTTGGCCAAAATTTTGTATAGTGTATTACACAGTGCTATGGGTTGGAATTCTTCAAAAGATTCAGGCTTCTCCTTTTTGGGAATTAGAGAAATGAAAGTGTTCTTAATTTCTCTAAGCACCTTTCTAGAATTTCTAGAATCTGCAATCGCTTCATAAACCTATTTTCCCACTATGTCCTAGCATTTATGGAAGAAAGCTATGGGAAACCCATTGGGCCTAGGGGCCTTATCTAGATGGAGTTGAAATAGTGCTTCCTTGATTTCATTTTCTAAAAACTTACTATTTAGCATTCTGTTTTGGGCCTCTGATACTAAACTGGGAATATTTCTTAGAAAAAATTTTTGGACTTCCAACAAAGACCCATCCAAATCATTTAGGAGATCATGAAAGTACTCCACCGCTACTAATTTTATTTCCTCTAATTTATCTGTCATTCTACCTTCCATGTTTTTTATAGCTATGATTATGTTTATATCTCTACGAGCTCTAGTGGAATTGTGAAAGAACTTCATATTTCTATCTCCAGTTTGAAGCCATAATTCTCTTAATTTTTGCCGCCAAAATATCTCTTCCTTTGGAAGAATGTCCTCTAGTTTGCTCATCAAATCTTTTTCCTATTTGTAGGAGTTATTATCCATGCCTTCTCTTAAAATCTTATCATTGAGGATCCCCATCTCTTCTTCTATTAACTTCTTTTCTTCGAAAATGTTCTTGAAATGCTCCTTGTTCCACTGTTTCAATTTGATTTTGATCCACTTCAGTTTAGTCACTACATTGAAGAGTTTTCTACCCCCAGGGTTGCACTCTGTTCACCAAGTTTTGATCAGATCAAAGAATGTTGAATCCTTGAACTAGATGTTTTTGAATTTGAAAGGACATCTTACGAGTCTTCTTTCTCCCAAGATTTCTAAACATATGGGGAAGTGGTCTGACCCTGAAAGAGGGATGATTCTGCATTCCAAAATGAAGGGAAAACTACTTATATCCCCATTAAACAAGAACCTGTCAAGTTTCTCCACAATATTACAAAAACCTTTCCTTTTGTTTGTCCAAGTAAATCTACCATTACCTAGTTAAATATTTACCAGTGCATTTCTTTCCACAAAATTTTCAAAGTCTATTTGTGATTGAAACTTTCTTCCAACCCCACCTTCTTTATCCTCTGCTTTGAGAATAGCATTAAAGTCTCCCCCCAAAATGAAGAAGTCATATGTAGGGCTATTACACAGAACATCTAATTCGCTCCAAACTTCCCTTTTTAGAGTATAGGAATTAGGTCCATAAACATTAATTAACAAAAAGTTCAGATTGGAGGCCAGGCTCCTTACCTTGCATGCTATCCATCCCCTGCTGGAAGCTACTACTTCTTCAATCAAAATGTTATGTGGTTTCCATAGGGTGATTAGACCTCTCGACAGCCCAACAACATTGACTCCCAGTGATTTCCAATGCTTCAAAATCTTGGCCAGTTTTTGTCTTTCTTGTTCTTCCAATTTGGTTTCTTGTAGTATGTAGATGTCTCTCTAAAATACTCCCAAATGATGCCTTAGGAGGCATCTTTCATTATGGGCATTCACGCCCCTAACATTCTAGGACGTAATTTTCATGGTTGTTCAGGAAGGGTGCCTCCCTTCCCTACTTTCAACATATCATGTAGCTTCAATTGCCCACTTGCCTCCCCATCCCACTTAAGCTTTTTCTTATTAGGAATACAACCTCTGGATTTATGTTCCTCGTAGTCTGGAGAGAGTTTGGTAATTTCCTTTAGGCCTAAACCCAGAGATTCATTTATCAAAATATCTTTACCTTCACATAAGAGTTTTGGGGAGTGAGAGGTGACCTCATCCTTTGACCATTGGTCTTAATTCCCTTTTCTTCCATCAAACATCTAGTCTTCTGCTAGATCTTCTTCCTCTATTCTGACAGAGCCCTCTTTTGCTACTTTTGCCAATTCCACTAGTTCATTACCCACTTCGATTAGAGACTCTAGGTCTTTGTTATGGATTTTTGTTTTCATGGCATTTAAATTCTTAGAAATCTTCATCTTTATACTTTAGGTGATATTGACCACATCTTTTGCTGGGAGTGGTTTAGGAAAGATTTTGACCTCCATTTATTTGTCCAATGCTTCTGGCTAAGCCGCTTCCACAGGTTGAGACTCTGTTGGCAAATCCTAGATTTTGAGAATGCCTTGAGGCTGATTTGAATTAATCTTACTTACCTCTACCAAAATTTCTTTGTTTTTGATAAAATAAGGTGGCTAAAACCAGGGGCTGAACCCTTTTACAAAACCAATCCTAGGGGGCAAGAAAACAACATACTGACAGTACTCAGCCAGCATAGAGAAAAGACCAGTAGCAAAGGCACAATAGCCTAAGAAACAAAGTTGCAAGGAGCAACAACCTAAACAATAGCAGAACCAGACCGATCAGGTCGAACACCCTTGGCACGAGTGTGGTTCAAAGAAACATGCTTGGGAAGACCTTGCTTCCTCCTTTGGATAATAGTCTAAAGAACATCATCTCCATCCATAGAAATAGGAGAAGGAGAAACTCTCTCCAAATCCTTGGAAAGGGGGCGGAGCTTGGGGCATAACAACATCAGCCCCAGCAACATGAGTACCTATAAAAATAGTGCGAGACATATCATTAGCTGAGATCTCTGTAGTAGAACCACCAGCAACACCAGCAATAGAACCACCAGCAATCCCAGTAGCAGAACCACCAGCAACAACAGCAACCCCAGTAATAGAAACATCAGCAACACCAGCAATCCCAGCAGTAGAACCACCAGCAACACTAGCAACCCCAACAACAGAACCACCAGCAACACCAGCAATCCCAGCAGCAGTATCCATAACTGTAAAATCTGGAACCCTCTCAATATCAGGAGTAGACCCATCATCATCAGAGGAATATTCAACCGTCTCTGACCCAGAAATATCCTCAGTAGCACCAACAGTAAGATGTTCATGCAAAGAATTCTTCCACCAGGAGGGAGAATGAGGGATCTTTAAGCAAAGACACCTAGAAGCCAGATGACCTGTAGCAAAGCATCTATGACACCAGAAGGGAATACTTTCATAGTCCAAAATCTACCTCCAAGAATTATCAGCAACTTGCAGCATAATCTCAGCTAGAAGAGGCTTAGAAAGATTGAGATCCACAAGAACACGAGCGTATGTGGTATGAGAAAACAAGGTAGTCACTTGATCTACCATTATAAAAGAGCCCAAAGAATTACCAATACCCTCATAACAAGATTTGCACCAAAGATGCAGTGGAAGATTTGGGAGACGAATCCAAACAGGCATTTTATTAAAAGAATCAGTCAATGGGTTAAAGGAGGGAACCCGAGGCTTGAGAAGGAGGGCATGATTGCCCCAAAACTAGGCTTGAGTATGAAGAATAGCATTCCAATCAGAAACTGAAGCAAAAGCAACTACAAAGAAACCCTTAGCACAAGGGTAAATTTCTATTTTCCCCTCCGTGATAGGGCACCAATGCTCTGAAATCTAGAGGTTTAAATCGCTGGCTGAGGCCACCAATGGTCAAATCTACAAATTAAACCCTACTCAGAGAAATAGTCAATATTTTTTAAAACCTCATCCCCTAGGACCACTACAGGGGGAGGCAAGTCTGACTGAGAAAAAGATCTCCTATATACCAGACTAGCAGTAGCATTAGCAAACTCCTCACATCACCGAGGAGAACCACTACTAACAATCTTTGCATAAGATGTAGCAGCAATAGTAGCAGCCCCAGAAATGGATAGCGTACCAATAGCTGCAGAAACCCCAACAGCAGACGGAACACCTACAAATACAGCAGCAGATGAACCCTGAAAAGCAATAGTCGTAGTCACGGATGGCATTCCTATGGCAATTCTAGTAGTTGAATGCATGGACGGCGCATTAACAGCCATAGCCACACTAGCAGCACAAGAAAACACACCATCCATAGGCACCCCAGAAGCAGATGGAACCCTAGCTATAGATATGGATAGCACATTGATAGCCGCACCAACTGCTGAGCCCACGGACGACGCACGAACAGCCGTAGCCACATGAGCCGCTGAGCCCACAGATGGTGCACGAATAGCCGCAGCCGCATGAGTCGCTAATCCCATGGACAACACATGAACAACCACAGCCACATCATCAATAAAAGAAAACCCAATGGCAGTAGACTGACCCCCTGCATGTAAAATAGTAGACAAACCCTGTAAGGTAGCAGTTGTAGCCACAGACAACACTCCAACAGCAAAAGCAGTCGAGCCCATGGACGGCGCACCAATAGCTGCAGCCAAACCAGTAGCAAAAGAAGACCCTTCAATTAGCCCAGCAACAGACAAATCCTATGAACCAGGACCATGGGTGGGAAGAGGAGCAGGAGAGCCCATTTTCAATTTGTTATTTATGCCTATGCAATCAAAGTCTTCTTTAAGGGCACGCTCTGGATTTCCTACTGAGCCATCTCCTTCGAGTGTCCTTTTTGCCTCCTCTGGACCTGTCTTTTTTTCCTTAACATAGGGTTGCTCCCAAGATCACCATCGTATAGTGCCAATATAGCTTCCTTGAGGCTTGGGTTCATAAATTAAATGTTACTTCAGAGTTCCCCAATCCATAAAATATCTTGATTTCTCTCCAACAGGGATCAGAAGGTTAATTTTCCATGCAAATCCTGACAAAGGAGCCTTCTTCCTCATGAACCTTCCATTCTTTTGCGCAAATGTATTTGCCCAAGTGATTTCCTATCTCTTCTAGGATGTTTGGTTCCCAAAATTCCATAGGAAGCTTAGGCATCTTATACCAGTCCTGAACATAGTTTAACCTGTGTCTCTTAGGGTTGAAACCAATTTTCCATTCGCAGAAATAGAACTGATATCCATCCATTAGCCATATCCCTTCCAGAATTTCTGTTCTGATCTTTGTTGTCAGACAAATAATCAGGAAGTAGCCATTAGATAGGGCTTTCAGACTTAGGTTTTTTCCCCATCTTTCTTGCCACCAGTGAGTCAACTCTTCCCAGTTCATATTGAAGCCAAACCATTTGGCTATAAGCCCTAATTCCTTCAATCGATCTATGGAAGGTCCCAACAACCTAGAACCTAGCACCATGGTCTTCTTATTGCCGGACAATTTCTTTGTTCCCCTACCTTCCATGGACCTCTTACCAATACCTCCCTCTCCAAAGAAAATAGGGTTCATCCTGCGATTATGCCTTTGGCCCCTCCATTGATCCCAGTTGTCCATCCACCTCTGAGGACAACTCAAAAATTTGTTCTAGTTGAAGTCCTTAAATCTTCTGGATCCTCCTTGTGGGTTTTGAAAATTGTAGTTTTGCTGTCTTGTGTGAGATTGCCATTCTTCTGCATTTGCCCTAGCCTAGATTTTCTTTAGCAAGATTTCCTTTTCTACTTCTTCCGCCCAAGCCTGAGGACCCAGCCTTAGTTTTGTGATGCCTTCCCTGCCGCTTGATTCACCCTTCTCTACCGTGTATCCTTCCTCCTTTTCACCTTCGCTCCTTGCAACTTTCTTGTCGAAGTCGCGACCTTTGCTCTGTTCCATTTTTTAAAAAAAATCTTATTTTTTATATTTAAACTTATATATTTGTTTAAATATATATATATATAAATAAATATATATCTAAATATAAATAAATAAATAAATATTTATATTTAAATATCTAAGAATAAATACAAATCTAAATAAATAGATAAATAAATATTTATATTTAAATTTTTAAAAATAAATACACATTTAAATATATAAAAAAATCTGATATAAATATATATCTAAATATATAAATAAATAAATATTTATTTATATTTAAAAAACTAAAAATAAATACATAAATAAGTGAATAAATATTTCTATTTAAATTTCTAAAAATAAATACATATCAAGATATATCAAAATATATCTATATAAATATCTATATTGTCTAGATATATAAATAAATATATCAAACTAAGAATAAATAAATACATATGTTTGAATATAAATAAATAAATATATATCTAAATGCATGAATAAATAAGTAAATATAAATACTTATCTAAAAAATAAGTATTTATTTTTTAGATAAGTATTTATATTTACTTATCTATATTTAAACATATGTATTTATTTATTCTTAGTTTGATATATTTATTTATATATCTAGAGTTTAGACAATATAGATATTTATGTTAGATATATTTTGATATATCTTGATATGTATTTACTTTTAGAAATTTAAATATAAATATTTATTCACTTATTTATCCAGATATGTATTTATTTTTAGATTTTTAAATATAAATATTTATTTATTTATTCATATATTTAGATATATATTTATATCATATTTTTATGTCAAGAGGCATTTACAGTCACATTGGGGTGGGGATGAGAGAACTCATTTTTTTTGCCTAAATTTATAGAAAAAAAAAGAAAAAAGAAAAAAGAAAAACCAAAAAAAGAAAAAATTAAAAATAAAAACCAAAAAAAAAATTGAAGAAAATAAAAAATAAAAACCAAAAGAGAAATTGGAAAGTTTTAAAAAAATGGAGAAAATCACCAAAAAAGAAATTGAAAAAATAAAAAACAAAAACTATTGGAAAATAAAAATAAAAAAAGAAAGTGGAAAAGGTTGAAGGAAAAAAAGTAGAGAAAATCACAAAAGCTATAGAAAACAAAAAAAAAACATGGAGTCAAAAGATAATAAAAAATAAAAACAAAAAAAGAAATTGGAAACTTTAAAAAAAGATGGAGAAAATCACCAAAAAAAAGAAATTGAAAAAATAAAAAACAAAAACTATTGGAAAATAAAAATAAAAGAAAGTGGAAAAGGTTGAAGGAAAAAAAGTGGAGAAAATCACAAAAGCTATAGAAAACAAAAAAAACACGGAGTTTTGGACATATTTTTTAAAATATAAATATACTAGTTTTGATATATTTAGATATGTATTTTTTTATATATATAAGTATAAATATTTATTTAGATTTGTATTTATTTTTAAATATTTGAATATAAATATTTATTTATTTATTTATTTATTTCTATATATATTTAAACATACATATTTATTTATACTTATCTAGATATATTTTATTTTTATCTATCCTTACATATTTTTTCAACATAGTTACACACAATATTATTTATTTATTTATATTTAAACTTAATTTTATATTCGTATGCATTCTTGTTTTTCTATGTAGGTATATATATTTGACTCTTTTATTTATTCTTATTTTCTTGTTTGAACATATGCCTTGATGTTCTTGTGGTTTATTAATGCTCATTTTGTAAACTTGTCCTTTCATTTAATTTTGTTTCATTTGTTTTTATTTTCCTGGTCATTAATTTTTCCTTGTGGCTTCTTTCTTCTTTGCATTGGTGCCTCACTTATTTTTACGTTTCATTTATTACATCACTTCTCAATTTTTATTCTTTGTTTTCTCAGATCTTTCTCCTTTACTTTGTGTTTTATGTCTTAGGTTGTAGTGAGTACATGCTTGGTTGTCTACTCACTTGGGTAAGAGTTTACTTTTTTGAATTATTCTCCTTGTAATCTTTTGGTTCCCGCGCCACCCCCTCCACTATTTAGCATCCTTGTTCTGCAAATTACCTTAATTTCTCTTCTCTGGATTTTTATTCTCCTGATGATGGATCATGGAATATGATCTGAAACGGTGAAGAAAAAACTCACACACAGTTAAATCTTGAAGCACTGATCTACATAGATTGTTATCTCAAATAAATATAAATTTGCACTTTCTCATGATAATCCTCTCTTCCCTCATGACCGTCATATAACATGAGATTTCATGCTTTAACATAATCATAAATTGAAGTAAATGAATACATAAAGAACATACCTTAGATTTTGAGATTCGAGTTGCCCAATCCTCAAAAATTTGGCTTCAAAATCCTCAAAATTTGATCTTTTTGGCAAGTTCCTTCGTATTCAATGTTGAATTCTATATAACTCTAATAGGATTAGTGAAAATTAAGAAAAACACAAATATATATCATCAAATTCAATCTAAATACATGAAAATTAGCATTGAAACAATACTTGTATATTTATATTTTAAAAAATATATCTAAAGTATGCCAAGAAATATCTTCTTGACTCTGTGTTTTTTTGTGTTTTCTATAGCTTTTGTGATTTTCTCCATTTTTTTCTTTCAACCTTTTCCACTTTCTTTTTTTCCTTTTTATTTTTATTTTCCAATAGTTTTTGTTTTTTATTCTTTCTTGGTGATTTTCTCCATCTTTTTTTCCTGAAAGTTTCCAATTTCTTTTTTGGTTTTTATTTTTTATTTTCTTCAATTTCTTTTTTTGTTTTTTGTTTTTTATTTTTTTATTTTTTTCTTTTTTTATTTTTCTATAAATTTAGGCAAAAAAAATGAGTGCTCTCATCCCCACCCCAATGTGACTGTAAATGCCTCTCAACATAATGAAACATGAAACTATTAGTTTAAATAACCAAATTCTATCTAAAACATCCAATTTACTTCTTCTACGTTGAAAAACCAAAAAAAGGTGGTGGATTAAGAAAACAATGATAGTCAAAATGTCAACACCATAAAAAAAAGCATTTTCTTGTCTGATTGTGGATGAAAAGTAGGGAATAAGAGAGCATGTGGGTCTGTGTAGTGCCCCTTCATTCTCACCTTGGATGTGCAGGTGGTCTGGCTAAGGAGCATGAAGGTGAAGGTAAAATAACAAGAATATTTAGGGTATGTTAGACAGTTGATGTTGTATGTTATATGATGATGGTAGATGCTACATTCATGTTGGTGACATTCTTGATTATGCTCATGTGGTTTCATATGACAGTTAGTATGTTTTATCGATAATCTTTGTTGTGACACTGATATTTACTTGAGTTATGCATATGTTATGACAACTTTATGGACTTACTTGATTATGTGGATCAATCTTATTATATGCATCACACGATTATCTAATGATTTTTCTTATCTGGTTGATCAGCTATTGATTATTATGCGTGATGTGATTACTTGTTTGATGTGTATTTGTGAGAGGAACAATGTCGCATTACTCATGCGTGAGTACCCTGCTATGCTGTGATTTCCTTTCACAGTGTGTTTGATTGTATGATTATATCTACATCTATATGTTCAACCATTTTTTTGGTTGCTACAAGTTGTAGGTATCAGGTATCAACTCCACCTGAATTGACAGGTCTAAGAGTACCTTAAACCCAATAGAAATTGTTGAATGGAGATGACTTATGGTCCCCTAGTTAGCCATCATCCTTGAAAAGGATGAGTATCGAGTTTTGCACCTAGTCAGTGTTGTTTGTATGGGCGTAATGGTCAGTCACTGTCATTGTGGTCATGCTTTTGATCGTGCATTGTGTCAGGTATTGTTTAGCATTTGGGTTATTTAGTTTGGCATTGTTTGATTGCTGCTTTGGTTAATTATTGCATTAAAATAATATTATTAGTTATGAAAGTATTTTTGTTAAATAAATAAATAAATATAAATGTCTTTATGAGAATTTGAGTTTATGGAAATAAATAAATAAAAAAATAATAATAATAAATGTAAATACTAGCTAAAGATAAATAAATTAATTAATATAATTAAATGTTGTGTTAAGTGGCAATAAAAATAGATAATATTTATGAGTTGTCATAAAACTCATATATAGTAAATACTAAATAAATAAGAATAAAAAAGATTCTTGTCTAGTTGTAAAGGAAATAAATAAGATAAAAAATATATATTGTCTGGTCTGGTTGTAAATAGAAAAAAATAGCAAATTTTAAAAAGGGATTTAGGCAATATTGCCTTTGATGGGGGGAATCTTCTGGAAGATATTGGGGGCATTTCCCTCTCATAATAATCTTCAACAAAGGGAACTTTGGGGGGGGGAGAGGAGATGGGAGAGACTAGTTTGTGGCTGCAGTAGTTGAACCCGACATCAAATCTTCAGCCGAGTCAAGCAAGCGAAATCAGGTTCCTTTGGTTCTAATTTTTGTCTTAGTTTTCTGTTGAAGCAAATGTTTGATTTATGATTTTTCCTGTTGATTGTAATTTTCTTGAGAGGTTAAAAGCTTTGTTATCAGATCCAATTGTGCATGTTTGTATCATTGCATTTATGGGAATCACTGATTGAAGTGACTGTCTATCTCTCACCCACTTCATCTCTATTTTTTTAGTCTATTGTATCATCCATAACTTTATTTTTTATGAACTGGGTTCCTCTAACTTTTTATATATAGTGTACGACATAGCTATCCAAATAATATCCAAAAATCAACCTTACCCAATTTGTCATTTTGGAGATATGAATATTTTGTGACTGTCTATCTCTCACCCATTTCATCTCTATTTTTTCAGTCTATTGCGTCAGCCATAACTTTAGTTTCATGAATTGGGTTTCTCTAATTTTTTTATATGGTGCATTACCTAGTTATCCAAATTGTATCTGAAAATTAGCCTTGTCCAATTTGTCATTTTGGAGATATGAATATTTTGTGACAGTTTATCTCTCACCAATTTCATCTTTGTTTTTATAGTCTGTTACGGTAGCCATAACTTTATTTTTATGAATTGGTTTCTTTTACATTTTTTATATATGGTGTACGACCTAGTTATATAAATCATATCCAAAAATCAGCCTTACCCAGTTTGTCATTTTGGAGATATGAATATTTTTTACTGTCTACCTCTCACCCGTTTCGACTCTATTAAAATAGTTAGTTGTGTCACCAATAACTCTACTTATTTTAGTTGTTTGTTAGGTTATAAGAAGGCTATTAAATCTATATAGAATAGAAGTAGAAGAATTCAATTTGGATAGAGTGATTGTATATTAATGTTGATAAATTTAATTTAAATTGATATTGATTTTATTATGATTTATTAGTACAAATATGATAAGTAGGTTTGGAATTTAGGTTTGTAAACAATATATTTAAGATTTGATTTATAAGTTTGTTTTAGAAATTAGTTGATTACGAGTGGAATTTTATGAGGTGAATGGAACTTGTGTAAATTGTATCAATGGTCATAATAGGGTCATGTTGTTGAGGTTTAGTTTTCCTGAGGCATAAATTAGTATGTCCTGATTTCTTGTGTATGCGATGTTGTAAGTGAATTTTGATGTGATAATAAAGTCCTTTATAGATGTGGTATAGAGCATGTTTTTTACTTGTGCTTAAGAAATGTCACATTCTTATTAACCTTGTTGTTGAGAAAATGTTTGTATCATATCTATGTCTTGAACTCAATCAGCCCTTTCCTATTCCTAGACTTGGTATGTTAGCAGGTTAGAATTCTTTGTATTGGTTTATTCCTTTAATACTAGTGTTGGGTAAGGGATTTTAACAAGCTTGGTAATTATTATGAGGTGTAGACACCTCTAGAAGAACTATGTATTAGGTATGTTCATTTTAGTATTCATAGGACCAATGTAGTAGTGATTTATAGAAGACTAATCAAGTTGACATTTAAGCTTTGCCATAGCAACCTGAGCTTCTCTCTTCCTATTCATGTGTTGAACGAAATTTGGAAAAACTTAGAAAAAGATTGTTCTTTTACTTGTGCCTTATTAGTGTTCACTCTTGAGTTGCTTTAGCCATGATACTTCTACTTGGTTTGAACCATCCTTTAGATGTGTTATGATCCTATCATATGCATGTGGTTAAAAGTGTGGTAGATTTGATGAAGATGTTAGATCTATAGGAATGTTTTGTTGTTATGTATTCATTTCCTCTCAAGCTAGCATTAGAACAAGGTTCTTTTTTTTGTAGCTTCAGGTTTTGTATCTTTTGATTCTAACTAGTGTAAGAGATTTATAGCATTCTAATATTATAGACTTTTTATCTTGCTTATATAGTTATATTTAATAGTATTTACAAAATTGTCTAGATTATTAATGAAATCTACATCAGTTGTAAATAGTGTAAATAATTGTTGTATTTAATTTGTGTCTTAGGGTTATTTGCATGTTGTTCGCAT
Source organism: Cunninghamia lanceolata (assembly GCA_027924645.1). Lineage (NCBI taxonomy): Eukaryota > Viridiplantae > Streptophyta > Pinopsida > Cupressales > Cupressaceae > Cunninghamia > Cunninghamia lanceolata. The sequence continues at coordinate 8,013,101 of BSBN01001136.1, forward strand.
TTATTTTAATTAAATGAAATTAAAATAAGTCTTGAGAATTATTAGTTATAGCTCTGTGTTGTTGAGATAGATTCACTTTGTATTTGTTAGATGAGTGATCATGAAAATATTGATGAAGGATCTTAGTTTATGATGTGCATCTGAGAGTGAATGTGATGTGAGACCATTGTGTTTAGTGGTGTCAAGTGTTTGTGTCATTTGGGAAAGTTGTTTCCAGAGGCCTAGGAGGGTGTGATTATGTGGGGGTTGGTTATGTGTGCATCATGTGAGTTGAATGAACTGCATGCTTAAAATGTTGCATCTTATTCATGTTGGTATGATACATGTGCAAGATGGATAATACCTTGCTCAGTGTACCTATTCATGTGGTTATGATGACTATGCAAGATGGATAATGCCTTGCTCTGTGTGATGTGAAATGATGTGTATTTTGTGTTGTAAATGCATCATGATGAGAATGTGATAGTTCATGCTTGGTTTATGTTTTGGAACAAAGATATAAGAATTGGTCCCTGTGATTATGTTTTGTATGTAAGAAGGTAAATGCCTTGTATCGTATATGTTACTTGTCATTGTGATGGTAATTGTCTTCCTTCATAGATAGGCTCTTCTAGATGCAGGTAGGGGAGTGGCTTTCAATGTGGGGCCAGTGCCCAAAGTGGCTACAAGCATAATCCATTAGAAGTTTTTAATCCAGTGATAACGTAATAATAAATTTAGAGGGTTGGGTAGTTTCCACACTAAATAAGATAATTGGATGCCTCACCCATGCATATAGTGCTTGTTTAGGCTAAGGATAGGATGAGAAGGCCGTGGTTGACAAGATCAACTTCCTTGTCCTCACTAAAGGAATGTTGGTTCCGCATGTGTCACCCTATGGGGCCGGTGTTTAGTGAGAGACTGCCAGGATAACCATAGATGGGGGGCGGCATCTAGATGGCTAGGATAACCCATGGATGGAGGCCAGCATCCGGTAAGAGATTACCAGGATAACCCATGTTAGGACCATGTGATGACACTCTTCCCTATTACAACCTAGCATTCCCTAAGTGTGTTTTCCTCTTTTATTGTGTGATTGCCTCTAGAAGTGTTGTTTGAGTTGCTTGTGATGTTCATATTGGCTAGTGTTGTATTGGAGTCATGTGTAGTCCTTGCACTTGTTAGCCTATTGTCTTCTTGACTGTTTTCTTAGTGGGACCTTATTGTTATCTCCTAGAATGGGGGGTGGACCTGTTGGAAATAAGGCAGATAACTGAGAGAGGGGGTGAATCAGTTATCTCAAAACTTTCTTACTTTTACTTCCTTTTCATATCTTAATCATTCAGTGATATCTCAAAACATGAAAGCATAAGTAACCATAAGAACTGAAATGAATTCAACACTTACAACACCAAGATTTTAACATGGAAAACCCAGTTAAGGGAAAAACCACAGGGTGACTAACCCAAGATTGTATTATCTATTAAAAGAATAAGAAGAATAAAATGGCACTTGCCAATTAGGGCTCATTGCCCAAGCACACTGCTCACAAGAGGCCCACTACCTACAGGAGACACTGTCTACAGAAGAATATGAATATTACATACTTGAACTGGAGATTAGCATCTTCACTATGCTTGAGTCAGTTCCATTTAAGCTCAATACCTCTTCTCTGCTTTTTGCTCCTCTCCACTACCAACTTCTCATCATGACCACAAGGATACATTTGAACAACTTTGCAACTCTTATTTATACATGACATCGACTTTGGAATTAACATTACTGTCGGCACAACATTCACTTATTTTATTACAGAGCAATTACAAAAATACAACTTGACTTATTACAAAAACTTCATGTGCATCACTACACTGTTAGCCACACATAGCTGGGACTTCAATAATCTTCGAGGAACACACCATGTTTTGCAAAGCATCTTCAAAATCATCTGCAACATGCACAAATCATCTGGTCGACCAAAACTGGGAAGAACACTAACACCCGAGGGTAAATCTTCAATCACGAGCTCAATCTTCAATGCGGACCACCAACATGAACTAGACATAATCTAGAGACCACCACAAGCTTGCTTGAATCACCAAGAATATCCGCACCACTTCTGCTTACTGTAATCATTCGCATCTTCACCTGGAACCTCAAGAACACAGTTGGCCATCATTATCACATTAGAAGGATTGCTTGTGGATCTCCAAACCATGAACCAATCGAGTTGTCAATGCACATTAGCCTCTCAAACATGCCACCATATCTGTAGAACATGATGTTACATTTTTGGATCTCATCGGACCTATTTGTGTCACTTTGTCGCCTTTGAACAGCTGCCAGAACCAGTTTTACTCATATGGCCATAACTTTTCCAAATCTTCATGTGGACCTCTAAAAGCTTGACTAGAGCATCTTCAGACATATATATACAAACCCTTTGATGCGCATACTCTGATCTTCATCGGGCTAGGATCTTTACTTCATAGAACTTCACTGTCTTCACTATTCTTCTTTGTTTCTGATAGGGCTAATTTTTTCAATATGATCAACACACAACTCATCCAATCCTTGACATCAATGCAACAAGAGTATGTTGACATCAATGACAACACCAATTAGGTCCATACTTGCAACAATCTCCCCCTTTGTCATTGATGGCAACATATGATGTAAAAAATTATTTTAACCATCAAGACAAGAACTTTTCCTCACTGACTGACATAGCTCCCCCTATCACCAGCAACCATTCACATGTCTTCTCTTCCTTTACTATTCCCCCTTTGATCAGCAACCACTTTTTTATTTTTCACGTGTCTTCTCTCCCCCTTTGACATCAATGGCAAAGGGCACATACTTGCAACCACTTCTCATACTTTAGAATCATTCTGACTACTCCCCCTAAGTAGAAGCCTCCTAACATCAATCTAATCACAAGATATGACTATGGGATCCATTGGACTGATGCACATTCGTGCACCTTAATTCAGAACCGGAGGGGTGATAACCCCTAACTTCTCCTTGAGATAATCAAAAGTATCTTTAGGTAGAGGTTTGGTAAAAATGTCTACAATCTGATCCTTTAAGGGCACAAACTCCAATCTGACTTCATTCTTGTTTACTTGTTCTCTCAAAAAGTGGAACTTGATGAATATATGTTTTATTGTTGAATGCAACATCAAATTTTTTGATATGTTTATTGCACTTGAATTATCATAGAAGATTATGATAGGTTCTTCATACTCTACTCTGATATCTCTTAACATTTGCTTCATCCATAGTACTTGAATGCAACTACCTGCTACTACAATTTACTCTGCTTTTGCAGTGGACAAACATATTGCCTCTTGTTTCTTGCTTAGCCAAGAAACCAATCTTTTTCCTAAAAATAATGCACCACCACTGGTACTATTCTAGTCATCCACATCTCCTACCCAATCAGCATTTGTATATGCATGAAGAGAGAAATCATGATCCTTAGGATACCATAATCCATACTCAATTGTTCCCTTCAAATACCTAAGAATTCTCTTGATTGCCATGACATGAGACTCTCTAGGATCAGCTTGGAATCTAGCAACAAGACCAACAACATTCATAATATCAGGTCTAGTTTGAGTAAGATAGAGTAGTCCTCCAATCATTGACCTGTACTTTTTCTGATTAGCCTTAGGGGATTCATCATCTTTACTCAGCTTACATCCGGTTGCCATGGGAGTATTCATTTCCTTTGAATCTTCCATCCCAAATTTCTTCAATAATTCTTTCACATATTTGGTTTGTGATATGAAGATTCCTTTCTTTGATGGAGTGATTTGCAGACCCAAGAAGAAATTCATTTCTTGAAACATAGACATCTCAAATTCACTTTGCATTTGATTTACAAAAGTTTTGCACATATTGTCTTTCCCTCCAAAAATGATATCATCAACAAATACTTCAATAATCAATATATTTTCATGATCAACCTTAAAATACAGATTACTGTCAGTACTACCCTTGTTAAAACTAATCTTCAAAAGATGTTTGTCCAATCTTTCATACCAGGCTCTTGGGACTTGTTTAAGTCCATATAATGCCTTCTTCAATTTGCAAACCATATCTTCATGATCAAACAATTGAAATCCATCCGGTTGTTCAATGTACACTTCTTCTTCCAAATCACCATTTAGGAAAGCAGACTTGACATCCATCTGATATACCTTGAAATCCCTAAAGTAAGCAAAGGCAAGAAATAATCTGATTACTTCAATTCTTGCCATGGGAGTAAAAGTTTCTTCAAAGTCAACTCCTTCTACTTGAGAATAACCCTTACAAACCAATCTGGCTTTGTTTCTTACTACTTCACCATCTTCAATTAGTTTGTTCTAGAAGACCCACTTAGTTCCAATCACATTTTTGTCCTTAGGTCTGGGAACAAGATCCCAAGAGTGATTCTTTTCAATATGCATCAATTCTTCCTCCATTTCTTTAACCTAGCTTTCATCATTGCATGCTTCACTTACTATTTTTGGTTCATTGAATCTTGAGCAATATTTCTTCTTGTTTGAACACCTTTGCTTCTATCTCCTATGATCTGATCTTCAGAATGATTCAGTCTTACATACCTAGGAGTTTTGGGATTCTCTTGCACTTCTAATTCTTGGATAGGTTCATCCAACCTTGTCTCTTCTTCTTGTATTTCTAAATTCTCTGGATCAGTCTGAATATGAGCTAGAGTTGGGACTTGTTCTTCTTGGTCTGGGATATTATTCTGATCATTTGCTTCAAGCTCATAATACCTTGAGGGATTTTCCATGCCTTCATCAACCTTTACATTTGTACTTTCTACAATCTTCCTCAATCTCTTGTTATAACACCAGTATGCTTTGCTTTGAGTAGAATATCCCAAGAATATACCTTCATCACTTCTAGCATCAAACTTGCCAAGGTCTTCATCTCTTTTGATATAGTATTTACTACCAAAGACTTTAAAATACTTCACAGTAGGAGTGATGCCAAACCAAAGTTCATAAGGAATCTTACCAGTATTGCCTCTGATTTGTACCTAATTATGTGTATAGACAGTAGTGCTTACAGCTTCTCTCCAATAGATCTGAGGAATATTTTCTTCCATCATCATGGTCCTAGATGCTTCCTGGATGGTTTGGTTCTTTCTCTCCACTACTCCATTTTGCTATGGAGTCCTTGGAGCAGATAATTGTCTCTTTATCCCATGTTCCTCATAGAATGTTATGAACTCTCTGAATGTGAATTCTCCACATCTATCAGACCTGAGGCATTTTATGTTTATGCCAGTTTCAGTTTCTACCATAGCCTTGAATATTTTATTCTCAAGTGGTTCAGATTTCTCTTTCAAGAAAGTCACCCACATCATCCGGGAGTGGTCATCAATCAGTAACATGAAATATCTATCTCCTTGCAGACTCCTGGTTCTTTCTGGACCACATAGAGTAGTGTGCACCAAGTCTAACAATTTGGTTGAAGATTGTTCCTTGCTTTTGAATGAGATTTTGTTCTGCTTGCCCAAATGGCATTCCTTGCACAAACTGTTAGCAGGTTTTACTAGTTTTGGAAGATCTCTTATAGCCTGACTGTTTCTTATCTTGATGATATTATCAAAATTCACATGACACATTCTCCTATGCCATAACAAACTCTGATCAATTTGAACAAATAAGCAACTTTTGCCAATACCAACCAAGTGAAAGATGTTACCTTTTGTCTGTGTACCGGATGCAATCTCAGTTCCAGAGCTTTCAAAGATCTTGCATTTTCCATTCTTGAATCAGAGATCATAGCCTTTTTCCACCAATTGCCCAACACTAAGAAGATTATGCTTCAGACCTTCAACATATAGAACATCACTAGTTTTGTTCTTTCCATTAAAAGAAATAGTTCCTTTGCCTCTAATCCTGCCGACAGAATTATCTCCAAACTTTACAATTCCACCTTCATATACTTCCAAGCTTATGAACTTACTCTTGTCGCCAGTCATATGGTGAGAGCATCCACTATCAATAACCCATTCATCCTTTTCTTCAACCTGAGCAGCCAAAGCACTTTCTATCATCTTATGATTGGTAGATTTAATAGGCATTGGATCTTCTTCTTTGATGGAAATAAACACCCAGTCACTTCCAGATTTGTTTCCTATCTTAGATTCATCATCTGTTACTCCTTCATCATCATCTTCTTGAACATAGTAACACTTCTTCTGAAACCTTGACTTGTTAGGGTTTGGATTTGAAAACCTTTCCAGACATCTTGAGGCAAAATGACCAATCTTATTGCAGGCAAAACATTTGAAAGGTAATTTTCCTTCATACTTACCGGATCCTCTTGGCAGTCTCCTTGTAATAAGGGCTTCAAGTTGTGCAGCTTCTGTCTCATCTTCTTCCAGATCTTTCCTTGCTTTATCATACCATGTTGATTTCTTTGAGGAACTTTCTCCTGGATCATATCTCTATTTGCCTTTTGTAGAGGCACTAGCTTTGAATGCAGATTTAGTCTTGGGAAGTGCATCACCAAATTTAGCCAGCTCAAATGCAGATATCTTACCAACCAATTGATCCCTTGTAATAGTTGTTAAAGATCTGATTTCCTCAATAGCAACAACTTTGTGTTTGTAAGTAGGAGGTAAGGATCTAAGAACCTTGGCAAAAATTTCATCTTCATCTAATATTCCACCAACACATCTAATGCCACATACAAGCTCATTTACTTTTGACATAAATGAAGTGATATTCTCATCTTCACTCATCTTCAGATTTTCAAACTTTCCTTTCAGACTTTGCAGCTTGGCACACTTAACATATTTGTCTCCTTCATATAGAGTTTCTATCTTAATCCAAATTTCATAAGCAATCTTCAATCCCATAACATTTATCAGCTCTGAATCAGTCAAGGCACTTAGTAGGGCTTCTTTAGCTCAAAGATTATTCTCAACATCTCTGACTTCATCTATAGTTGTTGGGCCATTCTTTGGGGGAACATATTTAGTTGTAGTTATACTCCAATACTAATCTCTCATGCATTGTAAGTGACATTCCATGCAGCTCTTCCAAAGAGTGTAGTTTGTTCCATCAAACCTTGGACTGTCCTTCTTGTAGATCAACATCCTGGATCTCCTCAAGTGGTTAAGCTTCTTCTAGAGGAACTTGGCTCTAATACCAATTGTTGGAAATAAGGCAGATAACTGAGAGGGGGGTGAATCAGTTATCTCAAAACTTTCTTACTTTTACTTCATTTTCTTATCTTAATCATTCAGCGATATCTCAAAACATGAAAGCATAAGCAACCATAAGAACTGAAATGAATTCAAAACATACAACACCAAGATTTTAACGTGGAAAACCCGGTTAAGGGAAAAACCATGGGGTGACTAACCCAAGATTGTATTCTCTGTTAAAAGAATAAGAAGAATAAAATGGCACTTGCCAATTAGGGTTCACTGCCCAAGCACACTGCTCACAAGAGGCCGACTGCCTATAGGAGACACACTGTCTATAGAAAAATATGAATATTACATACTTGAACTAGAGATTAGCATCTTCACTATGCTTGAGTTAGTTCCATTTAAGCTCAATACCTCTTCTCTACTTTTCACTCCTCTCCACTACCACCTTCTCATCATGACCACAAGGATACATTTGAACAACTTTGCAACTCTTATTTATACATGACATTGACTTTGGAATGAACATCAAAGTCAGCATAGCATTCACTTATTTTATTACAGAACAATTACAAAAATACAACTTGACTTATTACAAAAACTTCATGCGCATCACTACGTTGTTGGCCAAACATAGCTGGGACTTCAATAATCTTCAAGGAACACAACATGCTTCACAAATCATTTTCAAGATCATCTGCAACATGTACAAATCATCTTGTTGGCCAAAACTGGGAAGAACACTAACACCCGAGGGTAAATCTTCAATCACAAGCTCAATCTTCAATGCAGACCACTAACATGAACTAGACATAATCTAGAGACGACCACAAGCTTTCTTGAATCATTAAGAACATCCACACCACTTCTTCTTACTCTAATCATTCGCATATTCACCTAGAACATCAAGAACGCAGTCGACCATCACTGTCACATTAGAAGGATTTCTTGCGGATCTCCAAACCACGAACCAATTGAGTTGTCAATGCACATCAGCCTTCCAAACATGCCACCAAATCTGTAAAACATGATATTGCATTTCTAGATCTCACTGAACCTATATGTGTCACTCTGTTCCCTCTGAACAACTGCCAGAACCAGTTTTACTCATATGGCCATAACTTTTCCAAATCTTCATGTGGACCTCTAAAATCTTGACTGGAGCATCTTCAGACATATATATACAAACCCTTTGATGCGTATACTCTGATCTTCATCTGGCTAGGATCTTTACTTCATAGAACTTCACTATCTTCACTGTTCTTCTTTGTTTCTGATAGGGCTAATTTTCTCAATATCCTCAGCACACAACTCATCCAATCCTTGACATCAATGCAACAGGAGTATGTTGACATCAATGACAACACCAGTTAGGCCCATACTTGTAATAGAACCTTAGGGTTCCACATGGTCGGGTGGTTGTGCTTTTATCTGCATTGGTTTGCCATGTTGTTGTTTGTGTGCGAGAAGGATGTACCTCTTATATCAGATTATAGATCTTGTTCTAGCTTGAGGAGATAGATACTTATGTTCATTTTCCACTCTTGTAATCAGTTAAATCATTTGATGTCATCTTGATGTATGTACTCTAATGTAATCAAGAAAGTGATATTATAAACAATGTAATATTGTACTCTCTTGTAAAGGAAATTGTATATGTACATGTATCTTTTTTGCAGGATCTTCATAATTACTTATCTAATGATATAATATGGAAATGTATTTGTTTATTCATTTGATGCAACTAGATTAGAATGAACCATGGTTGTTAGTTAATTTATAATGTTGGTTGACCATGTTAATAGTTGTTAGTAATGCAGTCATGGAATCCCTAGAGGATACAGTTTAACTTGATGTATGATTAAATATGATTTACATTTCTTGTTATTTCTTTAAAAAAAAATTGGTCCTTTGTGTAGCATAATTGAGCTATTCCCTAGGGTTTCGTGGTGGGGCATTACATTTGGTATCAAAGTCAAGTTGCAACAATAGGATCTCTGGATTGTTGTTGTTGCTCTAGGCTAAGTATTTTTCTTCTTGTGGTGAGTTGGTAATAGTACCTCTCACCTATGTGCCTTAGTATGATGTTAGAAGGTTGATAAATTTACAGACTTGTTCTTTGATTCTGGAAGAAATAAATTCTTTATGCCTTGTTTTACTTATGTGTCTGCTAAGTGTTCTCCCTCATTTTCTGAAAATGTGATTATGTATCTGACAATATGTGTTTCCTGAATGTTAGTGCTTGCTGATTTGTTAAGGCCTTGAGTTCCTCTTGTGGTCTCTAGTGCTTTAGAAGAAAGAAGCATGGTTACTGTTAGTGCATGTTATTAGGAGTGTGGTATTAGCCCCTTTAGTGATGTGAATGTCTTGTACCCATTCTGTGTGGGGTGTTGTGAAAGGCCAATGGTGTTTGTATTCCCTGATTTGGTGAAGTAATCATACTTAGGGGTTATGTTTAGCTATCGGTGTGGAAGCACCATACCATCTTTATGTTAATTGCATTGTTTTTGTATATGTGTAAGTATTGGAATGATTTAATCATTTGGTAACATCATGCATCGCGAGTCATGTGGTTATGTGGTGTTGTCATATCTTAAGGTGGTTGCTTGATAACCTGTTATCTATCTCATAGTTGGCCATGACCTCATGTGGAAGTTCTGTTGTGGTTTATGAAAGTTCTCATTGTGTATGCCTCTGTAAGAACCATGTGCAGAAGATCAAATTGGAGCCTGTGTTGGACCCAGGAGATCATGAATGTGATATTGTAAGTCAATTAGAATTTTGAATTATTCTTGTGTGTGACATCATACATTTCCTCTATAAGTATCTTTTTGCATAAGGAAGTAATTGCATATGTTCATAGTTTGGTAAAAAGGAATTGTACTGCATTAAAGATAGAATTTTTTTGTAAATAAGTAGCGACTGTGTTGCCTTAAATCCTTTTATAAAAGTTGCTTAGATAAGATGTAGATAACTTAATTATTTGTGTATTTTGTGTACATTCTCTAACGCATTCTAGACCTTGTGTCCTTGGGTGTTGTGTAGCGAATACTCCCTTTTGTGGCTAAAATTAGTCACACCGTGATGTGGCTATGTTTGTAATTTGGTTGTTTTGGAATTTTTGATAGTTGTTTTATGTGTTATTGGTGGGCACACAGTGAATTTGTTTTCTTTGAACTCTCTTATGATAGGAGTGGCCACCAAAACTCCTTTCTTTATACTTGAATTATTGTTGAAAATTGCTAGCATTTTGTGACTTAAGATTGACTTTAATTATTTCCCCACTTGGGTTTGCATTTTTTTAAATTTTTATGGTGGCTATTCTGAATCTTTGTTTTTGTTGGCCCCATTTCATGCTAAGTGTTGTTTCTATCATGTTCATTTCGAGCCTCTGATAGTATGTACAAGGGAAGACTCTGCGGAGAATTGTACTTGCATGTTTGGTAATTAGCTGGAATCATAGTGGAAATAAGAGATGAGATGTATTTTTCCTTGTTAATATGTGAATGCAATTCCCTAAATCATTTGAAATTCTCAAAATATGTGTGATTGGTTATAAGTAGATCACATGATACGTTTTAAGGTGAGGAATTGATGTCCTTCTTGTCTTGATTGAATGATTGTGCCTGTCTTATGAACAATTGCTTAATATGGATGTGTATGTTGGCAATATAAGTTTTCAATACTAATATGTTATGTTTCCACCCTAGTCTATGACTTCCAGGAGTAAGTCAAGTTTTTTGGGGGGGGAGATGTAGTGCCCCTCCATTCTCACCTTGGATGTGTAGGTGGTCTGGCTAAGGAGCATGAAGGTGAAGGTAAAATAATAGGAATATTTAGGGTATGTTAGACAGTTGATATTGTACGTTATGTGATGATGGTCAATGCTACATTCATGTTGGTGACATTCCTGATTATCCTCATGTGGTTTCATATGACCGTTAGTATGCTTTATTGATAATCTTTGTTGCGACACTGATATTTACTTGAGTTATGCATGTGTTATGAAAATTGTATGGACTTAATTGATTATGTGGATCAATCTTATTATGTGCATCACACGATTATCTAATGATGTTTCTTAGCTGGTTGATTAGCTACTAATTATTATGTGTGATGTGATTACTTGTTTGATGTGTGTTTGTGAGAGGAATAGTGTCGCATTACTCATGTGTGAGTACCCTGCTACACTGCGATTTTCTTTCACAGTGTGTTTGATTGTATGATTATATCTACATCTATATGCTCGATCATTTTTTTGGTTGCTACAGGTTGCAAGTATCAGGCATCGACTCCACCTAAATTGACAGGTCTGAACGTGCCTTAAACCCAATGAAAACTGTTGAACATAGATGACATATGGTCCCCTAGTTAGCCATCATCCTTGAAAAGGATGAGTATCTAGTTTTGCACCCAGTCGGTGTTGTTTGTATGGGTGTAATGGTCAGTCACTGTCATTGTGTTCATGCTTTCAATCGTGCATTGTGTCAGGGATTGTTCAGCATTTGAGTTATTTAGTTTGACATTGTTTGATTGCTGCTTTGGTTAAATGTTGCATTAAAATAATATTATTAGTTATGAAAGCATTTTTCTTAAATAAATAAATAAATATAAATGTCTTTATGAGAATTTGAGTTTATATAATTAAAAAATAATAATAATATATGTAAATACTAGCTAAAAATAAATAAATAAATTAATATAATTAAATGTTGTGTTAAGTGGCAATAAAAATAGATAATATTTATGAGTTGTCATAAAACTCATATATAGTAAATACTAAATAAATAAGAATAAAAATGATTCTTGTCTAGTTGTAAAGGAAATAAATAAGATAAAAAAATATATTGTCTAGTTTGGTTGTAAATAGAAAAAAATAGCAAATTGTAAGAAAGGGATATAGGCAGAATTTATTAGCTTTAATGGGGGGAATCTTCTCGAAGATATTGGGGGGATTTCTCTCTCATAATAATCTTTAGCAAAGGGAACTTTTGGGGGGGGGGGGAGAGAGGAGATGGGAGAGACTAGTTTGTGGCTGCAGCAGTTGAACCCGGCATCAAATCTTCAGCCCAGTTAAGCAAGCGAAATAAGGTTCCTTTGGTTCTAATTTTTGCCTTAGTTTTCTGTTAAAGCAAATGTTTGATTTATGATTTTTCCTGTTAATTGTAATTTTCTTGAGAGGTTAGAAGCCTTGTTATCAGATCCAATTGTGCATGTCTGTATCATTACATTTCTGGGAATCACTGATTGAAGTGACTGTCTATCTCTCACCCACTTCATCTCTATTTTTTTTCATTATATTGCATCAGCCATAACTTTATTTTTACGAATTGGGTTCCTCTAATTTTTTTATATATGGTGTACGCCCTAGTTATCCAAATTATATCTGAAAATCAGCCTTACCCAGTTTGTCATTTTGGAGATATGAATATTTTGTGACTGTCTATCTCTCACCCATTTCATCTCTATTTTTTTAGTCTATTGCATCAGCCATAACTTTATTTTTACGAACTCGATTCCTCTAATTTTTTTATATATGGTGCAGGACCTAGTTATCCAAATCCTATCTGAAAATCAGCCTTGCCTAGTTTGTCATTTTGGAGATATGAATATTTTTTTACTGTCTATCTCTCACTGATTTCATATTTATTTTTACAATCTGTTGTAGTATCCATAACTTTATTTTTATGAACTGGGTTCTTTTACATTTTTTATATATGGTGCACGACCTAGTTATATAAATCATATCTAAAAATCAGCCTTGCATAGTTTGTCATTTTGGAGATATGAATATTTTTTGACTGTCTACCTCTCACTCGTTTCGTCTCTATTAAAACAGTTAGTTGCGTCACCAATAACTCTACTTATTTTGGTTGTTTGTTAGGTTATAAGAAGGTTATTAAATTTATATAGAATAGAAGTAGAAGAATTCAATTTGGATTGAGTGATTGTATATTAATGTTGATAAATTTAATTTAAATTGATATTGATTTTATTACGATTTATTAGTACAAATATGATAAGTAGGTTTGGAATTTAGGTTTGTAAACAATGTATTTAAGATTTGATTTATAAGTTTGTTTTAGAAATTAGTTGATTACGAGTGGAATTGTATGAGGTAAATGGAACTTGTGTAAATTGTATCTATGGTCGTAATAGGGTCATGTTGTCGAGGTTTAGTTTTCCTGAGGCCTAAATTAGTATGTCCTAATTTCTTATGTATGCGATGTTGTAAGTGAATTTTGATGTGATAATAAAGTCCTTTACAGATGTGGTATAGAGCATGTTTATTACTTGTGCTTAAGAAATGTCATGTTTTTATTAACCTTGTTGTTGAGAAAATGTTTATATCATATTTATGTCTTGAACTCAATCACCCCTTTCCTATTCATAGACTTGGTATGTTAGCAGGTTAGAATGCTTTGTATTGGTTTATTCCTTTAATACTAGTGTTGGGTAAGGGATTTTAACAAGCTTGGTAATCATTATGAGGTGTAGACACCTCTAGAAGAACTATGTATTAGGTATGTTCATTTTGGTATTCATAGGACCAATGTAGTAGTGATTTATAGAAGATTGATCAAGTTGACACTTAAGCTTTCCCATAGCAACTTGAACTTCTCTCTTCCCATTCGTGTGTTGAATGAAATTTGGTAAAATCTAGAGAAAGATTGTTCTTTTACTTGTACCCTATTAGTGTTTACTCTTGAGTTGCTTTAGCCATGATACTTCTACTTGGTTTGAACCATCCTTTAAATGTGTTATGATCCTATCATATGCATGTGGTTAAAAGTGTGGTAGATTTGCTGAAGATGTTAGATCTATAGGAATGTTTTGTTGTTCTGTATTCATTTCCTCTCAAGCTAACCTTAGAACAAGGTTCTTTCATTGTACCTTCAGGTTTTGTATCTTGTGATTCTAACTAGTGTAAGAGATTTATAGCATTCTAATATTATAGGCGTTTAGTCTTGCTTATACAGTTATATTTAACAGTATTTACAAAATCGTCTAGATTATTAATGAATTCTACATTAGTTGTAAATAGTGTAAATAATTGTTGTATTTAATTTGTATGTCTTAGGGCTATTTGCATGTTGTTCGCATTCATTTTAATTAAATGAAATTAAAATAAGTCTTGAAAATTATTAGTTTCAGCTCTGTGTTGTTGAGATAGATTCACTTTATATTTGTTAGATGATTAATCAGGAAAATATTGATGAAGGATCTTAGTTTATGATGTGCATCTGAAAGTGAATGTGATGTGAGACCATTGTGTTTAGTGGTGTCAAGTGTTTGTGTCATTTGGGAAAGTTGTTTCCAGAGGCCTAGGAGGGTGTGATTGTGTGGGGGTTGGCTATGTGTGCATCATGTGAGTTGAATGAACTACATGCTTGAAATGTTGCCTCCTATTCATGTTGGTATGATACATGTGCAAGATGGATAATGCCTTGCTCAGTGTACTATTCATGTGGTTATGATGACTATGCAAAATGGATAATGCCTTTCTCTGTGTGATGTGAAATGATGTGTATTTTGTGTTGTAAATGCATCATGATGAGAATGTGATAGTTCATGCTTGGTTTATGTTTTAGGACAAGGATATAAGAATTGGTCCCTGTGATTATGTTTTGTATGCAAGAAGGTAAATGCCTTGCATCGTATATGTTACTTGTCATTATGATGGTAATTGTCTTGCTTCATGGATAGGCTCTTCTAGATGCAGCTAGGGGAGTGGCTTTCAATGTAGGGCCGGTGTCCAAAGTGGCTGCTAGGATAACCCATTGGATGTTTTTAATCTAGTGATAACGTAATAATAAATTTAGAGGGTTGGGTAGTTTCCACACTAAATAAGATAATTGGATGCCTCACCCATGCCTGTAGTGCTTGTTTAGGCTAAGGATGGGATGAGAAGGCCATGGTTGGCAAGATCAACTTCCTTGTCCTCATGAAAGGAATGTTGGTTCCGCATGTGTCACCCTATGGGGCCGGTGTTTAGTGAGAGAATACTAAGATAACCATAGATGGGGGCCAACATCTGGACGACCAGGATAAACCATGGATGGGGGCCAGCGTCCAGTGAGAGACTGCCAAGATAACCCATGCTAGGACAATGCAATGACACTCTTCCCTATTGCAACCTAGCATTCCATAAGTGTGTTTTCCTCTGTTATTGTGTGATTGCCTCTGGAAGTGTTGTTTGAGTTGCTTGTGATGTTCATATTGACCAGTGTTGTATTGGAGTCATGTGTAGTCCTTGTACCTATTAGCATATTGTCTTCTTGACTATTTACTTAGTGGGACCTTATTGTTATCTCCTAGCACAGGGGGTGGACCTTAGGGTTCCACATGGTCGAGTGGTTGTACTTTTATCTCCATTGGTTTCCCATGTTGTTGTTCATGTGCGAGAAGGATGTACCTCTTATATCAAATTACAGATCTTCTTCTAGCATGAGGAGAAAGATACTTATGTCCATGTTCCAGTCTTGTATATCAGTTGAATCATGTGCTTTTATCTTGATGTATGTACTCCAATGTAATCAAGAAAGTGATATTGTAAATAATGTAATATTGTACTCTCTTGTAAAGGAAATTGTATATGTACTTGTATCCTTTTTGTAGGATCTTCATAATTACTTATCTGATGATATAATATGGAAATGTATGTGTTTATTCATTTGATAAAACTAGATTAGAATGAACCATGGTTGTTAGTTAATTCATAATGTTTGTTGATCATGTTAATAGTTGATAGTAATGCAGCCATGGAATCCCTAGAGGATACGATTTAACTTGATGTATGATTAAATATGATTTACATTTCTTGTTATTTCTTTCTTTAAAAAAAAATAAGTTGGTCCTTTGTGTACATTAGTTGAGTTGTTCCCTAGGGTTTCATGGTGGGGCGTTACAGTCTGAATCATGGATCCCACATGCATTTTGTCCATTTTTTTTGGTTCCCAAAAACGTGAGCGTATTTTGTCAAGCATGGAAAGTTTCCATGCATGAAAGCACTTAAACTTTCCATGCTTTACAAAGCATGCTCACATTATAATGCAAGCTCACTTAAACTTTCCATGCCTTACAAAATGTGCTCATGTTATAATGCAAGCATGTTTTGTTAAGCATGGAAAGTTGAAGTTCTTTCATGCATGGAAACTCTTAAGTGTTGTCATGCATGGAAATTTATAAGTGTTTTAAGTGCATGGAAAGTTGGGAGGGAGGTATAGAGGTGAGAGAGAGAGAGGGTAGGAGGTACAGAGGGGAGGGAGAGGGTAGGAGGTAAAGAGGCAAGAGAGAGATAGAGAGAGAGAGAGGAGAGGAGGTGAAGAGGGGAGGGAGAGAGATAAAGATAGAGACTACTTTTGACTTGCAATCCTAAACCACAAACATGAGCAACCCTAAACTGCTAAACCCTAGATAATAACATACACCATAAACCCAAGCAACCCTAAACCTCTAAACCCTACCTAATGACCCCAAACCCTAACCCCTAACCCCTAAACCCAACCAGCCCCAAACCTCTATCTCTCTATCTCTATCATCCCTCTACCTCTCAATCTCTCTCCATATGTCTCTGGCCATGTCCCTCAACCTCTATCTCCCTATCTCCCCCATCGATCTCCTCTATATCTACCTATTGGTCCTCTCTCTCTAAACCATAAACCCTAAACCTCTAAAATTTAATCACTAACCCCTAAACCATAAACCCTAAACCTTAAATAATGCCCCTAAACCTTATCCCCTAACCCCTAAACCCTAAACCTCTATCTCCCTATCTCTATCATCCCTCTACCTCTTAATCTCTCTCCCTATGTCTCTGGCCATGTCCCTCACTTTCTATCTCCCTATGTCTCATCTCAGCCTCCTCTATATCTCCCTATCAGTCCTCTCTCTCCCTCTCAAAACCCTAAACCCCAAACCTCTAAACCTTCACTCCTAACCCCTAAACCCTAAATAATGCCCCTAAACCCTAACCCCTAACTCCTAAACCTAAGAAACCCTAAATTCTAATCTTTTGGTTCTCGTGCTACCCCCTCCACTATTTAGTATCCTTGTTTTGCAAATTACCTTACTTTTCTCTTCTGTTGCTGTTTATTATCCTGATGATGGATCATGGAGTATGATCTGAAATAGTGAGGAAAAAACTCACACACAGTTAAATCCTGAAGCACTGATCTACATAGATTGTTATCTCAAATAAATATAAATTTTCACTTTCTCATGATAATCCTCTCTTCCCTCATGACCATCCTATAACATGAGATTTCATGTTTTAACATAATCATAAATTGAAGTAAATGAATACATAAAGAACATACCTTAGATTTCAAGATTCGAGTTGCCCAATCCTTAAAAAATTGGCTTCAAAATCCTCAAAATTTGATCTTTTTGGCAAGTTCCTTCATAGTCAATGTTGAATTCTATATAACTCTAATAGGATTAGTGAAAATTAAGAAAAACACAAACATATATCATCAAATTCAATCTAAATACATGAAAATTAGCATTGAAACAATACTAGTATATTTATATTTTAAAAAATATATCTAAAGTATGTCGAGAAATATCTTCTTGATTCTGTGTTTTTTGTGTTTTCTATAGCTTTTGTGATTTTCTCCACTTTTTTTCCTTCAACCTTTTCCACTTTCTTTTTTTCATTTTTGTTTTTTATTTACCAATAGTTTTTGTTGTTTATTTTTCCTTGGTGATTTTCTCCATCTTTTTTTCCTTAAAGTTTCCAATTTCTTTTTTGGTTTTTATTTTTTATTTTCTTCAATTTCTTTTTTTGGTTTTTATTTTTAATTTTTTTCTATTTTTTGTTCTTATTTTTTTTTCTATAAATTTAGGCAGAAAAAATGAGTGCTCTCATCCCCACCCGGATCTGACTGTAAATCCCTCTCAGCATAATGAAACATGAAACTATTAGTTTAAATAATCAAATTCTATCTAAAACATCCAATTTACTTCTTCTACGTTGAAAAACTGAAAAAAGGTGGTGGATTAAGAAAACAATGATTGTCAAAATATCAACACCATAAAAAAGTGTTTTCTTGTCCAATTGTGCATGAAAAGTAGGGAATAAGAGAGCATGTGGGTCTAAATCATGGATCCCACATGGTTTTTGTCCATTTTTTTGTTTCACCAAAAACACGAGCATATTTTGTCAAGCATGGAAAGTTTCCATGCATGAAAGCACTTAAATTTTCCATGCTTTACAAAGAGCGCTCATGTTATAATGCGAGCGTGTTTTGTTAAGCATGGAAAGTTTAAGCTCTTTCATGCATGGAAACTCTTAAGTGTTGTCATGCATGGATAGTTATAAGTGTTTTAAGTGCATGGAAAGTTGGGAGGGAGGTACAAAGGTGAGAGAGAGATAGAGAGGGTAGGAGGTATAGAGGGGAGGGAGAGGGTAGGAGGTAAAGAGGCAAGAGAGAGATAGAGAGAGAGAGGAGATGAGGTGAAGAGAGAAGGGAGAGAGATAAAGATAGAGACTGCTTTTGATGAGCAATCCTAAACCCTAAACTAGAGCAACCCTAAACCCTAGATAATACCCCTAAAACCCAAACCCAAGTAACCCTAAATAATGAACCTAAACCCTAACCCCTAACCTCTAAACCCAAGCAACCGTAAACCTCTATCTCTCTATCTCTATCATCCCTCTACCTCTCAATCTCTCTCCATATATCTATGGCCATGTCCCTCACTCTCTATCTCCCTATCTTCCCTCGATCTCCTCTATATCTCCCTATTGGTCCTCTCTCTAAACCCTAAACCCTAAACCCTAAATAATGCCCCTAAACCTTATCCCCTAACCCCTAAACACTAAACCTGAGCAACCCTAAACCCCTAAGCTCTAAACCCTAAACCCAAGCAACCCTAAACCTCTATCTCCCTAGATCTCTCCCCTATCTCCCTCTCTCTGTCATCCCTCTACATCTCAATCTCTCTCCCTATGTCTCTAGCCATGTCCCTCACTTTCTATCTCCCTATGTTCCCCCTCAGTCTCCTCTATATCTCCCTATTAGTACTCTCTCTCCCTCTCTAAATCCTAAACCCTAAACCTCTAAACCTTAACCCCTAACCCCTAAACCATAAACCCTAACCCCTAACCTCTAAATGTGAGAAACCCTAAACTCTAATCTTTTGGTTCCCGCGCTACCCCCTCCACTATTTAGCATCCTTGTTTTGCAAATTACCTTACTTTTCTCTTCTCTTGCTCTTTATTCTCCTAATGATGGATCATGGAGTATGATCTAAAACGGTGAGGAAAAAACTCACATTCAGTTAAATCCTGAAGCACTGATCTACATATTGTTATCTCAAATAAATATAAATTTTCACTTTCTCATGATAATCCTCTTTTTCCTCATGACCGTCCTATAACATGAGATTTCATGCTTTAACATAATCATAAATTGAAGTAAATGAATACATAAAGAACATACCTTAGATTTCAAGATTCAAGTTGCCCAATCCTCAAACATTTGGCTTAAAAGTCCTCAAAATTTAATCTTTTTGGCAAGTTCCTTCATATTCAATGCTAAATTCTATATAACTCTAATAGTATTAGTGAAAATTAAGAAAAACAAAACCATATATCATCAAATTCAATCTAAATACATGAAAATTAGCATTGAAACAATACTAGTATATTTATATTTTAAAAAATATATCTAAAGTATGCCGAGAAATATCTTCTTGACTCTATTTTTTTGTGTTTTCTATAGCTTTTGTGATTTTCTCCACTTTTTTTCTTCAACCTTTTCCACTTTCTTTTTTTCATTTTTATTTTTGTTTTCCAATAGTTTTTGTTTTTTAGTTTTTCTTGGTGATTTTCTCCATCTTTTTGTCCTTAAAGTTTCCAATTTCTTTTTTGGTTTTTATTTTTTATTTTCTTCAATTTCTTTTTTTGGTTTTCATTTTTATTTTTATTTTCTATAAATTTAGGTAGAAAAAATGAGTGCTCTCATCCCAGCCCTGATGTGACTGTAAATGACTCTCGACATAATGAAACATGAAACTATTAGTTTAAATAATGAAATTCTATCTAAAATATCCAATTTACTTCTACGTTGAAAAACCAAAAAAAGGTGGTGGATTAAGAAAACAATGATTGTCAAAATGTCAACACCATAAAAACGTGTTTTCTTGTCTGATTGTGCATGAAAAGTAGGGAATAAGAGAGCATGTGGGTCTGAATCATGGATCCCACATGGTTTTTGTCCTTTTTTTTGGTTCACCAAAACTGTGAGCATATTTTTTCAAGCATGGAAAGTTTCCATGCATGAATGCAGTTAAATTTTCTATGCTTTAAAAAGCGTGCTCACGTTAAAATGTGAGAGTGTTTTGTTAAGCATGGAAAGTTTAAGTTCTTTCATGCATGGAAACTCTTAAGTGTTGTCATGCATGGGAAGTTATAAGTGTTTTAAGTGTATGGAAAGTTGAGAGGCAAGTATAGAGGTGAGAGAGAGAGAGAGGGTAGGAGGTAGAGAGGGGAGGGAGAGGGTAGGAGGTAAAGAGGCAAGAGAGACATAGAGAGAGAGAGAGGAGATGAGGTGAAGAGGGGAGGGAGAGAGATAAAGATAGAGACTACTTTTGACATGCAATCCTAAACCCTAAACCTTAGCAACCCTAAACCCCTAAACCCAATATAATACACGTAAAACACTAAACCTGAGCAACCCTAAACCTATAAACCCTAAATAATGACCCTAAACCCTAAACCCTAACCCCTAACCCCTAACCCCTAAACCCAGTCAACCCTAAACCTATATCTCTCCATCTCTATCATCCCTCTACCTCTCAATCTCTCTCCATATGTCTCTGGCCATGTCCCTCACTCTCTATCTCCCTATCTCCGCTCAATCTCCTCTATATCTGCCTATTGGTTGTCTCTCTCTAAACCCTAAACCCTAAACCTCTAAAACTTAACCACTAACCCCTAAACCATAAACCCTAAACCCTAAATAATGCCCCTAAACCTTATCCCATAACTGCTAAACCCTAAACCCGAGCAACCCTAAACCCCTAAGCCCTAAACCCTAAACCTCTATCTCCCTAGATCTCTCCCGTATCTCCCTATCTCTATTGTCCCTCTACCTCTCAATCTCTCTCCCTATGTCTCTGGCCATCTCCCTCACTTTCTATCTCCATACGTCTCCCCTCAGTCTCCTCTATATCTCCATATGAGTTCTCTCTCTCCCTCTCTAAACCCTAAACCCTAAATCTCTAAACCTTAACCCCTAACCTCTAAACCATAAACCCTAAATAATGCCCCTAAACCCTAACCTCTAAACCCTAACCTCTAACCCCTAAACTCTAATCTTTTGGTTCCCACACTACCCCCTCCACTATTTAGCATCCTTGTTTTGCAAATTACCTTACTTTCTCCTTCTCTTGCTCTTTATTCTCCTGATGATGGATCATGGAGTATGATCTGAAACGGTGAGGAAAAAACTCACACAGTTAAATCTTGAAGCATTGATCTACATAGATTGTTATCTCAAATAAATATAAATTTTCACTTTCTCATGATAATCCTCTCTTCGCTCATGACCGTCCTATAACATGATATTTCATGCTTTAACATAATCATAAATTGAAGTAAATGAATACATAAAGAACATACCTTAGATTTCAAGATTCGAGTTGCCCAATCCCCAAAAATTTGGCTTCAAAATCCTCAAAATTTGATCTTTTCAGCAAGTTCCTTCGTATTCAATGTTGAATTCTATATAACTCTAATAGGATTAGTGAAAATTAAGAAAAAAACAAACATATATCATCAAATTCAATCTAAAAACATGAAAATTATCATTGAAACAATACTAATATATTTATATTTTAAAAAATATATCTAAAGTATGCCAAGAAATATCTTCTTGAATCTGTGTTTTTTTGTGTTTTCTATAGCTTTTGTGATTTTCTTGATTTTTTTTCTTTCAACCTTTTGCACTTTCTTTTTTTCATTTTTATTTTTATTTTCCAATAGTTTTTGTTTTTTGTTTTTTTTTTGGTGATTTTCTCCATCTTTTTTTCCTTAAAGTTTCCAATTTCTTTTTTGGTTTTTATTTTTTATTTTCTTCAATTTCTTTTTTTGGTTTTTAGATTTTTTTTTCTACTTTTTTTTTTTTTCAAGAAATTTAGGTAGAAAAAATGAGTGGTCTCATCCCCACCCCAATGTGACTGTAAATGCCTCTTAACATAATGAAATTCTATCTAAAACATCCAATTTACTACTTCTACATTGAAAAACCAAAAAAAGGTGGTGGATTAAGAAAATAATGATTGTCAAAATGTCAACACCATAAAAAAGCATTTTCTTGTCCGATTGTGCATGCAAAGCAGGGAATAAGAGAGCATGTGGGTCTATATCACAGATCCCACATGGTTTTTGTCCATTTTTTTTGGTTCACCAAAAATGTAAGCGTATTTTGTCAAGCATGGAAAGTTTCCATGCATGAAAGCACTTAAACTTTCCATGCTTTACAAAGCGCGCTCACATTATAATGGGACCATGTTTTATTAAGCATGGAAAGTTTAAGTTCTTTCATGCATGGAAACTCTTAAGTGTTGTCATGCATGGAAAGTTATAAGTGTTTTAAGTGTATGGAAAGTTGAGAGGGAGGTACAGAGGTGAGAGAGAGAGAGAGAGGGTAGGAGGTATAGAGGGGAGGGAGAGGATAGGAGGTAAAGAGGCAAGAGAGAGATAGAGAGAGAGAGAGGAGATGAGGTGAAGAGAGGAGGGAGAGAGATAAATATAGAGACTGCTTTTGACATGCAATCATAAACCTTAAACCTGAGCAACCCTAAACCCCTAAACCCTAGATAATACTCGTAAACACTAAACCTGAGCAATCCTAAACCTCAAAACCCTAAATAATGACCCTAAACACTAACCCCTAACCCCTAAACCCAAGAAACCCTAAACCTCTATCTCTCTATCTCTATCGTCCCTCTACCTCTCAATCTCTCTCCATATGTCTCTGGTCATGTCCCTGACACTCTATCTCCTTATCTCCCCTTGGTCTCCTCTATATCTCCCTATTTGTCATCTCTCTCTAAACCCTAAACCCTAAACCTCTAAAACCTAACCACTAACCCCTAAACCATAAACCCTAAACGCTAAATAATGCCCCTAAACCTTATCCCCTAACCCCTAAACCCAAAACCCAAGCAACCCTAAACCCCTAAGCCCTAAACCCTAAACCTCTATCTCCCTAGATCTCTCCCCTATCTCCCTATCTCTATCATCCCTCTACTTCTCAATCTCACTCCCTATATCTCTGCCCATGTCCCTCACTTTCTATCTCCCTATGTCTCCCCTCAGTCTTCTCTATATCTCCCTAACAGTCCTCTCTCTCCCTCTCTAAACCCTAAACCTCTAAACCTTAACCCCTAACCACTAAACGATAAACCCTAAATAATGCCCCTAAACCATAACCCTAACCCCTAAACCTGAGAAACCCTAAACTCTAATCTTATGGTTCCCGCGCTACCCCCTCTGCTATTTAGCATCCTTGTTCTAAAAATTACCTTACTTTTCTCTTCTCTTTCTCTTTATTCTACTTATGATGGATCATAGAGTATGATCTGAAACGGTGAGGAAAAACCTCACAGACAGATAAATCTTGAAGCACTGATCTAAATAGATTGTTATCTCAAATAAATATAAAATTTCACTTTCTCATGATAATCCTCTCTTCCCTCATGACTGTGCTATAACATAAGACTTCATGCTTTAGCATAATCATAAATTGAAGTAAATGAATACATAAAGAGCATACCTTAGATTTTGAGATTCGAGTTGCCCAATCCTCAAAATTTTGGCTTTAAAATCCTCAAAATTTGATCTTTTTGGCAAGTTCCTTCGTATTCAATGTTGAATTCTATATAACTCTAATAGGATTAGTGAAAATTAAGAAAAACACAAATATATATCATCAAATTCAATCTAAATACATGAAAATTAGCATTGAAACAATACTAGTATATTTATATTTTAAAAATTATATCTAAAGTATGTCGAGCAATATCTTCTTGACTCAGTGTTTTTTTGTGTTTTCTATAGCTTTTGTGATTTTCTCCACTTTTTTTCCTTCAACCTTTTCCACTTTCTTTTTTTTCATTTTTATTTTTATTATCCAATAGTTTTTGTTTTTTATTTTTTCTTGGTGATTTTCTCCATCTTTTTTTGCTTAAAGTTTCCAAATTCTTTTTTTGGCTTTTATTTTTTATTTTTATCTATTTTTTGTTTTTATTTATTTTTCTATAAATTTAGGTAGAAAAATGAGTGCTCTCATCCCCACCTTGATGTGACTGTAAATGCCTCTCGGCATAATGAAACATGAAACTATGAGTTTAATTAATGAAATTCTATCTAAAACATCCAATTTACTTCTTCTACATTGAAAAACCAAAAAAAGTGGTGGATTAAGAAAACAATGATTGTCAAAATGTCAACACCATAAAAAAGTGTTTTCTTGTCCAATTGTGCATGAAAAGCAGGGAATAAGAGAGCATGTGGGTTTGAATCATGGTTCCCACATGGTTTTTGTCCATTTTTTTAGTTCACCAAAAATGCCAGTATATTTTGTCAAGCATGGAAAGTTTCCATGCATGAAAGCACTTAAACTTTCCATGCTTTACAAAGCGCGCTAACATTATAATGTGAGTGTGTTTTGTTAGGCATGGAAAGTTTAAGTTCTTTCATGCATGGAAACTCTTAAGTGTTGTCATGCATGGAAATTTATACATGTTTTAAGTGCATGGAAAGTTGGGAGGGAGGTATAGAGATGAGAGAGAGAGAGAGGGTAGGAGGTAGAGGGGAGGGAGAGGGTAGGAGGCAAAGAGGCAAGAGAGAGATAGAGAGAGAGAGAGAGGAGATGAGGTGAAGAGGGGAGGGAGAGACATAAAGATAGAGACTGCTTTTGACATGCAATCCTAAACCCTAAACCTGAGCAACCCTAAACCCCTAAAACCTAGATAATACCCCTAAACCCTAAACCCAAGCAACCCTAAACCTCTAAATCCTAAATGATGACCCTAAACCCTAACCCCTAACCCCTAAACCCAAGAAACCCTAAACCTCTCTCTATATCTATTATTCCTCTACCTCTCAATCTCTCTCCATATGTCTCTGTCCATGTCCCTCACTCTCTATCTCCCTATCGGTCCTCTCTCTCTAAACCCTAAACCCTAAATAATTCCCCCTAAACATTATCCCCTAAGCCCTAAACCTTAAACCTGAGCAACCCTAAACCCCTAATCCCTAAACCCTAAACCCAAGCAACCCTAAACCTCTATCTCCCTAGATCTCTCCCCTATCTCCCTATTTCTATCGTCCCTCTACCTCTCAATCTCTCTCTCTATGTCTCTAGCCATGTCCCTCACTTTCTCTCTCCCTATGTCTCCCCTCAATCTCCTTTATATCTCCCTATCAGTCCTCTCTCTCCCTCTCTAAACCCTAAACCCTAAACCTCTAAACCTAAACCCCTAACCCCTAAACCATAAACCCTAAATAATGCCCCTAAACCCTAACCCATAACCCCTAAACCTAACAAACCCTAAACTCTAATCTTTTGGTTTCTGCGCTACCCCCTCCACTATTTACCATCCTTGTTCTACAAATTACCTTACTTTTCTCTTCTCTTGATCTTTATTCTCCTGATGATGGATCATGGAGTATGATCTGAAATGGTGAGGAAAACACTCACACACAGTTAAATCCTAAAGCACTGATCTACATAGATTGTTATCTCAAATAAATATAAATTTTCACTCTCTCATGATAATAATCTCTTCCCTCATGACCATCCTATAACATGAGATTTCATGCTTTAACATAATCATAAATTGAAGTAAATGAATACATAAAGAAAATACCTTACATTTCGAGATTCGAGTAGCCCAATCCTCAAAAAATTGGCTTCAAAATCCTCAAAATTTGATCTTTTTGGCAAGTTCCTTCGTATTCAATGTTGAATTCTATATAACTCTAATAGGATTAGTGAAAATTAATAAAAACACAAACATATATCATCAAATTCAATCAAAATACATGAAAATTAGCATTGAAACAATACTAGTATATTTATATTTTAAAAAATATATCTAAAGTATGCCGAGAAATATCTTCTTGACTCTATGTTTTTTTGTGTTTTCTATAGCTTTTGTGATTTTCTCCATCTTTTTTTCCTTAAAGTTTCCAATTTCTTTTTTGGTTTTTATTTTTTATTTTCTTCAATTTCTTTTTTTGGTTTTTATTTTTTCTTTTTTCTTTTTTCTTTCTATAAATTTAGGCAGAAAAAATGAGTGCTCTCATCCCCACCCCGATGTGACTGTAAATGCCTCTCGGCATAATGAAACATGAAACTATTAGTTTAAATAATGAAATTGTATCTAAAACATCCAATTTACTTCTTTCTACGTTGAAAAACCAAAAAAGGTTGTGGATTAAGAAAACAATGATTGTCAAAATATCAACACCATAAAAAAGCATTTTCTTGTCTGATTGTGCATGAAAAGAAGAGAATAAGAGAGCATGTGGGGTCTGAATCATTGATCCCACATGATTTTTGTCCTTTTTTTTGGTTCACCGAAAGCGGGAGCATATTTTGTCAAGCATGGAAAGTTTCATGCATGAAAGCACTTAAACTTTTCATGCTTTACAAAGCGCGCTCACGTTATAATGCGAGCATGTTTTGTTAAGCATGGATGTTTACATTCTTTCATGCATGGAAAGTTATAAGTGTTTTAAGTTAATAGAAAGTTGGTAGGGAGGTACAGAGGTGAGAGATAGAGAGAGGGTAGGAGGCACAGAGGGGAGGGAGAGGGTAGGAGGTAAAGAGGCAAGAGAGAGATAGAGAGAGAGAGGAGATGACGTGAAGAGGGGAGGGGGCAGAGATAAAGATAGAGACTGCTTTTGACATGAAATCCTAAACCCTAAACTTGAGCAACCCTAAACCCTAGATAATACCCCTAAACCCTAAACCCAAGGAACCCTAAAACCTCTAAACCCTACCTAACAACTCTAAACCCAACCAACCCTAAACCTCTATCTCTCTATCTCTATCATCCTTCTACCTCTCAATCTCTCTCCATATGTCTCTGGCCATGGCCCTCACTCTCTATCTCCCTATCTCCCCTCCGATCTCCTCTATATCTCCCTATCGGTCCTCTCTCTAAACCCTAAACCCTAAACCTCTAAAACATAACCACTAACCCCTAAACCATAAACCTTAAATAATGCCCCTAAACCTTATCCCCTAACCCCTAAACCTAAACCCAAGAAACCCTAAACCCCCTAAGCCCTAAACCCTAAACCCAAGCAACCCTAAACCTCTATCTCCCTAGATCTCTTCCCCTATCTCCCTATCTGTATTGTCCATGTACCTCTCAATATCTCTCCCTATGGTCTCTAGCCATGCCCCTCACTTTTTATCTCCCTATGTCTCCCCTCAGTCTCCTCTATATCTCCTTATCAATCCTCTCTCTCCCTCTCTAAACACTCAACCCTAAACCCTTAAACCTTAATCCCTAACCCCTAAACCATAAACCCTAAATAATGCCCTAACCCTAACCCCTAACCCCTAAACCTGAGAAACCCTAAAATCTAATCTTTTGGTCCCTGCACTACCCCCTCCACTATTTAGCATCCTTGTTCAGAAAATTACCTTACTTTTCTCTTCTCTTGCTCTTATTCTCCTAATGATGGATCATGGAGGTATGATCTAAACAGTGAGGAAAAAACTCACACACAGTTAAATCTTGAAGCACTGATCTACATAGATTGTTATCTCAAATAAATATAAATTTTCACTTTCTCATGATAATCCTCTCTTCCCTCATGAACATCCTATAACATGAGATTCATGCTTTAACATAATCATAAATTGAAGTAATGAATACATAAAGAACATACCTTAGATTTCGAGATTCGAGTTGCCCATCTCAAAAATTTGGCTTCAAAATCCTCAAATTTGATCTTTTTGGCAAGTTCCTTCATATTCAATGTTGAATTCTATATAACTCTAATAGGATTAGTGAAAATTAAGAAAAAACACAAACATATATCATCAAATTCAATCTAAATACATGAAAATTAGCATTGAAACAATACTAGTATATTTATATTTTAAAAATATATCTAAAGTATGCTGAGAAATATCTTCCTTGACTCTGTGTTTTTTTTCTATTTTCTATAGCTTTTGTGATTTTCTCCACTTTTTTCTGTCAACCTTTTCCACTTTCTTTTTTTCATTTTTATTTTTTCTTGGTGATTTTCTCCATCTTTTTTTCCTTAAAGTTTCCAATTTCTTTTTTGGTTTTTTATTTTTATTTTCTTCAATTTATTTTTTTGGTTTTTAATTTTTAATTTTTTTTCTTTTTTTTGTTTTTATTTTTTATTTTTTCTATAAGTGTAGGTAGAAAAAATGAATGCTCTCATCCCCATCCTGATGTGACTGTAAATGCCTCTCAGCATAATGAAACTTGAAACTATTAGTTTAAATAATCAAATTCTATCTAAAACATCCAATTTACTTCTTCTACGTTGAAAACCAAAAAAAGGTGTGGATTAAGAAAATATGATTGTCAAAATGTCAACACCCATAAACAAAAGCATTTTCTTGTCTAATTGTGCATGAAAAGCAGGGAATAAGAGAGCATGTGGGACTGAATCATGGATCCCACATGCTTTTTGTCCATTTTTTTTTCTTCACCAAAAAACCCAAGCATATTTTGTCAAGAATGGAAAGTTTCCATGAATGAAAGCACTTAAACTTTCCATGTTTTACAAAGCGTGCTCACATTATAATAGCGAGCGTGTTTTGTTAAGCATGGAAAGTTTAAGTTCTTTAATGCATGGAAACTCTTAAGTGTTGTCATGCATGGAAAGTTATAAGTGTTTTAAGTGCATGGAAAGTTTGGAGGGAGGTACAGAGGTGAGAGAGAGAGAGTGGGTAGGAGGTATAGAGGGGAGGGAGAGGTAGGAGATAAAGAGGAAAGAGAGAGAGAGAGAGAGAGAGAGAGAGAGAGGAGATAAGGTGAAGAGGGGAGGGAGAGAGATAAAGATAGAGACTACTTTTGACATGCAATCCTAAACCCAAAACTTGAACAACCCCTAAACCTCTAAACTATAAATAATGACCCTAAACCCTAACCCCTAATCCCTAAACCCAAGCATCCTAAACATATATCTCTCTATCTCTGTCATCCCTCTACCTCTCAATCTCTCTCCATATGTCTCTGGCCATGTACCTCACTCTCTATCTCTCTATCTCCCCCATTGATCTCCTCTATATCTCCCTATAGGTCCTCTCTCTCTAAACCCTAAAGCTCTAAAACTTAACCACTAACCCCTAAACCATAAACACTAACCCCTAAATTTATCCCCTAACACGTGAACCCTAAACCCAAGCAACCCTAAACCTCTATCTCCCTAGATCTCTCCCTATCTCCTTATCTCTATCATCCCTCCTACCTCTCAATCTCTCTCCCTATGTCTCCAGCCATGTCTCTCACTTTCTATCTCCTTATGTCTCCCCTCAGTCTCTTCCTATATCTCCCTATCAGTCCTCTCTCTCTCTCTAACCCTAAATCCTAAACCTTGAAACCTTAAACCCCTAACCCCTAAACCATAAACCCTAAATAATGCCCCTAAACCCTATCCTCTCTCTCTCTCTCTCTCTCTCTCTCTCTCTCTCTCTCTCTCTCTCTCTCTCTCTCTCTCTCTCTCTCTCTCTCTCTCTCTCTCTCTCTCTCTCTCTCTCTCTCTCTCTCTCTCTCTCTCTCTCTCTCTCTCTCTCTCTCTCTCTCTCTCTCTCTCTCTCTCTCTCTCTCTCTCTCTCTCTCTCTCTCTCTCTCTCTCCTCTCTCTCTCTCTCTCTCTCCCCCCAAACCCCTAAACCCTAACCTCTATCTCCCTATCTCTATCGTCCCTCTACCTCTCAATCTCTCTTCTATCTCTCTAGACATCTTGCTCACTCAATATCTCCCTATCTCTCCCCTCTATCTCCACTATCTCTCCCTCTATGTCTCCTCTCTTCTCCCTATCTATCTCTCCCTATATGTCTCCTCTCTCTCTACCTCTCTATCTCTCCCTATCTCTTGCCTCTTTCTCCCTTATTATTCCTTTATCTCCCTATCTCTTCCCTCTATCTCTCCCTCTCCCTTATCAATGAAGGAAATGGAAACAAGAAAACTAAGACTCTCTTTCTATATCTCTCTCTCTCTACCTGTATCCCTATCCTCCTCTCTCTCTCTCCTCTACATCTCACCCTCTCTCCCTCTTCCTCCCCTCTCCCTCTCATTCTCCCTTATCAACAAAGAAAATGGAAACAGAAAACTAGGACATGCAAAGAGGGATAAGGATATAAATTGGGAGGATGAAAATGGAAACAAGATAAAATGAAAGTTCATTGGCTGGGAAGAATGAATGAGAGGGAGAGGTGGAAAATAGTAAAATAGGGAAAATTTGGTGGGATTTTAAGGGAAATTGGAAAGGAAAAGGAAAACTAGGAAGCTAGGAAAAGGAAAACTAGGAGGTAGATAGGTGAGAGAGAGAGAGAGACAGAGGGTAGAGAGAGAGAGAGGGAGGGAAGCAGGGAGTGAGAGAGAGGGTAGGAGGTAGAGAGCAAAGGAAAGTAGAGTGAGAGAGAGGGTAGGAGGTAGAGAGGTGAGAGAGGGAAGAGAGGAGGGAGAGACCTAGAGGGGAGGGAGAGAGAAAATAATACAGAGGGGTAAGGAGGGAGGGAGTGAGATGATTTTATTTCATCATAACGTGAGCACGTTATAATACGCTCATGTTATGTGAATGTACATAATGCAAACACGTTATAACACACTCGCGTTATGCTTGCTTTGGTAATTTCCAAGCCTTTGGCTTGGATTTACCCTGGACTTCCAAACAAAGGTTTGGACTATGTTTTGGATATCCAAAGACATGTTTTTTAGATTGTAACAAAAAATACATAATCTAGAGCATGCTCCCCATCAGATTTGCATGTGTTTCAATGACAAGTCAAAAAATACCACCATAATCTTAATCTCTCTTAGCTTTCTAACCATATAATTTTTTCACGTTTGTAGTATGTTAAGGATTTCATCTTAATTTCTTTTGTTAGTGTATCCATTTTTTATCAAAAACCAGTGTGTGTATTTTTAACTTTTTTTTACCTGTTCATCAAAATTTCAAATAAATTACATTTTTTAGAAACTAGACTCCATTCTACACGTATTAAGAAAAATGGATTTTCAATTAGTTTTCAAAAATTTTAGGGGGTAGCATTAGCAATTTTTTGTTTGTCAGGATGTGTCCACTTTGAAAATTAGTTAAAATCAATTGTTCAGGAAAAAATTATCAGAAAAATCAAGGATAAACTACATGGTGTTAGCTACTTTGTCATTGAAGTGATTTTTAAAATACTAAAAAAAAGTTAACATTTTAGGGGGAGCACACCATACACTATGTTATGTTGTTTTGAAAAACAAGACCAATTTGTGTGCTCCCCCATTTTGAACCCCTTATTCTCAACCATTTTTGAAAAAAATTAGTAGTTAGAAACTAGATTCAGAGCACTACGACTCTTCTTTTTTTGTATCTTCAAATTTAGTGTAACTATCTTCAATTTCTCATCCAACATCAGTCTTTATTGATTTTAGAAAAAAAAAGGTGGCATCTTAAGACCCCCTTTTAGTCCCCCATCTTTGTACACTTACCCTCTAAGGCAACCACTCAAGAAATTCTTGAGGTCTACCTTGGGATAGTGTCCTGTAAGTAATCCAACCATGATTGATCCCTTTTATGCCTCATTGTTGATAAAAGGATGGTTGGTGCATAACTGCATGTTAGATTCTGGAGCATCAAGTAATGTTTATGCCTTTAGAAGTCATGAACGTGTTGGACCTGAAAAGTTTCTAGGGTCTTATGGAAAGTGCTATGCAATAGATTCCATAGAAGTAAATGTTATTGAAGTTGTCAACGATGTAGAGGTCAACTTGTTTCTTATCCTAGTAAATTTTTCTTGATGGAAATAATCATTGTTGATTGTCCCAGCCAAGTGGGGTATGTTACTATCAAGAAAATGGGCATCTTTTGATAGGTGGTAGCATACAAATGGATTTATCTTATTCCACCATACTGGTCAATGGAAGAGAGGTATAGTTTCATATAGAAAAGAAGGTGAAATACAATATGAGGACCTAGAAAAGGTAAATGATGAGGTACATTATGAAGATGGTGAGCCTAACAACATTGTCGAGAACTTTGATGATAGTGTTAACAATTGCACTGACCTAACCTCATGCCCAACACCCACTTTCCTTGAAAGAAATGATGTGTGGAAAATATATTTCAATGGTGAATGCTCATAGGAAGGAAATGGGGTAAGTATTGTTTTAATCTCTCCAAATGATGCATCTTATAGGTTCATTTTCAGGATGAATTTTGGATGCACCAATAACGTAGCAGAATATGAGGCTCTGCTACTTGGTTTGAATATTGCTACCAGGTATGGAATTAAATGTCTCAGTGTGTTTGGTGATTCTAAATTAATAGTATCTCAAGTTAGAGGTTCATATACAACAAAAGAGAAAATATTAAAAGTGTATAGAAATGTTGTCTAGGATTGCATTGAGTTTTTTTATGATTTTAGTATCAAGTACCTAGATAGAAATGAAAATTTCATAGTAGATGTACACTTGGTGTTATATGGCCTCAAAATTTGATGCATCTTTGTCATCACCTCATTGCACTTATAGTATTGAAATCCTCACTAGGCCTAGCATCCCTAATAATATATACAGTTGGCAACTTTTCAATGACGACAAGCATATCTATGATTTCTTAAATGGCATAGGTGATTTTGAAGACTCAGTAGATTGATTGGAATCCAATGATTGAGGTGGGGGATGAAAAGAAGACTTTGTTTGGAAATGAGATCATTCAGCTCAAGACCAATAGCATTCCAAGACATCGTGTAGCTCTTGAAAGAATGTTTGATAGTAATGATTGCTACAAGGCAAGGAGAAAACCAATCAGCAAGGATGATGTAGGAGTAAATCTAGGACAGAATTGACTCCAAAGATGATCTACATTGGGAGGAAGTTGAGGCCACCAGAGAAGCAATTGTTGATTAGTTTACTGAAGAAGTTCAAGAGGTGTTTTGCATGGTCATATGATGAATTAAAATCATATAGGGAAGACATGTTTCAACACACTATTCCTTTAGAACCTAGTGCAAAACTATTTAGGCAAAAGCAAAGGCCTATTAATCTAACACTGGCCCCTCATATGGAAAAGGAGTTAATGAAATTGAAGGAGGGTGGTATAATCAAGGAAATTAGGCATTCAGAATGGGTTTCAAACTTGGTGCCTGTAAGAAAGAAGAATGGGGCCATAAGTCTTTGTGTAGATTTTAGGAATTTAAACATTAAGTCTCTCAAGGACAACTACCCATTGCCCAGTATGGACCATTTACTATAGAAAGTGATAGGGTATGAGTTAATGTCAATGATGGATGGGTTCTCAAGATATAATCAAGTAATGTTTAAAGAGTCTAAGCAGTGCAAGACAACCCTCACCACCCCTTGGGGAACATTTGTGCATGTGAGGATGTTTTTCAGACTCAAGAATGCAGGGGCCACCTTTCAAAGGGAAATGGATCTCGAGTATTTGTTGGATTGATAAATGAAATCATGGTGGTCTATCAAGATGATTTGATGGCCTATTCTAAGAGTAGAGATGACCATTCCAAACACTTGGAGTTGATTTTCTAGAGATGCTTGGAATATGGGATTTCCTTAAATCCTAAGAAATGCCCATTTAGTGTGGATGAAGGTAAGATTTTGAGGCATATTATGTCCAAGGATGGTGTGAGGATTGATCCAGTAAGGATCAAATCAATTGACCTCATACCTCAACCCAAAATAGTTAAAGTAGTACAGTCCTCCAGACAAATTAATTTTATTTTCCTAACTTTGTTGAGAAGACAAAAGCAATCTCCAAAGTTCTTAAAAAGGGACAGTGGGTTGGCTGGGATAAGGAATCAATTGACTCCTTCATGGATATTAAGGATGCACTTAAGAAACCACCACTACTAGCTAGTCCTGATTATCCCTTCGAGCCTTTTCAACTATTTTATTTTGCATCTTTCTACACTATTGCCTCAATGCTACTCTAGAAAAATGTTGATGGATATGAGTAGCCTATTGCATTCTTTAGCAACTCATTACAAAATGTTGAGTTAAATTATTCCATCATGGAAAAATATGCATATGCTGGGTAAGTGCACAAAGATAAGGGACCAAAAGGGGGTCTTAAGATGCCACTTTTTTTCCAAAATTAGGAAAGACTGATATTGGATGAGAAATTGAAGATAGTTACAATCAAAATTTGAAGATACAACAAAAAAAAGAGTCGTAGTGCTCCAAATCTAGTTTCTAAACTACTATTTTAAATAAAAAATGGTTGAGATTAAGGGGTTCAAAAAGGGGGGGCACACAAACTAGTCCTATTTTTTTCAAAAAAACATAACATAGCATTTGTTGTGCTCCCCCTAAAATGTTAACTTTTTTTAGTATTTCAAAAAGTGCTTCTGTGAGAAATTATCTAACACCATGTAGTTTATCTCTAATTTTTATAATAATTTTTTGATGAATAACTAATTTTCAAAGTGGACACATCCTAAAAAAAAAAGAAAATTGAGCATGCTCCCCCCTAAAATTTGTGAAAACTGATCAAAAATCAATTTTTTTTAATACGTGTAGAATGGAGTCTAGTTTCTAAAAATGTAATTTATTTGAAATTTTGATGAACGGTTAAAAAAAAGTCAAAAATACCAGACACTGGTTTTTGACAAAATTTATGGATACACTAACAAAATAAATTAAAGATGAAATCCTTAACATACTCAAAATGTGAAAACAATTACATGGTTAGAAAGCTAACAGAGAGCTTAAGATTATGGTGCTATTTTTTTCAACTTGTCATTGAAAAAGGTACAAACCTGATGGGGAGCACACTCCAGATAATGTGATTTTTGTTACAATATGGAAAAACACATCTTTGGACATCCTAAACACAGTCCAAGCCTTTGGGTTGGAAGCCCAAGGCAAATCCAAGCCTAAGGCTTGGAAATTACAAAGGCAAAGCATAATGCGAGTGCGTTATAACACATTCACATTATGCTAAAATGAAACATCTCAATCCCTCCCCTCCTCTCTCCCTCCCCTCCTCTCTCTCTCTTACCTCTACTTCCCTCCTCGCTCTCTCTACTTCCCCCCCTCTCTACCTCCTACCCTCTCTCTAAATGTCAACTTCCTTCCCCTCTCTACCTCCTACTCTCTCTCTCAGTCTCTACTTCCCTCCCCTCTCTACCTCCTACCCTCTCTCTCTCTTTTCTTCCCTCACCTCTCTACATCCTACTAATCTCTCTCTCTCTCTGACCTATCTACCTCCTAGTTTTCCTTTTCCTAGCTTTCCTAGTTTTCCTTTTCCTTTCCAATTTCTCTTTAGATCCCACCAAATTTTCCTTATTTTACTATTTTCCACCTCTCCTCATCATTCTTCCCATCCAATGAACTTTCATTTTATCTTGTTTCCATTTCATCCTCCCAATTTATATCCTCAATCCTCTTTGCATGTCCTAGTTTTCTTGTTTCCATGTTCTTTGTCAATAAGGTCCAGAGGGAGAGGCAGGAAGATGGAGAGAGGGTGGAGATGGAGTGGAGAGAGAGGGGAGAGATAGGGTGATAAAGAGAGATAGAAAGAGAGTCTTAGTTTTCTTGTTTTCATTTCCTTCATCGATAAGGGTGAGGGAGAGATAGAGGAGAGAGATAGGGAGATAGAGGAATGATAGGGGAGAGAGAGGCAAGAGATAGGGATATAGGGAGAGATAGATAGGTAGAGAGATCTAGAGGAGATAGATAGAGAGAGATAGAGGAGATAGAAGGGAGAGATAGGGAGATAGAGAGTGAACGAGATGTCCAGAGAGATAGAGAGAGATTGAGAGGTAGAGGGATGACAGAGATATAGGGAGATAAAGGAGAGATAGGGAGATAGAGGTTTAGGGTTGCTCAGGTTTAAGGGTTAGGGGTTGGGGTTTAGGGGCATTATTTAGGGTTTTGGAGTTTTGGGAGAGAGAGAGAGAAGGTTGGTCAGGTTTATGAGTTTAGGGTTGCTTAATTTTAGGGTTTAGGGGAATTATCTAGGGTTTAGGGTTGGTTGGGTTTATGGTTTATGGTTTAGGGGTTAGGGTTTAGGGGCATTATTTAGGATTTTGGGGTTTTGGGAGAGAGAGAGAGAGAGAGAGGTTTAGGGTTGCTCAGGTTTAAGGGCATTATTTAGGGTTTATGAGTTTAGGGTTGCTCAAGTTTAGGGTTTAGGTGTTAGGGTTAAAGGGGAATTATATATGGTTTAGGGGTTTATCCTAGTTGCTCGGGTTTAGGGATCAGGGGTATTATTTGAGGTCTATGAGTTTAGGGTTGCTCAATTTTAGGGTTTAGGGGTTTAGGGTTGCTCAGGTTTAGGGTTTAGGGTTTAGGGGTTAGGGGTTTAGGGTTTCTCGAGTTTAGGGTTTAGGGGCTAGGGTCTAGGGGTTTAAGGTTTAGAGTTTAGAGAGAGATAGAGAGAGGGGACCAATAGAGATTGGGAGAGATAGGGAGATAGAGGTTTAGGGTTGCTTGGGTTTATCATTTAGGGGTTTGGGGTTTAAGGTTGCTAGGTTTTAAGGTTTAGGGGTTAGGGGTTAAGGTTAGGGTCTAGAGAGAGATGACCAATAGGGAGATATAGAGGAGACCGAGGGGAGAGATAGGGAGATAGAGGGTGAGGGACTAATGAGGATTCTTAGGGTATAGGTTAGAGCATAGGATTTAAATTATTATTTTAATATTTGTTAGTTTTTTTTATCCTATGTAATAAGTCAAAACTAAAAAGTAAAATGTTAGTTTCCTAGTTGTTAGGAGGATAGGATAAGTTAATATATGATGATTATATTTGTTAATTTGTTATTATTCTCCATCTCACGTTGAGATTTGGAAAATATTTCTAGATTCTTTATTTTAGGCATATTCATGCCTATATATTTGTATTTTCTCCTCATGTTGGAGACATATTGGAAATACAAGTTTGAAGTATTATTATTATTATTTTGTAGAGATTAATGTCCTTTTGTAAATCTAGTCTCTGTAGTTGCTGCTTCTTTTTGCTTGCTCTTTCCATATCAGTTGGTATCAGAACAGTTTTTGATTCATGGATTTGAATTTATTTTTCTAATCCATTTGATTTTTATCTCTCTCAATATCAGCTAGTTTTTGAAGCTCTCTGCACTCACATTCAAGGGATTCTTCATCAAAATTATTTTTGAAGTTTCTTCTTCAACAATTATCATTCTTTCTTGAAAAATTTTCTGGTATTTTCTTTCAAAAATTGTCATATTGTTTCATTAGCCGCATTTTACACACTTAAGATATTGGAAAAATATTTCTGGGTTATGAGTACCTCTATCTAAGATTTCCAGAACATCTAACAGTTCAAAATTTAGTTTAGGTTTGAGAAAGTTATGGTATTTTTAATATTGTTGTTCCAACTGATGAAATTAAAGCAAAATAGGTGGTTTTGATGGTTGATTTGAGCCCAAAAATGTGGTTTTATGTCAAAAAAATGTGGTATTGAGTCATTTTGGCATGGTTTTGCTTTAAAAAAATAAAGAATTTAATTCTTTATTTTATAAAAGTTTATTTTGTTAAGTTCTCTCAAAAGTTTTCAAAGTATTTATCTTAAATTTATTTGGGAGAGCTTTAATTCCATATCTTGCAAACCGTAAGGCATTTGATCTTGAAAATTTGTCAAATTGTGTCCAGTGGAGTTTCAAACATCCCTCTAAAGTGGTTTCATTTCAGCTATAAAGGATCTCTTGATTTAATTATTTTTGTCAAACCTGAGTCTAGTAGAGTGTTGAACCTCAATGTCTATCCATTTTTATTGTTGGGAGGTGTAAGATATTTCACTGGCTCTAACCCACAATAACATGGCCACTAATTTGGCTGAGAGAGTTGTTGAACTTGCTGGTGTGATAACCGCATTTACTGATAAAGTCAATGATATTGTAGTTCAGTGAATTCCTGGTCCTGAAGGCCACCGACCTACAACCAAATTTGAGGTTAAGATTTATGATGGATCCTGAGATCCTGATGTCCTCTACACTTGGATTCTTGACATGGAGACATGGTTTGCCTACAATGAGATCCCTAATGATGACAAGGTTCATTTTGCAAAATTGAAGCTCTCTAGTGTTGCTAAGGTTTTGGTCACTGAATGACAAAATGCTCAAAATCCTATCAACACATGGGGTCAACTTGTAATAGTTTTGAAGGATACATTCTATCCTTCAAACTATGATCAAGATTTGCATATCAAATGGCTTCACCTAGACAAGGATGACAAATGTATGTGCAAGATTACATCTACCAGTTCAACCGCTTGAGGATATTACTCCGAGTGCAACATCTAGCTACTTCTCTCATCCTAAAATTCAAGAGTGGATTACAAGAACACTTGTTTAGGGAGTTGAAATATACTACCCTAGAAACACTTGATGCTGCATTCAACCAAGCACAATTGGCAAAAGAAAAACTTGTTGTTCAATCTCAAGCATCGAAGCCTTCCTTTTCTGCAGGTCCTTCAAAAGCTTCGAGTTCTCAGCCACAACAAAATTTTTCTAAAGAGAAAAATTCTTCTCCTTCCTCTTCTTTTCATTCTTCTTCTTCTAATACTAAGAAATCTAAAATCTGTACTTATTGTAAAAAGAAGGGACATGAAAAGTCTGAATGTTTTAAGTTGAAGAAGAAGAATCTGATTCTACAGTCTCATGATGAGGAAAAGAAAAATATTCCCATCGAGACTTCTGGTGATGATAGGACATATGATGAGTTGAAAGGTAGACTCAATAAGGTCACCTTGATGAATCATCATTCTATTTTAGGGGGATGTGACAATTTGTTTGTCACTCGTGCTCACCTAACACATGATTTCTCTGTGGATTGTATCATCGATAATGGCTCACAGAAAAACTTGATTGCGAAGTCCATTGTTGATAAACTTCATTTGCCCATGGATCCACATCCTCATCCATATTCACTTGGATGGAAGAATAATGGTTCATCCTCTGAGATCACACACACATGCATTATGTCTTTTGCATTTGGTCCCAAATTCATTGGTAAGGTCACCTGTGATGTGACCACTATGGATTGTTGTGGTTTACTACTAGGAAAACCCTATCAGTATGATAGGAAAGCTCATTATGATGCCTTTAATAACACATATACACTATAGCAAGATAATAAGACATACTTAATCAAATGTACTAAGAGCACCACAAATCTAGTACTTAGTTGTAGACAAGCACGCAAAGCTACAATTAAGCACAAGAGCTTGCATTAATCTTCATAAGGCCACAATCTGATGATTCTAAAGCAAAAGTCACTGTATCAAAACCACATGCTACTCTTGAAAAATTGTTGCAATCCTATTCACATGTGTTTCAGAAGCCTAAGACACTTCCCCAGAATGAGCAATCAATCACACTATTGACATTGTTCTTGCTACTTCTCTTCCTAATGCCCCATTGTATCAACAATCCATTCTTCAAAATAATGAAATCAAAAAGCAAATTCAAGATTTATTATCCAAAGGTTTCATTAAACTGAGTACATCCCCTTGTGCTTCACCAATTTTTCTAGTGCTCAAAAAGGATGGAACTTGGTGTCTTTGCATTGATTTCTTGGCATTAAACAAGATCACCATCAAAAATTGATATCCACTTCCACGCATTGATGACCTTTTGGATCAACTTCAAGGTGCCCAATTCTTCTCCAAGATTGATCTAAAAAGTGGGTATCATTAGGTCAGAGTTTAGGCAAAGGACACATGGAAGACATCTTTCAAGACCAAAATGGGTCTTTTTGAGTGGCTTGTAATGCCATTTGGTCTCACTAATGCTCCTACCACTTTCATGCGATTGATGCATGAGGTATTTCGTGATTGTTTGGACAAATTTGTTATCTACTTAGATGATATCCTTGTCTTTTCTCACACTTGGTAAGTCCATCTCAAACATTTGGAACATCTTCTTCATAATCTTCAGCAGAATAGTTTGTATGCCAACTTTCCTAAGTGTTCTTTTGGTGAGACATCTATTTCATATCTTGGATTTGTCATTGATGCACGTGGCATTCAGGTAGATCCTGCTAAAGTAGAAGTTCTTCTCAAGTGGCCTACTCCTTCAAATCTCACTGAATTGAGGAGTTTTCTTGGTCTTGCAAACTTCTACCACAAGTTCATCCTACATTACTCAAACATTGCTGCACCTTTACACCAATTGACAAAGACCAATGTTGCATTCAAGTGGATAGAAATCCATTCTCATGATTTCAACACATTGAAAGAAAAATTATGTTCTGCACCTATTCTTGTCTTACCAGATCTCTCACAGCCTTTTGAGATCAAGACAGATGCTTCACAATATGCACTTGGAGTTGTTCTAAAGCAAAATGGTCATCCTGTGGCCTATCATTCAGAAACATTTTCTGCTACTAAAAGGAACTACTCCACATATGATAAGGAATTATATGAATTGGTCCAAGCCATCAAGTACTAGAGACATTATCTTTTGGGAAAAGAGACAATTGTTCACACTGATCACTTGCCTCTATAGTTTCTTCAGTCCCAGAACAAAATCGAAGAAGCTCGACATATGAAGTGGGCTTCATATCTACAACAGTTTCACTTGGTCATCAAATATAAGAAGGGGAACACCAACAATGTTGTAGATTGTTTGAGTCATCCTCCTACAGTACATGCTTTAACTATTGTGACCACTTCTCATTTGGGATTTCAAACATGGTCTTCTTAGTATGCACAAGATCTTGATTTTGGTACTGCCTACACAAGTCTTCAGAATCCTTCAGCTTCCAACTTAACAGCTTTTCAAGATTTTCATATCAAGGAAGGGTTGCTCTATAAGTTGGATAAACTTTGTGTACCTCGAGATCATTGGACTTCTCTTCTCAAGGAGGCACATTCTACTCTTTATGGCGGTCATTTTGGCAAGCAGAAAACACTTCATCATTTGTAGCAGTTCTTCTATCAGCCTCATATGCAACGAGATGTTCTCCATTTTCTCAAGCGATGTGCAATATATGTTGTCGCTCCAAACCAACCAACAGAAAGATGGGCTTGAGTATTCCTTTGCCTATTCCTTCTCGTCCCTGGGAGAGCATTTCCATGGATTTGCTTAGTGGATTTCCATTGACTATTCGCCACCATGATTGTGTTTTTTTGGTTGTTGATAGATTCAGCAAAATGGCTAAGTTCATCCCATGTCATAAGACAAGTTCTACACATGACTTAGCACAACTTTTCTTCGACTCTGTTTGGAGATCTTTTGGTTTACCAAGTAGCATTGTTTCTAATCGTGACTCACATTTTGTGGGCCATTTTTGGAGATCTTTATGGAAGATTTTGGGAGTTTCTCTTAACTTCTCTACTATTTTTCATCCTCAGTTAGATGGTTAGACTGAAGTTGTGAATCACACTCTTATACATAGTTTGAGAATTTATCATCATAGTTCTCCTACCAAGTGGGATTTGAGCCTAACCCACATAGAGCATGTATACAACCATGCAGTACACTCATCTACAGGTCACTCACCTTTTGATGTATGTCTTGGTTTTCAACCTTTGGCTCCATATGAGTTGCCCTTATCTTTGCCCTCTCCAACCACTATGCATATTCAGAAAGACCAAGATAAGGCCCAAGCCTTCATCCAACATTTGTAGAATCTTCAGTCCAACGTAATTCAAATTCTTCAGAAGACTCAAGAGAAGCAAAAACAACTTATGGACCGTCATCATGTATCCCTCATTCCTTTCAAGTTGGGGATAGAGTTTGGTTATACTTGGATAAACATCATTTCCAGGAGAAAGCACATAGTAAGGTCAAGTCACTTCACTATGGGCCTTACACTATTCTTTAGAAGGTGTCCAAAAATGCTTTTTGACTTGATCTTCCAACTCAGTTGGGCATCCATGATGTTGTCAATGTTGCTCTTCTCAAACACTACCATGAGTCTACACTAGAGACTGAACTTCTTGTCAGTCATCCTACAGATGTTGTTCCTGATATTCAACTCCTACTTGATTCTGATAGAGTTTTTAATACAAAGACTTGTCAGACCCAACATGGTTCTACCACTTCCTACCTTGTTGCCAAGCAAGATCAACTTTCGCATCAGGCCCGTTGGATCTCTCACCATCAATTATCTCACGATTTTCCTTCTCTTTTGAAAGCACTGGAGTCCAAAGCTAATATTTATGGGAGGAATGATGAGGATTCTTAGGGTATAGGCTGGAGCATAGGATTTAAATTATTATTTTAATATTTGTTAGTTTTTTTATCCTATGTAATAAGTCAAAACTAAAAAGTAAAATGTTAGTTTCCTATTTGTTAGGAGGATAGAATAAGTTAGTAAATGATGATTATATTTCTTAATTTGTTATTATTCTCCATCTCATGTTGAGATTTGGAAAATATTTCTAGATTCTTTATTTTAGGCATATTCATGCCTATATATTTGTATTTTCTCCTCACATTGGAGACATATTAGAAATGCAAGTTTGAAGTATTATTATTAATATTTTGTAGAGATTAATGTCCTTTTGTGAATATAGTCTCTATATTTGCTGCTTCTTTTTGCTTTCTCTTTCCATATCAGGGGCATGGCCAGAGACATAGGTAGAGAGATTGAGAGGTAGAGGGATGATAGAGACATGGAGATAGGGGTTTAGGGTTGATCAGGTTTAGGGTTTAGGGGTTAGGAGTTAAGGTCTAGGGGCATTATTTAGGGTTTAGGGTTTATGGTTTAGGGGTTAGGGGTTAAGGTCTAGAGGTTTAGGGTTTAGGATCTAGAGAGGGAGAGATAGGGAGATAGATGTTTAAGGTTTAGGGTTTAAGGGTATTATTTAGGTTTTAGGGGTTTACAGAGAGAGAGAGAGAGGGAGGGAGATAGAGAGATATAGAGGTAGAGGGATGATACATATATAGATATTAAGTAGAGATAGGGAGATAGGGGTTTATGGTTGCTCGGGTTTAGGGTTGCATGTCAAAAGCAATCTATCTATCTTGATCTCTCTCCCTCCCCTCTTTAAACACTTTAAACACTAAAAACACTTAAAACAATTATACTTGTTTCCATGCATGAAAGCACAAAGTTTCCATGCTTTTCAAAATGTGCTCGCGTTATAATGCTAGCGCATTTTAGGAAGCAAAAAAATGGGAAAAAAGTATGTGGGATCCATGATTCAGACCCCATATGTATGTTATTCCCTACTTTTCATGCATGCTATCATACAAGAAAACACTTTTTCATGGTGTTTGACATTTTAAGAATCATTGTTTGATCAATCCACCACCTTTTTTTGTTTTTTCAATGTAGAAGAACTAGTTTTGCATGTTTTTGGACAAAATTTGATTATTTAAACTGAAAATTTCATGTTTCATATTGTTTCAAAGCTAATTTTTATGTATTTAGGTTGAATTTGATCATATATGTTTGTTTTTACATAAATTTCACTAATCCTACTTTAGAGTTATATAGAATTCAATAATGAATA
This sequence comes from Cunninghamia lanceolata, assembly GCA_027924645.1. Lineage (NCBI taxonomy): Eukaryota > Viridiplantae > Streptophyta > Pinopsida > Cupressales > Cupressaceae > Cunninghamia > Cunninghamia lanceolata. The sequence goes on from BSBN01001136.1 coordinate 8,056,932, forward strand.
CGAAGGAACTTGCCAAAAAGATCAAATTTTTGAGGATTTTGAAGCCAAATTTTGGAGGATTGGTCAACTTAAATCTTGAATTCTAAGGTATATGTATTCGTTTACTTCACTTTATGTTCTTTAGAACACTCACAATCACTAAAAGTGGAACTATCTAAGTTAAAAAAGTCATCATTATGTGCATTAATAGAATTAGAATCATTAAAATATGATATATACATGAATTTGTTGTATCATAAATCATTAATAGAATTTGTTGTATCTTGAATTTGGTCTATGTTATCAATACCTCCCTATAACAAAGTATTATCATCATTTTCTCTAATGTAACCAGTTGTATCAACATTTAAAATATAATGTTATTGATGCTACAAATCTGATATATTTGGTTCTCATATAGTAATGAGTTGTCACTATCATCCTCTTGGCCATGTACCTCTAAAAAATTAGTTTGAGTTTTGTTTAGACCTATACTAGATAAGTTCTTTGTTGTTTTCAAGTACCCTCTAAATTTTTTGGACTGCCATCTCTAGGTTTCTCCAAGAAATCAAACTGATTAGGCTATAATAAACTCTATTTTAGTCTTTTTGTCATCATAAAACTTAGTCAAAAGATCACCAACAACTCTGTCATCATAATTAGCCTTAAACTCACCCCTTTATTGATTATTTCACCCCTTGGATATCTTGAATAGCTAATTCAAACTATAATTGATGCTCTTTACATGTACACCATGATTTTCTTCAAGTCTTGCATCATAAAGTTAGTTTCTAATGTTAGTTAGTATTTTGTCTCTTAACATTTCAAACATATCTATTGAAGGCAAGGAGTCTTGATTAGTGTCTTACCACTTAGACCAATTGTCACATCATTGCTAGTCAAACCAAGGACATTCTCCTAACTTTTGAAGATTGCACCATAGTTAGGATTACACAAAGGAGTTGAAACTTCAAGAGTTTGATCATGGTAGAATATGAAATCAACAATCAACATGTGCTCATCTATGTCATCAAGAACATCTAGGCCTAGACTGTCATTACACATTTGACTTCTAATCTAATCATGTCAAAATCAACAAGTTTGGAGTCATTTATTAAACAAACATAATCATAAAATCCCTCTTCATTTCCATTCTCAATAGTGACATATAAACCATTCAACTCATGCTCATCATTGGGAATAGGTGTGCCATCATACTCAATGTCTTCTTTACTGCCAATTGACTGATTTGTATTAATTGATTATAATAATTCAACACTTTCAATCCTTACAAGGGTACACCATACTTAGCTTGTTTGTCATAACAATCATGACATTGATTATTCATTATGCTTCTAACATCATCATTGTGTTCCTTGTCATGAAATCCATTGGTTTTTTTCTGAATTACCTTTGTGATCATTACTCCCATGACCTTGATTAACAATAGATTTCTGATTTGAGATGACTTCATACTTGTCTTCATGACCTACTCTAACTAATTCACCACCTACAATATAAGAATTTGGGTTGTCCTTTAACATGCAAGTAGGTCTAGTTTTACCTTGTGAGTCTCCATTTGGAATGGTTGGTCCATCACAATGTGTTTGTCATAACTCTCCTTAGTGCTAATGACTTCTTGTATCTTGTCTTGAGTAGGTGTATCTATGGGAGGTTAAGAAAGCGTGTTTGTGAAGATATGTTAAGAAAATGTGAAATTATCCTAGAGATTGTGAAAAGCATGTTTGAGAAGATATGTTAAGAAAATGTGAAGTTCACTTTAATTATATATGATTATATATTTTAAGATTTGTGTATGAGATTACTTTACTCTATTGTACCAAGATGGACTAATTTATCCATGTCTTATTCATGATGCATATAGAAATCATCATCATTCTGAGGAAATGAACAAATACTCTAACACCAGAAAAGCATGAAGCTAAGAATGAGAGGAAAAGAGAAAGAATGAGGCAAATTCATGAAAGTAGAAAATTGTCAACCATACAAGAAGATGTATCACCATTACCAATTTAAGAGGAACATGACACATCTAATCAATCTAAGAGAGAGATGGAATTGGTGGCACAAAGGGAATGAATGAAAAACCTCCATTCAACAAGGAAATTGAATCTTCATAGGTCAAGTTGAAGGAACACCATCATTCTCTTCTCAAATTGGAGGCACTCCATCTTTCATAGGTGAAGTTGAAGGTACATCTTCATTCTCTTCTCAAGTTGGAAGCACGCCATCATTCACATGTCAAGTTGAAGGTACACCATATTCTCCATCTTAACTTTAATCCTTTTCATCTTTTGCATCTCCACTTGAAGGTATGCCATCTATCCCATCTCAAGTAAATATTGAAGAAATTCCTAATGTTGAGTCAACTTTACCAATGAAAACACCTCTTAGAATTTTTCATAGAAACCCTAAGTTTCTAATTGATATTGATGAGAATATTTTGAAGCTCATGCAAGATAAGATTCCCAAGCGTACTTTCCAAAGATATGCCAATAAGATATGGAAATCATTCTTTGAGAACTTAAATGAAACTGGAAGATGTCAACTATTTGTTGAATCGATGAGAAATCTAAAATTTAGGCCAATTATGAAGATTCTTGGCCTAAGAACATCGGATGCCTCAAGTGAAAAATTCAATTGTAAAGAATCTAATTAGTACATATGAGAATGTGGGTTCCACCTCATGCACCAAGGATAGTAATGCTACACGATGTGTCATTACATCGACAATAGTAAGCCAACAAACAAAGAAAGCTCACCTCATTAGAAAGAAAAGTCAAGCATTGAAAATAACTAGAAAAACTCTAATGAGAGCCATTGGAAGACGTGAAAGAGTTAAGGACCCAAACACCAATGAATTGTGGACATTCTCTAGGAGACTCTCATGGAAAGACAAAGTTGTTGTTGAAGCCTTGAGATCTCTCATCGAAGAATTTTGGAAAAATAACACAAGGGTATCTCCTAATGCAAGATGTTGGAAAAAGGGAGAGAAAACATTTTAAAAGCTACATAGCTACAATTTTACCATAATAACTTTGGGGAGATCAATCTTGCATGTTGTTTGCATGAGATTGGTGTGTGTTGATCACTTCAATTAACAAAAAGAGATTGGGCAAACTTGGACGCTCAATTTGAGGACTTTCTGTTGTTGCTTTTATTTGGAAATGTATTTGATGTTGGGAAAGTTAACTTGAGAAAACTTGGGCTTCCACATCAAGGACAGGCAGTTAACAAAAGGCTTGAATTTGTTTGACTTTAGTCTTCTCTGTTTGGAGTGCTTGGTTTTTGCATGAGCATTGGTTTCTATGTTCTCAATTACAATTTATTGTAATTTGAGTTTCAAGCTTTCGAATTAAGAAGCTCTTGAATTAAAGAACCTTTTGAATTAATTAAGAGCCCCATACATTTTCCAGAGAGTTGAATTGTGAAAAAGACTTAGAAGAAAAAAGCAAGAAGTTATTTGTAAAAGACTTAGAAGAAAAAAGAAAGAAGCTTTTTTTTACTTAGAAGAAAAAAACAAGAAGCATTTTTTTTTTACTTAGAAGAAAAAAGCAAGTTTTTTTTAAGAAGTTTGTACATGTTTGAAGATTGAAGAAGATTTTGAAGTGCATCAAGGAATCAAAGGATTTTAGTATTGAATGAAATATTTCACAAGAGATTTAATACAAGCATAAACACCTTTGGTGTGCAGTTTTTTTCCCGAAAGGGTTTCTCCACATAAATACTTGTCTTCTTCTTGCAAGTTATTTTCTTCTACTACACTATTTAAATAGGAGAAATACTATAACATTTAAATTGAAAGTAATTTTCAGATTTACACATACTATTATTTTTAAATTTGAAAACATTTTAAAGCTACATCACTGCAACTTTACCTTGTTCTCTCTCCCTTTTTCTAACACAAGAGATGTTGTAAGAAGAATTAATTGTCGAAACCGTGAGCCACATCCAAAGAATTTTTTAGATGTGACTCAAACACATTTTTTCAAGAAATTTCAAGAGATGTATCCTCAAGTCAAAATTAGTCAAAGGTATTTTGAAATGGTAAAGCCTTTTTATGTCAAAATAAATCCCACATGCACAACTTGTTGTTGTAGAGTACATGTTGAGTTTTAGAATCATTATGAAATTTATAGTTATATACGTGTAGATTTGCATACTAATGATGTTTTGCAGGAGTGTAATATAAAGTGCCCACCTAGATCTTTGAGAGATTTCATATCGAGCATCTTATACTAGAGAGTGGATGGTCAATTATTCCACAATAGCTTATTCTTGGATGGCACGTGTGATCATTGTGGTGGGTTGCAACATTTGCCAATTTGTCAACATATGGAGAACACACATGCAATTGGAAATGAGTTGGTAAGTTTTGGCAAATACAAGACAATGGCATATAGTCTAAAAGATGACAAAGAAGCAAAAAGGTTTGAATTGGTCATTCAAAAGATTCTAGTGTATCAATTTATCTCTATTTTCTGAGATAATATAGTTAAATATGAGTATGCAAGGCATACCCATAGAGCTCGATGGTTGGACTTGCAATTTGAGTTATGTAAGGACACATTTCCACTTGGTACCATTGTTTCAGTTGTTGAATTTGTAGAGAACTACACACTACAACCACATAATGAGGTGCAATCGCAGTATTACAACTCTACACAAGTTGCTATATTTGTGCAAATGGCATTTATTCATGCATAAGATAGTACAAAGCACGACAGGAAGATTTTGAGGGAATATCATTTTTATATCAGTGATGATCATACACATTGTACGGAGTTCATGCAAGGTTGCTTTCAGATATTCTACCATGATTTCGCTAGCAAGAGCATATCATTTCGTCAACATATCATATGGTCAGATAATTGTGCATCACAATTCAAGAACTTGTGGATGTTCTATTGTTTGAGGAGGATGCATAAGATGAATGGTGTATGTGGAATTTTTGTGAGGCCGGGCATGGAAAGGGCGAGCATGATGGTGCAGGAGCATGTATCAAAAGAGCATTGGCATGAGAAGAGTTGAAGTACAAAGATAATGCAAAGTTGATAGATGCGAGATCTATAGTCGAATGGTGTAACGCTACAATGGGTCCAGGTAATGAAGGTAATTCTATAGTTTGTAGATATTTTTTGTTAGTTGATCATACTAACATTGAAAAATATGAGGATTGTTGTACATTGACAAGATCGAGTGAGCTACAGTCTTTTAGAAGCTCTAATATAGATTCATGGAGTATTCATACACGTCGGATGGTATGCTTTTATTCTTCATGTACAATGAAGCTTGGTATGATTGTGAGTCAAAGGAGTGGGTCAATGATTGGTGTACAAGAAGCCTATGCTTGATTGACATGTATCGACCACCAACAACACTATAACTCACAGAGATTGAATCATCGATTAAGTTTGACCATGTTTCAGATCTAATTCAACCAGGTATTATCAGCATTTAAATTTAATAAAATTCAATATATACCATAATATTTTGTAGTTTTTCTTGTATTGGTGACAATATTCATCAAACTGAATGCACATATCAATGTAAGGCATGTTTCTGCAGTTATTGAAGATGAAGACAATAAAGAAGGAATGGATTATTATTTGTGTCATTGTGTTGAGGCAAAAAAAAATTAGATTCCCCTATTATAGATGGAGAAAACATCGAGTACCCTACAAGATCAGTGGTTGTTACTAGAACATGGCTTAGAAGGTATCCAGTGAAGAAGTCTAATGTGTGGTTGTTCGAGGACTTTGACACACATAGGAAGATTCTTGATTATTCTGACCTTTTTGTTGCATCAAACATTCCTTTGATCAAATATGGGGGTAGACCAATGAATAGGACCTTACAAAAGGTTCGTGAGTCTGACCACGAGGTAATACTTGACACAATAAACAGTAGAGCAGACCCGGATGGTTCATTGGATTGAATTAGTGGAATGAAAGAAAGGTATGTTATTTTTCTTTGCTATCCTCATTTCACTTCTATATTTTAGCTACTCATTTTAGCTAAATAGTGTAATTGCATTTGCATGTAAGATTTTAGTATGATGGAGGTAGGCATAATCCTTATGAAGTTGCCTTTGGAAGGAAAGTAAGGTAGGTTTTCATTATTATTGCACAATGATATATCCTTTACTTACTATTTCATAATGAGTTTTAATGAGTTTTAATGATGTTACTATAAGTTTTAATGAGTTTTAATGACAAAACCTCATTGTTTTCTTCACATTTAGTGATAACAATTGATAGCAGTAGTAAGGATAGCCTCAATTGATGCCCTACAAGACATTGGATCAAGTGAGAACACCTTATAGTACTAAATTTTCATGTGCTAGAAAGGTATTATAACTAAATTTTTACATTCAACATCTCCTGGGGCCAAACTGATGGTGCCAACGCATCTGGTTGGGTGAGTAAATGCTAAGGGAGATGTCTTTTCGGTGGGAAAGCCTCGTGGTCGTTCTCAGGTATATCGAACACAAACAATCTCTCAAGAGCCCTAAGACAAAAAAGGTGTCAAACTTTGGACCAACTGTTCCATCAAATTGTGACACCTAGGAACATCTTCTTTGCATGTATAGGTGGATGTCAGGCCCACCTACAAACACCTACCTTGATTTTTTTAAATCAACTTTGTTTGCCTATGGTGGCAAGGAACACATTGTTCCAAAATGCTTCAGTTTTATGCAATAGAAAGGTGCTAGGAGTGACATTTTGCATTCCATAGCTTGTGGGGCTGAACCAACTATGCCAACTCATCGGGGTGGGTAGGTAAGTGGTAGGTGAAGTCTCATTTCATGTCCCTTAAGATCCTTAAGAGCAAAAAACTGCCAAACTATGACAGAGCAGTTCTCAAAATTCATGGTAGGTGGAAACATTCTGTTTGGACCTACAAGTACATGTGGGGTCCATCCACAATAACCTCTCTTAGTTTTGGTCAACTCCAGTCCATTTGACCGTGTTGAAATCAAATTTAATCTTTCAAAATGCTTCAATTTCATGCAATGGAAAGGTGCTAGGAGTGACATTTTGCATTCCACTACTTGTGGGGCCAAACCAACTACTCCAATGCATTGGGTTGGGTGGGTAAATGCTAGGGGAGGTCTCGTTTCATGTGCAAGTGTCCCAGTCATTTGGGGTAGCAGGCTACCAGTAAAGTCCCTTAAGATCCCTAAGAAAAAAAATTTTACCAAACTATGGCAGAGTAGTTCTCAGAATTCATGGTAGCTGGGAACATTTCATTTGGACCTACAAGTGCACGTGGGGTCCATCCAAAATAATCTCTCTCAGTTTTGGTCAACTCCAGTCCATTTGACCGTGTCGAAATCAAATGCATCCTTGCAAAATGCTTCAATTTCATGCAGTGGAAAGGTGCTAGGAGTGAGATTTTGCATTCCATAGCTCGTGGGGTCAAACTAACTATGCCAACATGTCGGGGTGTGTAATTAAATGCTAGGTGAGGTCTCATTTCATGTGCCAAGTGTTCTAGTCATTCATGGTAACAGGCTATCGACAAAGTCCCTTAAGATCCCTAAGAGCAAAAAACTACCAAACTATGACGGAGCAGTTCTCAAAATTTGTGGTAACTGGGAATGTTTCATTTGGACCTACAAGTGCATGTGGGGTCCATACATAATAACCTCTCTCAGTTGTGTTCAACTCCATTCTGTTTGACCATGCTGAAATCAAATTGATTCTTGCAAAATGCTTCAGTTTCATTGAGTGGAAAGGTGCTAGGAGTGACATTCTGCATTCAATAGATCATGGGGCTGAACTTACTACACCAATGCATCTGGGTGGGTGGGTAAATGAAAGGGGAGGTCTCATTTCATGCATCAAGTGTCCTAGTCATTCAAGGCAGCAAGCTATTGGCAAAGTCACTTAAGATCCTAAGAGCAAAAACTACCAAACTTTGACATAGCAGTTCTCAAAATTCATGGTAGCTGGGAACATTCCATTTGGACCTACAGGTGCACATGGGGTCCATCCATAATAACCTCTCTCAGTTTTGGTCAACTCAAATCCATTTGATTGTGCCGAAATCAAATGCATTCTTACAAAATGCTTTAGTTTCATGTAGCACAACCTTAACAAAAGCTATATTTTTCATTCTTCTTGTTGTGGGGCTGAATTAATTGTGCCAACACATTAGGATGGGTAGCTAAATGCTTGGAGAGGTCTCATTTCATGTGCCAAGTGCCCCAGTCATTCCGGTCTTTAAGCTACTGACAAAGTCAAAAGCTGCTAGGACTGAAATTTTGCATTCCACAGCTCGTGGAGCTTAATTGACTGTGCCAACATGTCAAGGTGGGTGGCTAAATGCTAGGGGAGGTCTCGTTTCATGTGCCAAGTGTCTCATTCGTTCTAGGCTGTAAGCTATCGATAAAGTGGAAAGGTGCTAGGAATGAGAATTTGCATTCCACAACTCATGGGGCCGAACTGATTGCACCAACACATTGGGGTGGGTGGGTAAGTTATAGGGGAGGTCTTGTTTTGTGTGCCAAGTGTCCCAGTCGTTTCAGGCTACAAGCTACCAACAAAGTAGAAAGGTCTTAGGAGTGAGATTTTGCATTCCACGGCTCGTGGGGGCCGAACCGACTGTGCCAATGCATCAGGGTGCATGGGTAAATTCTAGGGGAGGTCTCATTTCATGTGCCTAGCATCCCAATCATTCTAGATTGTAAGCTACCAGCAAAGTCACACACTTTACCAATAGCTTACAGCCTATAACGACTAGGACGCTTGGCACATGAAATGAGACCTCCCCTAGCATTTACCTACCCACCTCGATGTGTTGACACAGTCAGTTCAGCCCTATGAGTTGTGGAATGCAAAATCTCACTCCTAGCACCTTTCCACTGCATGAAGCTAAAGCATTTTGCAATAATGCATTTGATTTTGGCACGGTCAAATGGACTGGAGTTGACCAAAATTGAGAGAGGTTATTGTGGATGGACCCCACGTGCACCTATAGGTCCAAACAAAACATTCTTAGCTGCCAAGAATTTTGAGAACTACTCCATCATAGTTTGGCAGTTTTTTGCTCTTAGGGATCTTAAGGGACTTTTCCAGTAACCTATTGCCTCGAATGACTGGAACACTTGGCGCATGAAATGAGACCTCCCCTAGAATTTACCCAGTGCCCACCCCGATGTGTTGGTGCAATCAGTTCAGCCCCACAAGCTATGGAATGCAAAATGTCACTCCTAGCACCTTTCCACTTTACTAATAGCTTGTAGCCCAGAATGACTAAGACACTTGGTGCACAAAACAAAACCTCCACTAACATTTACCCACCCACCCTAATGTGTAGGTGCAGTCAGTTAGGCGCCATGACCTGTGGAATGCAAAATTTTAGTCCTAGCACCTTTCAACTTTGTCAATAACTTACAGCTTGAAATGACTAGGATGCTTGGCACACGAAACGAGATTTCCCCTAGAATTTACCCACCCACCCCAATGTGTTGGCGTAGTCAATTCAACTCCACGATGAGTAGAACAAAAAATATGGCTCCTGGCAAGGTTGTGTTGCATGAAAATGAAGCATTTTGCAAGAATACATTTGATTTTGGCATGGTCAAATAGATTTGAGTTGACCAAAACTAAGAGAGGTTATTAACAAAACATTCCCAGCTACCACGAATTCTAAGAACTACTCTGTCAAAGTTTGGCAGTTTTTGCTCTTAGGATCTTAAGTGACTTTGTCGGTAGCCTACTACCTTAAACGATTGGGACACCGAGACCTCCCCTACCATTTACTTGCCCACCTCGATGCATTGGCGCAATCAGTTCGGCCCCACAAGTAGTGGAATGCAAAATCTCACTCCTAGCACCTTTCCACTGCATGAAACTGAAGTATTTTGCAAGAATACATTTGCTTTCAGTATGGTCAAATAGACTGGAGTTGACCAAAACTAAGAGAGAGTATTGTGGATGGACCCCACATGCATCTATGGTCCAAACAAAACGTTCCCAGCTGCCACAAATTTTGAGAACTGCTCCATCATAGTTTGGTAGTTTTTTGCTCTTAGGGATCTTAAGGGACTTTGTCGATACCCTACTGCACTGAATGACTGGGATGCTTGGCACATGAAAAAAGACCTCCCCTAGCATTTACCCACCCACCCCAGTGTGTTGCCGTAGTTAGTTCAGCCCCATGATGACCAGAAAAAAAATATGGCACCTAGCAAGGTTGTGCTGCATGAAACTGAAGCATTCTACAAGAATGCATTTGATTTCGACACGATCAAGTAGATTTAAGTTAACCAAAACTGAGAGAGGTTATTATGGATGGACCCCACGAACACCTGTAGGTCTGAATGGAAAATTCCTAGCTGCCACTAATTCTGAGAACTGCTCCATCAAAGTTTGGCAATTTTTGCTCTTAGGATCTTAGGCGACTTTGTCGGTAGCCTATTGCCTCGAATGACTAGGACACTTGGTACATGAAAAAATACCTCCCCTATCATTTACCCACCCACCGTGATGTATTGGCATAGTCAGTTCAGCTCCACAAGCAATGGAATGCAAAATCTCACTCCTAGCACCTTTCCACTGCATGAAACTAAAGTATTTTGTAAGAATGCATTTGATTTCGGAACGATCAAATGGACTAGAGTTGACCAAAACTGAGAAAGGTTATTGTGGGTAGACCTCATGTGCACCTTTAGGTCTAAACAAAACATTCCAATCTACCACAAATTATGAGAACTGCTTTGTCATAGTTTGGCAATTTTTTGGTCTTAGTGATCTTAAGGGACTTTGCCAGTAGCCTGCTGCCTCGAACAACTGGGACACTTGGCACATGAAACAAGACCTCCCTAGCATTTACCTACCCACCTTGACATGTTCATGTAGTCGGTTCGGCCCCACGAGTAGTGGAATGCAAAATCTCACTCCTAGCACCTTTCCATTGCATGAAACTAAAGCATTTTGCAAGAATACATTTGATTTCGGCACGGTCAAACAAACTGGAGTTGACCAAAACTAAGAGAGGTTATTGTGGAAAGACCCCACATGCACCTGTAGGTACAAACAAAATGTTCCCAGCTACTATGAATTCTGAGAACTACTCCATCATAGTTTGGCATGTTTTTGGTCTTAGGTATCTTAAGGAACTTTGTCGGTAGCCTGCTACCCCAAACAACTGGGACACTTCACACATGAAATGAGACCTCCCCTAGCATTACTCACCCACCCTAATGTATTGGAGCAGTCGGTTCGGCCCCACAAGTAGTGGAATGCAAAATCTCACTCCTAGCACCTTTCCACTGCATGAAAGTGAAGCATTTGAGAGATTATCTGCGTTCGATGTATGGAAAGCAAAATTTTACTCTTGGCACCTTTCTAGTATATGAAACTAAACAAAAATCTACTTCTCCTTTTGTCTCTTGTGTTTTGACCTTTTGGCTTGGTTGTTGTTGATCCCAATCTTACGAGCATAGTGAGAGAACATCTCTCTTCTAAGAGTTCCTAATCATTGGACTTTAGTGCCAAATGAGAAGAAATCCACAAACACTATCACAAATAGGGATAAACACACTATCCACAAATACTACCACACACTAACCTCGCCACTCTTTCCCTCATGCTACCCTTTGATAAGAGATCAATTCTGTAACACAATATTGTTGTTGAAAGTTATCAAAAAACATAGGGGAGTGGACCTAATTTTTTGAGCATCCTAACTTCACACCTCTAACAGTTGTGCATTAAGTCATGTTTTGTTAGAGCGATGATGTGACATTACATAATTGGTTGCTTTTTAGATGTAAAGAGCATATTTCATTCAACTGTAAGTACTTATAGTCAATACTAAGTGTTATGTCAAAAAATGTCTCCCTAGACTTTTCCCTCCTAGGTTTAGCTCTCGGGTCCCTTGTTTTGCATCATACATGTTCATTTTGACTCCCAGAAGAAAGTGGCCTGAAACCCATGTCACATGGGGCATGAAAGACACTGTGGCATGTAGCCCTACCTTGAAAAAGGACCTATGGACACGGGCACTAGTGCCCTTGTCATGCCCTATTTCAAGCAGGTCCCAAATTTGAATATCAGTTTTGTGACCATTAATTAGGTCCCATGCCAACATCTTAAGTTTGAATTACGAAATTCTTCATGGGAAAGTGTTTAGTTCCATATTTAAGAATGTTTAGGGTTTCATTTGTAAACTAGAAGATGATTGTGAACTTTTAGAAAACTTATTATTTTAGAGCATTCAATATATTCATTGTTATAGAGCAAAGCATTGTTATTGTGTTTGTGATTGTAGATTTAACTTCATCTTCTCATGTGTTGAAGAGTCTTCATCTATGTGAGATCTACACCTCTGAGGTGATATCTATTTATATTTGAATCATTTATCAATTTATTTTGCCTCTACCCCGCAGGGATACACACTCTTTATCTAATAATGGTGTTTGAAAGACTTGAATGTCTCTTCAGGGATTAACTAAGGCAAGCCTCTAAACACCACAACCCCTAACCACTCTCCTTGTGATTGCAGGTTACAGGTGTTGCATCTTGACGGAGTGGAGTTGCAGGGAACAGTAACACAATGTGCAAATTCTGGATCTCTGAAGAAAAGAACTGCTTGGACTCAAGTGCCAATGCCAGTGTCCTTTGATGTTGAAAACACAAAAATCATTTGGACAGTGACAATCAACATCTAAAGAGGCTCTAACATCCTAAAGATCACCATGCCTTGGACACAGGCTCGAGTGCCAGTGTCCTCTGCACATCCTGGAACAAAAATGTAAGATACAGTGAATATCAGTGTCAGAAGGAGATCAAGATTCCATGAAGAAAATACCACCTTAGACAGGGGCACTAATGCTAGTGTCCCCGAGTATTCTACATCTCAAACTTTGAAAAATGGTCAGTAACTAATCTTTGCCTACTACCTTAGTCTGCAAACATTTGTCATGATTCATCATTTAACTTACTGGTTTGCATAATTAGGATTTTAAGGGTATTTGAGCATTAAATCGATACATTAGTTGATAATCTCTGAGTTTCCACATCATTCCAAGTGATAACCTAACCTATAGGTGAATCCTCTTGCAAAAGTGTGATTCAACTCGATTGATATGTCCTTGAATGTTTGTTGCGAAAGGAGAATTTAACCCTTGTATTCATTGTCCCCCTTTTTCATACATAACATTTTGGTGAACCTCTGATTATTTGAATTTTGCACCTTGCTGAGTGTTTTACTCTAGATTTTCAATCATTCATTTTATTGCATTTGAAAATTTACAAAAAAAATTGAAAATTTTGAAAAAATTGGCATCTTAGGCTTGCATTTTGGCATAATTTGAATTAATTTGCATGTAATTCCATTTAATTTTTGTTTTCATTAGATCTAATTTAAATTACAAAAATTCATCAATTAATCATTGGCATTGCATTTTGATGCTTAATTTGTTAAAAATTGCTTGAAATTGTATATTTTTGCATTAGCTAGGGTTTGTAGTTAAAATCTTGTTTCAGATTTTACTACCCTTTTAAAACACTCATTTAGGACTGATTTCTAATTGTAGTGTTGGATCATAGAGTCCTTTTTACAAAAAACCATGTCTAGGGTTTGAAAACCTTGCATTTTCACTAGATTTGGCCTTGTCGTCTCTCTAGAATTACATTATAGGCGTGTTGTGAAGGATATTATTGCATTATTGGATTGATATTGAGCCTATTATTCTCTTCTCCTCTTAAAATTTTTCACAACACCTCTTCTTTTAGTCATTTACATTGAAAAATTGTGAAAAAGGTGAAAAATCAAGCATTTCTAGATCATAAACATACATAGTTTTGCACTTGTTCCTTGCAAAAGCATTGAAAATCTTTCAAAATCTAATTTTGCACACATTTGAATACATATACACATGGCTTATAATAACAACAATAGTGCTAGGCTTCCTCCTAAGCCTTATTTGAAAAGAAGGAGCCCTGAACCTGAAATCACATTTACATCTCATGACAAAACATTTGTAGACAATGAAGGACACCTTACATTACCATGAAGATAATGGAGATTCTGATGAATGGTACACTTATAGATCCTAATTGCACGACTAATGTGATAATGAAAGAGTTTCTCCTTGCACATAATTTGATACAAGATTCCTATGAACCTTTGGATTTAAGGATTAAGACACATAATGGAGCTTTAATGCCTACCTTTGGGAAGATAACTTTATTAGTCATGGTCTCTAATAAAGCCGTGGATCAAGTATTTGAGGTTATCCCTTTATCTAACCTCTTCCGCATAAAACTAGGACACCCATGGTTAAAATATATGAATGTTGTCCCCTCAACTATTCACAATTGTAGAAAATTCCCTTTACATGGACAAGTGCATACTATTCGACGTAAAACATATCAACCTTTGGCAATGGACAACAACTTTACTCTTGATTACTTTTGGCCACAACCTGATAGAGACCCTGAGCCACGAAGAGATCACTCTTTCCTACAATATAGACTATACAAAGAAAAACTTATATCTAGAGTGGCTAGGCCTCCTATGCAAACAACAAGAGATAAACAACCCGCATTAGAACTTCCTAGAAGACAAAGCGAAATAAGAATAAACCAAGATTTTAATGACTATGATGAAATAATTGGTGTGATCGAAGTGGATAAGGAAAAGTTTGATAACTCACCCCATCCATAGAGAAATGGTATCTATGCTAAGGTTCCTCCCCTGTTATCCTTACAAGGATTGAGAGGCATTCGCCAAGAACAAAACACTTCATCAAGACAAATGATATTTAAACGTGATGCTTCCTCCTCTAACATTCAAAAACTGAGGGAAAGGCATGACAAAACTTTTGAAGACATAAGCAACAAGACAAAAAGAAATAGACAAGCAAGATAAAGAAGGAGAAGAAGACAAGCTTTTGCCCAACGAAATGCACCTCAACAAGAAAACATTCCACATAAAAATGAATCAAACCAAGAAGGGTAAATGCGAGGAGATGGGGGAACAAAAATTTGCCACCATCTCCAAACATAAAGCAAAACGTGAGCGCATTATAACGCACTCATGTTTTGCTTTCAATAAAAGAAAAAAAAAATTGTGTTTTGCCCATATGGCTGCGAGCATTCGTTTGATAGTAGTAAAGAAGAAAAGGAGAAATGCGAGCACATTGAAGAAAAGCCTTTTGAATCAAGTTTGATAGAGAAAACAACAAATTCATGATGCCACCTCACCGCCAAAGACATTGTCATGCAAATTTGGAGGCTTCAGCACAAGAAGAAGGTAGGGTTTGACTTATTTTGTTAGTTTGAGAACATTTTTTGAGTTTTGCAATATTTGATTTATTTTTATATTGCATTTACAGTTATTGGAGAAAGATAAAACCTAAATCCACCTGAGAAGGTTGAAAACAACCCCCAAAACCCTCCAAACCCACCTTCACCTCCTTTTAATATAAGGGATAATCAAGAACATTACCTAGGGATAATAGAAGAAAACAAGAAACATCTTCAGACTATTATTAAAACCCTAAAAAATCCAAGTGGAACCACTAATCATAAGAGGACACTTGCAAAATCACTAGAGGAGATTGTTTCTCACACGAATTCGGTGACAAAACAAATCATCGAATTCTAAGACTATAGGGAGAGGTGTCAGCAATTTTATGCCAATGGCTTATCATATGAACAAGTCAAGAATGAAAAAAATACAAAATCTCAATTATGTGGACACTTTACCAATCCTAAAATTGGTCAAAGATTAGAAGAAAGTTGCAAACAGTTTCCTATACATTGGTGTAGGAATGAAGAAATATCCCAACACTTTTGGGATAGATGGTACATGGTCTTTGACGAGTGCCCATGCAATAATGATGAGGTACCACAATATTTCTTGAGGAAACTCTATTGCGAGTTCATCCTCAACAAGATTCTGAATTATTTTGACATTTGTGATTTCTAGGGTAGAGGTGGCGGCTCTGCCCAAGATAGACCTGGGGCTCAATAAGATCAAAACCGTGTGCCTGTACCCCGAGCAAGGCCAGATCGTAGGCCACTCTCTTTGGCTTTGAAGGAGAGTGTTGAGGTGGACACATTACATTCATTGACTACTCTCACCCAAACTCTATCACAGCATGCTGATGATCTTACCCAGGCTGATGAGGGTGTGAGTAGTAGGCGTCATGTGTCCCCACATTTGTGCAGTACATGTGGGAACCTATGTGATTATGGGATGCAGGGCACATGACAGGACTCTCCGCGGGATGCTACGACGCAGGGGTAGGATGATGTGACACAGGGGCAACATCCATTGATGGGGGCATCCATATTGGATGATCTTGTTCTCAGTGATGATCTCTTACAGCATACATTTGGTATTGACTCTCAGGTAATTTGTTACAAGTTTCATTATGATTTAATATATTGTTATTTGAAATTTGTAATTATTTTTATATGATTATCTATATTATAAGTCAAATGTATGTAATTGTCTACGAAATGAATTTCCAGGGTCAAAGTCTTCATCCTACCTTTGTTAGCCATCCACTAGCAGGTTATGAGAGGAGGTCAAGACAGCAGGTATGTAATTTATCACATGATCGTAATTATTGTAGATATGTCAATGGTAATATTATTTTGTGACAATTTGATGATTTCAATAGTCACCGGCAACTGCATTGTATCCTTGGTCCCCTGGATGCCAACCCACCAGTTGTACGGAGGTAAATTTAACCATTTCTAATCATTATGCATTTTTAAACTAATGTTATGTATTTATTTTGTCGATTAATCTTGAACTTGATTTTCAGATGCTAAATCTAGAGACTCCTCTTGATGTTCATGATTCAATGCAGAGAGGCATTGATGTAGCCATAATGTCTACAAATGCTTAAACATGAAAATGTCATAATTTTGTATTTCTTGTTTTATCTCATGTCATTTGATATACATATAAATGATATTTATGTTTAGTCAATTTTGATTCTTGATGCTTCTTACAGTAGGTCACAACTCCAGTCTGTCCAACTATGGATGAAGAAGCTAGAGAAAAGATGATAGAGAGTGATCATGGGTTGGCGGTAAGTGATCAATTACATATGTTCAATGTTATATATTTGATACATTTTCTATACTAATGTGCATATTGTTTGTTTGTATTAACTGGTGCTCCTGGATGAACTTTATTCAAAGAGGTCTACTCGACGGCATAGAGAGGATGAGTCACGGATTGGCTCTCCATCTTCACAGTCAAAGAAGGGCCGCCGATTATTTCATAAAAGTCCATAGGAAACTAATTTTTGGGACATTTTTTGTATGCCTAGATGGCTTTGTAGACATACTTTTGTATGTTAATCCAATGTATATTTTTGTATATTTTCCTATATGGCTTTGTTTGGACATGCCTATATGGCTTTTTATATAAACTAGATGTTATGTTCATGACATTATGTATATGATAGTTTATATTAAATATTTAATATGATAATCAATTATTGTTACAGGAATTTGGTTTTACACGTGCCAATTGCATTTGCTTGAAAGTTTATAAATCATTTTCAAATAATCCATTTTGTGCATATCTTGCAATCATTGAATTATGTGGGACTATGCATTTCTTTGAGGCATCATTTAAAATAGTTCATGTGCCTTGTCTATGCTTCCATACTTTCCATACATGTCTACAAGGGCAACTTTGCAAATACAATACATGTGACAAAATTCCTATATCATTTATGCTTTGATGGTTGTCCACACCATGTTCTCTAGATCCCATTAAAGCATAGGCAAGGAGGATACTAGCTAAGGTTGTGGAATTTTTCTTTACACCTGGCAATCGCATTTGCTTGAAAGTTTCTAATGCCTTATCAAAAAATCCATTTTGTTCATATCTTGCAATCATTGCATTCAATGAGGTGGCATTTCTTTGGGGCATCATGCCAAACAGTTCACATGTGTTGTTTATGCTTCCACACTTTGCATACATGTATTTGAGGGCAGTTGCAACTACAACATCTGATAGAATTCCCATATCCTTCATGCTTTGATGGATGTCCATACCATGTTCCAAAGATCCCATTTTGGCCCAAGCAGGGAGGATGCTGGAAAAGGTTATGGAATATGGATTTAGACCTACCAACTCTATTTGTTTTAAAGCATCTAAATCCTTTTCAACAAATCCATTTTGTGCATATCCTACAATCAAGGCATTCCATTAGATGGCATCTCTGTGAGGTGTTCTGTCAAATAGTTCATCTGCCTTGTCTATGATTCCACATTTTGCATACATGTCTCTCAATACAGTTGCAACTACAACATCTGATACAATTCCCATATCCTTCATGCTTTGATGGATGTCCATACCCTGTTCTAATGACCTGATTTTGGCACATGCAAGGAGGATGCTGGCAAAGGTTGTGGAATTTGGATTTACACCTGCCAATTACATTTTCTTGAAAGTGTCTAAAACCTTTTCAAAAAATCTATTGTATGCATATCCTACAATCATGGCATTCCATGAGACGACATTTATTTGAGGTGTTATGTCAAACAGTTTATATTCCTTATCTATGCTTCCACATTTTGCATACATGTCTCTAAGGGCAGTTGCAACTACAACATCTAACAAAACTCCCATATGTTTTATCCTTTTGATGGATGTCCATTTTGGCATAGGCAAGGAGGATACTGGCTAAGGTTGTGGAATTTTGCTTTACACCTGCCAATCACATTTGCTTGAAATTTTCTAATGCCTTATCAAAAAATCCATTTTGTTCATATCTTGCAATCATTGCATTCAATGAGGTGACATTTCTTTGAGGCATCATGCCAAACAGTTCATGTGCCTTGTCTATGCTTCCACACTTTGCATACATGTCTCTAAGGGCAGTTGCAACTACAACATCTGATAGAATTCCCATATCCTTCATGCTTTGATGGATGTCCATACTATGTTCCAAAGATCCCATTTTGGCAGAGGCAGGGAGAATGCTGGCAAAGGTTGTGGAATATGGATTTACACCTACTAATTGTATTTGCTTTAAAGTGTCTAAATCCTTTTCAACAAATCCATTTTGTGCATATCCTACAATCAAGGCATTCCATTAGATGACATCTCTGTGAGGTGTTCTATTGAATAGTTCATGTGCCTTGTCTATGATTCCACATTTTGCATACATGTCTCTCAATGTAGTTGCAACTACAACATCAGATACAATTCCCATATCCTTCATGCTTTGATGGATGTCCATACCTTGTTCCAATGACCTAATTTTGGCACATGCAAGGAGGATGCTAGCAAAGGTTGTGGAATTTGGATTTACACCTGCCAATTACATTTTCTTGAAAGTGTCTAAAACCTTTTCAAAAAATCCATTGTATGCATATCCTACAATCATGGCATTCCATGAGACGACATTTATTTGAGGTGTTATGTCAAACAGTTTATATTCCTTATCTATGCTTCCACATTTTGCATACATGTCTCTGAGGGCAGTTGCAACTACAACATCTAACAAAATTCCCATATGTTTTATCCTTTTGATGGATGTCCATTTTGGCATAGGCAAGGAGGATACTAGATAAGGTTGTGGAATTTTTCTTTACACCCACCAATCACATTTGCTTGAAAGTTTCTAATGCCTTATCAAAAAATCCATTTTGTTCATATCTTGCAATCATTGCATTCAATGAGGTGACATTTCTTTTGGGCATCATGCCAAATAGTTCACGTGCCTTGTCTATGCTTCCACACTTTGCATAAATGTCTCTGAGGGCAGTTGCAACTACAACATCTGATAGAATTCCCATATCCTTCATGCTTTTATGGATGTCCATACCATGTTCCAAAGATCCCATTTTGGCACAGGCAGGGAGGATGCTGGCAATGGTTGTGGAATATGGCTTTACACCTACCAACTATATTTTCTTTAAAGTGTCTAAATCATTTTTAACAAATCCATTTTGTGCATATCCTATAATCAAGGCATTCCATTAGATGGCATCTATGTGAGGTGTTCTATCGAATAGTTCATGTGCCTTGTCTATGATTCCACATTTTGCATACATGTCTCTCCATGCAATTGCAACTACAACATCTAATACAATTCCCATATCCTTCATGCTTTGATGGATGTCCATACCCTATTCCAATGACCTGATTTTGGCACATGCAAGGAGGATGCTGGCAAAGGTTGTGGAATTTGGATTTACACCTGCCAATTGCATTTTCTTGAAAGTGTCTAAAACCTTTTCAAAAAATCCATTGTATGCATATCCTACAATCATGGCATTCCATGAGATGACATTTATTTGAGGTGTTATGTTAAACAGTTTATATTCCTTATCTATGCTTCCACATTTTACATACATGTCTCACAGGGCAGTTGCAACTACAACATCTAACAAAATTCCCACATGTTTTATCGTTTTAATGGATGTCCATTTTGGCATAGGCAAGGAGGATACTGGCTAAGGTTGTGGAATTTTTCTTTACACTCGCCAATCACATTTGCTTGAATGTATCTAATGCCTTATCAAAAAATCCATTTTGTTCATATCTTGCAACTATTGCATTCAATGAGGTGACATTTCTTTTGGGCATCATGCCAAATAGTTCATGTGCCTTGTCTATGCTTCCACACTTTGTATACATGTCTTTGAGGGCAGTTGCAACTACAACATCTTATACGATTCCCATATCCTTCATGCTTTGATGGATGTCCATACCATGTTCCAAAGATCCCATTTTGACACAGGCAGGGAGGATGTTGGCAAAGGTTGTAGAATATGGCTTTACACCTACCAACTGTATTTTCTTTAAAGTGTCTAAATCCTTTTCAACAAATCCATTTTGTGCATATCCTACAATCAAGGCATTCCATTAGATGGCATCTCTATGAGGTGTTCTGTCGAATAGTTCATGTGCCTTGTCTATGATTCCACATTTTGCATACATGTCTCTCAATGCAGTTGCAACTACAACATCTGATACAATTCCCATATTCTTCATGCTTTGATGGATGTCCATACCCTGTTCCAATGACCTGATTTTGGCACATGCAAGGAGGATGCTGGCAAAGGTTGTGGAATTTGGATTTACATCTGCCAATTGTATTTTCTTGAAAGTGTCTAAAACCTTTTCAAAAAATCCATTGTATGCATATCCTACAATCATGGCATTCCATGAGATAACATTTATTTGAGGTGTTATGTCAAACAGTTCATGTTCCTTGTCCATGCTTCCACAGTTTGCATACATGTCTCACAGGGTAGTTGCATAAATGGGTTTGTACCACAAACTTCATTATCAATTCCCATTATAAAGTGGTAAATTCTATTGCAAGGTTTGATAGATCAAGTTCATATTATGAACTTCACAATGAATATCCTTCCTATCAGCTATAATAGGACTGTTATAATAGTTTGAACAACAATTTAGAACTCCCCTGCCTTACTCAAAATCATCAAGAGGTATAGTCAAAATCATGTCAAATGTGTCATAAAAGTCTTTCTCCATCCTCATTGGTGCAGGAGCACCTTCACAATGTTGGTCAAATGTTGTAAATAAGAGTCTTTAGTGATTTTTGTATGTCCAAGTCATATTTTATTTGGTGCTATAAGGTCTAACTAAGTCCATATTGAGTGTATTTATGCCATTTAGTGGTCTAGGTGTGAAATTTTGTCATAGACACTTCATAATCTAGGAAAGAACATTCTCTCATCATACTGAAAACTCCATGAAACCATGATGAAACAATGAAGCACCATGTCGAAGGTTCATGGCTGTTGTAGGTTTGATAAAACTCATTTTTATGATGCCCAGGTTGTCCTATACATGCATAAGTTTCATAACTTCTGAAAAATCAATCTGTAGTTCATTTTCTTGACCCATGGAAAAAATTATAACCGACGTCCCAAAGTCTAGACAATTATGTAGTAACAAAGGACAATTAGCAAAGGTGGTAGGAGTGACATTTTGCATTCCATATCTCATGGGACCAAACAAACTTTGCCAATGCATCGGGGTGGGCAGGTAAATGCTAGGGGAGGTCTCGTTTTGTGTGCCAAGCGTCGCATTCATTCGAGCCAGCAGGCTACCGGCAAAGTCCCTTAAGCGCCCTAAGAGGAAAAAACTACCAAACTTTGACGGGACAGTTCTCAAAATTCGTGGTAGCTGGGAACATTCTGTTTAGACTTATAGGTGCATGTGGGGTTCGTCCACAATAACTTCTCTCAATTTTGTTCAACTCTAGTCCATTTGAACGTGCCGAAATCAAACGTATTCTTGCAAAATGCTTCAGTTTCATGTAGTGGAAAGGTGCTAGGAGTGAAATTTTGCATTCCATAGCTCATGGGTCTGAACAGACTTCACCAATGCGTCGGGGTGGGCAGGTAAATATCAAGGGAGGTCTTGTTTCATGTGCCAAGCATCGTATTCTTTTGGGGCAGCAGGCTACCGGCAAAGTCCCTTAAGCGCACTAAGAGGAAAAAATTGCCAAACTTTGACGGGACAATTCTTAGAATTAGTGACAGCTGGGAACATTCTATTTGGACCTATAGGTGCATATGGGGTCTATCCACAATAACCTCTCTTAGTTTCATTCAACTCCAGTCCATTTGATCGTGTCAAAATCAAACGCACTCTTGCAAAATGCTTCAGTTTCATGCAGTGGAAAGGTGCTAGGAGTGAAATTTTGCATTCCATAGCTCATGGGTTCAAATAGACTTCATCGACATGTCAGGCTGGGTAGGTATATGATAGGCGAGGTTTCATTTTGTATGCCAAGCGTCGCATTCATTCAGGGCAGCAGGCTACCGGCAAAGTCCCTTAAGCGTCCTAAGAGGAAAAAACTACCAAACTTTGACGAGATAGTTCTCAGAATTCATAGTAGCTAGGAACCTTTCATTTGGACCTATAGGTGCACGTGGGGTCCATCCACAATAACCTCTCTCGGTTTCGTTCAACTCCAATCTGTTTAACCATGCCAAAATCAAACACATTCTTGCAAAATGCTTTAGTTTCATGCAGTGGAAAGGTGCTAGGTGCCATATTTTTTATTTTGCTCATTGTGGGACCAAATGGACTATGCCAACACATCGGGGTGGGCAGGTAATTGGTAGGGAAGGTCTTGTTTCATGTGTTAAGCGTCCTAGTTGTTTAGGGCTGTAAGCTACCAACAAAGTAGAAAGTTGCTAACACTAAAATTTTGCATTCCACAAGTCTTGGGGGTGAACGGACTGCACCAACACATCTGGGTGGGTGGGTAAATGCTATGGGAGGTCTCGTTTCATGCATCAAGCACCGCAGTCGTTCGAGACAGTAGGCTACCGACAAAGTCCCTGAAGATCCCTAAGACGAGAAAATTATCAAACTTTGATGGGGAAGTTCCTAAAATTTGTGACAGCTTGGAACCTTCTATTTGGACCTACAAGTGCATGTGGAGTCCATCCACAATAACCTCTCTCAGTTTTGTTCAACTCCAGTCCATTTGACCATGCCGAAATCAAACACATTCTTGCAAAATGCTTCAGTTTCATGCAATGGAAAGGTTGCCATGTGCCATATTTTTTGTTCTGCTCATTGTGGGGCCGAACAAACTATGTCAACACGTCGAGGTGGGCAGCTAATTGGTAGGGAAGGTCTCATTTCGTGTGCCAAGCATCCCAGTCATTCGGGGTTATAAGCTACCGACAAAGTAGAAAGTTGCTAACACTAAAATTTTGCATTCCATAGGTCTTGGGGGCGAACGGACTACACCAACATGTCCAGGTGGGTGGGTAAATGCTAGGGGAGGTCTCATTTCATGCGCCAAACACCACAGTCATTCAAGACAGCAGGCTACCAACAAAGTCCCTAAAGATCCCTACGACGAGAAAATTATCAAACTTTGACGGGGCAGTTCTCATAATTTGTGGCAGATGGGAACCTTTTATTTAGACCTACAAGTGCATGTGGAGTTCATCCACAATAACCTCTCTCAGTTTTGTTCAACTCCAGTCCGTTTGACCGTGCCGGAATCAAACGCATTCTTACAAAATGCTTCAGTTTCATGCAATGGAAAGGTTGCCAGGTGCCATATTTTTTGTTCTGCTCATCGTGGGGCTGAATGAAATACGTCAACATGTCGGGGTGAGCAGGTAATTGGTAGGGAAGGTCTTGTTTCATGTGCCAAGCATCCCAGTTATTCGGGGCTATAAGCTACTGACAAAGTAGAAAGTTGCTAACACTAAAATTTTGCATTCCACAGGTCTTAGGGGTGAACAGACTGCACCAACACATCTGGGTGGGTGGGTAAATGCTAGGGGAGGTCTCATTTCATGCGCCAAGCACCGCAGTCATTCAAGACAGTAGGCTACCGATAAAGTCCCTGAAGATCCCTAAGACAAGAAAATTATCAAACTTGGACGGGGCAGTTCTTAGAATTTGTGGTAGCTGGTAAACTTCTTTTTGGACCTACAAGTGCATGTGGATTCCATCCACAATAACCTCTCTCAGTTTTGTTCAACTCCAGTTCGTTTGACTGTGCCGGAATCAAACACATTCTTGTAAAATGCTTCAATTTCATGCAATGGAAAGGTTGCCAAGTGCCATATTTTTTGTTCTTCTCATCGTGGGGCCGAATGAACTACACCAACATGTCGAGGTAGGTGGGTAATTGGTAGAGAAGGTCTCATTTTGTGCGCCAAGCATCCCAGTCGTTTGGGGTTGTAAGCTACCGATAAAGTAGAAAGTTGCTAACACTGAAATTTTGTATTCCATAGGTCTTGGGGGTGAACGGACTGTACCAACATGTCTGGGTGGGTGGGTAAATGCTAGGGGAGGTCTCGTTTCATGCGCCAAGCACCACAGTCATTCGAGACAACAGGCTACCGACAAAGTCCCTGAAGATCCCTAAGACGAGAAAATTGTCAAACTTTGACGGGGTAGTTCTTAGAACTTGTGGTAGCTAGGAACCTTCTATTTTGACCTACAAGTGCATGTGGAGTCTGTCCACAATAACCTCTCTCAGTTTTATTCAACTCCAGCTTGTTTGACCGTGCCAGAATCAAACGCATTCTTGCAAAATGCTTCAGTTTCATGTAGTGGAAAGGTTGCCAGGTGCCATATTTTTTTTTATACTCATTGTGGGGTGAAACGGACTATGCTAACTCATTGGGTTGGGAGGGTAAATGGTAGGGAAGGTCTCGTTTCATGAGCCAAGCATCCCAGTCGTTCAGGGCTGTAAGCTACCGATAAAGTAGAAAGTTGCTAACACTAAAATTTTGCATTACACAGGTCTTGGAGCTGAACGGACTTTGCCAACGCATCGGGGTGGGTGGGTAAATGTAGGGGAGGTCTCATTTGTAGGTTCAAGTGTCTCAGTCGTTCTGGGCTACAAGCTACTGACAAACTCAAAAGGTGCTAGCTGGCGGTAGCTTAAAGGCCAGAATGACTGGGATGCTTGGCACACAAAATGAGGCCTCCCCTAGCATTTAGTCACCCACCTAGACACATTGGTGCAATCCGTTCACCCCCAAGACCTGTGGAATGCAAAATTTTAGTGTTAGCAACTTTCTACTTTGTCAGAAGCTTACAGCCCCGAATGACTGGGATGCTTGGCGCAAGAAATGAGGCCTCCCCTAGCATTTACCCACCCACCCCGACGTGTTGGTGTAGTCCATTCAGCCCCATGATGAGCAGAACAAAAAATATGGCACCTGGCAACCTTTCCACAGCATGAAACTGAAGCATTTTGCAAGAATGTGTTTGATTTCAGCACGATCAAACGGACTGGAGTTGAACAAAATTGAGAGAGGTTATTGTGGATGGACCCCACATGCACCTATAGGTCTAAACAGAATGTTCCCAACTACCACAAATTTTGAGAACTATTATGTCAAAGTTTGGTAGTTTTTTCGTCTTAGGGCGCTTAAGGGACTTTGCCGGTAGCCTGCTGCCCTGAACAAATGTGACACTTGGCACATGAAACGAGACCTCCCTTGGCATTTACCCACCCACCCCAATGCATTGGTGAAGTATGTTCAGACCCACGAGCTATGGAATGCAAAATCTCACTCCTAGCACCTTTCCACAGCATGAAACTGAAGCATTTTGCAAGAATGCATTTGATTTCGGCACGGTCAAACGGATTGGAGTTGAATGAAATCGAGAGAGGTTATTGTGGATAGACCCCACGTGCACCTATAGGTCCAAACAGAATGTTCCCATCTACCACAAATTCTGAGAACTATCCCATCAAATTTTGGTAGTTTTTTCCTCTTAGGGCGCTTAAGGGACTTTGCCGGTAGCCTACTGCCCCGAACAAATGCGACGCTTGGCATATGAAATGAGACCTCCCCTAGCATTTACCCACCCACCCCAATGCATTGGTAAAGTCCGTTCAAACCCACTAGCTATGGAATGCAAAATGTCACTTCTAGCACCTTTCCACTGCATGAAACTAAAGCATTTTGCAAGAATGTGTTTGATTTCGGTACGATCAAACGAACTAGAGTTGAATGAAACCGAGAGAGGTTATTTTGGATGGACCCCACATGCACCTATAGGTCCAAATAGAACATTCCCAGCTACCATGAATTTTGAGAACTGTCCCGTCAAAGTTTGGTAGTTTTTTCCTCTTAGGGCGCTTAAGGGACTTTGTGGGTAGCCTACTGCCCTGAACAAATGCGATGCTTGGCACACGAAACGAGACCTCCCCTGGCATTTATCCACCCACCCCGATGCGTTGGCAAAGTTCGTTTGGACCCACGAGCTATGGAATGCAAAATGTCACTCCTAGCACCTTTCCAAACATGAGGAAGAACCACAACCCAATCTAACTCCTAAAAGCATGAAGACACTAAGAACACTAAAGACATGGAGGACAAAGAAGCATGAAGACAATTTCTAAATCCTATCATGGGAAGAACCACAACCCAATCTAACTCCTGAAAGCATGACATGTTATGATGAAGAAGCACAACCAAAATCCAATGATCCAATGGCATGAACCAATGACATAAACAACTATGTCCTACTATTGTAACATGATAAACATGAATGTTATAAACTAACATCCAAACCCTTTGACATGAATCTTGATATGACATGAGTGAAACACGAGTGAATAGGATTAAGACCAATTAGGATCAACTTCATCTATTACTTAGATCTAACCTCATGAAACAAATCAAATGAAATGTACATGAAATATATAACATCACTTATGTAATCAATCACTTACCGCCATCTGATGATCAATCTCCATCATCTTTTCTCAAGCTTCTTTATTCATAGTTGGATGGACTAGAGTTGTGACCTCCTGTGAGAAGCATCAAAAAGAAAAATTGACTAAACATAAATATACTGGAGGGAAGCAATTCATAGTACTATTTATATACAAAATAAAGTACATGTAACCATCTAGGAAAGTTTTATGCATACTTACAAATTAATCCAACGAACCATCTGGGTCTTCTCTACTCTTTATTGTGTCATGTATGGCCTCATGGTAAGAGTCACGCACCTTCCACAAGGTCTTGTTCAAAGGTCTACCTCGATATTGTATCAAATGAACATTGGTTGCCACGACAAGGTTGGAGAAATGAAGAATCTTTCGATGCGTGTCAAAGTCCTCAAACAGCCAAACATTAAGACTCTTATGTGGGTACCTTCTAAGCCATGTTCCAGTAACGACCACTGAGCCTATAGGGTATTTGATGTTTTCTCCATCTGTAAATTGGGGCCTCCAATTTCTTTTTGGTCTCAACACAAGGACACAAGTAATAATCTATTCCCTCTTCGTTATCTTCATCTGCAATAAATGCATAAACATGCCCTACAATGATATGTGTAGCAAATTAGATAAAATTTCCACAACATTACAAAAATACTACAAAGTTTAAAATAACATTAAGAATTTCAAATTTAACTATGCAAGTAGATATATTACCTAGTTCAACTATATCTGGTATGTGGTTAAAGTCAACTGATGATTCCATCTCTGTCAATCCTAGTGTCGTCAGGGGTCGATACGTGTCAAGTGGGCAAAGATAACTAAATTGTCATTTGTCAACCCACTCCCTTGAATCACACTCATTCCAGGCTTGAATTGTACATGCAGAACAAAAGCACGCCATCTTTTGCGTATGTATACTCCATGAACCTGCAATTGAGCTTTTGATAGAGTGTAGCTCACTTGATCCTGTTAGTGTACAACCGTCCTCATATGGTGCAATGTTAGTATCATCTATCAACCAAAAAATCTACGAATTGAAGACTTACCTTGATTACCTGGACCCATCGAAGCATTACACCACTGGACGATTGATTTTGCATCTGTCAGCTTTGCATTGTCTTTATAATTTAAATGTTCTCATGTTATGGCTCTTTTGATACACGCTCATGCACCATCATGCTCCCCCTTCCCATGCCCGACCTCACAAAAGTTTCACATATGTTGAACACCTATAATATTATGCCTTCTACTCAGCCAATAGAAATTCTGTTAGTTCTTGAATTGTGAGGCACATTTATCTAACCATATGATATGTTGACTGAATGATATGCCCCTTCTAGCCAGATCATTGTAGAACACTTGAAAACAACCTTGCACGAACTCTGCGGAATGCATGTGATCATCGCTTATATAAAAATGATATTCCCTTATGATATTTTTGTCATCCTCTGTACTATCATTCGCATGAATGAATGCGATGTGCACAAATATAGAAACCTGTGTTGAGTTATAATATTGGGATTGCACCTCACACTGTGGCTGTAGACTGTAGTTCTCTGCAAAGTCGATGACTGAAACAATGCTACCAATTGGAAACGTGTCCTTGCATAACTTGAATTGCAAGTCCAACCATCGATCTCTATAGGCATGTCTTACATACTCATACATTATGTTGTCACAAAATATAGGCATAAACTAATACACTGGAATCTTCTGAATAACATATTCACACCTCTTTGCTTCTTTACCATCTCTTGTATTGTATGCCACTATTTTATACTTGCCGAACTCTACTAGTTCGTTTCCAACCACATGTGTTATTTCCATATGTTCACATATTGGCATACGTTCCAAGCCACCGCAATGCTAACGTGTGTCATCCAAGCATAATTTCTTGTAGAATAATTGACCTTCCTCTCTATCACATAAAATCATTGATATGAAGTCTCTTGAGGTAGTTGGTGGGGCACGTATGCCACAATCCTGCAAAACATTGTTAGTATGGAAATCTAAACATATAGACTGATAAACATCAAAATGGTTAGAAAATTCAATATGTAATCTACAACAAGTAGTGCATGTGTGATTTATTTTGACAAAGAAAGGTTTTAGCATTTCAAAATATCTTTGAGAAATTTTAATTTGAGGATACTTCTCTAGAAATTTACCAAAAAACTTTGTTTGAGTCATATCCAAAAAATGCTTTGGATGTGGCTCACAGTTTCGACTACCGATTCTCTTTCTTAGCACATCCCTTTGATTCAGAGATACCCTTGTGTAATTCTTCCAAAAGTCTTCAATTAGTGATCTTAAAGCTTCGACAACAACTTTGTCTTTTCATGGGAGTCTCTCAGAGAATGCCCACAATTCATTAGTGCTTGGATCCTCAACTTTTTGACATCTTCCAATGGCTCTCATTAGAGTTTTTATATTTATTTTTATTTGTTGACTTGTCTTTCTAATGAGGCGAGCTTTTTTTGTTTGTTGGCTTACAATTGTCAATGTAATGACACGTCAAGTGACATTACTATCCTTGGTGCGTGAGGTGGAACCCACACTCTCATACGCACTCATTAGATTCTTGACAATTGATTTTTCACTTGATGCATTCGATGTTCTTAGGCCAAGAATCTTCATAGTGGGCCTAAATTTCAGATTTCTCATCAGTTCAACAAAGAGTTGACATCTTCTGGTTTCATTTAAATTCTCAAAGAATAATTTCCATATCTTATTTGCATATCTTTAGCGAGTGCGCATGGGAATCTTATTCTACATGGGCTCCAATACATTCTCATCAATATCAATTAGAAACTTAGGCCTCCTATGCAAAATTATAGGAGGAATTTTATTTGGTAAAGTAGACTGAACATTAGGAATCTCTTCAATATTTACTTGAGATGGGATAGATGACGTACCTTCGATTGGAGGTGAAAAGGTTTAAAATGATGTACCTTCAACTTGCGGTGTGAATGATGGCGTGTGACCAACTTGAGAAGAAAATGTAGATGTGCCTTCTACTTCACCTTGTGAAAGATGGAGTGTCTCCAATTCGAGAAGATAATGATGGTGTTCCTTCAACTTGACCTGTGGACAATGGAGTGCCTCCAACTTGGAGATTCACTTTCCTCATTGCATGGAGGTTTTGCATTCATTCCCTTTGTGCCACCAATTCCATCTCTTTCTTAGCTTCGTTAGACATGTCACGTTTCTCTTCAATTGGCAATGGTGGAATATCTTCTTGTATGGTTGACAATTTCCTACTTTCCTGAATTTGCCTCATTCTTTCTCTTTTCCTCTCATTCTCAGCTTCACGCTCTTTTGGTGTTAGAGTCTTTTCTCATTTCCTTAGCATGATGATGATTTCTACAAGCATGAATAATAAGACAATGATCATTATAAATTTTATAATGACAATGAATAGCACAGTCAGAATGAATAACAAGGTTTTACAAACTTCTAAATAAGACACCTCATATCAAGACTTCTTGAAGATACATAAGTCATGGAGTATGCATTTGAACACACATATACACTTGAATCTAGTTTGAATAGAAGAGAGGAGGATGAACTTGGAGGAAGAAATAAGAATTTATACTATATTTTTCTGTTGTAACTCATTATACCCTGTTTTCATGCATTTTCCAAGTGGAAAGGGTGGCTAAATAGTGGTTCTTTGTGAATTTGAATGCACCCTAGCCAAGTAAGTGTTCCTATAGCATATGCATGCCTATTTAAAGGTGAATCAAGTGTTAGTTTGTTTTGGGTCAGAGTGGATATGAGATTTTCATTAAAACCCCCTTATTTGTGAAGAAATGAAGGGTTTTCTAGTTGACACCCTAGATCAGCATGGCTATACTAACCAATGGTGGAATTTGAAGTTTTGTGACATATAGATCTACTTTTTTGGGGTTTGGAGTGGTTATTGAATGATCCTAGGGTAGTTGCTTTGTTAATTGGACCAAGTTAGGCCTATTTCTAGAGAGGGCCAGTCATAGAACTCACATTTTTCATGGAAAAAGGGCATGGAATCTTTTGATATATTGTTCTACTCCATAATGGGTGTCTAAATACTTTTTGGTTTGTGGGTTGGCTGAGTTTACACAAAGTTATGCACATTTTTCAAGTTTGGAAGGCTATTAGGCCTTAAGGAGTGATTTGTGGATCAGACATTGGTTGATGTTTCCAGGCACTAAAAGTGACAAAATTAGTTTGAATACATTATATTGACATGGTGTATGCTTGTGTTAGGGTTGGGGAATAGCTTAGAGCCCTTATGCCTTATGATGCCCTTAAGCACGTAGTTGGGCCATTGCAAGATTTTGGTTTATGGTTGAGTTGATTTGTGAAATATGGTATCAATGCTTTGAATTCGTTCTTGTGTCTGTATCATAAATGATCATGCCAATTGAATGTGAGTGTGGATTTGGGAGTTTGGCAACCTAAATAAGGACTGTTTACTAAGTTTAGAGATCTGTGGAAAGTTTGAAGAAGTAGAAAGCTGAAGTAGTAAATTGTAGAATGATGCACAAAGCAAACACCACTAAGGAGCATATTTTCTATATCAAGGATGGAAAAAGAAGTAACTCTCCAAAACTAAGGGAAGAGAAAGGCCAAAACAAACTCAAAGAAGATAACAAACAAGTTGATTTGAGTATGTACAAAGCTAACAACTATGGGTCTTATTTCAAGGTTGGAGGATATTATTATGACAAGTGTTCGAAGCTTCATCTAGAGATTCACCCAAATGACAAATGCAAGAGTAAGCAACCACAAAGGAAAAAAAATCACACTAAAACATCAAATTCAAATAGAGAACAACTCTCACATGAGTCTACATCAACATTTAATGATGTCAGTATGTAATGATCTACTTGGATAGAGTATTTACTTGATTTTCAAAGGAGATAGGTGTGAGTTTCTTTCATTTGTAGGGGCATTTGATTAGCACTCCAAGTTTTTCCTATGGATTGAGTTGGGTTCAAGTTTTTCACTTGTAGGGCAAGCAAATAGTATGTTTCAATCACTATGGGTGAGTATGAGAAGTATGGCCACTTGGAGGTCAAGAAAGGAGAAGGAAAATAGAGAATGTAAGAGCTAGTGATGACATGTTTTGGGTCTTGTAAGCATGCACATTTGTGTTCCATAGTAACGTAAATGTTGTAGCATGTAACATAGATGACTTGTATCATGTTGTAGTATAACAGTGATGGTTTTCATTATTGTAATATGCACAAACTCTTATCTCAACTGTAACATGTGCATAGTTGTAGGAAGAGAACTCTTTACACATTCATTGTAAACAATGTATAAATGTATGAATATCATTGTACATAGATGCAATAAGAAGGACCACTTTGTAATAAATTATAACTTTCATAGCATTGTAAAATGACCTTCAAATGCAAGGAGGATCATACATGGCAGCAGGGTTATATAAAGACTATGATAGTGGACTGTTATATAGACTTACATGACTATCCTACACTCATGAAAACCTCCTTTCTGTTGTTTTATCTCCTTGTAACTCCCTTTGTATCATCTTATGTCATCCTAAGGCAAAAATTAAGAGTCTTCCAAAATCAATTTTGGCTCCATGTATACACTCGAATATGAGTATGACAAACAATTGTTCACTAAAATTATTTTATTAAGTATTTGATAATGTTTTTCTCTTGTATAGCTGAAAATAGGTGAAATAAAGGCATGAAGGGCAGAAACAAGGTGGAAACATAAAGAATTTGGAGTCTCTTTGACTGAACTAACTGATATACCTAGACACATATATGTCAAGAAGAACATAAAGAACATAAAAGCATAAAGACATAAAGACATTTAAAGACATAAAGAACATAAGAACATATATATGTGAATTAAAATTGAACATACCTTAGAATTCAATATTATAGTTGACCAATTCTCCAAAAGATGGCTTCAAAATCCTCAAATTCTTGTTTTTCTCAAGTTTTAATATGAATTCTATATAATTCTAGAATAGGATTAGTAAAATTTATGTAAAAAACAAACATATATCATCACATTCGATCTATATATCAATGGTAATTAGCTTTGAAACAAAATCACACATGAAACATGAAACTTTCAATTTAAATAATCAAATTTTCTCCAAAAACATGAAAAATCATTTCTTCTATGTTGAAAAAACAAAAAAAGGTGGTGGATTCATATAAAAATGATTCTCAATTAGTCAACCAACAGGAAAAGCATTTTTTTGTCCAATATACTCCTGAAAAGCAGGAATAACATGCATTTGGGGTCTGAAACATGGATCCCACATGCCTTTTTACCATTTTCCATGCTTCCAATAACGTGATCGCGTTATGGGAAGCATGATAACATAAAGGTAACCTTGTATCTACATGAGAGAGTCTCTCTCTCTCTCTCTTCATTTTTTTATCCTATATATAAAGAAGGATTGGGAGACATGGAGAGATAGAGAGGGACATGGAGATAGAGAGGATAGGTGGATATATAGACGGGGAAAGGGAGAGATGGGGATCGAGATAGAGAAAGGGGTCTATAGAGGGAGAAAGATAGAGATACATATATAGAGAGAGGGGAGATATAGGGAGATAGATCTAACAAGGGAGAGATAGATAAGGAAATACAAAGAGAGAGCTAGAGAGCGGCATATTAAGAGATGGGGTTATGAGGATAGATAGATCGATAGGGAAAGAGATCAAGAGATGTCTAGAGACATAGGGAGAGAGATTTCAAGAGGTAGAAGGATGGGGAGAGAGATAAAGAGGAGGAGAGAGAGATAGCGAGGAATAGATTAAGAGATAGGGATCCATATGTCCAAAGAGATAGAGATAGGGAACCCTATTCTCCCCTCTACCTAAACCATAAACCTAAACCTCGAAACCATAAACCCTAAACCCTTAATAATGCCCCTAACCCCTAACCCTAAACCCTAAAATCCAGCAACCCTAAACCCCTAAACCCCTAAGGTCCCTAAACCATAAAACCTGGAAGCAAAGGTAGGTATAGTTAGAGAGAGGGATAGAGGAGACAAAGATATCTCTCCCAAGCTTGGTCTCCTTTGTATCTCCCTATTCGCCTCTCTACCTAAACCATAAACCTAAACCTCTAAACCTTAACCCCTAACCCCTAAACCCTAAATAATGTCCCTAAACCCTAACCCCTAACCCCTAAACCCTAAAAATGAGCAACCCTAAACCCCAAAACCCCTAAGGTCCCTAAACCATAAAACCTAGAAGCAACCCTAAACCTCTATCTCCCTATCTCTCCCAATCTCTATAATGTGAAAACATGAAAACATTAAGCTTTCATTCCAACCAAATTCATTCCTAATCAATCCCAAAACATCCCTAATCCATTCAATTTCATCTCTAATCATCCCTAAACCACTTCTAATCAGCCCTAAACCACTTCACACCATCCCAAATCACATCCAAATCAATTTTACTTCATCCCTAATCATTTTCCAATCAACCTAGATTTCATCTCAAATACCATCGCTAAACTATTCCTAAATCATTCTATTCATTCCCTAATCAGCACTAAACCACTTCAAACCATCCCTAAAACCATTCTAATCATTCCCAAATCATTCCTAATCTAGTCCTTTTCACCTCTCATCATCCCTAAACCAATCCATTTCATCCCCAATCCATCCCAAATCAATCTAAGCTCCATCTCAAACAATCCCAAAAAAATCAAAACCAAACAAATACCTCACTAGTAGCCATTAGAAGATCATAGTGTCAATCTGTTAGTCATTTGCGCCATTTTGTATATCGTATGTGCTAGTATGCTCCTTAGTAGCACCTACCTATCAATCACAAACATCATTCTACACCTAGCCAGTCACAGGTGTCATTCTACCCTCTTCCAGACACAGGAGCCATCATAACATCATAAGCGCCAATATGTTAGTCATTTACACCATTCTATACATCATATATGCCAACCATAAACCCTAAACCTGATCAACCCTAAACCCTTATCTCCTTGTCTCTATCATCCCTCTACCTCTGAATCTCTCAGCCTATGTCTTTGGCTATGTCCATCACCCTCTATCTCCCTATCTCTCCCTCTCTAAACTCCTAACCCCTAAACTCTAAACCCGATCAACCCTAAACCCATATATCCTTGTCTCTATCATCTCTCTACCTCTCAATCTCTTTGGCTATATCTCTAGCCATGTCCCTCACCTCTATCTCCATATCTCTCCCTCTCTAAACTCCTAACCCCTAAACCCTAAACCTGATCAACCCTAAACCCTATCTCCTTGTCTCTATCATCTAGGTCTACCTCTCAATCTCTCTACTTATGTCTCTAGCCATGTCCCTCACCCTCTATCTCCCTATGTCTCCCCTCGATCTCCTCTATATCTCCCTATCAGTCCTCTCTCTCTAAACCCTAACCTAAACCTCTAAACCTTAACCCCTAACCCCTAAAACATAAACCTTAAGTTATCCTAAATAATGCCCCTAAACCCTAACCCCTAACCCCTAAACCCTAAAACTGAGCAACCCTAAACCCCAAACCTCTAAACCATAAACCCTAGAAGCAACTCTAAACCTCTATCTCCCTAGATCTCTCCCAATATCTATTGATCCCCTCACTCTCTCTCTCTCTCTAAACCCTAACCCCTATTTACCCTAAACCCGAGCAACCCTAAATCCTAACACCTAAACCCTAACCCCTAAACCATAAACCATAAACCTAAGCAACCGTAAACCCCTAAACCCTATTTGTAATTCCCCTAAACCCTAACCCAAAACCCTAAACCCTAAACTTGAGTAACCCTAAACTCATAAACCATAAATAATTCCCCTGAAGGTGTAAGCAACCCTAAGCTCATAAACCATAAATAATGAAGCTAAACTTGAGCAAATCTAAACCTCTCTCTCTCTCTCCCAAAACCCCTAAACCCTAAATAATGCCCCTAAATCCTAACCCTTAAACCATAAACCATAAACTTGAGCAGACCTAAACCCCTAAACCCTAAATGATTCCCCTAAACCCTAAACTTAAGCAATCCTAAACTCATAAACCCAACCCACCCTCTCTCTCTCTCTCCAAAACAAGAAAACTAGGACTTTCTATCTCTCTCTCTCCCTATCACCAGATATCTCTCCCAGGTTTCTCTCCCCTCCATCTCCATCCTCTCTCCCTTTTGGACTCCCTCTCGCTCTCCTTGTCGACAAAGAACATGGACATGGAAGAAAGATAGGACATGTAAAGATGGATGATGATATAAATTGGGATTCAATGAAATGGAAACAAGATAATTTATGAAATTTCATTGGATGGGAAGAATGAGGAGGAGAGGTAGAGAGGGGAGGGAAGTAGGGAGTGAGAGAGAGGATAGGGGGTAGAGACATGATGGAAGTAGAGAGTGGGAGAGGACCATATGAGGTAGACAGGGCAAGGAAGAAGAGAGAGAGGGTAGGAGGTAGACAGGGGAGGGAAGTAGAGACTGGGAGAGAGGGTAGGAGGTAGATAGGGGAGGGAAGTAGAAAGTGAGAGAGAGGGTAAGAGGTAGAGAGGGAGGGGGAGAAGAGAGTGAGAGAGAAGGTAGGATGTAGAGAAGCAAGGGAAGAAAAGACTCAGAAAGAGGGTAGGAGGTAGATAGGAGAGGGAAGTAGAGAGTGAGAGAGACAGTAGAAGGTAGATAGGGGAGGGAAGAAGATAGTGAGAGAGATTGTGGGAGATAGAGAGGGGAGGGAAGTAGAGACTCAGAGAAAGGGTAGGATGTAGAGAGGGGAGAGAAATAGAGAGAGAGACGGTATGAAGTGCAGCTGCCCTTGTAGACATGTATGTAAAGTGTGGAAGCATAGACAAGACATGTCAATTGTAAGATGTAACACCTCAAAGAGATGTTCTATAATGGAATGCAATGATTGCAAGATATGCAAAAAATGGATTTGTTGAAAAGGCTTTAGAAACTTTCAAGCAAATGCAATTGGCATGTATGTTGCCAGTTATGCTCATCATAACGCGAGTGCGTTATAATGCGCTCGCATTATGATGTGCTTTGTTTGACATGTTATTATTAGTTTTTAGCAAAATATGGAGATAATTTGGAGCGTGCTCCCCATCAGGATGACACTTTTTTCGATGAAAACTCAAAAAAAATACCACCATAATCTTAAGTTCTCTATTAGCTATCTAACCATATAATTTTTTTCACATTTTGAGTATGTTTAGTGTTTCATCTTAAATTTCTTTTGTAAGTGTGTCCAGTTTTTGTCAAAAACCAGTGTCTAGTATTTTTAACTTGTTTTTTTAACCATTCATCAAAAATTGAAATAAGTTATATTTTTAGAAACTAGACTCCATCCTACACAAATTCAAAAAAAAAAATCAATTTTCGATTAGTTTTCAAACATTTTAGGGGGAGCACACTCAAATTTCTATTTTTCAGGATGTGTCCACTTTAAAAATTACTAAAAAATCAATTATTCATTAAAAAATTATCAGAAAAATTAGGGATAAACTACATGGTGTTACCTAATTTCTCACCAGAGCGATAATTGAAATACTAAAAAAAAGTTAACATTTTAGGGGGAGCACACCAGACGCTATGTTATGTTTTTTTGAGAAAAATAGGACCAATTTGTGTGTTCCCCCTTTTTGAACCCCTTAATCTCAACCATTTCTGGAAAAAATTAGTAGTTTAGAAACTAGATTTGGAGCACTACAACTCATGTTTTCATTCCATCTTCAAATTTTGAGTGTAGCTATCTTCAATTTCTCATCCAACATCAATGTTTCCTGATTTCAGAAAAAAAAAAAGTGGCAACTGAAGACCTCATTTTGGTCCCTCATCTTTGTGCACTTACCCAAAACAAGACAAGAACAATAGTTGGCTATGGTACCTTATGAACCTCTTTCCTCTAACATTCGAGATTGGGAAGATGATGACTTACTTGATGATGACCGCTAGTCTGGTTGTCTCTATAGGTAAGTATTTCTAACCTTTTATCTCTGTGTTGTGTTTCCCCCATGATGTGTTATGTGTTGTTTAGGCCTCCTTGGATGACCCTTGATACTCCTGTAAGGTCAAGGATACTGAGAGACTGCCTCTATTGTGACCCTTCTTCTATTTGTATCATCATTCTTCTATCTTGCTTCTCGTCTATTTTCATTGTTGTGTGTTGTGTCCTAGGGGCATAACGTTGCAGTTGGTGACCTGGGGGAACCTTCCTATATGATGACCCTAAGGCACTTATTTCTCCTCTCTTGATTTATTATTTACCTTCCTCTAGTGGTTCTATCTAGCTAGCAAATGATGAAAAACAAATAATACTGATACGGACCACGTGTCCCTTCAGTGAGTACAAAAAAATGGACCTAGTCCATACATGATGATGGGGTTGATATATATTATCCGATGCTTGGCTAGTAGAATCACTCTGTGTGGTATTTTGATGATGTCTTATCGTACTAACAAACCATAACAATATTGCTTCTCTGTGCACTTTGTTTATCTTGGATCTTGCCTTTCTTATATTCAGTTCTGAGATCTCTACGATATAGTCCCATAGTTATACTTGGGTTTTGAATCTGTAGTATAACCTTGGCTCTTGATGTGATTGTTTTCATGCATTGCTTTTGGATCATGTGATGTGGTTATTATATTATAGAAAGATTTCTAATCTCTTCTTGTAGGATATTGTGTGTTTGTGGGAACATTCGGTGATCGTAAAGTGCATGTCATTTCTAGGGGCATGGGCTTTGCGAAAGTTCTTGTTCCCTTGTGTGTTTGCTTCCTACCTTAACGTTCTTGATATCAGTACATCATATCAACCACCTTAAGGTGGGGATATATATAAGGTAAGTTGTCTGATAATTTTGGTACTAACAAAGTGTGTTTGTAAGCCCTCTACGGAGGCGGGATGTTGTATCTCCATGCAAGTGCACATCTTTATTTTATATTGCAATGAGAAAGCCCTCTACGGAGGTGAGATATTGTATCTCTTGAGCTAGTACATATCCTTTTATTTAAATCCCTTTGCGGAGGCGAGGATGGTGTATCTCTTGAGTTAGTGCACATCCTTTTTATTCTAAAAGTCCTCAGAGTAGGCAGGGTTGGTGTATCCTCCCTTAAGCATGTCTTTGGTGGTTGTTGTGGCATAAACCCAACCATCAAGTGTGCCTATAATGTGCCTGAGATGGTGGTGAACCTAGCAATAGGATCCTTCCATCGCTTGTTTGTCATGTTTTAGATATATAGTATGTCTTTGGCATGCTATACGGCGCTCATATTTTCCATGTGTCTTTTGTGTATTTTCCCTTTTGAATGGCATGTTTATTCCCAAGCATAGTCTAAAGACATGTGGTGATGAGTCCCTCCTATGCTTTGGGATTTGTATGGCGTGTTTTTTCTCAAGTGTAATCTAAAGATGTGTGGCGACGAGTCTCTCCTACACTCTGAGATTTGTATTGTGTGTCTGTTGCCTCATATGCAGTCTAAAGACATGTGCCAATGAGTCCCTCCTATATTTTGGGTGGTGCGTTTACTTTTCTTGTACTTGCATTTGCATTTCATATATATATGAAAATGAAAAAGAAATAATCACTGCATTCACTGTATTAATTGTGTTTTGCATGTCTTCAATGTTGTCTTCTTCGTGTTTTGCGTGACTGTAACTATCTTTTCCATGTTTTGTGTGCCTGTTACTAACCTCATTGTGTTTGGTGTGTCTGCAGTGTGTTTTCTCTAATGTCTACCTGAGACTGGGGGCTAGAGATGGTTCCTCAATCTTTATGTATGCATTAGCTTCAAGTGTTTGGCGTGTTTGTTGTGTTTTGACCGTACTTTAATGCATTTATGGGCCTTGCATTTATACATACATTAATTGGGGGCTAAATGTTATGTCAGAAAATGTCTCCCTGGACTTTTCCCTCCTAGGTTTAGCTCCTGAGTCCCTTGTTTTGCATCATACATGTTCATTTTGACTACCGAAAGAAAGTGGCTTGAAATCCATGTCACATGGGATATGAAGGACATTGTGGCACTTAACCCTACCTTGAAAAAGGACCTATGGACACAAGTGCTAGCACCCTTGTCCTACCCTATTTCAGGCAGGACCCAAATTTGAATGTCAGTTTTGTGACCGTTAATTAGGTCCCATGCCGACATCTTAAGTTTGAGTTACAAAATTCTTAGTGAGAATGTGTTTAGTTGCATATATAAGCAAGTTTAGGGTTTCATTTGTAAACTAGAAGATGATTGTGAACTTTTGGCAAACTTATGATTTTAGAGCATTCAAGATATTTATTGTTGCAGAGCAGAGCATTATTATTGTGTTTGTGATTGCAGATTTAGATTCATCTTCTCATGTGTTAAAGAGTCTTCATCTATATGAGATCTACACCTCCGAGGTGATTTCTATTTGTATTTAAATCATTTATCAATTTATTTCGCCTCTATCCCATAGAGATATGCACTCTTTATTTGACAACAGTGTTCGGAAGACTTGACTGTCTCTCCAAGGCTTGACTGAGGCAAGCCTCTAAACACCACAACCCCCAACCACTCTCCTTGTGATTGTAGGTTATAAGTGTCGCATCTTGATGGAGTAGAGTTGCAGGGAACAGTAACACAGTGTGCAGATTCTAGATCTCTGAAGAAAATCACTACTCGAACTCGAGTGCCAATGCCAGTGTACTCTAAGGTTGAGAACACAAAAATCATTTAGACAGTGACAATCAGCATCTAAAGAGGCTCTGACATCCTAAAGATCACCCTGCCTTGGACTCAAGCTCGAGTGTTAGTGTCCTCCGCACATCCCAGGATAGAAACGAAAGATACGGTGAATATCAGTGTTGGAAGGAGATCAAGATTCCATGAAGAAAATACCACCTTGGACAGGGGCACTAATGCTAGTGTCCCTGAGTATTCCACATCTCAAACTTCAAAAAATGGTAACTAATCTCTGCCTACTACCTTAG
This sequence comes from Cunninghamia lanceolata, assembly GCA_027924645.1. Taxonomy (NCBI): domain Eukaryota; kingdom Viridiplantae; phylum Streptophyta; class Pinopsida; order Cupressales; family Cupressaceae; genus Cunninghamia; species Cunninghamia lanceolata. Next base: position 8,098,081 of record BSBN01001136.1, read on the forward strand.
TCTGCAAGCATTTGTCATGATTCACCATTTTACTTGTTGTTTTGCCTAATTAGGGTTTTAAGGGTATTTGAGCATTAAATTGATACATTAGTTGACAATCTCTGAGTTTCCACATTGTTCCAAGCGATAGCCTAACCTATAGGTGAATCCTCTTGCAAAAGTGTGATTCAACTCGGTTGATATGTCCTTGAATGTTTGTTGAGAAAGGAGGATTTAACTCTTGTATTCATTGCCCCCCTTTTTCATACATAACACTAACAACCTTAAAGTCACAACTAGTAGTGTTAAACTTTTCAAAATACTAAACCTTAAACCCACAAATACTATCACAACTATTGGAACATGCTCAGCCACACAAATTTGATAAAAAAATATTTATAAGGCAGATATATAAGACAACATAGATTCTCACTTATCAAAAAAATCTAATAGTCACTCTTATTTACATTAACTCCTCGTCAACATCACAAACTTCTTGTTAACATTACAAACACCATGATTTTCTTTTGTAATGAAACTTCAATACACATGTATGGACAAGGTATTGAGGACACATATTTCATCCATTTGTTGGTAAAAGATAGGGTTTTCTAGATGTTCATAAGCATTTTCAGCTTATAGCAAGCATGACATAGCTTTCCCTTCAACTAGAGTCCATAATAGGGAGTGATATTATCAAGTTTTACTAATTTTGGCATCACTTCAGATCTAGCATCAATAAAATTTAGGGTTTTATGAAAGATTTATTTCAAAAGTGAGGTTTTGGTAGTGTATGATGGTTTGGTACAGTTATGGAGAGGCTTATTATGCAAGTTTTAGTTTGTCTTTTATTTTATTTTTAAAGATTTTTCATGGAGGGGCTTATTATGCTTATTATGACAGTTATAGACTATTAAAACTGCCCCTTTCTATCTCAGACCAATCAGCATTCTATCTCCGACCACAAAACTGCCCCTTTCTATCTCAGACTAATTAGCATTCTTGTCTTTTCATAACTATCCCAGATCATTTTATTGGTCCAAGACTACCTCCTTTTGACATACACTCCTTGTCTCATAATCATGACTTGAGGACTGTCTCTTTGGCTGTCACATTTTGTGACTGTTTCACATGATAATTGTTCAATCTCAGTGATAATAAAGAATATAGGAATTTTGTCAGATGTTGTAATTACAATTGCCCTTGTAGACATGTATGCAAAGTGTGGAACCATAGACAAGGCACGTTGACTATCTGATAGAACACCACAAAGAGAGGTCCTCTCATGGAATGCAATGATTGCAAGATATGCAGAAAATGGATTTGTTGAAAAGACTTTAGAAACTTTCAAGCAAATGCAATTAGAAAGTGTAAAGCCAAATTCCACGACCTTCATCAGCATCCTCCCTATCTCTACCAAATTAGGATCTTTGGGATAGGGTATGGACAGCCATCAAAGCATAAAGGATATTATGTAGGTTTTTTTGAAGTTGATTGTGATGATTTTTATGTAGGCATTATTTTGAAGTGTGGACAAGTGTTTGGTGTCTCGAGAAGTATTATACATTTGGACTTTATCTTATGAGCATTATGGTGAAGGTCAATGGTATTGTGTTAGTCATAGTGACAAACCCTAGAGGCTTGTGCAGTGTAATATACCTATACTCAACTTCTCTCTCATGTTTAATATACCTATACTAGTTTTCTCTTGAATATTGTTGTGGTTGTTAGTTCCATGTGTATAGTCACATTGATAAGATGTATTGTTATTAGCCCTTAAGAACAAAGTGAAAATGTTCTACTTTAATTGAATATGTGGATAGCAATTATGTATGTGCATATCAGAAAAATGTTACCTTAAAAGAATTTGAAATATTTGCAAGGGCTATAGGATAGACCTATGGCTTTATTGTAACTCTAAAATGATTTTTAACGAAACCCTTATTTATGGAATTGTTATTGTGTATATTTTTGTAATAATTAAGCTCAAAGTATATATGTTTCAATAATTGCAATTTATGCACAAAATGGATTTGTTGATAAGGATTTAGGAACTGTCAAGCAAATGTGATTGGCAGGTGTAAATCTAAATTCCACAACCTTAACCAACATCCTCCCTACCTATACCAAAATGGGATCTTTGGAACACGGTATGGACATCCATCAAAGCATAAAGGATATGGGAATTTTGTCAAATATGATGTAGTTGCAACTACCCTAGTAGACATGTATACAAAGTTTGGAAGCATAGACAAGGCACATGAATTGTTTGACAGAGCACCTCAAAGAGTGTCATCTCATGGAATGTAATAATTGCAAGATATGCACAAAATGGATTTGCTAATAAGGCTTTAGAAACTTTCAAGAAAATGCAATTGAGAGGTGTAAAGGAAAAATGTGATCTTTGGAACATGGTATGGACATCCATCAAAGCATAAAGGATATGGGAATTTTGTCAGATTATGTAGTTGCAACTACCTTAGTAGACATGTATGCAAAGTGTGGAAGCATAAACAAGGCACATGAATTGTTTGACATGATGTCTCAATGAAATGCCATTTCTGTTAGAATAAATTAAGGTTTACATTTATTAGTTTAGTTTAATAAATAAATATTGGTTTTATAAGTTAGGGAATTAGTTATTCCCCTAGTAGTTTTTAAGAAGTTATTGTGGTTACTTGTACGGGAATATGTGGCTTTATATGCCAATGCACTCAAATGTAAAATCATCCTGATGTCATTAATATATTATTCTATGTTTTGTTTTGCTGTGTTAAAATGGTTTGATCTGGTTACCTATGTTTGTGCTCACCATTTTCAACATGGTATCAGAGTGTTGAAGATTTCTGTGTGCCTGTGTGTTTGAAGAAGAGAAAATGATTTTGTGTCATAAAAATGAAGATACACCTACGCATGGATATTTTTCCAGGCATTGAATGACAACGTTGAAATTTGAATCTTCCTGGTAGCATTTGAGAAGCATGGAGTGCATTTTATATAAAGGCATTTCAGATCTGTAGAGAAGATGTGTTCAATGGGAGGGCAAGAGAAGATTTAAAAATAATATTATTATTATTCTTTTTAGGGTGAAACTCTCTTATAGGTGTTCATCTCTTATCGTTGTCTTTCCTCCTCAAAACCAGGTTGACCCTATCTGCAACGTTGCAGCCTCCTTTGGATGCCACCATGGTTTCTTTATGTGGGCACAATATTGTAGTATTGAAAGATTGAAAGAAGAGTAGAAGATTGTCGGATGCATGGAGACTTTGGATTGATCTATTCAAGCCCTAATTTTAAGGTAAAAGTCTTATATGTTCTTGTATAAGGAAAGAAATAAAATGAATCACTAGGTATTATTTCATCAAATATTATAATTTTAAAGATGCTGGAAAGGGTTTGTTCATGTTGAACTTATGTATCAAAAGCAAGCTGAAATATTTGTGGACATTGGAGAGGATTAAAGCATTAAAATTGGTTAGTGATTCAAAGAAGTGGAGTTTATAAGGAGTTTGTTCTATTATTTTTTGTGTGGGGTTTATTATTTTGGAGTTATTATTTTTAAAAATAAAAATTGTATGTATTGGAGAGATAAGGTTTTTATTGTTGTCATTTAAGGAGTAATAAGGGGTTTGGTAGGAAGTTTAGTTGCTTTGTAAAGATCCCTATGATTAGAAACTTGTAGAAATTCTTTTATACATTTTACAAAACTATTGGAGTGATAACGTTAGGATATTTTTTATCATAATGTAAAAGGTGCATTTTCAGTAGAAACTGACACCTTCAAACCTAATCATATTTGAGTTCATTACGTCACAAAGTGTTTATGTTCTCGAAGCCATGCATCCTACTCTTGACAAAGATTTCAGAGACTTACATGCTTGTGCTATCGAAGATTTGAATGTGACATTTAATGCATAAAGTGTAACAAGGTTTTATTGGAGGTAGGAGGCACTAGAAGCAGGAGATTTTTTGTCATCCCGAGCTAGCTTCTCACTCAGGGATGATTCATTGCATGAGGAGCACCCATTTTTTGATATGTGTCCCTTTATGGAGCAAGGGGGGCTTGGTAGTTTGTGGAAGTTTGTGGATAGTGTAATCTCTGAAATAGGTGGGATAAGTGTATTCACAGTGGTTTTGTATAGAAGAGGAGGGATATTGACACACTCAGAGGAGATGTGAACTCTCAGAGGAGAGTTGTTCTCTCATGTATAGTACTAGAGGAGACATTTTGACACACTCGGAGGAGGTGTGGACTTTCAAAGGAAAGTTGTTGTCTCATTGTGCAAGGAGGTTGGGAACACTTTATATTCTCTCATGTTGTGTAGATTTTTGCAGGTGTTACAGTCAGGAGATTGATGGCATCAGTCTGGTGTTTCCTGGGTGAGTGAGGAGGATTGGTGAAGGTGCTTCATCAATGTCTCCAGAAGGGCTACTGTGTTCGGTCCTTGCAGTGTTCCATCCTTTGTTTGAGATAATGTAATAAAGGGGGGAAATTCGAGTTTTATTACATGTAAACCTTAAGGGGGTGTTAGATTAAATTAAGGTTTACATTTATTAGTTTAGCTTAATAAATAAATGTTGGTTTTATAAGTTAGGGAATTGGTTATTCCCCTAGTAGTTTTTAAGAAGTTATTGTGGTTACTTGTACAGGAATATGTGGCTTTATAAGCCAATGAACTCAAATGTAAAATCATCCTGGCATCATTAATATGTTATTCTATGTTTTGTTTTACTATGTTAAAATTGTTTGATCTAGTTACCTGTGTTTGTGCTCACTAGTTTCAACAATTTCATAGAATGCAATGATTGCAAGATATGCAAAAAATGGATTTTTTTGATAAGGCTTTATAAACTTTCAAGAAAATACAATTGGCGAGTGTAAAGCCAAATTCCACAACCTTAGCCAATATCCTCCTTGCCTATGCCAAAATGGGATCTTTGGAACATGGTATGGACATCCATCAAAGCATAAAGGATATGGGAATTTTATCAAATCTGATGTAGTTGCAACTACCCTAGTAGACATGTACACAAAGTGTGGAAGCATAGACAAGGCACATGAACTGTTTGACAGAACACCTCAAAGGGTGCCATCTCATGGAATGCAATAATTGCAAGATATGAACAAAATGGATTTGCTAATAAGGCTTTAGAAACTTTCAAGAAAATGTAATTGAGAGGTGTAAAGGCAAAATGTGATCTTTGGAACATGGTATGGACATCCATCAAAGCATAAAGGATATGAGAATTTTGTCAGATCTTGTAGTTGCAACTACCCTAGTAGACATGTATGCAAAGTGTGGAAGCATAGACAAGGTACATGAACTATTTGACATGATGTCTCAATGAAATGTCATTTCTGTTAGAATAAATTAAGGTTTACATTTATTATTTTAGTTTAATAAATAAATGCTGGCTTTATAAGTTAGGGAATTAGTTATTCCCCTAGTAGTTTTTAAGAAGTTATTGTGGTTACTTATATAGGAATATGTGGCTTTATACGCCAATGCACTCAAATGTAAAATCATCCTGATGTCATTAGTATATTATTCTATGTTTTGTTTTGCTGTGTTAAAATGGTTTGATTTGGTTACCTGTGTTTGTGCTTACCATTTTCAACATGGTATCAGAGCATTGAAGATTTCTATGTGCCTGTGTGTTTGAAGAAGAGAAAATGATTTTGTGCTGTAAAAATGAAGATACACCTACGTGTGGATATTTTTCCAGGCACTGAATGACAGCATTGAAATTTGAATCTTCCTAGTAGCATTTGAGAAGCGTGGAGTGCATTTTATATAAAGGCGGTTCAGATTTGTAGAGAAGATGTGTTCAATGGGAGGGCGAGAGAAGATTTAAAAATTATATTATTACTATTCTTTTTATGGGAACCTCTCTTACAGATGTTCATCTCGTATCATTGTCTTTCCTCCTCAAAACTAGGTTGACCCTATCTGCAACGTTGCAGCCTCCTTTGGATGCCGCCATGGTTTCTTTATGTGGGCACAATATTGTAGTATTGAAAGATTGAAAGAAGAGTAGAAGATTGTTGGATGTGTGGAGACTCTGGATTGATCTATTCATTCCCTAATTTTAAGGTAAAAGTCTTATCTGTCCTTGTATAAGGAAAGAAATAAAATGAATCACTAGGTATTATTTCATTGGATATTATAGTTTTAAAGATGCTAAAAAGGGTTTGTTCATGTTGAACTTATGTATCAAAAGAAAGCTAAAATATTTGTGGACATTGGAGAGGATTAAAGCATTAAAATTGGTTAGTGATTCAAAGAAGTGGAGTTTATAAGGAGTTTGTTCTATTGTTTTTTGTGTGGGGTTTATTATTTTGGAGTTATTATTTTTAAAAATAAAAATTGTATGTATTGGAGAGAAGGTTTTTATTGTTGTCATTTAAGGAGTAATAAGGGGTTTGGTAGGAAGTTTAGTTGCTTTGTAAAGATCCCTATGATTAGAAACTTGTAGAAATTCTTTTATACATTTTACAAAACTATTGGAGTGATAAGGTTAGGATATTTTTTATCATATTGTAAAAGGTGCATTTTCGGTAGAAACTGACACCTTCAAACCTAATCATATTTGAGTTCATTATGTCACAAAGTGTTTATGTTCTTGAAGCCATGCATCCTACTCTTGACAAAGATTTCAGAGACTTACATGCTTGTGCTATCGAAGATTTGAATGTGACATCTAATGCATAAAGTGTAACAAGGTTTTATTGGAGGTAGGAGGCACCGGAGGCAGGAGGTTTTTTGTCATTCCGAGCTAGCTTCTCGCTCAGGGATGATTCATTGCATGAGGAGCACCTATTTTTTTGTGTCCCCTTATGGAGCAAGGGGGGCTTGGTAGTTTGTGGAAGTTTGTGGATAGTGTAATCTCTAAAACATATGGGATTAGTGTATTCACAATGGTTTTGTATAGCAGAGGAGGGATATTGACACACTCAGAGGAGATGTGAACTCTCAGAGGAGAGTTGTTCTCTCATGTGCAGTACTGGAGGAGACATTTTGACACACTCAGAGGAGATGTGGACTTTCAGAGGAAATTTGTTGTCTCATTGTGCAAGGAGGTTGGGAACACTTTATGTTCTCTCATGTTGTGTAGATGTTTGCAGGTTTTACAGTCAAGAGATCGATGGCATCAGTTTGGTGTTTCCTGGGTGAGTGAGGAGGATTGGTGAAGGTGCTTCATCAATGTCTCTAGAAGGGCTGTTGTGTTCGATCCTTGCAGTGTTCCATCCTTTGTTTTAGATAATGTAATAAAGGGGGGAATGTTGGTTTTATTACATGTAAACCTTAAGGGGGTGTTAGAATAAATTAAGGTTTACATTTATTAGTTTAGCTTAATAAATAAATGTTGGTTTTATAAGTTAGGGAATTAGTTATTCCCCTAGTAGTTTTTAAGAAGTTATCATGGTTACTTGTACAGGAATATGTGGCTTTATAAGCTAATGCACTCAAATGTAAAATCATCCTGATGTCATTAATATATTATTCTATGTTTTGTTTTGCTGTGTTAAAATGGTTTGATCTGGTTACCTATGTTTGTGCTCACCATTTTCAACAATTTCATGGAATGCAATGATTGCAAGATATACAAAAAATGGATTTTTTTGATAAGGCTTTATAAACTTTCAAGAAAATACAATTGGTGAGTGTAAAGCCAAATTCGACAACCTTAGCCAGTATCCTCCTTGCCTATGCCAAAATGGGATCTTTGGAACACGGTATGGACATCTATCAAAGGATAAAATATATGGGAATTTTGTTAGATGTTGTAGTTGCAACTGCCCTTGGAGACGTGTATGCAAAGTGTGGAAGCATAGACAAGGCACATGAACTATTTGGCATGATGCCTCAAAGAAATGTCACCTCATGGAATGCAACAATTGCAAGATATGACCAAAATGGATTTTATGATAAGGCTTTAGAAACTTTCAAGAAAATGTAATTGGCGGGTGTAAAGCCAAATTCCAAAACCTTTGTCAAAGCATAAAGGATATAGGAATTTTGTCAAATGTTGTAGTTTCAACTACCCTGCGAGACATGTATGCAAAGTGTGGAAACATATACAAGGAATGTGAACTATTTGACACGATGCCTCAAAGAAATGGTGTCTCATGGAATGCAATGATTGCAAGATATGCACGAAATGGATTTTTCATAAGGCTTTAGAAACTTTTAAGTAAATGCACAAAAGAAACTTTCAACCAAATGCTACTGGCATGTCTAAAACCAAATTGCACAACCTTATCCAACATCCTCCTTGCCTATGTCAAAATGGGATCTGGGGAACATGGTGTGGACAACCATCAAAGCATAAAGGATATAGGAATTTTGTCACATATTATATTTGCAGCTGCCCTTGTAGACGTGTATGGAAAGTGTGGAAGCATAGACAAGGCGTGTGAACTGTTTGACATGATGCCTAAAAGAAATGCACAATCTCATGGAATGCAATGATTACAAGATATGCACAAAATGGATTATTTGAAAATGATTTATAAACTTTCAAGCAAATGTAATTGGCACATGTAAAACCAAATTCCTGTAGTGATAATTGATCATCATATTAAATATTTAATATAAACTGTCATATACATAATGTCATGAACATAACATTTAGTCTATATATAAAGCCATATAGGCATGTCCAAACAAAGCCATACAGGCATATACAAAAATATACATCGGTAACATACAAAAGTATGTATACAAAGCCATCTAGGCATACAAAAAATATCCTAAAATCTAGTTTCCTATGATCTTCTATCAAATAATTGGCGGCCCTTGCTTGGCCATGAAGATGGAGAGCCAATCAGTGACTCATCCTCTCTCTTCCATCAAGTAGACCTCCTCGACAGAGATTTTTTCAGGTCCACCTGTTAATACAATCAAACAATATGCACATTAATATAGAAAACATGAAATATATAATAATCGATCACTTACCGCTACCTAATGATCCCTCTCAATCATCTTTTCTCTCTCTTCATCCGTAGTTGGATAGGTTGGAGTTGTGACCTCCTGTTTGAAGCATCAAGTAGCAAAATTGGCTAAACATAAATATCATTTATGTACATCAAATGGCATGAGATAAAATAAGAAATACAAAATGACATTTACATGTTACTAGCTCATACCTCAGTCAAAGGAGACAACACAGCTATAGCAATGCTTGCCTGCGCTGATGAGGAGTCTCCATATTCAGCATCTGAAAATAGAGTTCAAGGCTATTCGACCAAAATAGATACATAACTTTATTTAAATTCATAATGATTAAAAATGGTTAAATTTACCTCCGTAAAAATGGTTTTGCATGCAAGGGACCAAGGAAACCATGGAGGTGCTGGTGAAGCTCCCTGTTGAAATCATCAAATTGTCACTAAATAATATTACCATTGATATATGTACTATATTTATGTTCATGTGATAAATTACATACCTGCTGACTTGACCTCCTCTCATAACCCACCAATGGACAGCTAACAGAGACAGGATGAAGACTCTGACCCTAGAATTTCATTGCGCAAACAATTACATATATTAATTTTGACTTATAATATAGATAGTCATGTAAAATTAATTACAAATTTTAAATAAGAATATATTAAATCAAGATGAAACTTGTAAAAAATGACTTGGGATTCAATACCAAATGTATGTTGTAAGACATTATCTGTGAGAACAAGATCATCCAATATGGATGTGTCCATCATTCGATGATGCATCTGTGTCGCAGCATCCTGCCGAGAGTCCTGCTGCGAATCCTACATCCCATAATCGCATAGGTTCCCACATGAACTACACAGATGTGGGGACAAATGACGCCTACTGCTCTCACCCTCATCAACCTGGGTGAGATCATTGTCATGTTGTGCTAGAGACTGTGTGAGAGCACTCAATGAATGTAGTGTCTCCACCTCAACACTCTCCTTCAAAGTTGAAGGAAGTGACACATGTGCTAGCCTCATCATGGGTCTAGGTACATAGTTTTGGTCTTGCTATGCACCCTCTCTATCTTGGACAAAGCCACCACCTCTGCCTTGGAACTCTCGAATGTCAAAATAATTAGAAATATTCTTGAGGACAAACTTGCAATGGAGTTTCCTCAAGAAATATTGTGGCACCTCATTGTTGTTGCATGGGCACTCGTTAAACACCATGTACCATCTATCCCAAATTTTTTGAGATATATCTTTGTTCCTACACCAATGAATAGGGAAGCATTTGCAAGTCTCTTCTAATCTTTGGCCACTTTTAGGATTGCTAAATTGTGAACATAATGCAGATTTTGTAATTTTTTCATCCTTCACTTGTTCATAAGACAATTTGTCTGCATAGTATTGCCGACACCTCTCCCTATAGTCATGAAATTCAATGATTTGGTCTGTCACCGATTTGGTGTGAGAAGCAATCATCTCTAATGACTTTGCAAGTGCTCTCCTATGATCTGTGCTTGCACTTGGATTATTTAACATTTCAATTAGGGTTTGAAGATTTTTTTTAATTTTCTTCTATTTGCCCTAAATAATTTTCTTGTGTATCTCTTTCACGGTGAGGACATGAAGGTGGGGGGTTTTCAAGGTTTTTAGGGTTGTTTTGACCCTCCTCTGCTGGATTTGTGCTTTGTGCTGTCTCATTGATTGTAAATTCAATATAAAAAGTTAATCAAACATTGCAAACTCAAAAATTATTTTCAAACTCATAAAAATTAATCAAACCCTACCTTCTTCGATTGCTAGACCCTCTACATTTGCTTTACAACATCTTCGGGAGCAGGTTTGGCAAGGTGGTATTGTGAAAACGTCGACTACTCTTAGTACTTGCTCGATTTGCCCTTCCTTCAATGCACTCATGCTATTTGACTTGTTTTTTCCTTGCCAAATTGTAGTTTTGGCTGCGAGTATGAATGAAATGTGTTTTTTTTATTTTATGCAAACTATAATGCGAGCGCATTATAACACGCTCGTGTTATAGTCTGCATGGGACCAAAAATTCATGTAGCGACTTTTTGGTCCCGCAACTCCATGCACTTACCCTACTCTTGTCCTAACTATCAAGAATTTCAGGCCTTATCTCATAAGAGCCAAAATCACTACATACGTGCCTCATATAGATGTGAGGGATATCTTTGCTCAATAGGAAGCCTCTGGGAAAAGGTGTTGATGGATCAATAAGATTAAGAATATGATATGGAGATACAAACTACAAAGATTATTAGAGGTCAAGGCCTTGCCAAGCTAATGGCAGATACAAACTTGGAAGCAACAAAAGTGCATCAGGTAGCCTTCAATCTAGCATCTCCTCTTTGTCCTTTGAAAGATGATCCTTGGTATAAAGATGTAGTTTTCTATTTGGAAAACTTAAATTTCCCTCTTGGATTGAACGATCATCAAAGGAGAACCTTGAAGTTGGCAGCTCAAAAGTATGTATTGATGTAGGGCCAACTTATGTGGAGGAACCTTGATGGATTTCTTCTCAAGTATTTAGATCATGAGCAGTCTGTCAAGGTCATGAATTAATGTCATCAAGGACTGTGTGGAGGGCATTTCATGTAAAAGACCACTACCCACAAAGTAATTAGAGCATGATATTGGTGGCCCACATTACTCAAGGATGCACGGCCCAATTTGTTAGAAAGTGTGGTCCTTGCCAAAAGTTTGTAGGCAAGATGAAGTTTGCAGGTGCACTCCCCATCACATGTTCCATTTTGATTGAGTGGTATACTTACTATCTATCCTTCTTGTACTAGATTCTCAATATTCTTAGTGGTAGCCCTCGTGGAGTACTCTAAATAGGCTTCCCTAGCCTTTTCCAACTTCTTGTGGTATCTCTCCTATCTTTCTTGGGTTTGTTTCAATCTTCTTTCCTCTTCCATGTGTATTTTATAAACCATCTTAATTTCTTCAAAATTTTCTTTCATTCTTTTGCTATCTCCTTTTGCCATGGATGTTTTTGATTTGAGGTTTCATTAATCCTTTTATTCATCCCTAATGGCTTACTTTAGACCTTTCTTTAGTGGTCGCATTTTTTCAAGATCCCCCTTTAATCCTTTTATCCATCCCTAATGGCTCACTTTAGACCTTTCTTTAATGGTTGCATTTTTTCAAGATCCCCCTTTCTATTTGTCATTCCCTAGGTATTTAACCTCCCACAAGTATTAGCATCTAGTAGTATTCTTCACTTTTGTCTTCTAATATATTCTCTCTCTATAAAATCTAAATAGATTTTCAAAAATCAAATACATAATTATAAAAAAGATAAAAAGTAAAAAGATAAAAAGAAATCCGAAATGAAATGTAATTGTAAGTGTTGTTGTCAATGTTAACAGCGCCCGTTCTGTACACGTTTAACTTTTTCTTGGAAAGATTCTATATGATATTAAAAAGCTTGGAAAACGACCCCCAAAAAAAAGATTCTGCATCAGTGTACGATGTCTAAATCAGAGGTTTCAATAAATAATTTAAAAATAATCTTTATTTTTATCTCAGATTCAGCCTATATGCTCTTTACATCACTGGGAAACGCCTTATTTGTATCTACTTTGCTTCACATTTGGTACAAAATCTCACTCCTATAATGCTACACGAAATGAACGACAAAGGTTCTCCACGTCCAAGACTAAAAGAGATTATCCAACGAAAAGGTTAACTTTGAACTTTGTTGAATAAAAATGGTACAAATATTTATTTATTTTTTTATTGTGGATGAGATATAAAATTGATCATGAGAAATACACCACCAATAATTAATTTTGAACTTTCCACCATGACAAATATTTTTTTCGACAATTCTAATTGTATTGTTTAAAAAAAAAGATTCGCTTACTCTATCTCCCACTTCTCAAAAAAGATGATCTTCATACTCTATTTCCCTCTTTTCGCTTGAATATTCTATATAGTTTTAGAAAAAAACTTATCCACCTACTAACTAGTATGCAATAACTTATCACTCTATCACCTACTTTTCACTTTCTCTTTTGCACATCAAATAACATCGCCGTTTTTCAACATTAAATAATATCCAATTTTTCTTATACAGTTTTTTATTAACATCGCCCGTCATATTCGTGGGTTTTTTTCCTCAAATGAACTAACTGGTATGCAATATTTTTAAAATATTACAAATAAGTCAAAAGTCGCCCTTATTGTTTTGAATACCTGCGGGCCAAGCTATACGTGTCGACAGTTGTGATAAGCTAAAGTTTGTGATAAAGATATAGAGGGTGCGAGACAGTACCCGGAGGTGGGAAGTGATTCAGAACATCATCGACAACACCATTGATCCATATCAATCCTAGAGCTAAATATCCTCATCGCTTATTTAATTATCACATTTATTTCAATTAATTATTAATTTCAACTCTATTATCTAAATTAAATTATGCATGCCAAATATCTAAAATTTAGTGAATTTCCAAATCGTTGGTATGAATAGGTCTATTACCTATTTGGTTTATCTTTTAGATCATTTTTACACCTAATTAGTTAAGTCTACTTAGGGCATTTACTTTCTGTGTCTCAAGTCATGTCACTATAATCACATGTTGTCATATGTCTCACCCTTGCCTATATATACAAGGGTTCTTTATGTACATTTCATTCTATTGTATTGTATTCTATTGTACTAGTTTTGATGATATAACATTATTTCTTGCTTCTCTCCCTTGTGGAACGTTTTTTGGTGTTACAAAAGATTTCTTCTCTCGTAAAGTTCTTTTAACAAATTCAACATGGTATCAAAGCTCTAGATTTACAAGCCTCTTCTCTCTTTTTTGGGAGATTTTTGTCCATTGTAAATTTGCACATAACTGCACATTATTTTTTGTTGGGGGGTTACAATTACAATATCAATACATCTTAGAGGGGGTGTAAGGCACAATTCAAATGCCCATTATCTTTTTCTCTCTTGGCATTTGTTTTTATTATGGTAGAAGCTAGGACTATTCAACTCCTCACTCTGCACAATTATCACACATGGGAACTAAAAATGAAACAATTACTACAATTTAAAAGACAATGACAAATGTTGGCTAAAAAGCCTCTAGACTTTAGTAAAGAGTTTGAAAACTTTGCATATAGAAACAAGTTAGATGAATCCATGGGGTTAATTGGATTACATGTATCAGATAACTTGTTGTTTCATACTATAGAGTGAACTACACTGAAAGAAGTATGGGACAAATTTGATTAATTGTTTGATACTATTACTAAGTTTTGTGCATTGCAACTAGAGGCAATTTAACTTCACACTCTCCTAATTATTTTCCCTCAATTAAACACTTCCTTGCTAAGTTCAAGTTCTTATTGTCACTGTTAAAAGGTTGTTGAAATGATAAATCTAACAAAGAATGTATCTTCTTGATTTTGTCTAAGATAAAGGGCCCCTTTAGGTGTTCTCCCCTACCTTCTATTCCACCATGGATGCCTTAGAAACTAATTTTAAGATGTTCACTTTTGAGTTGGTTTGTGAGCATTTTATTAAGGAACATGCCAAGCTTATTCAATGGGATGCACTTCCTAGTTCTAAGACCCAATCATTGGTGGCTTAATCATCCAAAGACAAAGGCAAGAAAAGGCATAAGCCTAAGACATAATCTTTGTTAGGTCACGAGTCTCTGTCCAAATTGAAATAGAATAACACTAAAAAATCCACACCTCCCTCTCATTCTTCTAAGTTTGGTGAGTCTTCCTCCAAAATAATGAATAAGACAGATGACTTTTGCAGCTTTTGTGGCAAGCTTGGACATGATAGATCTAGATGTAGGTATTGGTTAGAGGCTTTGGAGGAATCCATATAGTGGTATAAAACTTCTATCTCCAAACCCTCTTCCATAGGTAAAGGGAAAGCCCTTTCTACATGGGTTTTGTATGTTTCATCATCACGTGATTGGATACTTGATTTAGGTGCTTCTCACCACATGACAAATTCACATGACCTTTTTCTACTTTCTAAGAATATTTCTTAGATTGTATTTGGTTACTCTTCACAAATTCCAATTTTGGGATAAAGCATAGTATAGTTGGCAGATGGGTGCATCAATGCTGTTCTCTTGGTCCCAGAGATTTTTGCTCACCTTCTTTCTTATTAGATTTGTCATTCTCATGAAGTAAAGATAACTAAGTTGAATGTAGTCATTTAAGAGCTATAAGAGCCTAATATTGTTGTTTCTTTAAGGAGTGTTGATCATGGACCTTGCTTGTATAGGTTTAATGGTTTTAAGTCATCATTAGGACCATCCCTCATCGCACATGTCGATTCTTTGAGTAATCTTTAACACAAACAATATGGTCACATAAATTACAAGTACCTTTAGCAGCTGAACACATAGGTTATGGTGATTAGTCTTCCTAGGATTTCATGCACTGAGGGAATTTGTCAAGGTTGTGTACTTGACAAACATCATTAGGACCCTTTTCCTAAGGGTAAGGCCTCACATGCTAAGGCACCCCTCGAGTTAGTTCATAGCAACCTCATGTCATTTCTAATTCCTTATTTGGGGACCAAGTGTGTGCTCACCTTTATTGATGAATTCTCATGATGCACATAGGTGTACTTTCTTATGTAAAAGAGCGAGGTATTCACCACTTTTATGACCTTCAAAGAGTTTGTGGAAGATTACTTTGATAGGTTCGCCTAATGGTGTGAGTTGTCTCCTCTTTCTTTCAAGTTTGGGAGGTGTAGATGGAATGGTGATGGATGAAGGTTTTTGTACATTTTGGACACGTTGTGATTCATTGACCCCACCGCCAACTATATTCGTGTTCTTGCTAAAGCATTGGGTTCATCATTAGAAAATTCTGATCTGTCATTTTGATTTTGATCTTTCGAATACAATTTTATTACCCCTTTAGCAGTGAGGGATTTTTCAATTTGAATTCCCCTTTCAATGAGCTCATCAAAAGAAGTTACACATTGCACTTGTAAATGAAATTCCAATTCTGAGTTTAGATTTGTGACAAAGACGTAAATGAGTTGATTTTCTGGTATTGGCCATGGGAATCTACTAGCTAAGGCTCTCTACCATTGAAGGAATGATGAAGAGTGTTACATCCCCAACTTACAATTAAACTTAATCATTAACTTGGCATGATAATCAGAAGGATTAGTCATAGTTAACTTATTTGATATTGTGGAAATATCTGATTTAATTTTTGATTATGAAGTAATTACTGATGTTAAATAGTTTTGTAAATTAAATGATTTATATTATGAGATATGATAATGATGCACTGATCATAATCTTGTGGTCCTAGTGTGAATAGGAAAATGAACGTCCTTCGAAGAAGGAAGGAGAGTATCATCTTGGAGGAAGGGTTAGACGTTGAGAAAGAAAAATATTGATTAGCCATCTGAGTATCAACTTCTATGTCCTTCTTAAACCCTTTGTAAGTTGTCATGTATCATGTCTCCTTTCTTAGTTTTCATGTTCTTCGTAAATCATTATATTGTTGGTGCTATCACAACTAGTTGTGATAACCAGACGATGTTCTTGGAACATCATCTCTAGTCCAGAGACAATAGTGTTAAGAGACGAGGAGGTCTCTTGTTATCCTTTTGTTCTCAGGGTTATTATCCCCTAGTCATTCAACTAAGGATGATAGTTAATTTCAGGGGAGTATTACTCGACCCCGACAATCAAGGATCTTGTTGTGAATCATTTTGTGATTTCAAATTTATAGTGCAATCCTTAATATTAAATATGTATTATTTAACCCTTATCCTTGAATAAGGATGAATATGTATATCTTTTGGAGGGAACCTCTTTATAGGTTGATTGCAATATCGTTATTATTTTACTTATCGTATTATTCGATACTATCAAATAGTATTAATTTGTTAATGGTTAGCCTTGAGGAATGAAGGAGAGCTTTGAGCTCATCCTTTTCAGGCACATGATGCCTTGATTGAGCCACCTTTTGTGGGAACCAACCGAGTGGGGTGGTAGTTTCCACCCAAATCAGCATGTCAAGAGTCAACCGGTTAACAAGTTTGGTTTTCATTTTGTAACGGAGACTTTTGTTTAGTAGGGGTTCGTTGTTGGGGTTTTGTGAACAAGGTGGCAAAGTTTTTCCATGAAAACACTGGGAGATAAGAAGTTATGAGCGGCTTGAAGAGTCTCAGTTTGGACATACATCCCTATCGAAAGTTTTGTCCAGGTAAAATGGTGGACATAATTCCCATTTACTTTTGATATAATGAGCTATAAGTGTGTAGAACTTCTACCAGAGTACGTATGGTATGATGCTCTTGTTGTATAATTAACACAGAGGCACGAGGCCTATGAGGCCATGCCATGGTTTATGTTAATATCTTCATAGTCATGGCTCAAGGCCGATACGACTGAGCTAATATTGTTTTAAAGTTTTATTTCTTTTAGTGGTTCAGAGCCATAAGGCTGAACCTTATCATGTTAACTTTGAAATGAGATTAGGCTTGAAGCCATTAAGGCTAAGCTATCAACACAGTAATCTTTCTTGAGACTACACTCAAGGCCATATCGCTGACCAAAGAAACATTGTAATCTTTTCCTTTGAATAAGCTCAAGGCTTAAAAGTCGAGCAGCAATTGTATTACGTATTTGATGAGACACTAGCTTGAGGTCATAAGGCCGAGCTGTAAAGATATAAACTATTTTCTGTGCCTGAGCTCAAGGTCTTACGACCAAGCTTTAAATACATTATACATCATATGATAACCGGTGCTGGAAGCTGTTATGGCTGAGCTTGCTTTCAAGCATATCAAGCACACATCGATTAACAACAAAGTTAGAGCCTAAGTGCTCTTGACATGGAAATATGGAATAACTGGTAATAATTCCAATAATGATTTTTAGCCTATAATCGAGTCATGCAGTCACTTGATTGTGGAGACAGTCATAAGGGCATTTAAACATCATTTTATTGCAACACTTAAACCTATAACAAGTTTGGCATGCATAGAAACATAACTGTGAATTAATATATGGGTTATTAACTAGTCAAGACTATACTCTTTAACCCTCGATTGTGGAGGTGGTGAGATCATTTGAGATCATGGTCTCATCACAAACAAACATGTTTGTGCTAAAAGAATAATATAGATTTATTCTATATGTTTGAATTAAGACCTGTCGGTTATTGTTACAAGTTATGATTCCTTTATTTTACTCATTAGTAAACTAATAAGAATGGTGTTTAGCTCCTAAAGTTCGTAAAGATAATAAAAGCTACTTAGCATAATGAAACCATTCTATTCTACTAAGGCAAGATATGCCTTGAGTACCATGAATATGACTTCATCATATATGATGTTTTGTTATCAAAATTGTAGACCATAGAAGAACCAAGGTGGTAAAAATTGGTCGAATTGTGATATGAATTGAAAGAGGAACAACGTGACAAGGAGTCACTAGTTCCTCGTTACAAAAGTAACATGTTTAGTCATAACCAACCTATGGTGGGAGTCAAGTGTCCAAGTATGGACAATGATTCGAATTGATCCCACTCATACTAGACCTAAAGAACAAGGTCGATGAGAACTTACTATAGAACGTGATAGCTTATAAGTCAAGTTAGGGTGGTGGACATACGACGACATTCATTGTGCAACGTGTATGTATGTAAATATTTGGCCAAAGTAATGCATCTATCTCTGCATGCATTGTTGGTCCATAGTGTTCTTGATGGCCTAGTGTCTCCAGTAGTGTCATATAAGTTAGAGTGGATCTTTAGTGTGTGACCATGAGACATTTTGAAGGACACAACACCAGATACTCAGATGGATAACCTAATGGGTTCTAATGTCTAACCTTTCCAAGAAGGGTAGGGCCACTTCCAGTTAGGAAGTTGAGCAGTGGATTGCCGCACCAGGATGATTCTCTTAGGTTCCCAAGCATGAGACAAGCTGAGGCTTATGAAGACAAATGTCATTGGTTCCAGATACAGTATTTGCATTTATGACCAAAGGGTCTATTGTAATTTATTAATTGAACTATGATGCCTTGAGCATATCTTGTACTTGATTAGTGACGGTTACTCACTAAAGATTTGTAAATGAATAGTAAAATGTAACCTTTGTTATATCATGATTAGATTAACATGCTTAATTGATGAAAATATTATGTTTCTTTTGGTTAAAATGTGATTAGCTCAATCATTTTGTTAACTAATCACTTGATTATGATATATGTTTATGTTAAATCTTAAGCATTATGGATAGTGATATTACAAAGAGCTCTCCCCTAATTTTTGTTTGGTGTTGCA
The DNA here is from genome assembly GCA_027924645.1 of Cunninghamia lanceolata. Lineage (NCBI taxonomy): Eukaryota > Viridiplantae > Streptophyta > Pinopsida > Cupressales > Cupressaceae > Cunninghamia > Cunninghamia lanceolata. The sequence goes on from BSBN01001136.1 coordinate 8,117,318, forward strand.
TAGGTCCATCATAGTTAACTCATGGTCCATATTAAAGGAGAAGTGTTTAACAAATTTTTTGACTAGGTCTCCAAAGGATGTGATGCAGCCCTTAGGTTGGTGCAGGAACCACTTAAGTGCTTGCTCACCTAGGCTATGGGGGAATATTGTAGTAAGTCTATGTCCTCATGTGCTACTTCTTGGCTTGCCATGAAGAATTCTTTGACATGCTCCGTAGGATCCCCCTTTCCCTTGTATTTGTCATATTTTTCAATTTCAAAGCAGGTAGGAAATGTGAGTTGTGAGATGGATCGATCAAAAGGATAGGGACACAATTCTTTGAGAGTATGATTTTTTATGGGTCCCATGTTGAAGTCCTTTGACCATTTCTTACATGGATTTCCATTCTTGAATAAAATATGAGCTAAGTGGTGGTGGATAGGTGTATTGATAGTTGTGCATGTTGTAGTTCTTGGAAGGGAGGAAGTTTTGATGTTGGTTGATGTTTCCTAGGGAATTGATATTATTCTTAGGTGGGAGCCCATAGTTGATAATGGTTACATTGGAAGTGGGAACATGGGAGGTGTTTTAGTTTGATATGGGAATGGAAATGTACTCCACATGGGAAGTATGGTGTTTAGCTCTAAATTGGGTGTCTATGGTTGATGTGACTTAATTAGTGATGTGGGATTTTGGGACTCATTGTGAAGGGATGTGTGTGTCTTAGGTGGAATTAATCCCTAATGGAAAGAGTCTATTTGTCTTGAGAGGGATTGTTGTAATCTAAGTGGGGGTTGTGTGGTCATGAGAAGGACGAAGGATGTCTTTCCCTTTGATGGCAAGGGAGTGTGTGGTTTGGGATGTGATGTCGGGGTCTATATGGAGGTTAGTGTGGTCATGAGAAGTGATGGGATTTCCCTCATGGTTACAACCATGATCTAGAGAGTCATCAAGAAACAAGAGGTCATAACTAGGAGGTAGTTTATCCCTTGATTCAATGACTTGTCTAAGGACTACATCTTTGCTTATTCTAATGAATTTCTTCATTAAATCATGTCCTTGTTCAAAATTAAGGATAGTGTAGGGATCACTAGGATACATGATTGATTAGGAGGGTCCTCATTAGTTTCATTACCATCATGTGGGAGTTGGTATGACCCTCCTATGAAGGGGAATCATTCAATGAGGGATTGGTTATGGAAGGAATTTTATTAAATCATTCCCATTCTAGGAATTTATCTAGTAATGAGAGCCATTAATCTTGACTTAAGACTTGAGGTGGTAGAGGATGGATGTGGATGATTTGATGGGATTGGGTTTGGATCAAATGAGTGGAAAAGAGGGAATCACTTTGGACTCAAAGGTTTATGGTTTGATTTGGATGATTATGTTTAGAGAGGGATGTCAAATCTCAAATGGTTGATGGCCTTAAGTGAGCTTATGAGCGACTTTGGGATGACTTGGATAGATGACTTGGATGGATAATTTTGATGGATGATTTTTGATGCATATGATGATTTCCAAAGATGTGAATAGGTGATTTGGGTGAATACGTGGATAAGAGGATTGGTTTGCTAAGCTTGGATTAAGTGTATATCACATTAGTTTGGATCCTAAGGATGTGTTGGTTTTTTATTAAGATGTATTTAGGCATTTTTGCGGTAAAATACAATCAAACTTTTAAAAAGATTGTATCATATGAAAGGAGAGATTTTGAATATATGTCAAAATTTATTTAAAATTACGATGATATATATATGGCTCATATATAACTTTATCTATGCTAAGATATGACAGTATTTTAGGGATAACTTTGAATGGATAACCATCATAAAAAATTGCTTGAGAGGCAGGGTCGATCGTCAAATTCAGGCCTCGCAAAGTTCTAAGATGTTTTTCTATATAAAATTTATATAGATTTCTAAAAATCAAATACATAATTATAAAAAAGATCAAAAAGAAATCTGAAATGAAATGTAAGTGGTGTTGTCAATGTTAACACCGGCTATTCTTTATTCATTTAACTTTTACTTGGAAAGACTCTTGGCTGGAAGCATGTCCCTTGATGAATTGTTTGATACTATTACTAAGTTTTGTGCATTGCAACTAGAGGCAATTTGACTTCACACTCTCCTAATTATTTTCCCTCAATTAAACACTTCCTTGCTAAGTTCAAGTTCTCATTTTCACTATTAAAAGGTTGTTGAAATGATAAATCTAAAAAAGAATGTATCTTCTTGATTTTGTCTAAGTTGAAGGGCCCCTTTAGGTGTTCTCCCCTACCTTCTATTCCACCATGGATGCCTTAGAAACTAATTTTAAGATGTTCACTTTTGAGTTATTTTGTAAGCAATTTATTAAGGAACATGCCAAGCTTATTCAATTGGATGCACTTCCTAGTTCTAAGACCCAATCATTGGTGGATTAATCATCCAAAGGCAAAGGCAAGAATAGGCATAAGCCTACGACATAATCTTCGTTAGGTCATGAGCCTCCGTCCAAATTGAAATAGAATAACACTAAAAAATCCACACCTCCCTCTCATTCTTCTAAGTTTGGTGAGTCTTCCTCCAAAATAATGAATAAGACGGATGACTCTTATAGCTTTTGTGGTAAGCTTGGACATGATAGATCTAGATGTAGGTACTGGTTAGAGGATTTGGAGGAATCCATGTAGTGGTATAAAACTTCTGTCTCCAAACCCTCTTCCATAGGTAAAGGGAAAGCCCTTTCTACATGGGTGTTGTATGTTTCATCATCAAGTGATTGGATACTTGATTTAGGTGTTTCTCACCACATGACAAATTCACATGACCTTTTTCTACTTTCTAAGAATAGTTCTTAGATTGTATTTGGTTACTCTTCACAAATTCCAATTTTGGGATAAAGCATAGTATAGTTGGCAGATGGGTGCATCAATATTGTTCTCTTGGTCCTAGAGATTTCTACTCACCTTCTTTCTTATTAGATTTGTCATTCTCATGAAGTAAAGATAACTAAGTTTAATGTAGTCATTCAAGAGCTATAAGAGCCTAATATTGTTGTTTCTTTCAGGAGTGTTGATCATGGACCTTGCTTGTATAGGTTTAATGGTTTTAAGCCATCATTAGGACCATCCCTCATCGCACATGTCGATTCTTTGAGTAATCTTTAACACAAACAATATGGTCATATAAATTACAAGTACCTTTAGTAGCTGAGCACATAGGTTATGGTGATTACTCTTCCTAGGATTTCATGCACTAAGGGAATTTGTCAAGGTTGTGTACTTGACAAACATCATTAGGACCCTTTTCCTAAGGGTAAGGCCTCACATGCTAAGGCACCCCTCAAGTTAGTTCATAGCAACCTCATGTCATTTCTAATTCCTTATTTGGGGGCCAAGTATGTGCTCACCTTTATTGATGAATTCTCATGATGCACATAGGTGTACTTTATTATGTAAAAGAGCGAGGTATTCACCACTTTTATGACCTTCAAAGAGTTTGTGGAAGATTACTTTGATAGGTTCGCCTAATGGTGTGAGTTGTCTCCTCTTTCTTTCAAGTTTGGGAGGTGTAGATGGAATGGTGATGGATGAAGGTTTTTGTACATTTTGGACATGTCGTGATTCAATGACCCCACCGCCAACTATATTCGTGTTCTTGCTAAAGCATTGGGTTCATCATTGGAAAATTCTGATTTGTCATTTTGATTTTGATCCTTCAAATACATTTTTATTACCCCTTTAGCAATCAGGGATTTTTCAATTTGAATTCCCCTTTCAATGAGCTCATCAAAAGAAGTTACACATTGGACTTGTAAATGAAATTCCAATAATAAGTTTAGATTTGTGACAAAGATGTATATGAGTTGATTTTCTAGTATTGGCCATGGGAATCTACTAGCTAAGGCTCTCTACCATTGAAGGAATGATGAAGAGTGTTACATCCTCAACTTACAATTAGACTCAATCATTAACTTGGCATGATAATTAGAAGGATTAGTCATAGTTAACTAATTTGATATTGTGGAAATATCTGATTTAATTTTTGATTATGAAATAATTACTGATGTTAAATAGTTTTGTAAATTAAATTATTTATATTATGAGATATCATAATGATGCACTGATCATCATCTTGTGGTCCTAGTGTGAACAGGAAAATGAACGTCCTTCGAAGAAGGAAGGAGAGTATCATCCTGGAGGAAGGGTTAGAAGTTGAGAAAGAAAAATATTAATTAGCCATCTAAGTATCAACTTATATGTCCTTCTTAATCCCTTTGTAAGTTGTCATGTGTCATGTCTCCTCTATTAGTTTTCATGTTCTTTGTAAGTTGTTATATTGTTAGTGCTATCACGACTAGTTGTGATGACCAGACGATGTTCTTGGAACATCATCTCTATTCTAGAGATAATAGTGTTAAGAGACGAGGAGCTCTCTTGTTATCCTTTTGTTCTCAGGGTTATTATCCCCTAGTCATTCGACTAAGGATGATAGTCAATTTCGGGGGAGTATTACTCGACCCCGACAATCGATGATCTTGTTGTGAATCATTTTGTGATTTCAATTTTATAGTGCAATCCTTAATATTAAATATGTATTATTTAACCCTTATCCTTGAATAAGGATGAATAAGTATATCTTTTGGAGGGAACCTCTTTATAGGTTGATTGTAGCAATGTTGTTATTATTTTACTTATCTTATTATTCGATACTATCAAATAGTATTAATTTGTTAATAGTTAGCCTTGAGGAACGAAGGAGAGCTTTGAGCTCATCCTTTTCAAGTGCATGATGCCTTGATCAAGCCACCTTTTGTGGGAACCCACCAAGTGGGGTGGTAGTTTCCACCCAAATCGGCATGTCAAGAGTCAACCGGTTAACAAGTTTGGTTTTCATTTTGTAAGGGAGACTTTTGTTTGGTAGGGGTTTGTTGTTGGGGTTTTGTGAACAAGGTGGCAAAGTTTTTCTATGAAAACACTGGGAGATAAGAAGTTATGAGCAGCTCGAAGAGTCTCGATTTGGAACTACATCCCTATTGAAAGTTTTGTCTAGGTAAAATGGTGGACATAATTCCCATTTACTTTTGATATAATGAGCTATGACTGTGTAGAACTTCTACCAGAGTACATATGGTATGATGCTCTTGTTGTATAATTAACATAGAGGCAAGAGGCCTATGAGGCTATGCCATGGTTTATGTTAATATCTTCGCAGTCATGGCTCAAGGCTGATACGATTGAGCTAATATTGTTTTAAAGTTTTATTTCTTTCAGTGGTTTAGAGCCATAAGGCCAAACCTTATCATGTTAACTCTGAAATGAGATTAGGCTCGAAGCCATTAAGGCTGAGCTATCAACATAGTAATCTTTCTTGAGACTACGCTCAATGCCATAGGGCCAAGCAATGAAAATCACAGTAATCTTTTTTTGAGACTACGCTCAAGGCCATATGGTTGAGAAAAGAAACATTGTAATCTTTTCCTGTGAATAAGCTCGAGGCTTAAAAGCTGAGCAGCAACTATATCACGTATTTGATGAGACAATAGCTTGAGGTCATAAGGCCAAGATGTAAAGATATAAACTATTTTCTGTGCCTGAGCTAAAGGTCTCATGACCAAGCTTTAAATGCATTATACATCATATGATAACCAGTGCTGGAAGCCATTATGGTTGAGCTTGCTTTCAAGCATATCAAGCACACATCGATTAATGACGAAGTTAGAGCCTAAGTGCTCTCGACATGGAAATATGGAATAACTGCTAATAATTATAGTAATGATTTTTAGCCTATAATCGAGTCATTTAGTAACTCGACTGTGGAGACAGTCATAAGGGCATTTAAACATCATTGTATTGCAACACTTAAACCTATAACAAGTTTGGCATGCATAGAAACCTGACTGTGAATTAATATATGGGTTATTAACCAGTCAAGACTGTACTCGTTAACCCTTGATTTTGGAGGTGGTGAGATCATTTGAGATCATGGTCTCATCACAAAATAGTCTATTTGTGCTAAAAGAATAATATAGATTTGTTCTATGTGTTTGAATTAAGACCTGTCGGTTATTGTTACAAGTTATGATTCCTTTATTTTACTCTTTAGTAAACTAATAAGAATGGTGTTTAGCTGCTAAATCTTGTAAAGATAATAAGAGCTACTTAGCATAATGAAACCATTCTATTATACTAAGGGAAGATATGCCTTGAGTACCATGAATATGACTTCATCATATATGATGTTTTGTTATCAAAATTGTAGACCATAGAAGAACCAAGGTGGTAAAAATTGGTCGAATTGTGATATGAATTGAAAGAGGAACAAGGTGACAAGGAGTCACTAGTTCCTTGTTATGAAAGTAACATGTTTAGTCATAACCAACTTGTGGTGGGAGTCAAGTGTCCAAGTATGGACAATGATTCAAATTGATCCCACTCATACTAGACCTAAAGAACAAGGTCGATGAGAACTTACTGTAGAACATGATAGCTTATAAGTCAAGTTAGGGTGGTGGACATACGATGACATTCATTGTGCAATGTGTATGTATATAAATCTTTGGCCAAAGTAATGCATCTGTCTCTGCATGCATTATCGGTCCATAGTGTTCTAGATGGCCTAGTGTCTCCAGTAGTGTCATACAAGTTAGAGTGGATCTATAGTGTGTGACCATGAGACATGTTGGAACTAGACATGTTCAATCAAATTTTTCAAAAAATGCTCATCTTGTATGCACTTCGAAATCAGTTTACGAAATTGTTGCCCTTGTTGTACCCTCATTATTTTCCCTCGGGTAGGTGTCGTCATTCCAGTCCTTGCTATTAATTAGTACGTCCATTCAAGTCTTTTGCTTTTACCTTGGTATATTAAGAAGTTGTCAGTTTTGAACCTCCAAGCTTGAACTTTCATCTTGGTTCAAGTGGTTCATGGGTTCAAGTGGTTCACAGGTTCAAGTGGTTCGTTGAGTTCATAAGTACATAATGCTTGTTAATATCGGTAAGAGTAAGTTAGTCGGGATAGAATCTTCACATCATGCTGATCTTATACTCTCATTGAAAAATTTATATCAGGCAGATACATGTGATCGGAGTAAGTTTTAGAGATCGCCCTCACTACATGAGTTACACCGATAGTAGAAATCATAAAGGATTTCAAACAAGGAAAAAGATAGCATATCGATGGGATCCTTGTTATCGGCAAAGATTATTTAAACTACACCGATCTTACATCTCTCACTGACAAAGCTTCGAGAGATATGCAAAGGGAAATGAGTATTGGCGTGAGACTGATCATCGAGGAGAAGATATTAAGATTCACCGATTGATAATTTCACACTGATGACCTTCGCTGATATGCTAAATTATTGTATATACAAGACATGACTTGTTATCACCGATTCTCTTTACCATTTCTACCAGTCACTTTTTGCATCTGACGAAGGGTACATTGCCAACATACATTCTAAAGATACATTCTCAATATGCTTTTGTGATATATGTCTGTAGTTTACATTCGATGAAACAATACAAAACTCATGCTGATACACAATAATTGTTGATAACTGAGAGGGGGGTGAATCAGTTATCCTAATTATTTCTTCTTTCTGAACTTTCTTAATAACAATGCAGCATTAATTCAAATAAGCAAACATAACCATGAAAAGAAAAATACACATGACATAATATTTTTGACATGGAAACCCTGTTAAGGGAGAAAA